>VZSE01005940.1:366736-992340 GCA_013398275.1 Promerops cafer
GGTGGCACTCCCACATGCTGGGCATCACCCCGCCCTGCCGCCTCCTCTGCCGGCACAGGTTCGCTCGCTCTCTCTTCTGGGGTTGGGGGGGGAACAAAAGATCCCTCGGTGTTTTTTCCACCCCTCGGTCCTGCAGGGCTGGCCCGGTTCCATTCCCTTCCACCTTCTCTCTCTCTCCGGGGCTCCGGCCTACCTCAGCCTGGGCCTCCATGGCTCCCTCCCCCACCCAGCCATGTGGCCGGGCGGGGCAGAGACGGTGCCGCTCCCTGGGCTACCAGGGGCGAAAGAGAGCGAACTCTGGGAAATCTCTGCTTTTAACCCCGTGTGTCTTCAGAGGGGACTCACGTCTTCAGTGGTCACACCAGGTGTCAATATTCGAATCTGACCACTGACTGGTTTGACTAAAACTTCCCAAAAAACTCATTTCCTCCCAAACCGAGACAGCATGAAAATTACTTAATGGCTGCTCCTGATGGGAATGAACACTACCTCCTGATTGCTTTTTCTGCAGAGACTTTTATTATTTGACTGAAAAACATTAATTTACAATGCAATGAATGTTTACCTGGATGCTCTGATCCAAAAGTGTGACATTCATTCCAAAGGCAGTGAGGGAAATGTACTTTTTCCAGGACTTCTTCCCTATGATTCTCTAGTCTAGTAGCTAAAGCAAGAGGTGAGGAATTAGAAAACCTACACTTAAATTCTGTAGTCCTTTGTTGTCCAAAGTGCAGATAAATAATTCTCTCGTCTTCTGCTTTCTTCCTATTTCTGGACACATGATCATTTATCTATGATTTAGTCTAAGGTCTTTAGAAAGGCAAGCTTATCTTTGTTATTTATTTTACTATTTAATGAATGCATTTTTATTATTTTGTAAATAATGGGTGCTGCTGAAGCAGAAAAGCGCTTGTTTTATATATATAAATTTTTGTTTAAGAGGTGCATTTTCAACACCAAGAAGACACAAAATAATGGAATATACAAAAAGCATGATCAAGTTCAATAACTAGATCCCTCAAAAATACCTGAATAGTCTCCTTGCCCAAAACTTTGAATTTTTATTGCAAGGTAAATTACAAACAGCAGTTAAAATGATGAATGTATTTGAAACCAAATTAAAAAGTAAATATTGGATTTTTTTAAAAATAAAGACATTTAACTTGGATCTCATTAGTCCTGTTGCGACATTACTGCAAGTACTGATTGTTCTGTGATGATTTTAAAAGTATCACTTGAATTTGACCTGATTTCCTAAGGAAATATGTTAATCATCTTCCTCTAAACTAATTTTGAACTCACTGTTACCTTTAAACTATATTTTGCAATGGATTAGTAAAAATAAATTCCCATAAATTTTGCTAAATACCCTGGGAAACAATATCTTTAAAGGAACATATGATGTGAAAATTCACTGTATGTTGTGCACCACAGAATTCATATTAAAGAAAAAATTGAGGAATGCCCAGATCTTGGATAGACCTTTGTTTATGTTGCTATTCTAAAATTTAAATTTTATTCCTCTATTGATACTGCAATATTAAACCCACCCCCCATAACATCCAGTAAATATGTTAATTTTTGTCACATGTTAGAATCCCATGTTGGTTAATGAGATATCTTCACAAGACTTTCCTTATTTACAGTCTTCTTATGAATCATAAAGTTAGTCTTATGCTCTGCAAAATCTTTCTCCATTTGTTCCAATGCTCATGGAACTGCTTGTTACATTGTATATTTATTAACTATATAAAAGATGGGATGATTAAGTCAAAATGAAGCATCTTCTAAAAGTGTTTCTTTAATTAGTAATGAATATGACAAATAAACTGCTACTATGCCGAAAGGCACTGCAATAAAAATCTCTCCACCAGATGATTTTCCAACCACATTCTGCAATAACTTTGGCAATATTGGTCATCTCTGCCCAAACAGCACAATTCCGGGAAGAGCAAATACTGCCCTTGAGTGCCATCAGTGGCTGGGTTAAATGTGGAGTAGAGAGACAGGAAACAAATTCTTCTTTGGCTCAGGAAGAAGGAGGGCTGCAGAAAATTGGAGACATGGAGGATATTGTTGTTAAATACCCCTGAAACCAACTTTCCTTTGCCCAAAGGATTTCTGTTTGCTACATGCTCCAGTGCAGTGGCTCAGATGCTGTGCTGCCTATGACAACAGAGGAGGAGGAAACATGGAAGCATCAAAATCTTACAGAGAACACAGAAGATATCACTTTGATTTTCTCATTCAAGTTTTAGTAGTTACAAAGACCACGGGACCCGTCAAGGTAACGTAAGGAGTCAAATGACACAGGTAGAATCAACTTCTCCAGATCTTAAGGTATCTGGAGCACCAAAATTTTGTGTCAGATTTCATAAGCAGTGGTGTCACTTTCTAAGGTATTTTCATATCAAGTGTTGACAATGTGCATTGAGTTTTCTCCTTTTACGTTTTCAGTAGATAAAAATGAAACAAGTTCAACCTTAGCAGTTTGAATGAGGTCCCATGATAAATTTGCTTTGGGATACACAATTGATACCAAAAGTCAGAGATAAAATATCTTACTGATTTAAAAATTGAAGCTAAACAAAACAATCTTTAATAAAAGTTCTGTGATTCCTGTTCTTTTCAGCTCTTTGCTTTGTTTACCATCCAGTCCCTAAAGGTTTATAGCCCTGATCATTAAGCAAAGGTCATGCTAATCCTCCCTACTCACCGCTCAGCAAGCTCAAGTGCTGTGCTGCAGTGTGAGTGGTAGAAATACCCAGCTTGCCTCAGCAGGCTTTTATTTGGCTTTCAAGATCCTAATCCAAACTGGCATTCTATTGCCATTCTGATTATGTCTCTGTTAAAACCAATGCACTCATGCCTTGAGTCTTTCAAGTGTTTACACCTGTCCTTTCTCCTGCTCCAGCACTCAGGAGTGAGCGTCACCGTGCCAGTTACTGGGACAGTCAAAGGGCAGTAATGAACTGCAGAGTTAAATAATTCATTATTCAGAACCACATATGCCTGCAAATGTGTTACATTTCGTGAAACACATGACAGAGTTTAAAGAACTTGGTAGAGATGAATCCCATTAAAAAATAGCTTAGAGCATTTAAAAAATGAGAACTGTTCACAGGAAAACATGTTTCTACCCTTCAGCCTCTCATTGTCCACTCTGCTTTCTTCAACCCAGTTGAAGGTTTTCTATCAACTTCAGTGAAACTTAGAATATTCCTTTGCTTCTAATCACTAGATTTTGTTTTCTTTTAAATAAACATTGACATTAAATAAGTTCCAGTAAAATTAATTTAGAGTGGCTGCCCTTGAAAGGCCTCTGACAGCTTGAGTGCATTACTGTCCAGGTGAAAAATAACCAAGAAGTTACTGGAGCATTTAAATACCCCTAGTAAAGATTTTCAGTAAAATGTGGACTGCCTGTTTTGAATGGGCATTCATTTTTTTATTTTCCCATATAGCAACAGATGCTTTTCAAGGGTTTGGAAACAAAATATAACAACCATAAAAACCACTTCTACCTTCTCATTTCCCATTAGGCATGTTAAAGGCAAGAGCTCCCTTCAGGGGCTTTCCAGCTGGATAACCTAATAGAAAAAAACCAATAGCACCTAAAAAATTCAGAGTTATGGTCAAGAAAAGGACTTGTATTCACAGGAAGGACATCTAACTAGAACTTAAAATGTTTTCAGTTTCCTGCATCCCTTATTTTTTTTCTTTGACTTGAGAGCCACAAGAGTACTAAGTACATAACTTCCTTTAAACAAACACCCATGATTAAGTACCATGATCCATTGGTACACTGGCTTTACCTCTCAAAGTACTCCAGGTATTTTCTTGCAGGAAACAGGACTGTTTTTCACTTGGAAGTCTGCAGATCCTGTGTAGAATGATTATCCAGATGCACTGGGGTGTGCTTCTTAAATGTGCTGAATCTAGGGAGATCCTAACTTCTGAGATTCTGTTAGTGAATTATTTTGAAATCAGGAGCTGTGGATTATTTTAGGCTTTCTTGTGCATGGCTAAAGAGAACATAAATTGATGCCAACAGATGAGGTGAATAAATTCTTAATCTACTGTCAGGGTACAGGTGATTACACACCCTCACAGGTTAGAGGGATTAGGTACTTTCTGATTTTTGTGGGTGGTTTTGTAGGTGCTGTGAATGGCATTACTTGTCTATACCTTTCTCTAACTCAAGCTGAATTAAATTGGGAAGAGTTGATGTTGTTTTAAAGTTATAGCCTGCTGCAGAAATCTTACAAACTTTTTTTCTAACTCATATGAGATTTTCCTTTGCACTGACTCACTGGTTCCTTCATTCCTTGTGTCTTCTGAATCCAGTGTGCAGAAATATTTTTTTGGCTGTTCCATGACTGGAAGATGTACCTGCCATGGTAATTGTTAGTAGTATGGTTAAAATGGATTAATGCCCTAGGATATCACACGGACTGTTTTTAACATACTGCCAGTTTTGCACACGTTTGAATTATTGTTCAGTTAATTTTGAAAGAAAGAACTCCATAATTTCTGACCGAAACTACATTTCATTTTGTTTTGTGATATTGTTATTACAGACCTGAATTTTTGACTCTTGCTGGATTAAGAAATTGGCAGGTTTTTTAGCTGCTGGATCAGAACACAGAGTAACACCACCCTCACAAGATGCCTCACCCTTGACCTGAAGGAATACATCTGGGGTGAAATAATCCGTCTACTCGTTCAGTTTTTGGAACTTCATTTGAGACAGCAGAAAAAGCTGCTAATTAGCACTACCAGTGATGGTGCTTTTTCTTGTCCTGGAATCCTCTCCTAATGAGATTTCCTTTCAACTTGCTACAGTGCAGTGCCTGCATTAAAGCGTTCAGTGTATGCAGCAGCTTTGAGCCTTCATTTTGGAAAAAATCTTTATTGAAGTGACAGCCCTCCCCCCAACCAAAAATTACAATTTTGAACACTAAGTGAAATATTAATGAGATTTAGTGCAAATTAATTGATACGGTGAGATGAAGAGCTTAAAACCCCACTTACTTTGATGACTGTTTTATTCGTTTTTAAGGGAGGAGGGGTTGCCCTATTCCTTTCAAAAGAAAATTTCTGGGACTTCTCTTTCATAAGTCACATATGGGCTGTTTCCTGTGATATCAATTTTACCATGGGTGCTATTGCAGAATGTGTACGATCTGCTAAGGAAAACTGCCCGTAAAGGAACTTCAGTTTGATGGGCAATGTGTTGCAGTGCAGAGCCAGCAGCTAAATGTTGGGTAGAGGGCAGGAGGCAGAAGAGCAGAGAGCAGCAGGCCTGCCAGGATCACCCCAGCATTCCAGCAGGATGTCCTCTGGCATGGAAGGCACGTGTGGCCTGTGTTTGTGCCATCTCTGGATCCAGTCAATGGTTCTGTGCCTGAGGAAACCATGCAGGTTTGGGTTTGCAGTTCAGGTCCTCTCAGCTTTGCATATTTATAGCTCTTGGCTACCTAATGGAGCTGGAAAAGAAAGGACAGCTACAGTTTGTTAAAAGCAGTATCAGTGAGAGAAGATTGATATGATTCTTTCCTTTGAACTTTTCCTAGTTTTTGAGGCTTAGGAGCTGACCTTGTCCTAAGTCAGTTTTCTTCAGCATTAAACACTAACATGATTTCATAGTACTGACATAAAAGAACAAACCTCAACCATTTGGTTCTTTTAATGGAATTAAATTAAATCCTTTAGATTCTTACACTGATATGTTTCACACTTAAAAACTTTTAATGCTTTTATCCAACTATTGTAATCTTCATAAGTGATAAAATAATTATAACAACCTATAATGATGTTGTAATTAAGGATATTAACTGATAGTAGAACAGAACCTGTACTAGTGACCAGAACAAGAGCTTCTTTAAAAATGAGGTTGAATATATGCTTGTGTCTTAGTAAATGTATGTTCAAGGAAAGATAGATTTCAACAAGTATCCAAAAACATGGTGAAAATTGATAATAGGCCATTTTGAAAGTAGCACTGTGTTTGAAATATGAACTGATTAAGGAAATTGTTGATTGGTTCCTAATTTAAGGAACGTTTTTATGGGTTTGGTGGAATTTTCATGTTTGACATTTCAAATCTCCTTTTCAGTTGTTTGAAAAACAGTTCAGCCGTGAAGAGAGGCACAAAAGGGCATGGCAAAGTGACATAGAAAGATGTGGGTCACCAAATTCATGCGTCTCATGAATTTCCACATCTTATGTCAGCAAATTCTCTTGAAAATTGTTTTTTTCTCCAAATATCAGGACTTCAAGCTCAGCTGAGATCCTTGCCGTCATACTGGGTTCTTTCCATCACATGCAGCTCACCCCAAGCAAGTACTAAATGATGGTCTCAGCTACCCTTGCACAGCTTCACTTACTACAGTTGATGTCTGCAGTGACACCTGTGCAATTCCATTAGCCTTTCACTGCCACAGGTCACTGTCACCAGAAGCAGCAGCTGCAGCAAATAGCACTTCTCTGCTGCACTGCAGAATGAAAGTTGCATGACAACATTTCTGAAGCTGGTTATTATGCATTAGATGATAAGGGCTCATCTCAGTTGTCAGTCTGGTTACTTTTGTGATACTTGAAGCTGAAGGAAAACATTGTTTATAAATAGCCAGATTCTGAAACATACGCCCAAAGTGGAGCAGTTCTTACTCTTTCTTACCTGAGTGAGGTGAGGCACTGCTCAGTGAAATAAAGTGTTAGAAGGTGGCCCAAAGTGGATGGAAGTGATGCAAACCAGAGATACAGTACATGTGTCATCTCACAAGTATTTGTTTCCAACAGACTACAGTTATGAAAGTGTAAGCATAAACCTAAATGACATAAAGGTCCTGTTAAAGTAATTTATCTGTGCTGCTATAATGTGCCACTTTTGGGCACTTCCAACACAGGAAAGTAAAAGGTTGTTCATGGAACAGCTTATTTTATGTAATGAACACAGCTAGAGAACAAGCTGTTCCTTGTTTTCATAACAAAGGAAACAAAACTGTGGAAAGGAATGACACCCCTTCACATTACCTGCAGACTTTGTTTCACCAGCCTAAGCTCGAGTGGAAACAATTATAAGAATTCCCTTATGTGCTGGTAAGGGACTCTAATAGGTCTCTAATTGCTGCTTCCAGGGTACCACTAAAACAATGACTCTGTTTTTGAGCTTGGTTGTCATAAATTACTTTTCCTCACCCTAGGAACATTCTGCTTCTCCAGGTTTGATGCCGACTGCCATGTCTGCAGTAACAGGCCTTTCTTGCTGTGGAGGGAGAAGTAGGAATTACAGGAGATGTATTCTCAAATGGCAATTTCTCTGAAAGTCAAGGCAAGGAGAGGATGCTTACTGCTGAAAAAATCAGGCCTTAAATGTAAAATTTGGAAAGCTTTGAGTCCTGAAAAGAAAGTTTGAGGCTTATTCAAGCACTGCTTCCATCACAGTCTGGCTGTATTTTGTGGATGAGCCTGTGGTAGTGCTGAGTTGAGTAGGCAATTTGGCATTCACTGACACAGCCCTGAAGGCTGTCATTGCTTTGACCTTCTCAGCACCCTCAACCTGATATGGATGCACCAGGCAATCATTTAAGAAGCCAGGAGAAAGGTAAATCAAGCATGATTTTGTGTTGTTGCAAAAAGGATAATGATATATACTAAAAGTAAGCATTAAATAGAAAAGAATAATGCAATGCCTAAAATAAAGCAAATCTCTGAAAGGACAGAAACTGGGGTCATCACACTTAGATATCCATGGAACTGAAATCATGCTCTGTGAAACAGACAAATCATTTTTGTGAAGTGAGTGACAGTGATGGGAATCCCTGGCTGCTGGGATGAGCAAACTTCACTGCACTACTCAATCACTTTATTATTAAATAGTTGTGTGGAGAGCCCCTGTTTTAATTATATTTTATATCTTGAGAAATGTACACCGTGAGATGTTTCTATGTATGTATAGCCTGTCCAAACCCCTGAGTCAGACATTAGCTGTGAGTGATGTGTCCAGGGAAACACACGTGTGTATCCTACATGCAGGAGGAAATGAACAACTTTCCCTTTTTAACTCCTTTACTGATCAAAAGTACATGTTGGGAAGTAAAAACAATCCAAGACAGCAAGAGGAAAAAAGTGTGAATAGAAAAATTTGTACTCTGCCAGTTTGGGACTGAATACTCCCAGTCTGGGCTCCAGAGTAGCTTTGTCTTCACAGCTTCCTCAGGAGGTAGTATTTGTTATTCTTTGTGGAAAATCTATCTTCTGGCAGAATTTTTCAGAAGAACTTGCACCAGGGAAAATGTCACTAGTACTCTGATAATTTATACTGCAATAGTTTGTAGGTTACTGCATAGACATGAATGAAATCTATGCTAGAAAACACAGTATGTAAAACATAAAACAGAATAGTGGCTCATGTGATTGACAGATTATCCCTAACGGTGGCAACAATCCGTCAAGCCCTGGATTTAGACTCTGGAATTCTTTACTTTTGCTGTCAGCCTTTTGGATAAATCACATCTCTTCACTTTGTCTTTCTTTTTGCCCTGGAAAATAAAGGTAATTACACTGATTTATCAATGAGAAATGCTACAAAATGATAGTTACTTTAGCCAGCGGTGTTTTCATTCATTCATTGTAGTGGGATTGGTTCTCATTTTTTGCCAGAAGGAACAGAATATTAGCATCAGAGTTAAACCAGAGCCCAAAAGAAACCAGTTCAACAAATACAGGCAGAATATTGCTGCAGGATAAGCTTCTGGTACTTCCTATGTTACGAGATATATCTTATTTTCCAGCTGAGAGGGTCTTAGCCAAACCCATGGAAGTATAGATAATTCTTTTCTTTGTTTTCACTGAGCACTGGATCCAAAGTCACATTAAATAAGATGAATAGAAGGTTCCTGTTAGTGATGACTACCGGGGACTGATAATGGGAAAACCAGGCAGCTGTAGGGTTCTTGTGTGACAAGGAAAAGACAGAGGCCAACAATTTATTTATGGCCACTGTTTGTCTCCACAGAATATCCTTTCCAACGTGCAGGCCTGAGGCTGTCTGTTAGACACGCATGATATCCTTTGCATTATGCTCTCATCTCATAAACACTGGCAACAGAGGGAACTTCCCCTGGGGATTGCAGCCCCCTCTGCAGTGCTGACAGAGCTGTTCCCAGGCTGGGGTCACTACACTGCTCTGCTCCACAGCACAATTACACTTACAGGAGAGAGGAAACTGCAAGGCAGAGTAGAAACAGAGAGGAGTTCAAAATTCTTAAGGAGCTGAGGAATGCAGATCAATGTATAACTGGAGGAATCTCAAGGGTCACTGAAGGACTGACTTTGCATCTATTTGCAACTTAAGATAAATCTGTTTGTGCAAACTAGGTAGAAAATTGATATTAGGAGCTGTCTGACTTACAAACTTTCATGTCAAGCAATTAAAGAGCATAATGGAAAAGTCAAACCCGACAGTATCAGTACAACACTGAAAAAAAAGGAAACAATTCCATCAAATTAGTTAATTAAACTTATTAAACAGTTGGATAGTTAAAGCAATTTCATCATATTCTTTGTCAACTTGTGTGCTGATTTAAAAAGAAAACTGAACCCTTTCCCTCTCAGTATTATAAAAATGCTGGAAAAACAGAAAACTTCCCTGCTGTCCCCCATTATTAAGCTGTAGCAATGTTGGGAATAAAGCTGAAACCTTCAGCCTCCAAGGAGAAACACCTGGAATATAAATCAAGACATCTTCTCTAAGCCCATGTGACCTCGGCAACATCAGTAAAAATAAGTAGCATTTTATTGTTTTCTTTTTTTAATTTTTTTTTGTTTTGTTATATATGTTGAGTTATACACAGTATATATATATATAAAACCTTTTTTCCTTTCATTTTTCATCATTTGCCCTCTAGTCACTCTGTAACCTACTGGTAACAGTTTTTTGGGGTGTTATTTTGTAACGTAGAAAATGGCATTTTTGTATGGCTGGCAGGAACTATATTTTATAATCCTGCTTTTTTTAAAACATGTGTCTTTCTGCCATTCTGTTCAAAATAATTTAGAATAACTTATGAACAGCTGATTCACAAAACCAGGGAGAATTAAGTGCCTCAGCAAGATTAAACCTCTGGAAAACATCCTCTGAAGTGCATTTGTTTTCTCATTTCTGCCAGCTTCACATGGTGCTCTTGTTATCCATGGGCTGTGCACAGTTCCAGTCAGGTACAAAAAAGGCATTTTCCAGTTGTGCAGGTCCTACAATTTATGGGGAAAAATATGGTGATGTTGTTTTTCTACCTCCAACAAAAAAAAAAAAGGAGGAGGAATAAGCACAGTGTTCTTGTCTAAGTGAGCACAGAGCAAGAATTAGAGATCATTAGCTGTGCTGCTTACGCAAATTAGCTGATTTACACAGTGTGTGATCTAACTCCACCTGAGTAAGCACACACTCCACGTATCTTTATGCATAAACTTTTTTTACTTGTTCAAAATATCAAGGATTCTGGCTGACATGACATCTTTAAGGGCATTTTTAACTTTTTTGGGTATCTTTTTGATTGCTGTATTGCTTTGATAGTACATCTAAGGAAAAAATAGCTTCACTGTCTTTAATTCAAGAGGTAGAAGGGAGGAACTGAAAACCTCTGGATTTACTCCTGGGTTTTTTAGCACTTTGAAGATCTTAGATTCTCCTTTATGATACTATCAAGGTTAAAAAAAAGTTTTGAAAAAATGGATTCTCATGGGTATGTACCACATAGGTACTCCAAAGTACAGCTGCAAGAATTTCTGAAGAGGAATTAGAGGACAATCTTTAAGTTCTGCATTTAAACAGAAAGAGGTAAACTCTTTAAAAAGAACTGAACAAGTTTTGAACTGAGTGATCAAAAGAGGGAAATGCACATGGCACTAGTGCTGGGTCTGACAGTGTCAGATTGCTCATGCAGTGTTCATATTCATTCATTGCTTTTTTCAATTGCTCTCAAAATCCCAAGCAAAGAAAAAGAATCTCTGAATAATTTAAAACAGTTCTCTTTTCAGTCATCAGTCCTTTTGTTCTTGTGTATATCTATAACCTCACACCAGTCATTTTAATTTATCTGTGGTTGTGATATAACCATCTCAATGTCTAAAGCAGTGGGAGAGCAGAATGGAAAGGAAGTATTTATAACATTTTAAGGAAAAGGAAAAAAGAAGATAAAAATCCTCTGATCTGCCTAGAGATTTACAAAGAATTGAGTGATGGGAAGACTTCCTTTATAAGAAATCCATTCATTTGCCAGTCAGTACCAACTAAAGGGGGCACCTAAAAAGGAATAAAAGTGAATATCTTTTTATTTAAGATGAACATATTTATAAGACTGAGGTTTTTTCCCCTCATTTGATTTATATCAGACTTCTAAAATGTCCCATTTCCAGAGACTCACCCAATATGATTAGCATCATTATTTGTATTACAAAGTACCTCAGAAGCCAGGAGGGAAATCAGCAGCCTTTTGTACTAGACATTGCATGAACTGTCCTTGCCTTGAAGAGCTTACCTAATAAAAGAGAAACTAAAAATCAACTAAAGGCAGCAGAAAAAAAGTAATTCTATGATAGGAAGAGCAACAGAAAGACTATTTTTAAAATGGCCAGGAAAACCCCTAAATGCACAGAGAAATTGAGCCACTTTCTGGGATCCAACTCTTTGCTTTGACCGGAAGATTCTTATTTCTCTGAGGTAATTTATCAGTCAATTTACAATCTGCAGTAATTAAAAAAAAAAAAATTTCTTTATTTTAAAACCTGGCATCCATCCCATAGTAATCACTTTTGTAAATTCAGAGCAAAAAATGCGGTGTCAGAAAAGTGAGAGACTGGAGGGAGTACTGGAAGAAATCCTGTTTTGAGACAAGTAATCTCGTAACCCAAGGAAGGCCAGGTCTCCTGGGCTCTAATCCTGACTGTAAATATATTAAACACAAGAAGATCTTTTGCAGGAAATATTCCATGGTTTGTTTTCTTAATTCCATGTGAGTTATAACAGCAGCCCTTCTCAGCTTCACAAACAGCAGCTGAGGCACAAAGCCTCCTGCCTCTCATTTCAGCCTCTGTTTCAGAAGCCAGGACTCTGAGGAAATGTGCAGAAATCTTCATGCATTGAAGTTGGGCATATGTTGAATTATACCAGAAAATAGGAGAAGTGACAAAAGGGTAAGAGAAAATGATTGTGAATTTAGTCAAGTTAAGCTGAGACTTCAGAACAGACAGAAAGAATGAAGATCAAGGGAAGTGGTAATAAGAAAGGGAAGATGTTTCAATAAAAGCAGAAGGTTATGTCTATCAGGCTGCTCAGGCTGGTCCACAGGAAGTTGCAAGATTTCTATCTGCGTAGTTTGGCAAGGATCTGGAATTTTATATTTTGGTATCATGAAGATATTTCTAATGCTGTTTACACATCTTTGATTTTACATACTGCATCTTGACACATGGACGGGGCAGGCATAATCTGCTCTTTGCAGGGTGATTATCCATGCAGAATATTACCCTTGGACAAATTGAGGATCAAACAAAGAAATAATAGGGTCATTTTTGCATATATCTATATTTTTATCTCTAACTCGATAGAGGAACTCATTCTTTTAAGAAAATGAAGGAGGATCTATTTTAATTTCTTTTTGGAAGCTTACTGCAGAACAGATGTATCTTGGAGACTGTCATCAACCCCCTGAGTAGCAATGATTTGAAACAGTTTGTCAGATGTACTTGATCCTGATTAAAATAAGACAAATTAACAAGTTTCACCTCTCTTGATGGAGAACAGGTAACTGTCATTCAGTACTTCTTCCATCGTGGGATGATTCTTTCCTTTATTTTATTTCCAAGTAGGATTTTTATAAATTTATTGATATTCAGCAGTAGGATAAATGCAACCCCCTCGTCTGCCACTTTGATGCTCTTTCTCGGCCACAGGAAGGGCTCAGCCCCGAGGGCACTGATGGCCCCCAGCTGCTGCCCCGGAGTGCAGCTCCAGTTGGACCCAGGTGTGAGGGCTCCTCCTCTTCCCAAGGGCTGCCAGCTCCCACCCTGCTCCTGGAGCGAGGGCAGCCTTGCCCGGAGCTGCTGCTCCTGGGGATGTGCTGCGCCCAGCCGTGAGTTCCCCCTGCCCTGGGGCAGCCTCAGGACACCTGCCCTGAGGGACATGGCCCTGGCGCCCAGAGTTTCAGAGTAATACATTCAGTGTATTACAAGCTTTTATTCATCTCCCAAGGAAAGCTCCCTCCTTCTCGTCAGATCAAAGGAAATGAAAAGCTTCAAGGCTTATTTCTAAGGTGTCTGTATAGGAAGAAGGGCAGAGTCTTACATGATTTGTTGTCCAGGTAACAACACGAAACTTGTTTCTGGGTGATAGCTGGAGCTCCTGCAGGGTTGTTGTTTTTTAAGGGTGGATTGTTTGGTTAAGAATGGAACAAATATGTGTTGTGGCAAAAAGGGCAAGGGATGAGCCCTCAAGAGCAGTGGAGGTGTGTCCTCAGGGAATGGGGGCCAACCTAAACCTCCACGTGCAATGGTAGCTCACAAAGCCAGCCTCTGCTTGCCCATCACACCCAGACATCTGTGGCAGTATTGTTTGGTTCCAGCATTCAATTACTGTTTGCTATGAAATGGGAAAATCTCTTTTTAAACATTTATGCTATTAATTAATTGCAACAGGATGGCATAAATGTTTCTTTCTCACTCAGCCACCCACAAGATGGATTATGGCCTGTGTAGAGCCTGAAAGAGACTGAATAGAAATAGACTCATTTAAATATAATTTTTTGTGAGGAATATAAAATTACATGTTTGCTAGAAGTAGAAGGTTTTTCTCCATCCATCCTCCCTTTGGTAGTAGGTCCTCATGGTAGAAAAAATGTATAGTAGGAAAACACCTAGTTCTTGATTTATGCCAAGCTAATTTAGGCTTCAGATCATTAAAGAAACTACTTTGTATGAGAGAATATTGGTAGCCATTCAGATTAGTTAAGTAAAAATAAGTGAATATTATAACTGTGGTAATATGAACTTCATGAGTAAATGAACATAATGAAACTGAGGTCGCTGTTACTTTGTTCCCCAAGTAGTCTTGTCTAAGGTATCTTATTTTTAGGTATTGTCACATGTCTCTTACTGGATGAGAAAAGGAAATTTCTGGAGATCAGAAAATGAGAAAGCAGTCTGCAAAATGCTTGAGTGTTAAATATACTCAGTCTCGTGGCTGCCTAACTCTGCAAGAGGTTACTTATTTCCTGTGCTAAATTTGGATGACTGTTTTAAAAGACTATTCTCAAAGAAAACTATGAGAAGACTTATTGTGCAAGCACAGATATGAGAAGGAAAATATCCCAGGACTTTTCAAAGCATTTCTTTACCAGCACAAGCTACTGCAAACTGAAAAAATTCAGGGCCCAATAGTTTATGTTATAATTAGCTTTTATGATCCATTGACCTTTCTAGCTTTCTCTCCATCATCCAAACATGCTGTCAGTAAGTGTAAAATCCCTCTTTTTGCTGTTTCGGTATCCTAGAGACCCTATTTCTAATATAACTTGATTTTCTCAAGGGCCAGTAAAAATGCTTTCTGATCCCAACTGTTCCATTCATGTACAGGAGAGCTTCTTTGAATGGGGAAGCCTGTGACATTCTCTCAACTCCTCAAGCAAATCAATGTTGGGATGCTTTCAGTTAAAAGCACTGTAGGGTTTGGGTTTTTTAATAGAAAAAAAGATTCCTTCCACAAGTATTAATCCTCCATATTTACCTCTTAGGGTTCTGTGTGCACTAAAATGTATTTGGAATAATTACTTAAAGCGTGATTGATAAGCTTAATCTAAAAGAAGCATTGTGAAGTAACTAATGAAATTTAGTGGCTGAAGAGGGGAACTGTTTCTTTCTTGAAGTCTGGAAATTTTGAAGCTGAAAATGCTTCATGCCATTTAAGGAGAGGGAGTAAAAAAGCTACTTATTTATTTTAATACTAAGCAGTTGCATTTTTCTAACATCTAAGTTTAAGTTGACACTGCTACAGTTAGTCTCTTACTCCATCTGTGTGTAACCACTTCACTCTTGGGACAATATTTACCAACTTTTCAGAATAAAATAACAACAAATCTACTGCAAAGGTAAGTTGCAAAGCCTCTTACAGCAGCCTCAGGAATCACCAGCATTTTCTGGGCCAATCAGCAGTTTAGGTATTTCAGAAAAAAAATTCCATGTGTGCTTCGTTGAATCCTATTCAGGAAGTGGTGTAAGCTGTTTATGCCCGACTTGTATTTTAGCACAAGATCTGAACCTCTGTAGCGTGAAAATGGGACCAACCTTCCCCTGTCTCTCTCCACAAAGTCCTCATTCAACTTTCTTTGCCTGTGCACTTTCATATTTAAAGATGTACTCTCTCTGTTGTTAATATTTGTTCCATTTGACTTCTCCTAAATTCAAAGTCTCTCTGGGTAGGTCCTGTGGGGTCCCAGAGATGATGGGGGAGTCTCAGCCTCCAGTGCCTCGATTCCAAACACGGGGAGGAGCAGCTCTTGAGTCAAGCACGGGCAGCACAGCTCTGAGGGGGCAGGAGCAGCAGTGACTCTTGTTCTGTCTCAAAAAGCAGATTACCAGCAGTGACCCAGTGAGCTGCTCTCACTCTGAGCCCTGCAGGCTCCCTGTTTTACCTTACAACTCTTTTCTCTACTGTTGTGAATTTAGGTTTTCACTTCTAGATCAATTAAACAGTTTTGGATTTAAAAGATTTGGGTTTTGAATTATCCATAAATGTGTAAATCGCAATGACATCTAATCTTAATCCTAATCTTTCCTTGAAAGAGCTAAGAGAAATAAATAGTAATTTTTCATATGTTTAGAACTGGGGTTTTCTTAGTGACACATGGAGTAGACAAACATCATATGTTTCTATGTGTAGACAAAAAATTAAAGGCAATGAGCAGTCTAATTACAACTGCCATCCTATTTCTGAGTAACTGTATAATAAGATTTTGTTTGCCTTGTAGCCTTCTCTAATCCCAGGATGACTTTTTTTTTTTTTTTTTTTTTTTTTTTAACTTAGATAGAAATCAAATTTTAAGTTATAGTTCCTCTTGGGTGGCATTTGTAATGCACTCTGATCTCCCTTCCCTGCACATGTCAATTCATATTTTATGGAGTCTTATCATAAAACTAGAGCTGGTGCTACTCTGAAGTGAACATCACACTCTTCTCAGCTATGGATAATTAAATCTGTTCAAAAATTTCCTTTTTTCCCCTGCACTAGTAATTTAGGGGCTTTAAGTATTCGTGTGATAGTTATAATGCCAAGCCCTGATATTATTAAACCCTTGCATTAAGATGTTAAACAAAAACCAGCAACTTCCATAAGAAACCTGATCTTCAGCAAGGAATCTTGTTAGTAGTACAAAGCAGAATTGCTGTTTACTCACTGACAGACACCTCTCTTTAACAGACTTATTGGGAAAATTTAACTCTTCTGTGGCATCCAGGACTTGAATTGATTTTGAAGACAGTTTTTTTTCCTAAGCCTTTCCTATTGCTTTGCAAGGTTTTGTAATACTGGGAAGAAATATGAGAGATTTAAAAGCCATATATATCACACTTTTAGATTGAATTATGTCTGAGCTTCTTAGAGTGGAAAAGGCAAATGAAAAAGGAATAGGTTTTTCCTTCCATATTTCTTTCTCTCTGCAATCTAACAGCTCACATTAGCTAGGTCTCTTTAGTACAAATGCACTTTTAAGAAACTGATCTGTGACAGGATGTTAGTCAGGCAGTGGCAGTGCAAGACATATGGCTGAATTATAAAGCTGTCTTTCAGGAGGGAAACTTTTTGTCTTATTTGGGGATCTTAGCACGGTCTCAGCATGAGACTGCAGACTTGAGGGGGTCCAGGAGAGCTGACTAATCAAGAATAGTTTCCTTGGAGGGCAAGAATGATGCATTACAATGTGCAGGAGGCTGATGAACAAACAGGGCATTCCTGAATCAGCTGAAATGTGAACAAGATGGGCACAGGAGGAGGAAGCAGTGACAGGCTTCTTGGAAGAGCTTGGACATGTTCCCTGAGTGTACAGAGATGGAGTCACCAA
This sequence comes from Promerops cafer, assembly GCA_013398275.1. Classification (NCBI taxonomy): domain Eukaryota; kingdom Metazoa; phylum Chordata; class Aves; order Passeriformes; family Nectariniidae; genus Promerops; species Promerops cafer. The sequence goes on from VZSE01005940.1 coordinate 383,851, forward strand.
AGCCAACGTTTACCTTGAGCTAAAACTATCAAGGGTTATGAAGACCCACAAGAAAACTTGATTTCACATTTGTTGACAGACAAGCAAAATCTGGGTCCCTCAGCTTATGTGTGAAGGAGACCTAGAGCCAAAAGACATGCTCAGAGTGGCAGATTCAACAAAATTTAGTAAAAATTTTGTAAAACATTGTTTCATTGTTTTCAAGATTCATTTTGTTCATTGTCAAGCTGATCATGGAGTATTTAATTTCAGATTGTCTTAGCCCAGAATTTTTTAACTGACTCAAAACACTCAGGTCCATTCAAAATGGCACTTATTTCTCTGGGCTGGTTCTCTTTGTTGCCCACTTATTCAAACCCTTCCCTGGCCCCTCTGAATTGGTGACAGTGTTTTAGCAGAACCTCTTCCACCTGTGTGGACCAGCAGTTCACAAGGAATGCTGTTATACTAAGATTCTAAGATTCTTTATTTTTTTCCCCATGACATGTTTAAACCTGTATGTGTTGCAGCTGTGAATATACCTGCACAGATCTAACTCCCATTTCCAGTAATGGTATTCCAATGCCAGCAGCAGCTCCTACAACAAATTAATTCCCTGTCTCCACAATCTTTTCTTTTAAATCTCCCTGTGTGTTTAAAAAACCCCAGAGTTCTGGAAAAGTGCTATTCTTTAAGAAGTTGCTGTATTGATAAATTTATGTTACTGCCCAGTAGAGCCATTGCTGAAGTGCAAACTAACAGCTTATCTGCATCTTATCAGAAAGTGTCCATTCGGAGCTGTGACACCCTCTAGATTAACAAACAATGTACAGAGCAGATTTCTTCACTTTTCTCTTTAGGGAATCTCACAGAAGAACAAGGATTTTTACCTTCTATTTTCAGTGAAGTCAGGTCTCATTACACTCCTTTGGGTCATGCAAGGAACTGCTGCATCAAACATTTTAAGACAACACTGGGAAATAATACAGTAGGATGACCTGACTAAAAATGCCAGTTTTCAGTAAGTGCTTCCACTTAGTGAAAGAAGTAAAGAAGTGAATTAATCCTCTCTGCTCTCATTTGGTAACATGGGTGAGCTGCTCTGTGTAATTAATGCCCTACAAAAAGACAGCTTTTTTGCTTTGATGAGCCAGGCTCTGGGGGGGCTACAAAAGGCAGGGCAGTGCAGATGTGTTCCAGTGGAGTTGGTGATCAGCCAATGAACTTTAGAGAAAGGTTTTTGCCAGTTGATCTCTCTACCTGATATAAGTGATGCAAAAAGACTGCATTGGGTGTGCTGGGCAGTATAATTTCAGTCAAAAACTTTCTAGCTGCAACCCAAGGCTGAAGGTTTCGGGTACTGCTCGCTGTCCCAAAAGCATGGCTATTGCAGAGCTGGAGCACAGCTTGGTGTGAGTGGCCAGGCCCTCTGTGTCCAGCTGAACACCTTTGTCTATCTGTGTAATGCTGCAGAATTGGATAAAGCATCTAAGGGGCAAGCTTTGCCTCATACAACAGCTCCTCTGCCTTCCTTCTGTAATTTAGAGCAGGTTCAGGGAGCTTTTTTAATTATGAAAGTACCTTTATGGTGTTTGGCTGTCTAGGCAGGAGGAGGCTGAATTATGGCACAGGCTCCCTTTCTCACTTGCTCGACAGGTGTAGTATGGATACTCTTGGCTGGGATTCTGATCCTGAAATAAGGTTTTTAATCAAGTTAGTGTGAAATTCAAAGTTATTCTCAAATGTCTATTTCTATGGCATAAGGTTAAGGAATAGAGTGATAATTTTGCATGGTGACAACTTCAAAATCATCTTTGAAGTAGAATGGGAGACATGTTGAGTCTCATAGCTTTGCATATGGAAGGGGTAAGAACAGTTTTTATCACTTTTTACCTAAAATTTTAAAGATAGATTCAAATTTAAATGTGTTAGCACAAAACCTGTAGGTTGTTCTGCTGTAAAAAGGTTAAACTCTGTACTTTTAAAAAAGGTTCATCTTCTTTAACAAGCAATCTTCAAATGCAAGCACTGTGGAGTAGTAGGTAGGAGCTTAGTATATAGAAAATAGTAAGGGGAAAAAAGTCCTCTTGAATTCCATCCACTTATCACTCCTCCCAGCTGTTGCTGTGATTTCCTATAGTCAAGTGACACTTTAAAATATCCTTTGTCTTCATGATTGCTAACAACTTAAAAAATTCATGAAGTACTGCAGAAAAATAGAGATATTTTCTGAGCCCTGAATCTTCCACCCTGTGTCCCAGTGAGATAGTGCCAGTCTGAAATGTTTAAAAGCTGCTTAGAGAGGGATATTTACTGGGCTGTGAGGCAATGGGACAGATTGTCCAGAGAAGCTGTGGATGCTCCATCCCTGGAAGTGTTCAAGGCCAGTCTGGATGGGGCCCTGAACAAGATGGGATAGTCAAAGCTTCCCTGCCCATGGCAGGGGGGTTGGAATGAGATGAGCTTTAAGGCCCCTTCCAACCCAAATGATTCTGTCATTCCATGATATTCCTACTTCAGTGCTACAGTCCTCTAATGGAAAGGATTGAGGGAGGAGACTGGGAAGGATGAGCTGCACCCCTGCTAGAATAGGAGATGAGTTATCTGTGCAGCAGTGGTTGTACAGTTCTTTCTCATTATGGATAGTACAGCCAACAGATGATTGGAGATTGATTGCCAGAACTGAGGAAAATGTGAATATTTAATAGCTTTTTTGAGCTCTAGATGTAATTCCTGTAGTAATACTGGAGGAGCTTAAATAGAAAATCTTGAGAATGTTTGCAAATATGGGAAGGTATACTTGTTTTTATTGAATGCTGCTCTGTAACTCAGACAGAAACTTCTTTTAAAGCTTGAAAAGACTTCTAAGTTTATTACTAGATATGTAGGTTTTTAAAGAATACTTTTTTTTTTCCCCAAGGGAGATGGATATCTGAAAACTGCTGAAACAGAAGGAAGAAATTGCAGAGGTGTCTGCTCTGTCTAGAAGGCTTCAAAAGGTAAGTAATTTTCTGTGTACTGTTTAATTTTCCTAAGCCTCTAGACAATATTGCTCTGAAGAATGTCATTATGAAAACTCCTTGTGACGTAAGAACGTTTTAATGTGTGCTCTCTTTTTATGAAATATATTTGAAAGATGCACTTACTGAAGTAGTAGTGCTGTGCAGCCTGATGAGAGATACATTCTGGAAAGTTGTCACATGAAAATTGGGGAAGAGGATGAGGAAAAAGAGCATGCTCTTTACAGAGTGGTGATCATGATTCATACCTGAATCAAGAAATATTTGATGAAGAGTGAAATTTAAGCTCTCATCATCTGGGAGAAGAGCTAAGTTGTTTTTGTGAATCTGGACAAGTTCCAAAGTCCTAATGGTGAAAGGAATAAGTCGGGGAAGAAACTTTGTAAGGTACATGTGCATCTTCTCACTTTTTATGATCTCTTCATAACCACTGTATTTGAAGATATTTTGGGAATTATTATCATCTTTTGAGAACACATGGTTTCAGCATCCCTGATTTCAGCCTGAGTGTGAACTTGTACATCCCCCAGGCTTTAATCCCAACAGAATCTGTAGTCTCTTGCCCATATAATTAATAAACCACAGCCCTCCTTTCAAGTCCATGGAGCTTTCTTCTAAGTCCTGAATTCCACAAGCACATTTGTTGGCTTCCTCAGTCCTCTCACCTGGGTTGAGCTCCTTGGAATTTTTTTTTACTTTCTATGACTGTGTCTGTTCTCACTTGCTTTCACGTTGTCTCAGCTGCATTCTACATAGAAATAAACCCTTTATATCATGCCCAGTAAATTACTTTTAAACACTCCAATAGGATTTTTCATGGCTGATTTTTACTGGTTTAGTCATATTGATTTGAATTGTGCCGTTAAATTTGTGCAAAAACGTGTAAATTTTGTACTGCCTCACATAATGCAGGAATTACAGACAAGAACATGTTTTGTCCTCCAGTTGGTAAATGTGTTGGCCATACCTTTGGCTGCTCTACAGTTGCTGCTCTAGTGTGAAATTCTCTACAGATAATTTCAATTTAGCATCCTTTGCCTTGTGACTCTTACCATTAGAGGAAGTTTTGAAGAGTAAGGATGGGGTAGGTAATGTTGGTTAAGCAACTGTTTCACCATATAATAATGAATTTAAAAGTTTACCACACAACTCATATAGTGCATGACAGCCTGATGGGTAAGCTTTTCAGAAGTTGCCGTACGTTGGTGGAAGGAACAAACATATTGACTCAAAATGTATTTTCTTTATGATGTGTTCTGTGCCATCTGATGATTTTGTCCACTGTCCCTTAGCACGTTTTGCTAAGCAATGAAAAACCAGAAAGTTTCTGTTACTGCTTTCCGTCTTAACAACCAGCTCACCCAACCACGTGCCCTGACTGGAGAGCCTTCAGTTCTCTCAGGTTATCTCTGCTGTTTATCTAATTTGTCATTGACACTGAATATCTGTCACTCCAGCCTTCTCCTGATGTTCCTTTCTTTTGTGGTCTGTTGTGTTCTACACCTCCTGTCAATCTTCTCAGCAGACAGTTTGCTAATGTAATTGGTTTTTACTGCCTTTAGTTTCATAGTTTACATATAGATAGAAACATCTTAAATCTTCATTATGTGCATCCTTACACACTGGAGAAAGTTACAGTTCTTTAAAATGCTGCATTCTTTGTTGCTAGGGTGACACCAGCATGAAATAATACTCTTCGTGCTTCCAGTTTCTTTGCTAATTATTGTTGAAAGAAGCTGAGAAGATACAAAGCTTTGGGAATTTGCTGCTATTAATTTCATTTTATTTTAATGCAGTTTGATCTGTGTTATTTGGTTCAGAATGCATTTATGTCATTAAGTTTCTTAGAGATTCACTGGTTACTGTGGAGCTCTGAGGTTAATTGAGTAATCATTAGTAGCATGTATTGTCTGGTAAAAATGAATTAAAATTGATTGGAATCCAAAAGAAACACCCATTCTCTTTTTATCATATGAAAGGGGACAGTGTGGTTCCTCTAGTAAAGGCATCTATCAAGTGACCATCTGGTTAGCCTGTAACATAGAGCATGCAGCAATATTTCTTTTCATTTTGAAAAAAAGCTACATGTTGTATCTAACTATAATTTATTTGAACCTCTGCCTTATGGAGCCAATTTAGATTTATGTCTGTTTGATGTCCATTTGAAGTCAGTTGGTCCTAATTTTCCTGCCAGAGTTTTTATACGTTCTGTGAAGATTTTGTATGTATCACTAGGAATAATACAAAGTCTTAAGAGCTGTCGAGCAGGTGGTAACATTTTTGTCTTTTTGTCCAACTTTGCTTTGGTAATACCATTCATTTTTTCTTTTATGAATGTTAATTGCACTGAAAACAGTAAGAAAATGATGAAACTTCATCACAACAAGAAAATATTTATCATATAGCTGGCTTATAGTATCACAGAATGGATAAGGTTGGAAGGGACCACTGGAGGCAGTGCAGTCCAACTCCCTGCTCCAAGCAGGATGCCCTGGAGTGGATTATCCAAGATTGTACGTAGACAGCTTTTGAATATCTCCACAACCTCTCTATATAGTTGTACTCCAAGAAAATGTAATTACAATTTGAAAAATTTTTAAGGTTATCCCTGCTGGACTCAATCCGAAATAATTTTTTAATTAGAATGGGCCAGTCTAGGTTTGAAAGAGAATTAATCAGAAAGTCAGCCTGGATATTGAATAATATCAGTTCTTAGGGTATCTTTAAAAACGTGAAAATCCTTTTAATAGGGATGTAGGAAAGAGGTGGAGTGTGCTGTCTGTCAGTCATGACCATGGAACTGGGTGCAGAAAAGTCCTTGCCTGGTCACAATTCTCTGCACAGAAGCCTGTTTCCTCTTTCTGCTCTATTTTTCCTGACAGATTTAATAGCTGAAATTTTAAGACAATCATATTTAATATTCTCACAGAAACTAATATCTTTTGTAGCAACTAACTAGCCAGCAGCTTTCTAGCTATCATAGTGGCTAGCTAGAGAAAAATGTTTTTTAAACTTTGCATATGGCAAGAATGGAGAGAAACTGCTTTCGTCCACAAAAAGAGAATATTTAAACTAGACAATATAGAAACTAGGAGGTACTTTTATCTTCAGCCATGCTGTATTTATTGCAGTACATATTTTTTATTGTGTCACCAGGTCTTTGGTATAAACATACCTAAATAGTATATGTGTCTACACATATATTCAAATGTAGTGCAAATAGATGTTATTCCATTTATATATATATATTATTCCATATATATATGTATATAAGTGTAGTTGGCTATTACTGATTTTCCTTTCCCTTTTATTAATGAAGAAGAGTTATTTTGCATTAAAACCACTAGATTAGATGTTTGATTGACTAATCTAAAGTCTATGACATTCCATGAAACGTGGGGCTTTTTTTTCCTGTTAAAAATATTATTTATGGGCAAATGTAAGCTATAAATAGCTTTTGCTTAACCAGGTATGGTTTGAATGAGAAATCGTAAAAGAGCACGGAATGGCTGCTTTAATTTGGAATGGTGGAAATGATGCAAATGCTACTGTGGTGTGCAAGTTGCTGATTTAAAGCTGGGAGACAGCTTGATTTACTCTTGGCTGCGGGCTAGGAATAGCAGTAAGCTTTTTTTGACTATAAATGGAAAAAGTACAACATAAAGTCACACAGTAAAACATTTTGCTTATATCCATTGGAACTTGTTTAGCTGCATAACCCTGGCAGTTTCTTTGAATATATCTTTCCGTGTGTATGCCATCTCTGCCTGTGTTCTGTGCCACTACATTTCATCTGCACAGTTCTCTCATTTATCTTTTTCTTGTTCCCTTGACTAAACCAGAGCTCTCAATCTATCCTGACAGCATGTGGATGTAAAAATTACAAGAAATGACCCACACTAGACAAGTTTATCACAGCTCTTTCTGACTGAGTCATGAGGAAGGTTCTTATTTTGATTCATCTGCTAGACCCTGTGTCTATTCATTGATTTATGTGTAGCAGGGAATGTTAAGTTCCCCAAAATGAAGTGTCTGATCCTTAGGTTTAAGTAAGGGAAAAGAGGAATATATTTTCCCATTCTCTAGCTATAAGTTGTGTACTACTTCATTATAGAACTCTTAAATGCATATTACAATTTTATGCTTTAGCAATCCTTGAGTAATTGCATTATGTAAAACCATTTGTAAGATCCTGAATGAGGGGAAGATTTTGAGCCTGACCAGTCAGAAACAAAGCAGTTAAAGGTTGGGATAAGATTAAATGACCTGCATTAAAATTGCACTTAGCTCGTGATAAAAGATGGGAAATTAAGACATGCTGTTTAAAGTGGGGCCAGCTCAACTAATCACAGAGGAGTTTTTCCTGTGTCCTTTTACTATAATTACAGAGGAGTAATTGTTAATACATTGGCAGAGATGTCAATGAAAATAGTTTTTGACCTGAAGTTTGTCTTGTTTGCTATAGCCACAGTCAGTTTGTTCACCAGTTTGTGCAGTGTTACCTAAAGCAGATAAATAGTTCTGGTTGGTGTGGTCTGCCATTTTGTATGAAGCATCCATTAGGATTCAGTCTTCTCCTGATTTCTACAACAAATACAAGAGCTTCAGAGTGTACTGTATGTCTTCATAACACATGGTGCAGAGAGCTCCAGACCAGCCAGAGCTGGTGTCTGTTCCCAAGACCTGACCTAGTAACTACAGTTAGAGCACACGGAACACTCCCCTGTGCCACGCTGATGTTTTAGGTAACATGGGAAACTCTGCCAAGCACCTTAAGTACAGAACCAAATGAAGCCATGTAGGCATGTTCCTGTTCTCCAAGGCATTAACTCATGTATTGACTTTGCCATGGCTCCCTTCTGGGAGGTGGTGGATTTCACTAAGAGCAATGAAAACCTCAATGGAGAATTTTCATCTTCAGGATTTATAGACTTGGAAGCAGCTTGAGCCCACGGACAACAGACTGAATGGAATGTGTGTTTTACATGAGTTCCTCTGTACAGAGGTGGCTTTCTTGGTCTGCTTACTCACCGTGTGTGGGCTGCACTTAGGCAGTCTGAATTGTATTATCTCAAAAAATTGTTATCCAGTGTGCCATGTTGAATTGTCTTGTACATTCCAGGACTAGGAAGATGGAGAATCATTTCCCATGACCTGCTGGCCATGGGAACCTTCTGAGGTTCCTTTTATCCTGAGCTTTCCTATGACCTCTTGATCACAGGATGTGTTTATTCAAAATTGAAGTGTATCAATGTGTGAGTGTAAGCTCAAGCTGGCATGTCCATGGTGACTTTATGGTAGGTAGATATTGCAGGTACAAATGGTAGTACCTTTAGCTTTAACAGCACCTGGCAATAAGGCAGTCCTGAAAGTATCTGTTCCTCATGAAGCCTTCAGTTAGAGCTAAAAATTTATTCCTTCTGTGTGCTACAGTTTCATTTTCATGTCCATAAGGCAGACGTTTTTCAGGCTTTGAAAATCCTGTCTTAACTTCTTGTCAGTACTTGCATGAAAAACCATGTGATGTAACTTGTTCCAGGCTATGATCAGCATAGACAAATGAATTTTAAAGCAGCACTTATTTTCCTGATGTAGTATGCTGGAATAACAGTGGTCATGGTTGCTCAGTCAAAATAATTTCTGTGATTATGAATTGGTTTGAAGTTGACATCACATAATTAGTCTTTCAGGGGAATGACAATCCCTTCAGGTGGATGGTACAGTGTGAGTGTGGGTTTTATACATTGCTGCTGCTTCTGCTGTTTGCCTGGATGAACCTTTCCAGGCAGAAGATGATGTAGGTGAGAAAATGGCACAAAACTATTACAGAACACACTCTGCTGGTTTCAGCTGAGACAGGGTTAACAGACTCCTGGGGACTGAGCCTGTAAGTGCTTTCAGTGAAGAGCAGCACTTACTGCTGGGAGTAGCCCAATTGATTTCTGTGGAGCAATAGAGATCGATGTGGCTACTCCCAGGTGTAAGCACTACAGCCTAGAGTCTAGGCTACCTACAACCAAAGACATCCACTCAGAATTTCAGCAAAACCTTAGTAATGAGTGTTAGTGTGCACTGTTTAGGCTTTAATCAACATTTTTGAAAGACTGATTTAATTTTTTAATTTATTTTGATAAGGCATGTGTGGTTTAGAGTTTTTTTAAACCACCTGCATTTTGTCCTATGGGTTTTCCAAGACAAGCTGGAAATCATTGAAATCTCCTAAGCAAAGGGCAGGATTCATTAAAAACCCCTAAAATCTTAGCAGATACTTCATTAGCATGCAAGGATGATGTTCAAATTGCAAGCAAACTTTCATTCTTTCTTTCCTGAAGTCCGTCAAAAGCCTTGTTTCTGAAATATAACTAAATATTTCACAGCAGCTTTCCAAACAAATTAACCTTTGAGTGGAGACCAGGCTTGGAAATACCCACCCCCAGAGGAGAGTGTTTTGCAAGCACTGGGCTCATGTAAAACTGGGTGAGCTGGGTAAGTAATCTCAACCAATGCACTCAGATGTAACAGCACTTTAGATCTTTTCACCCATGCCTGTCCACAAAAAGCAGAGTGATTGTTTTACACGAGACAACTGATAGGTGCACGTGCTCAGGACCGTGTTATCACTGCCTCCTTTTCAGACACTTTGGCAGAAGCACAATTACAGCTATGCTTATCTCTTAAAAAACCCTGAAGTTTTACCAATTGCAATATGTTTCTGTAAAATTCAGATACCAAGATTCTTTAAAATTGAAGAGCACTTCATAAATTTGACTTCAGTGAACGAGATAGTGAACTGCAGGCCTCTCTCATATCTGATATATTCCTGCATGTATCACCAACAGCCAGCCCCAGACTGTCTAATTCCCTGTACGCAGCCTCCTGGCACGGAGTGCACACAGGTTCATAACAGCCTCACTGGAAATGTAATAACTGCAGCTGTAATGTGCTTTTACAGATCTGATTTTTCATTTTCATGCGAGAAAAGGGGAAAACACAGGCTGGAGGTTTGCTGGAGCCTTTGCACTTAGAATAAAAATATCAGTTTGGACTGAAGCATGAGGTTATTGATTGTAGAGCTAAAGGTTAAACCTGTAGCTATGACATGCTTGAATTAATGACATGTTGAAGAAAGCCACTTCTAAATTAAGGACATTCCATATATATCCACAAGAAATTGTTCTAAGGACACACAGAAGATCAGTGGTGGAATTTGTATTATCTTCTGATATTTCATGTTGAACAAATATACATTTATTTTGTTAACTGCAAACCACACAGCTTGTTGGCGTCATATTCCAGCTGGCAGATGTAACTTTACATAGTCACAAGTGGCAACTTGTTAGCAATAATTGTGAATATTTTCAGATGTGACAACCAATAGTAGCATTTAATTTGGACAGCAAACTGTCCAAAAAAATTGTGTGTATGTGAGATGCAAACGTGATGCAAACATGTTCTCAGTTTTAGGAGTCTGAAGATAATTGCCCTCTGCTGATGTCAGCTTTTCGGAGTTTGTGAGTTTTAGTTTTGTGAATTGTGGTGAAAAGGGATACTTTTAAACCTGGAGGTGTAGTGTTTTTCATGGATATTGACCATGGACAGCTGTGATGCTACTCATGTTTATCTTGTTTCACAATGCCTTATTAAATGATGATAATAAAAATTAAACATGAGAGGTTCTACCTTGAATAACATGATCAGTTATTATCTATGGTAGATTTGAAGCACCAATTTTGCTTCTTAACCTCAGGTAACTCATTTTCCTGCATTTGCTGTGGATTGACAGATACTGTTGTTACCTTGAGCTCCAGGACGTTGGGGCCAAAGGAATAACATCCTAAGCCCAAAAGAGCTAAGTCCAAAAGTCATATTAAGGCCAAAGATAATATTTTTATCCTTTGTGTCAGAGCCTCTGGATGCACAAATTTGGGGACTCTGGCTGGCTGGAGGAAATCTGTTCCCCACAGCACAGTGTCTAAAAATTACCCCCTGTGATCTGGGGGAAGGAAATGGAACACACAGCCCCCCAAACCTGACAGACCAATCTCTACACCATAACTAATAGCAGAAGTGTTTATATTTAGTAAGTTCTGCAAGAAGTGTTTTCTATTAAAAGTTAAGAAAATGGTGAACTGCTAAAAAAGCAAATGCAGAAATATTGTATATGGTGAACCTGTCACTAGGAAGACATTCATTTATGCTTCATGTGCATGAATTTATTGAAGGGAAAATAATATGCTTGCCACACTTGTCATACAGAAAATAATGAGCTATATTGTTTATTAAAATCCAGTGTAGGTTTCTAGAAGCAGAGCTTTTATTAAAAAAAATTTAAAAGACCCAAGTCCTCGTAAAATTTGCTTGAATTTAAGCAAGATTTAGTCACAATTGCTGTATGAATTTCCTACTTGCTCTACTAAAGCAGAGAGTTACAAAGAAATTCAGAAAGTTGTGAAAATGCAGTTATCAGGGCAGTTTTGTGATAGATCCAGCTATGACCTGTCATGTAATCATTGAAAGAAACTAATCCACAATGGCATGAATCTGAAATTTCCCAAAGGGACTGAAATGTTGAATGAAGGGCTTCAAACAAAGGGTTTGTTTAAAATGGAACATTTCAGTGCTGGCGGCTGTTTTAAGTGAGTTTGGCTGGTTACTCAGATGAAGCAGAAAGTACTGAAGAAAAGCTGTCATACAGAAATAGTGACAAGAATAAGAAATATCTCTCTTGCATTGAATGATCAACTTTTACCAGGAAAACTAAAAAGCTGTCAGGAAGAGAATTCTAAGCAAACAGCAGCTTCATGCTGCTAGTTTATGTCTTACAGCAACAACAACAAAAGTACAGACCATTGAGATGAACAAAAATATTTGTGTTTTTCTTTGTTTAGTGTTTTGTCACGTACTTTCCATCTTTCATAACACTATTGAATAAAGTGAACAACAGACAACAGTTGTGGGAGGAATAGAATTGATGTGTTATTTTGTAGGGAAATGTTGTAAAACAAAGGCAGAAAATATCTTTGAATATAGCTTAGGTAAGGTTTGAGGTAGGAAGGGAAGATTTACTTAGATTTAGAAGATAAATGCTGTTGAAGTGGTTGATGCAGTGACAATTTCAAACCACTTAAAACCTGTTAAATTCAGAGAGCTAGCTGCTACAGGGAAAAAAATAAACACAGTGAATGTGTGTTTAGGTTTCATCCATCATGAGGGCAATTTTGCACTGAGCTCCCTCCAAATTTGGTGTGGTCAGTTGATGATCACTGAAATAACAGATACATCAAGCCAGTGTGTCCTTTCCTAATAAAAAATGCACCCAAATTGGGATCTTGTCACAAAATTACACTGAGAGCATTGTTTTTTGATTGCCAGCAGAGAATGCACATATTCATTTTCTATGCTGAACAGATCTGGGCTTTTGAAGGGTTTCTAACAGATAAAATAGGAAATCACCTTGAAATTACAGTGCAGAAATTACTGTTCTAAATCAAAGCTGTTGGTTTGAAGTAGGGCATTGGTTTAAATCCTTTTGCTTGAAAATACTGCCTTGACAAAACCCTCTCAACAGACATTCATAAGCACATTTGTGCATGTTTGCTGGACACTTGATTTAATACAAGTTGTGCAGTCTCTAGATTTCTGAGTTTATTTATGCAGCAGTTACTGCTTTCAAAGGGCTATACTGTTGGAACAAATTGCTTTCAATTCTTAGCTAAATTTGCATCTTTTGCAAAGCAAATCAGCTCTGTTTTGATATTTTTGAGGGGTGTAATAGTACAAGGAATTTGTACATTTTCCTAACAGTCACACTGACATGATCTTTCCTGGAAAATCAGCATGGTGAGTGCGCAACAACAAAAATCTGGTTATATTTCTCAAGAAAGATTGAATTAGCTGAATAATTAATTAAAGTGCTACTACTTGCAAAATTAAGATTAAAACCAAAGAAAAAATCTGTAGAAACTTTGCTCTGTATTTTGAATTTGAAAGAGTGGATGTTTTTAACACATCCTGCATATTAACTGCATATTGTGTGATACCACAAGCAGAGCATTTAAGAGAATGTGTATCCATTTAATCATTAATTTTCCCAATATACTTTCTGGTATTTTAATTAATTAACATTTGAGTGTCTATTTTTGTTGGGCTCAATATCTAAGGTCTTTTTTGAATCAGAAGAAATCCATTCAATCCTGTTTCCAAGCTTCTAAAAATATTTTCCCTCTCCCACAGGTCTTGTTTTGTTTCTAAATTCTAGCAGCTATTTCATAGGCCATTTTAGACAGCAGATGTCATTTGTTTACCTAATTCACTTCTAGAAGTTTTATGTGTAAATCTATGGCAAATACAGTATTTTCCCTGGCCTGCCAACTTTGGGCAAAAGTGAGTGCATCTGTCATGTCTCCCAGCCAGCACCAGCTTTTGACATTGTCATCCACACTGGTAATTTTCCTTTATTGCTTCTACTGCATTGCTTTTCAGCTCTTGACTTCTGTACCTAGAAGTGTGCCAGAGATCCCACATGCTTTATACTGCTATGGATGTTCTACCCAGGGCTAGAGGAGCCCTGTCTGCACCCTTATCTAGCAGCCCTTCTCTCCTGTTTGGCTGGGAACGCCGTGAGCAGTTCTCTCTCGTGGCCTCCAGGAACCCATGCTATTCTGGCACAGATCACAAACTAAGGCTCCTAAAGGTGGCATGTGAATCATACCTGCTTGATGATGATTTATCTTACAGGTCACCTTATATTTCTCTGAGTTCTTTTGCTGCTGGGAAGTATCCTTGATGTTGGTCCCTTGTCTTAAAATGAAATTGATTTGTGAAAATTAATTTTAGAAAACATGTTTTCCAGTTCCAACAAGTTCAGGTCACTGGCAGGGTCACTCTTGAAGTTATTCAGCTACACTCCTCTGTCAAAAGCTGGTAGTAAATAAGAACATCCATTTAGGAACTGATAGAACTGAAAACACATGGTATCTGCAAATAAGTGATGGAGAATCATGCTCTGGGTTTGACCTTTACCTGCTGATTGGTACTGAACACTTCCTCCACGTTGGTACAGCAATTTGTTAACAAATAAATGCTGGCCAGCTGCTAGACTGGATTGACAGTCAGAAAAACGATAATATGGTTTGGGTTGGAAAGGATGTTAAAAATCACCTTGTTCAAATACTCCTGCTGTGGGCAGGGACACCTTCCACTATCCCAGATTGCTCAGAGCCCCATCCAACCTGGCCTTGACCCCTCCGAGGGATGGGGCAGCCACAGCTTCTCTGGGCACCCTGTACCAGCCTCACCACCCTCACAGGGAAGAATTTCTTCCTTACATCCAATCTCAATTTACTCTTTTTCAGTAAAAAACCAGGACCCTGAGTCTGTTCCTAGAGGCACTGGTAAAAAACTAAATTAAAAATGTATGTGTCTTAGAAGCACCCTTTATGTTCTGAGAAGCTGCAACCCCAGCTCTCACTGGCATTCTTCACAGGAGAGCTGTTCCACCCCATCCAAAGCTTTGTGGGCCAACTCTGGACCTGCTCTAACAGGTCTGTCTCTTCCTAGGACAGGAGGCCAAGGACTGGTCACAGTACTCCAGGTGGAGCCTCATGAGAGGCAAGATAGTTTTTCATGGCCTGGTTAGGGTCTAACTCTGTCCAGCTGTGACTCTATAATGTTCTGTGATTTTAGGATCAGGCAAGAGCTGGCAGTATTTTTAGGAGAAATTAAAGAAATTGTTGTCCTACATGTGTTTATGAGAAACAAGAAGTCTTTTCAGGGATGCTTAAAGGTGAAAGGATGGTTTCTGAATGAGGAACATGATAATACACCTGTGTCTTTGAGAAATCAAAAGTCAGAGTAAGAGTCTGGACAAATAAAATATGTGAGCCTCCTAAAGCATTTTAGATGGGATGAAAGAGGCTCTTTTGAAATTAAGCAGAGTGTCTATGAAATGCAGTATTTTATCATCTTATAGATGACATCATCTTATATAGATAATATATATATGATCTTTAATCATCATTATATTATACATTTGCATCTAAAGCAGTTAACAGTTGGGTCCTTCTTGCCTGGAGTATTGTAAAATCATTGCTTCTTTAACACTTATTGTGTCTTGTGATTTCTGCCTCCTGAAACCTTGTTGCTTCACTCCAAAGGGAATAGTAACTTACATACAGGGTAGAAGTCAACTTTCAGAATATTCTGTATCCTGATCTGAGTTCTGACAATGTGAGGAAGGAATTTTTCTCCTAGAATCTCTGGTAAGATTTAGTGTATGAATTTGGGAGAACTGTAGTAACAGGTATTCAATAATTTTTTTACATGTAACAGAATGTGACCAGGAGCTCAGGACCATCAAGGTAACTGTAGCACTAACGTTTGTATACACAGGTCACTTTTAGTTCTGAAAGCAACAGCAAGACTTTGGACCTTGCTTAGCTGGAAGTAGTAACTTTAGCTACATCCCTTTGTCATTCTTTTCTAATATCTGTCATGTTGCACTGAAATAATTTTTTAAACTATGTGACAGATATATATATTTTGTTTTTCCTTCCTTGGCTGATTTCCTTGTATTTGTTTGCCTCCTGACAGAGAGAATTCTCCTTCTGATTTCCTTCCTAAAATTAGTGTACAGATATCTTTCCTGGAGATGACCCAAGGGTTTAACACTGTCGAGCTGCTAGAGAAAAAGCTATGATGATAATAATTTAACATACATAAATATGCTTCCAGTTTGGTTTAGAGACCTGAAACTTGTATAATTATTCTGATTTAGTCTGCCACAGGCAAAATGCTTTTCTTTCATCCTCTCCAGCAGCTTTTCTGATTATGGCTTTGAAAAAGAACTGACCTTTTTTCTGTGTAAAGCCAAACCTTCTGTTTCTGGTCTTAATTCTTTCTTAAATTTCTGGCACATCATTCTCCAGTCACTTCTGCTGTTGAGTTATGGTTATCAAATATATGGTTATCAGTTTGCTACCAATACATGTAAGAGTAAATTTCTTCCAAAAATCTTCCAGTTTCTTTCAAATTTGGTATATAGCCTTCAAAATTCCAGAGGATTCTTATGCAGATTTCTCAATTCAACAATTTTTTTCAATTTAGATTCATACTTGTTATAGGGCAGGTTTTGTTCAAACTAATAATAAAGGGATTGGGAAACATTTTTGTTAGTGTTAATTAGATAACTCACTGTGCATTTTCATACATTAGAATTCAGCTTTGGGTAGCCAAAAAAAGGAATCACTGACTTGTGATGTAATAAAAGAAAAGTGTGTGTGATTGTAATTTAGAGATTGTTTAAAGTAGGAGAATAACCATTTTGGCAAGGTTTCATTCCTAAAGAGGGTTTTGAGGGGATTCTGAAGAAAAAACAGAAAAAGAAAATTATAGGGATTGAATAAAATCTTTGCATAGAGTATGGCACAAATAATCATCTCATGGATGCCAATAACATATTTGTAATTAATATTCCAGTACAGCAATTGTAATTTAATTGGTGAATAACAATTGCAAGCCTCAAGGTGAACCTGGAATCTACAGCCTTCTGACTGATACAGAGACTACAATCAGCTCTGGCTGGGTTTGCATGCTTTGGTCTTATTGCTGGGAATACGTGGTCAGAAAACAATACATTTTAGAGCATTTTTAAAGATATTTTAATCATTTAACATTTCCATGTCTGCACACTTAGTAGCAGTGTTCAAAGGCAGTGTTTGTGCTTGATGTTCCACTGTGCCAGATTCTTAGAAAACCTTTGTGAGCTCAAAATCTATTGTGTACAGTACATAATTCCTAAATCAGTGGGCAGCTGGGACAGTACCCATGGAACCTAAATAGAGGGGACCCACCCTGTACTCAGTGAAAGGATAAATGGTGAGATTTAAATCAATTTGTGAAGTTGTTTTGGATATAAGCAGAATACATGTGCAAACAGGAACTTAGGGCTTGAAGAAATAGTTGGAGATACTTTCGTTCCCTGTTTCACTGCCAGCTTTAGAAGAACTTTTCCTTTCCTGAGATGCTAAAAATATTCAAAACAATGTTAAAAGTTTCACTCCTTTCTTTTATTGGTCAAGTCATGTAAAGGAAATGCAGATCACTACACTCAGCCTATGGAGTTAAGATGTTACTGTGTCCTACACAAAAATATAGAAAGAACAGACCTTTCACCCCAACTAGATTTTAATTCAGATTTAAAACAGTGAAAAAACACATGGAAAACCAAAAGTTGAGCCTTTCCAGGAGAAATCCATTTGCTTTCCCTCTGCTGTGGTCTAAGCAAAATGGCTGCTGTCCCCATGTTCATAGGGAAATTATTAGACACATAACTTTGCCCAATATAGAGAGAGCAATAATATTACAGGGTGGTTTTAGCTTCATAGTGAATGATAACTTGGATTTATTGAAAAGAAATCCTTGAAAAGTCTTAAAATAATTAACAAAATTCTCATGCAATTGAAACTATAACTAAAACTTCTTAAATTTTTGGACAGGTTTCTGTGGTCTGTATCAGTTGTGGGTAGGAGTTTAGGTAAGTTGCACCAAATTTCCACTCTGATACTCCTGCCTTTGTGGTATATTTTAATTGGATTGAGGTGCCAAGTAATTAAATGAGCCTCCATAGCCTTTGGGTTGCCTGCTGCCTTCAGTACAAAAATTGCATCAACTGGAGCACCTGCTCTGGTTTGAAAATGAGAGAAAACACTGCTTTTGAAAGAATCAGTTAACTGAGCAGAGCACAAGTGACTTGCAGAGGATAAAAGGTCAGTTTTAAAATAAGCAGCTTTCCCTCTCATATTTTACCCTGTTGAATCTTAAGTACTGCTAGGGTAAAACTGAAAATAATTTGGGATTAACTGAAATTAACTAATATTCCTAGCCTAATGTAGGACTTTTTTCAAACAAATTGGATTTCAAAAATGTGAAACCAGTTTTCCCAAATTATCTAGTTCATATTCAATAAACTGGAAGTCTTGTTTAGTGCTGAACTGTAAATGCCTGACATTCAGGGGCAGACACTGCATATCTTCTTACTCTGACTTTTGATGAAAATGTCAGACAATGCTTCTAGGTTGAGTTTAAGATCCAAATCTCATAAGTGGGTGTCTTTAGTGATCCAGAGTTGTGTTTGTTTTATATAGCAATTTCACCTTACGTTTACCCAGCTGATGAGCAGCTTTTCCTCCCCGGTGTTTACTTTGCTGGCCTAAATAAACAAAGCCCTCCAGCTCTTCTTATGAGGCGTCTATTTCTCTGACCTGGTCCACGGTCCAGTTTGAGTTCATAGTCTTTGAGATGAGTGATAGCCCAGATGAGGCCTCACCTGTGTTTTGAAAAAAAGTATTTTTATTTATTCACCTCTGTGTTGTTTGTTGGAAAGGCTGAAAAAGTGTAAGGATTACAATTATTTTTTCTGTGCCCCATTATTTTGGGACTCTTTTGTGTATTGTGGCTAATATGTTTTTGTCTTACTCTTCCTCAGCAATTCCTCTCAAGTTGCTCACTGCAAACATTCTGGTTATTGGTCCTCAACAGTACGACCTTGCACTTTAATTTAGTTCCATTTCTAATGCTGCTTTCCTTGCAGTCATCTGGATTGCCTGCCATCATCGTGTGATCCTTCTCTTCATTAGTCCCTCCCAAATCTGAGTTATCAAGAAATCTTCCACATGTATTTTTTGTTACCTTAATGACTGAATAAAAATTTAAAAATTGAATAAAATTGGGAAAGTCCCTCTAGTTCATTACATTCCCATGCCCCTTTAGACAATTCCTTAATGAGGTCTTCTCCAATATTTTATTTATGCTGGTTTATAAAGCCAAAATAGACTGGGTTGCATTTGTCTTAACACCTGGGCTGGGCATAAATCTGCCCTGCCAAACTAGTTTACTGTCATTGGTAAATGATTTCCCATCGATTCAATTATTCATTCAGATCTTGACTAATTACCCTTTACCATTTTTTTTTTTACTTGTTATTGAGTCTACTGGACCTAAAGATCCCATTCTTAAGGTGTTGTGGCTGTTTTTCACCAATATGGCATTTGTATTGACTTAACAAATTTGGTAAAGCTTGAGACCATTCTCACTCAGTGTGTGGCTAGGCACACAACATGGTTTTACTGTAGTTTCCACTTTGTCAGCCTTGGCTGATTTTTTTTTTTCTTACACTTAACCAATCTCTTCTGCTGAAAACAGAGACTCATATGATTTGCTTCCAGATCAAACCTAGATTATCTTTCGTGTCCAGTACACCCTCTTTTCTTAGCAGCAAGCTGCAGCTTTCCCAGTTTTCTATTTCTTTATTTCTTTATTTTTTTCCACAGGATGTGACTCATCTAGATTTTTGCAGCTTTCAATTTATGCCTATTTCTGGACTTAAGACAGAGTTCTTTTCTTGTTGTTGGTAAATATTCTGTTGAAGCTTTCGTTATTTTTGTTTATACTGCTCATTCACTTAGGTCTCACTTTTTTATTTACGTAGTGTTTCCAGGCATTAAAGTATCTGTTGCCAGATCCCATGGTTGAAAGAACACTTTGCTGTATTTTTCTATATCACTAGACAGAAAAAACAATGATTTTTTGCTTACTATTTGTAGCTGTTTTCCCATAGGGAACATCTAGGTTGTCATACAACTGACACATCTTTTCTAAACCATTGATGAGGTTTCTTCCTGTGCTTTAGTCTATCATAGAATGCCAAAGGTAAAATTCCTCATTTAATCTTATTACTGGTGCCAGGGGATTAATGTCAGGTGGCACTTGTGGTGACAGTGAAAAGATTAAAAAATAATTCCATTAAACTTGTCTCCTGCATTTGATATTTGAACCGTTAATAAGAGGGATTACCTTCTTTCTAGGCCGGGGAAAAATAAGCTCAGCATAATTGTCTTCCTAACCAAAGGCCTCCTTACTTCTAATACAGGAAAGATCATATTTCATAAAGATCTCTGATTAAGACATTCACTGTGAGTTTAGCCATATTATGCTAATGGCAAAGATCAACATAAGAGTTCCTTCATTTTCTGATGATGGACAATATAGGTTTTCTGAAAGTGCATAAACATACTTAAAACATACTCTCTTTTCAAAATCCATGTTTCCTTATGGTTTGGATTATTTTATTTCTTCAGCCCAATTTATCAGAAGGGAGAAATTAAAAAGATAAATAGATACAATAAGAGACAAAAATATTAACAAAAGGATTCCTATTGAATTTTTTCTTTAGTAATTTACCTACATTCTCATTTTTCCATTGCAAGGAAAAGTAGAGTTTTAAAGATCCTCCAGAAGCTCAGATATTGCATGCGGGCTGACAGCAGGGAGTAATTTATTATCATTTTTGTATCTTGAAAATGAAGGAGAGATGCATGGTTTGTGCAATGAAGTAGGCCCTATTTTCAGTGTTTTCCTCACATCCATTCCTCTAAAAGAGGAGAAGAAAGATTCTCTCTTTTTTAAAAGGTATGACCAGCACAATAATGTTCTGTATGTGCCCAGTTTTCAAATACTTTGGCCCCAATTTTGCTGCATAACTCCATCAGACTTGTTTTGCTGGGTTTCCTTCAGTTGACTCCAGACTCAAATTCATTGAGTTCTAAAGCAGAAGCCCAAGGCAGGAAAGGAGTTCTGGCACTTTTATATTCTTATAATTAATCATAATCTGTGTATTTAAAAATAGATACTCTGTGCTACTCCAGTAATGACCAGTGATAGTAAATTCTATTTTTGAAAGTGTCTGCATTTGTAAAAATCTCTTCTGTGATAGAATTTAGAAATCATTGACAAATGCTCAACTGCAATTCTAAATATTTTGTGGCACATTATATTTTTCCTGAATAAAGTTCAAGCCATAACAGTTTTTTAGTTCATTATCAGAATTTTGTTGGGAACCCTCATTGCCTGAGGAAGACTTAAATTCATAACAGAGTCAGCACAAGGTTAGCTGCCAGCCTTTTTCCTTTTCTATTGCAAAGAAAATATTATTTCATCACTGCTTAGGACAAACTAATGAACTAGAACAGATATTAATTTTATATCTTTTTTAAACTTCTATTGAAGGATGAGTAAGGAAAAAATCGGGGTTTTTTTAATGCAGTATAACACAGGAAAACTTCCAGCAAATAACTTTCGACTATTTTTTTTTTAATCCATCAGATTCTAGGCAGAGTTTCTAGATAAACATTGCAGTTACATTTTATCTCTCTTTTACCAGAACATCTGTTTCTCAGTTCTCAGTAGGTGTTTTGTTTACCATGTGTTCTGGCCCGACTGCCTAGGCAAGAGTCCACTTCCCAGGATTTACATGACTGAAACTTAGACTGATGTGATAGTGAGAACACATATCACAAACCTTTTATTGTTGGAGACTATTTGTTCCTGTTTTAAAGCCAATGTAATTAATTTGCATTTGTAGCTACTTATGTAGCTGTCTTCCTGAAATATGCACTATGTGAGTTTATTGGAAGGAATGTTTGGGCGAATATCAGAGAAGGGGGTAGAAACCCCTACCAGAAATTCAAACAATGAAAGGTGGGGGGAGATGGAAAGGAAGGCAATGGGAGCCATCCATGTCTAGATAAGGGCAATGGATCCATGAGAGAGTCTGAAAAAACTGTACACAGCAGGAAAGTCTCCTGAATACAGGATAAGAGGGGCCAAAATGATTTGCTATGACTCTGTTGGAAAACAGTTTACATTAGTGAATGCAACTGGAAATAGAGTTCTAAAGTGTTTGCCTCTGTGAGTAGAAATATACCATGTAGTATCTCTTATGTTCAAACCAACTTTGTAATTTGAGATTTCATGGGCTTTCTAAAACTAACTGTTTGTGCCATTAGAAATCCAATAGGAGGGAATGCATAATGGAAAAATTAGTGGCTAATTCTGACTAGGGGAAATGTGAGGGAGATCTGTTGTACTGTCCCTTCACATTCATGCTTATAGTATGATATGAAAGCAAGTGCAAGCACGTATTGTAGGGGTTTAGTTGAAAACAACCCACATAGAAAGAAAATAAAGTTTAAAAAAGGGTCATTCTCAGTTTTTCTAATAAGTTGAAAAGCTTGGCTTTAAGGAAGGATACTGACGGTGTTTCTGGTAATTGTTCACACAAACCTTTTCAGAAATTTAAACAGCTCTTAAACTGTTATTATTTAAACTACTATTAACATTAGGAAAGTGTTCCAAAACTTTATACCTTCTTTACTTTTCCATGTCAGTGTTTCAATGGCTAGTTTCTTATCCTTTGGTGGTGATGTGGACGCTGGCACTTACATGTTCTAGCTGTTATTCCCTCCTTACATTTACCCTTCTTGCTCACTTACTTTTACAGANGGGGGAATAACAGCTCAGTTCTTGCTCACTTACTTTTACAGAAAATTTTATATTGTCACAACATTAGTCTTGGTTTTGCCAGGTTCTGCAAGCCATGCTACTTGGATATAGTTTGTGAAGTAGATAATGCACTCCTATGCTCATAGCAATTGCTTTTCTCAGTATGTATTCCAACTTGAAGCAGTATTTTTGAGCACAGGAGACCCAAGCAATATTTCTGATGTCCAGATGTGCTGTTTGAATGATATCTCACCTCTGACTTATACAACAGTATTGATCTTCCTTATCTCTTCTAGAAATATTTTGTCTGATAAACTCAATATCCTTTTCTAAAGCAGACTTAGACTGATGATTCATAATCACACAGACAAAGAAATATCAGTGATTTGCTGCAGATGAGAACTGGCTTATTTTTACAGGAATTTTCTCAGTCCTGAAATGCATAATCATGTACTCTATATTAATGCTTATTATTTTAGTCCATTTTCTATATATTAAATCAAGTTTTTCAATTCCTCTTGATTTTCGGATCCTCTGTATTGATAATACATTATCAAAACCAGTTTTATTAGCACCCTTGTCTTTGGGGCATTATTAGTGCCCGTATTTAACAAAATTATAGTCACAATGACCCCTGAATAACCTGTTCAACAATAGTTCTTCAGGCTGAGCAGTTGACCTTTCAGTGCAATCTCTTTTCCCTTGTCCCTTTAACCAGAAATCTCAATTTTGTGAGGCAGAGTATGTGCTTAGCTTCTTGCATTGGGCTATGTGACTGATGTCAAATCAAACCTAAACCACTTCAGAGTTTTACTAGAAATTAATATCTACTTTAAGTCTGTGTTTCCAGTGTAAAACAGTAGCATCAATGAAAGAGAATTTGCTTCAAAAATTTGGTCTTAATATTTGGCGGGAAAAGAAGAGAAGGTAAGGTGAATTACAGCAAAAATATGGAACTACAGGTGGCAGGGTCTGAGTTTTGTCCTCAAACAGCTGAAACTCTGAGTGATCTGGTGCTCCTCCAGAGCTGAGAAACCTGCTCCACCTGCACACCTCTGGCAGGGTGGTCTCCTTAGGGGGTAAGGAAAAGGCTGTGGGTGTGATCTGCCCAGGCTTTGAGAACCTTGGACCCTGCTTCTCACAGCCTTCCCTGGAGAAGCTGGGAGCCCCTGGCTGGGGCAGCTGCACTGTTTGCTGGCCGTGCAGCTGGCCAGGCCCAGAGAGTGGTGGTGAAGGGAGTCAAATCCAGCTGGTGGCCAGTAACAAGTGGGCTTCCCCAGGGCTCAGCACCAGCCCTGTTTGGGATCTTCACTGGTGATCTGCATGAGGGTCTTGAGTGCACCCTCAGGAAGCTTGCAGGTGGGAATGCTGGTATGCTGCAGGGCAGGAAGGCTCTGCAGAGGGATCTGGGCAGGCTGCGTCCATCAGCCAAGGACAGCTTTGAGTTTCAACGAGGCCAAGTGCTGGGTCCTGTTGTGACCTGAGTCACAACAATCCCATGCATTGCTGGGGCAAGAGTGTGTCCAGGTGGCCAAGAAGGACAAGGCCATCCAGGCCTGTGGCAGCAGGACCATGGAAGGCATCATCACCCTGTATTTGGCACTGCTGAGGCCACATCTCAAATGCTGTGTTCACTTCTGGGCTCCTCAGCACAAGAAAGGTTTTAAGGCATTAGAGCCTGTCCAGAGAAGGGCAACATAGCTGGGGAAGGGTCTGGAGCACAAGTCTGATGAGGAGCAGATGGGGGAACTGGGGGGGTTTAGCCTGGAGAATGGGAGGTTGTAGACAGGTGGGGGCAGGTAACAAGTTACAGAATAGGAAAAAAAATGGCCTAATGTTTGTACCAGGGGAGGTTTGTATTGTATATTAGGAAAAATGTCTTCACCTAAAAGGTTGTCAGGCACTGGAACAGGTGGCCCAGCAAAGTGGTGGAGTCACCATCCTTGGAGGTATTTAAGAGATGTGTAGTTGTGGCACCTGGGGATGTGGTTTTAAATAGTAGATCTCACAGTGTCAGGTATACAATTGGACTCAATGATCTTAGAGGTTTCTTCCAACCTAAATGATTCTATTCTGCTCTCTGTGGTCATATTTACAGAAAGTATATTTCTGAGCTTTTCACCCAGTTTATTAAAAGTTCGTATTTATCCAACACTAATAAAAGTTTATTTTTTAGATGTCATGCAGTGTATTGATTAGTCTGCAAGAGCAGTTATTTCATTCATTAGCTGGAGCAGAAGGAAGTGATGTATAGAAATATTATTCACTAAGACTGGTCTTGTAAGCTTAATATTGTTTTTTTTTACAGCTGATCTTTTTTTTCAAAGTCCACTGAGTTTGATAGGTTTTACTTACCCTCTCCATTAGTGCTTGACTGTGTTGTTTTGCTGTATTTCATGTAAATAGAAATAGCTAATACAAGTTATTACAATTACATACACAGCATGGTGAAAAGGGAATAAGCAGATAGTCAGCAGGTAATGAGCCTTTCATAAGGTGTGGTAACATGAGGTTGCCTAATTCAGGCCAGAAGCGTGTTTGTGCACCAGGCAGGTGTGTGTGACCTGGAGTCACACTGCCCCTGGATCTGGTTTGCTTGCATAGAGTTTAACTGAACTTCTGCTGTGCCATTGCTCACTGCAGGCTGCTGAACATTGGGAAACACCAAAAAAACAGAAGTGCATTCATTGCAAAAGAGATGCTCTTAATTAAAGGTCAAAAGGGCATCCATAGTAAGCCGGCTTCATCTTGCCAAATATCCCACATCTGGCTGCAGCCAAGAATCAGCTGTAAAGGGAAAAGTACAAAAAGTAAGGAAGCAGCATGAAGTTTTGCCCAAATATTCCGTCATCAAACTATTTTTTCCCAATCCAACAGCATCCAATTTTTAGCCTTTTGATTGTTTGCTAAATGAGGCTGTAGCCTCCCGTGAAACATTGTGGCAGCACAAGTTTCTTACTTTCCTGTGACAACTTCTCTTGCAATTCAGGAATTGATATCAATTCTAAACAAGCTCATCTGCAAGGTATGGCAAAACTAAAAACAGCTGCAAGAGAAATTCAGCCTTGGCTCTCATAATCCTGTTTGTATGGAGTTTCTTCAAAGTCTGATGTGGGTCACCATGGAGTGCTTTGTTGGGGAAGATGTACAGAGGATAAAAATCAAGGGAAGGCATGATGGAAATCTCATGAAGTGCAGGAAAATAGTTTTCCAAACTATTCATAAACTCCAGTAATTTCATGGTGTGAGGTCAAAACTAAGTGAAGATGGGAGCTGAGGTTTTACAGATAACCCTTGATTCAAACTCTCAGATCTTCAAATTAGAAGACATAACAGCAATTCCTTCCCACTATTCCTGCCAAGAGCCTGAAACAGATTAATTTTCTTTTAATGTGAATGGTTTTCTATTTAGGAATAAGGATCTACAAGGCTTTGGTAGAAATTCTAAGAAGACAAATAATTTTAACTTAAGGAGCTAAATTCCTGGTGAAGCAGATAGGGTTTTGACCTTTGAAAGAAAGAGCTGGCTACTTTTTTGCAGTGCCCCAACTTTGATATTATTTCTCTAAGGCCATCTGTATCCATATGTTTTACTACTACTACTAGTAATTATCATCATCATCATAACAATAATAATAAAAACCCTACTTATTTGACATATTAATTTAGAATTTTTATCTAAAAGTTAAAAAGTAAGTTTTGGAACATAAAAAACGAATTTTTTTGGTGCCTATTTATTCAACTTTTCCAGAATTATTCTACAATTTTCCTGTCATGAAGAAAAATGCCAGTAACACCAGAAATGATCTTTAGGGAGTCTCTTCATTTCATGGGAACTGTCTATTCCTGTCCTTACCCAAATTTTCTTGAGGTCACCTTGATTCTGCTCTGATGAAAGAGCAATTATAATTTTTAAAAAATATCTGGAATCCATTTTTTAATCCATCTCAAAGTATGCCTCACTCTTCTCAGGCTGGATGGGACAACGGTTTCCACATTTTAGGCAACTGCAGATAAAGCACTTTTTTAAAGTACTCCTGGATTTTGGGGTGTTTTCTCTGCTATTGGTACAGAAACAACCTGTTGGTTTAATGCCAGTAGCCAAAATCGAAGCTACTCCTGTTTCAAGACTGTATATTTATTCAAGTGTTGATGCATCCGTGCTGCTTGCACATATCAGTGAGTTCATCCTCTCAGGACTGCCAAACAGAACCTAAGCATGCTCCTGATTCTTTGAGGTGGAAAAATGAAGTTTTGAGAAGTTATAGACAACAGTGTGCATTTTCCATGCTTTTGTTTATTAGGGATTATTTGAAGGCTGAGTTGTTACTGTGTCTTTCTTAAGTTTTCTCATATCCAAATTTCAACACTTCGATTGGCACAGCGGCCCTAAGCTAAGAAACTTAAAATCTAAGTAGAAGAGATTATGCTGTTCCAGGAATAACAAATGAAGCGTGACAGGGATACACACTATTTTAAAAATTGCATGTAGCTGATTTGTTAATTACAGTCAAAAACATTGTTGCTAACTTAGTTTAAAATCCCCAAATAAATCTGGTATTTGGAGCCAAATTTTAATATATGATTTTTGTAAACATCCTGCTGACAAGGAAATCTACAGGATGTGGCCCAGACCTGAAGTAGGACTTGTTTCCCAGCCTGTGTGGAATAGTCGTTAGCAATTACACAGAAGATGACACCTCAAGTCCATCCAAGAACAGTTTACCCCTGTGCTAGGGGTGGTCAGAAAAGTGAATGAACCTTCCACAAGCAGTTTAGAGTCTGATATAGGTAAAACCTCACACAGGTATAATGTGAAATAATTTAAAATAAAAATGGAAACAGTAAAGAAAAGAAAAAAAGCTAACTCCCTGTTAATCTCAGTTTGCTCCTGCTTCAGAATTGGTCAACAGAGGAGCACCTGATCTTTCTCAGCTTTCTTCTGGCTCATGGAACTGCATGGAGGGTCAGGTTTGCCGGCAGCACTATATTCTTGTAATGAATTTAATGATGCATGCAAATAAAGATACCTGAACGTCAGAGTACAGCTAGGCTGTAGCTGCACAGATAAATCTGGCTATAATAAGAAACCTAATTTGGCTCTCCCAGTTCGATAAACAAGTCCCGAGGTGAACAGTGATAGGACAGATTTGAGCTCAAGCAGAGCACCCCAACCAATCCCTTCCAAGAAATGCAGAGGTGAAACTGGTCCCAGAACTGGCGGTGTTAGGACCTGACCAATGAGCTGTGCAGGGAGTTTTGAGCTCCCTGTGTAAGAAAGCTCTGAACAGTGAAACAGTGAAAGTTTGTTGGGGACTGCTCCTGAATCCGTGTTGTTCCTGTCTCCAGCCAGTGACCCTTAATGTAATACCTGAAGACCATCTAATGTCTCTAAATTTGGGTTTATTTCTGAATCGATACAACACTGCATAACCCACTGAGAAGTTTTCAATTATGTAGCCCACTGAGAAGTTTTCAATTATTTCTTTACTCTGCTCTTACTGCACCTTTGTTCTTAGCTATCCTAAGCAAAGGACATTCACTCTTGTAGTGACCTCAGCCCTCAGTTAAGTCATCCATGACTTTGCTGAGTGATTTCTACAGGAAGTACTGAATTTTTCTTACTTTCTGATTGTTAATACATATTTCTTTCAGAAACCTGTCTCTATTGGAGGTCAAACTGTGAATGAATAATACAAAGCCTGCAGCAGTATAGGAAAATACTGCATCTTGCCATGTGGTAATTTGGAAGGGGAATCATGACCGCTGCTGTTTGAGATTCCTGTGATTCTACTTTTCAATTTCACAACTTAATGAAACAATCTTTCTGTTATGTTTCATCAGTTCCTCTGGTTCTGTCATGCTTTCTCTCCTGCAGTTCCCCTTACCACAGGAAAAACTTCCAGAAAGTGTCTGCATGTTTGTCGTATTTACAATTTAAGAGTCCTGTGTCAAGATGTCTTAAACACTTTGACTTCTGTCAGTAAACTTGTGCACAAGCTTGACTGCAGCTTAGTATTTAAATAGCTGCCCTGCTGTTCTAGAACCTACTCGTGCAATGGCTGTGTTGTCAGGCTTTTAAATAATGAATTAATTATACTATTAACTTTGAATACACTTCTGTTTTTCATGTTTGAGTTTGACCACAAAGAGGGGTAGTCTTTAGCTCACTTTATTAAAATGTTGTAGTATAGTTTTAAGGGTTTTAAATAGAAAAGGAAACTTTAAAAAGTATTTGATACTTTTGAAATTGTTGTGGTTTGAGACTGGTCGAACTCCAGGTACCCACGAAAGTCATTCCGTTACCTTCCTCTACTAAAGTTGAGCAGAGGAGAGGGGAAAAAATTAATGAAGGGCTCATGAGTCGAGAGAAGAATTGGGAGAAAACATTCTAATGGCAAAACAGGTTCCAATTGAAAGGTATAAAGTAAATTTATTCTTAACAGAGTCGGAGGAGGATAATGGGAAGTAAGACAAGCTTTTAAAACACCTTTTTTCTCCCCAGCCCTTCTTTCTTTCTTACTGACAGTGCAGGGAGACAGTGCGTGAGAGTTTTGGTTTTCCAAATTTGAGATTTCCTTCTGTTCACTCAGGGAAAAGAGTATCTTTTTCTGCTGTGCCATGGGGTCCCTCCCACGGGCAAACAGGATTTTCCTATGTACTGGAAACCATGACCAAGATAAATGTGGCTTTTCTGCATATAAGACCCATCTAAATTTATTGCCTTTCCATTCAGGGATTAGAAAAGATTTTCTGCCTTGAAGTTTACTCATATTTCAAAATTAGAAAAATGTTCATACCATAGGAACTCTAATTTCAGGCAGACAGTTGAGTTACATGACTTATGTCAGCCCACCCAGCTTCTTTTCCAAAGCCATATCCTAGGCAAAGATGAATATATTTTCTGCAACAGATGGAATAGAAGGTGTTACTTTTGGTTAACACAAATTCAGTGGTCTTGCTTCACTTAAATTTCCTAATGACTTGCTGTTGACTTGAGAAAAAAATCTATACTGATTTATTCTTTGTGAAGACTGCCATGTTATTAAAGCTGAAATGCAGATGCTGTCACCCTCTTCTCAACAAAAGTCATGTTTACAACCCTTAATTTAAAATATTTTAATTGCCAATATTAAGAACCAACTATTTCTAAGTGTTTTGGGGGGTTTTTATATTTATTCTTTTATTACAAGCTGTTAAGGTGATCCAGTGAGTACAGTGAAGAAATTAAAGAACACACTAACATTAAGCCTATGCAGAGAACAATTTATTTCTTGGTTTTGGTAAGAGCAAAATGAATTTTCAAACTAATCAAGACTATTGGATCTGGGACTAGAAAAATGAAGGAAGGGATTTTCTTAAGCAATATACTTAGCAAAAGGTTAGAGATGAAGTAGTACTAGAAAGAAATTCCAGAGCTGAACAGCAATGACTTTTATGGTAGACCAACAAAAATTACTGTTAATTAAGAAGAGGAGAACTCCATGAAAACAACATTACTTTAATCTGTTTTCATATTCAGAGTTATTGTAGTGTATTATAAATTTTCATTACAGCTTTATTGCTTTGCCATTATACCTGTTCTTCAATTATCATTCCTTGCTGCTCTTTAGACATCCAACTTGAGCACTGCTGTGCTGCGTGGCTACTGATCATGCTTCTGTTTTCCCATGTGAAAGAGCATTCTTCCTAATTAAAAATAAGGTTCTGAAATTGCTGTAAAAGTTAAAACATTCTTCTTTCACTGCCATCAGTGCCTATACCCTAGGTCATGTGCATTTTAAACTGAGAGACCATGAATGGCACAATGAGTATTTCAGGAAGGGAAGTCCTTCAGTTCTCTTTCTTTAAATGATGTGTGTCCTGTAGAAGAGATGGCATTTGTGGTGTGCTCTTTGGCTGCCCTTTTCGCTGTGAGGGTGAGAAACGACCCCTCTGAGTGTTTAAATAAGCTTTTGTGGACTGTGCAGTGTAGTTTTATTGCAGCATTTACCAAGCACGAGGTGGCTGCAGCTGCCTGTGTCTTCAGATGGCTCCCTTGGAGATTGGCCTTCATTACCCGAGGCGGGGGGGACAGGGGCAACAAAAGGGTGTGCTGAACTTCATTTTTATTATTACTGAGTATGGTCAAACAGGGGGTAGCTCAGCTGAAAGAAGACATCAAGGAGGTTAACAGCAGTGTTATTTCTGGTTAAAGGCAGGGCAAGCAGAAAGTGAGGCTGTGGGCCCGGGGTGCTGTGCAGTGAAAAGGGAAGATGGAGGGGGATGGCCCGGCCCTACGGCTCCTGCAGGTCTTCACCTTTCCTAAAATGCAGCCCCAAGTGCCACTTGCCTGCTTTTTAATTTCCCTCTCCCCCGCTTTTTAAAATGCAATTTATGTTTTGAGAACTTCCCACAGAAAACAAAACAAAAAGCACAAGATACTTCCCCTTCCCATAACAGGTTTAACTTTTATGTCTGAGTTGTGAGGATAATTCAGCATTTTCTGTTACTGCTGCTCCCATCTGTCCAAAGGAAGCTGCATTCCTCAGAAAATGCTGAAATTTGTGATCACCAAAAAAATTGTTGTAGCCTATTAAGAAGGGTTAAAGTAGCTTTAGTTTAGTGTTTAAAGTAGGTTTAATTTGTCGTAAATATTTGGACCTTACAAAAGTTAAGAAATGTTAAAATATTTACTTGGTCGTATTTAACACCTAATTTATATTTTAACTCATTAAGTCCAAATTCTTGTGTTATTCATTATGATTATTTAAATAAAATGAATGCTCAGGAAAATCTCTGGGCAGGTTTCTGCAGTTTGCTCTGTAATCCTGAGGCTGCTTGGCTTGAAACATCTGTGACAGAGTCGAAAGCAGCTTTAACATACCTGCAGGGTTAATTCTCTAGAGGAGACACCTGAGCCAGCTGCAGCACTGAGATGGTGCTCACCCTGCCCTGTGGAACACAAGGCTTTCTCCCTCTCCAGCAACCAGGTTTAGAGAAACAGCTTTATGAGTATAAAGTGACCAGGTTTGCTTACTGACAATTATATTATGCTCGCCATTGCTAATTTTTCTCTCTTGAAAATGTTGTGCTCTATTCTAGTCCAGCTTAAATTAAATGAGAGAGTGGTCCATGAGGGTTCTTTGCCTGGTTTTATTCCAAAGAGCACAGAGGGCAAAGCCATTTGCAGAGCTTTAATCTGGGACCTGGTCTATGGTTGTGCAGGGTT
Organism: Promerops cafer; assembly: GCA_013398275.1. NCBI lineage: Eukaryota > Metazoa > Chordata > Aves > Passeriformes > Nectariniidae > Promerops > Promerops cafer. Next base: position 415,399 of record VZSE01005940.1, read on the forward strand.
GGACTAGACTCTAATGTTGATAATGTCTGTGACACTCTGGCAGGGGAGGGGAAATGTGAAAGTCCATCATCCATGAGCACCTTGGAAGGGTATATTTGACTCCTCTATCATTTTGAAGGTTTCTTTTGCCCATGCACCCCTCCACTCCCCCCATTCCTGTGGTTTTTGTGTCTATCAAGCTTGGGTTTGTTTTCCATATCCTGATTTCTTTTTCCTTTGTACTGGATATATTTGTTGTACTGCTGATTCTCATGTTTAATCTTTGCTAATTTTTTCTTTCGGGAAGCAGAGACCTGTCCTTAATTAGTTATTTTAGTGTTATTCTTGTGGACCTTCTTGCAGAGGTCTTGAGCTTCTGATGTACTGTTTTCTGCTGGAAGCTCAGCTGCAATACATTTTTCTGCTCCCCCACATCTTGAATGTTCATGCTATGGTCATGCTGGCCTCTGTGTCTGAGGGGCTGAACAGCTGAAAGTATTTCCTGAACTGTCAGGTCATAAGCATTCCTGGGGAACCCCTTTGTGGCATATTAGATTGTCAGGGACAGAGGTGTCTACTTCCTCTTTGCTCGTGAAATATTTGCAAGCAAGATTTGCTGCCTTTTTTTTTTTTTTTTTTTTTTTTTTTTTTAAGAAAGTGATTTTGGTCTCCAAATCTAATCCTGTGGTGTTTTTTAATTTGCAGTCAATGTAAGCTTGCTTGTCCTCTTTCTTGCAAGACTATTTAAAGCCACAGGAGGTCAATAATGTGGTTTGGGATGTGAGAATAGGTGTTTTAGTCTAAAAAAAGCCAGCTCTCTAATTCAAATAGTGCCTGGGGACAGACTTCTCACAATACATGTTACTCCAAAGAGAATGTACACCATTAGTGGTTTTAGTGGTTGAATTAGTAGACTGACTGTATTTCCTATGCAGCGAACTCAATAATGTGCAGCATGCTTTGAAAACTAATTTGGTTCTACAGTAAAATAATGTGAAACAGATATTTGTCACCTGCATCAGGCTTCTTTGTGCGGCCATATACACATTTTAAGATTCCTTTTTTATTTTCTTAACCCAACCAATGTAAATTAATTTAGTTCCACTACAGTTGCCACAACTGCATAGAATCCCACTCTTTAGAGGTTCATTGCTGTCAGGAAGGCCCTGCAGGAGGACCTTGACAATATAGAGAATAGACCTTTTGTGTAGAAATCATGTGTTTTCTGCAGTGTGTCAAAGTAGTGGATGAACCTTTAATAACATCATGTTTATGTGTTTAGGTGCTCTGGAAATTTTGTCTTGGTGAAGTTCCTGATTAATTTAGATATGGTGGGTCAAAAATATTACAAAGACAGCACAGCGATAGGGATAGCAGTTTATGAATATTCAGATGTTAGTCCTATTATGTTGTTACTCAGACAAAAGGATTAGATATTGTTTAGCAAATTTTTAAGCATTTATAATTGGAATGTACTTATAAACATGCTGTTTTCTGACATCTGTTCAAAGGAACGATTAATTTTTATAGCAAAAATTGCACATAATACAAGTGTAAGGCTCACAGAAAGTGGTTCCTTGTTTGGTGAAACTCATCAAGTCAGCTAAGAAAATGGCCTGAAACTAATAAGCTTCACTGATTTGGACATCCCCAAGAATGTTATCTTTCAAGACCACTCAGTTTCTTCTGTTGTGTAGATTTAGTTGCTAAATCACAGTTCTTTCATGCATGGAATACCTTGTCTGGTAAAGCAAATGAGATCTCAAACTGTAAACTTTATCCTGTCACTCAGCTCCTGCAGTTGTCAGGAGTAGCTTTTCCTCTCCTGAAGCAGCAGGTACTCATCCATGTTCAGGTGATTAACTGGCTGGTCCTTCAGCTCTCAGCCAGTGCTGCTCCTCACGGAGAATCTGGGCACCACTTACAGACCACCTTCACAGAGCTCAAGAGACAAGGGTATCTACTGAAAGTCAGCTTGGATTCAGTCACTGCAGTACATGGCTGGGTTTTCCAGTCTGTTTGGGCTTGGTTTTGTAACCTGGAGCTGGGTGTGTGACTGCTCTCATGTGCTGGCACACTACCTTCCAGTAATGCCTGTTTTCTTTCCTGGTGTGGTAGAAACCTGTGGTCTAAACCCGAGTCTGTCCATGCCTATGATGGCACTGCATACTGAATGCTTTTGATGACAAACCTTCACTTGTGTGTCTAAATGAGCCTGAATTCTTTTGAAAATGTGACTGCATATTCTGGTGTTCCATGAAAGTGTGCCCAGCAACACCACTTCCAGTTGCTGCAGATCCACACTTAGCCAGTAGCACTGGCTGATAACTGACTTGTGGCAAAACACTTCTCAATGAATCCTTTGACTATGAAGGAGGATTAAATATTAGATTACTAAATTGTAGAATATTATGGTAAAATAAAAGCATGCCTTTCAGAAGTAAATGGCCGAATATAGGGCAGTTTTCCTGGCAGGTTTTCTATGACTATGGGACATAGGAGACAAAATTTTTAGCTGTGCACTGAAATGACTGGGACGGTTCCAGTGCATTGGAAATCACAATTTGTTCATCTCAATATAATAATAAAACCTGGAGCAATCACTGAGAAACATATTTATATGGTTCATGGGAGTGTTTTTGTTAGGAAATGGAGGTACCAATTTCTCACATAGAAGTCCCTCTGTATCAATTTGGTGGGTTACTTTTTATCATGATTGAAACTGTGACAAGGATCCTGAACTGAGATAAACATTATGCTTAATTTTATATTTTTAAAAGCTATTTTTGTTATCTAATCTGCATAATTTAGTCTACCTAGTAAGTATTTTCAAATAATGTAGAGATCATCTATGTGTTTTGAGGAGAACTAAGGTTTTATTTTCAAAATACTCAGACATTTAACACCTATTTTCCTGTTTATTCAGTTAGGTTTAGGCTCCTGTTTATTGCCTTTTCTGAGGTAACTTGCCCTGGAATGTCTTTAGTAGGGCAATGACATCTATATCCAGTCAGTCCTGCCATCTTTTCACTGTTTTTTCAACAAAACCCCCAAGTAGAAACATGTTCCTACAAAACAATTAAGAAGTGGTTTCTGTATAAAGGACACAGCTCATCTGTGTAGAGTTTGAATCCTTCTTATACTTGCATTTCATAGACTAGTGGTACCACTTTAAAGTTTTGTGTTTTAGAAAGAAATTACATATAAATCTAAAAACCCTGAGTCTCTCTGAAACCTCAAATTAGGAAAGAGTTCAAGTGTATGTAACCATTTGCTGTGCAGATAGATATTCAGATATAATCATGAAATATTAGCTTAATCCTGAGCAAATCAAATTTGGCAGTTAATTTCCCTAGTACAACATTAGCAAAAAATACCCAGCAAATCCATGCAAATCAGTTTTCTTTTAAGAAAAAAAAAAAATAAATTCACTATTTGAGGTAAAGTTCCATTAAATCCATTCTGAAATTTTATGTACCAGTGTGGCTAAGGGTTTTTCACCTCTAAAGTTTGACTAGATTTGGTATAATTGTCCCTCACCTCTACCATGTAGGTGTGCAGTGATGTTACAAGTCTTTTCCTTGCTCTAGAATCTGCTTTATTTCAGTATAAAGTCTGTTCCTGGAAGTACTGTGCTGTACTGACCTGGCTGTGTCAAGTTGATGGTTGGACTCAATGAGCTTAGAGGTCCTTTCCAACCCAAATGTTTTTATGATTCTCTGATAAAAAGTATTGAAACATATAACATATTTTAATAGTAACTGTAGTGGTAGAAGTCAAAGCAGCCTAAATTTTTCATCCGTGCCTGCTTTTCTTTTCTCCCAAATGAAAAAGGAATACTCTGTGGAGCTTTTCTTCTTGAGAAACAGTGACAGATTCTATAATACAGATAAAATGTTTACACAATATGACTTGCTTATCAAAAGCACAGGCATTTATGAAAAGCAAGAGTCTTAAGATCTGTGTTGCCTCTGGGTCTAAACCTTCTTAGTAATTTTCTTCAAGTTTTTCTCTTTCAGAAGCCTGCCCTATGGCTATAAAGAACTTATTTCTTTCCTTGATTCTTAAGGAATATTCATCATGCCATGCATATTTCTGTTTACTGCCATACCAGGCATTTTTCTCTTTTAGAGGAAACCATATGTTTCTTGTTTATGTAGCTCCTATGCAGCTATCAGAAAAATGGTTAAAATGTTGCCTTCCATATTCTTACACCCTTGGATTAATTAATTTACATTAGCTCACTAGAAAATAAAGAGCTTAAGACATAATTTATTTCCATGTATCTTCCCAGTATTATTTTGTTTTATCATGTGTGGTGCAGGTTTAATGCAGTGGATATGGCTGACATCAGATTGCTGGTAAAACCTCGACATCAGGACATTCTTTATCATTATGGCAAGCAGAATTCTTAGTGATAACCCCAGTGAGATGAGTGTTATTGAGTCACAGGAAAAGGCACTAATTTATAAAGAGGTCAGAATCTAACCTTTGCTAGAAAGATCCTTTTCTCAGTTAATTCCTGATGTAAAAGTCTCGGCTTTGTGAGGGACTTGGTTCCTGCAAGCAATTCCTGCATCATCTGTTGCCACAAAAATTTATGGGAGTTCTCTCTCCACTGTAGAAAGTCTATTAGATTCTTCCTATGTCTGGTGGAAACATGGTTACTTTGGAAGAAGTTTTATAATTTTTTAAAAAATATTTTGAGACATATTGGCTGCATGAAATAACTTCCTACAATAATTTCTATAAAATTCTATTGATTTACTTCCTCTTCTTTCAAACACTTTAAAAGAATTCCTCCCTGGCACCAGTGCTTTCCTGGTTAAGAGGAGTAAAAATATACTTGCATTCAAACACAAAGACTTGCTTATTTTGCTGGAGATGTTTCAATCTGTAGCTTGCTTTTCTCAAGTAGAAGACAAAGGCCATTCTTTACAGGCCAAAAGGCTTTTTTTGCAAAGTTAAGTAGCTACTGTAGTTGTAGATATTTCCATATGAGGATCGTTTCCTGAAGAAGCCAGAAGTGAACTGTCTGTACTGGAGAATTCTGAGTTGATCTGAGTCAGTAACATTGGTTCTACAATAAAGAACAAGCAGCAGCTTCATGCAGTATTTCTGCCAAGGTCGCCATTCTGGGAAAACCGGAGGCTCGTTAGCGTAAACTACATCTACATCGGTACGCTCTGGTTTTCAGTTTCATTACAAGCATCCAATTTGTCAGTTTGGCCCTTTGTTCAGAAAAGAGGCATAAAGAAGTACTTGATGTGCTTCCATACTTTCTTCTTTCCTTCCCCTCAGCCTCACTGTTCCATTGGCAGAGGTGGAATTATCCAAAATCGAAGGGAGGTCTTCCCCCAAAATGTTATACTGAGTTTCATGACCATCATGTGAGGTCAGGTTCAGAAATTCTTTTAAAGGTTGTTTGTTTGGCTTTTTTCTTTTGAAGGGAATTACATGCTCAGGTCCTGATAATCTAATTTACTGTGCACCAAAAATACTTCTGCAACTACAGAAACCCAAAGACTGGGCGCTGTGTGGGTGTAATGATCTCCCAAATTATGATCAGGTCTTGCTTTCATGAGACCCTCACTTGGCTGTGCTTTTTGTTTTGGTTTTGTTTCTAAAGATAGCTAATCCTGTAGTCTAATAAATAATTTATTGTATGAACTAGGAGCAATTCTGTTGAAGATTATGGGACTTTTACAGTAAAAGTTACTGAAGGCATTGAGTCCTGAGAGGTTGTTGCCCACAAATATTGCATACTGAAGCCATATAGCACATCTGGCTGAGGATACAAATTGGTTTTGATTCTGAAATAAGTGATAGCACAAAAGGAAGCTAAAACAAAAAGATACCAGCCAAGGAATCACTATAAAGAATAATGCCTGAAGTTCAGCTGTGTTGTTTTTTTCTTTAATGAGTCGATTTCTAACTGCTTTTAATTTAGCAGATAAATATGCTAGAGGAGAATACTTCAGAATGTAGCCCATGGTAGGGCTTTCTAATTTCTCCTGTATATTCTGTTGCACCTTACAATATTTACCCCATTTCAGCAGACATCAGAAAGGTTGCATAGTCTAAAGTCATGACTTTTGACTTTGCTCATGACTTTGCTCATGACTTTTCTTCTGGTAATTAAAAGTTTCTTCTAATGTTGTTTGTTTGGAGATGTCTTTATCTCTCTTACTTGCATGAGTCAACCATCACAAATTTTAACCAGAAATATTTTCACTAGCACTATTCAAGCTAATACAACAACCCCTCTCCCCATATTTATGGAGAAATTATTGATGATTTTTCCCTTCTAGGCAGATTTTTCCCTTCTTGATCTAGGCAGGAAGGTAAATAAATAGTATGGTTGCATTAAGGATCCTTAGCATTAGATTTTGTGCAAGGGTTTGCACTCTGCTAACAAAGAACTTGAATAAAAAGTTAAGTTGTGCCCTACAATAGCTAAATAGAAGCAGCTGAGCTGCTTGGGAAGTTCCTTAAAATGTCATGTAACAAGTAGTTGTGTGTTTTTTCAGCCCAGGTGCTATCCCCTTTATGGATTCAAAGTGGCTTTGCAATCTCTCATGGGTGTTCTTGCTTGTTAGTGAGATCAGGATTTCTACATCTAGATGGGTAGCCGATTTTGCTTTTTCTTGAATCAGAAATCTGCTTCTTTCAGTTATTCTTTTTACATTGTTCCATTAATTTGGGTGCCCACTTACTTTAATCTGTGTGTAACTGTCCCACTTCCAACCTCAGCTGCTGTTTTTACATGAGATCCAGAATGGAAGAGTGTTACTGGTACCTCATCCGATGGCCACTGTAGAATTCATTTGTTACTTTGTCAAAGAGACTGGATAATTTCACAGGTACCCTCTAAAAAGCTCTAATTGGTGGCAATGTCTGTTAAAATAGTTGAAGGCAGGGCACTAGTGTCCCCTGATCTGTGACTTTTTCAGACAGCAAGACTAACAAGAGCTATTTTTATGACAATGATATACTTGCTGTCAACTCTTCACACATTTATCAGTGAGATGCTTTCAGCAAGAGATGTAATTTATCTATTGCAACTGATTATACCTTTAAGAATAATTAGCAGATAAAATTTTCACTGGTTTTCAGTGACAACATTTATGTCCAACTCTTGTGAGGTTTTGCATCTCCTACTGACCTAAAGTGATATGGTAGAGGTTACTCCCTGCAAAGATAATCTTGTATTTCACAACTGTGCTACTGATTTCTGATTTATGTGAAAAAATAACTTGTGATGTCCTTGATTTGTACATCAACCTCCTGCTCTGCTAAACAAGGATGTGCAGTCCAGCTTTTCTGATTTCTCAGAGTTTGCCTTCATTTCTGTGATACTGTGAATGAGGAACTATTGTTCCTGAAATAAGAAATAGAATGGGAAATAAGATTACAGCCCCTTATCCTGCTCAAAATGCTGAATTTGTAAGATTTGTACCCCTCTGGGAGAGAATATAAACCTGAGATTGTAAGGGAAGCCCAGGAGGAAAAAACCATTTTTACCCATAATTTTACAATGTTCTGCTTACTTTTAACACATTTTTGTCTTGTACTACTAATTTCCTTGTCTGGTTCTCTCTGCCTGTTATGGCAAGGAATATCCACATTTTCTGGCTACAGCTCTGAAGAACAGGAGGCAAACTCTAGAGTTTGGTATTCAGTTATTTTGAAACCAGTAGTACCAAGTATGGACAGAAGTGGTTGTAGAATTTACCAGCACTTATAAGAGGAAAGGAACCTTGAACAGAAGGTAGAATACAACAAATATTTTTTTTTTCTTTGTAAATAAGTTAGATTGCATGCACTGTCTGATAGTAAGTAGCTTCTGGTCACGATGGTCAAGCAAAATCAAAAATTGTCCAAAAAAACCCCCCAAAAACCCAAAAACCATCAGGCTTTTAGAAAACCCCATAAGTTATACAAGTTGGTCAGTTAAAAATTTAAAAAATTCAGGATTTTTCTTTAGGAAATTCTTTAGGAATTATTTTCTCATAGTGTCTTTAACAAAACCTACCCAATTTGTGATTATTTTAAAACTATTCACATGCAAATTACATTACTTAAATCCACCTTTAAAAAGGCCTTGTGTTAAACAAAGCTTTTACTTTATATATGTACATCGCCTATATCACTTCTAGAAATTTTTCTATTGCAATAAACTTTAGGATGTCAACTTCCTACCTGCCTGAAATCAAGTTTGGACTGCTAGAATTTCCTTAAGGGCAGAAATACTGGGGTTTTAAACAAGGTTTTCATAACACAATGTGCATTTTTTTAATGTAATATGTGAGGGAGTAAAATGATAAAAATTTGTGGGAAATTGTAGCTTTTGAGAAGAATCCTTCTAAAAGTAAGTTTTAAACATAAACATTTTGACTGTTGTGTTTATTTCTGCATCTCTGATTCAAATGTAGGTTATGATGTTTTATAAACACATTTGCAGCCACTTATGACACACCTGACTTTTTAGACCTTCACTGTATGTTTGTCAAACTGTTTCATTCTAACATTTCACTCTTAAAATTCACTAATTTAAAAATACCTAGATGTGAAAATTCAAATGTCCCAGATGACTTTAAAATGCATTAAGAAAACCCTTAGCAGAAAGTGTTGCATGATTTGTCTAGAAAATGACACTACTGTGGTAATAACACAACTTAATATGCCTTTGGAAGCAGTCAGCTCTGTTGCTGGAGAGAGAAGAACAAAAAAACCCAGCAAATGTGAGCTGATTTTGAAGAAAAAAGTCTTTTGATGGAAAATTCTGGTGGGTACAGGATGATAAATGATTTCAGTCTCTCTCCTGATACATGCTTATCTCTAGCTCTGCAGAAAAATCTTGACTCTAGGAAGGAGCAGGGAAAGCTGAGTGTTTGAAGCCTTGGGAGGGACAGGAGTAGCTGGATGTTGATTTGCAATGCTTGTTAAGCCCTCCTGATACGCTTGCCCTGGAGCTAAAGCAAACTTCCACTGACACTAATGGTGTTTGGTCAGCAGCAGTCTACAAGATAAAAGGTGCCAAGTACAAGACGTTGTTTGCTGTTATTTAAATCGGTTCCTGGTGTTGGACAGAGCTGGGACTTTTACAGGGCTCTTGTGCAAACAGCATCGTTAAAGCCATTAGCATCTCTCAGAGGTGGAAGTAACTAATTTTTCAGAGAATGACAAATTGTCATGAATGTATTTCACAACAAATGAGTTCTTTTTTGAAACTGGGTCTGCAACTTACCAGAGAGAGAGATGAAGAAAGAAAGAAACCTTGGTTTTTCCCTCCATGGGAATAATTTGGATTTTTACAAATTTGTATGTTTGCAGCTCAGTGTTCAGTGTGTTTTGACACTAAGTGTGTTACAGATAGAATTGGTGTCTTTTCTTGCAGGAGAATGCTGGAGAATTTTTTCTTAAACTTGGTGCCAGCCAGCTCAGGAACTCAATTCAGTGACAGCCAGTTGTTTTGCTCTTCTTGACTTGTTTTTCTTTTTTAATAAACAAATTTAATATTATCAGATGTATTAAAATGTAATTGACAGTACTTCAAGAGCATAGACTTGTTACTTTTTGTCATAAATTTGGCTACATCAAAAACTGTCTTTTGGGATTACTAGAGTATGAAACAACACTGAAATGTGAAGAGCAGAAAGATTAAGTTGTCTCCTGTGCCAAGCAACAATACTGTTGCTGTTGTTGTTTTCTGATATGTATACAACTCCTGCAGCATTTTATTCTTTCAAGGCTTTTGAAAAGCAGAACATATTGATAATACTTATTCCCCAACAAATGAAAATGTTTAGAATATTTGTTTATATAAGCCCTGGAGGAAATGTTTGTTCCAAAGCAGCCCCGCTCCTTGTTCTCTTCTGTGAAAAGAGCTGTGATACTTTTAGGATTTCTCTCTGGTAAACTAAAATCATCTTTCAAAAGCCCAAATGTATAATTGATATGCCTGAATACATAACAATCAATGTCCTCTTTGATAATAGAGTGATTGACAAAATGGTCACTGCTCTTTTAACTTGAAGTAAGCCAAGAAAGCAGTAGCCAAGGAAGGTGCCCAAGGGACTTTCAGAATTGCTGGTGCCATGGGATAGAACCTCAGTAAACCTAATTAAAAGCATTTTCTGGAAGCCAGAGTCTGCTACCTGCTCAGATTTTTAGCAAGAGTTTTGAAGCATTGCTAACATTTTCAGATTTCCTTACCATGCCTGTAGAGAATGCCACTTGTGATTTGCATCCTTTTGTTTCAGTACTGCTCCCAGCTGCACCCTGAACAATTATCTTTGCTAGGTGTTTAAACTGCAAAGAGCTGCAGCAGCAGCCCCAGCCTTGCACTCAGCAAGGAAGGGAGGTTGAGAAGGTGAACCCCAGCACATAAAGAGCACTTTCTTAAAGAAACTGATCTTAGTTAGAGGAGAAACCTCTGACATTTTGTCCTTGTTCATGGAGGTGCTGCTTTGCTGAGGAGTGCAACTAAATCTAACTTCCATTGCACAGCGTGTTACATCCTCTTAGTCTCTCAAACAGTTCTCTGGAAAATCACAGGAAAAGCCAATGGTTTGGAAAGAGTACAGCTGTCAGTCAAAATCCTTTTCTCTGTTCTGTTCCATGATTAGGAACCGAGCATGAAGGAGAGAATTGCAGTCAATGCAGGGCTGGTACTAAGCTCTGGGAGCAGTGCCCTGCTGCTGGGGCAATCCCTTGGCACAAGGTTTGGTAGCCCACAAATTATTTTTAGAGGAATCAAAGCAGGTTTCCAAGGACTTCTGTCTGAGCTTTAGCTAGACCTACACAAAACATTTTGGCTTTGACAGAACAGCCTTTCCTGAAGGCCACAGTATTGATCCTGAACTTTGGTCACAACAATCCCATGTAATGCTCCAGGCTGGGGCAGAGTGGCTGGACAGTGCCAAGTAGAAAAGGTCCTGGCAGTGCTGGTAAACAGCAGCTGAACAAGAGCCCGTGGGCAAAGAAGGCCAAGGAGGGTGTGGCCAGGTGGGGGTCAGCATCTTAGCCCAAGTACAAAAGGTCAGGATGAGAGGAAATCACAGTCTCAGGTTGTGCCAGGGAGGTTTACCATGGATATTAGGAAAAATTCCTTCACTGTAGGGGTTGCTGAGCACTGAAACAGGCTGCCCAGTGGAGTAGGTGGTTTGTCACCCCCGGAGGTATTTAAAAACATGTAGATATGGTGTTTAAGGACATGGTTAAGAGATGGATTTGGCAGTGTTAGGCTTATCCTCGGACTCGATGCTCAACAAGGTCTTTTCTTACCTAAATTAATTCAATGATTATGACTAGTTCTGTATTCATGTTGTGATTGGGTCAGATGAGATAGTATTTTGGTTCTTTCCAGTCCAATAGCTGCTTTCATGGAAGACTTACTTTTAATTGTGCTAAAGAAACCTTCAGCAAACATTTGGGGAAGAATTTTGCCCAACTTTAGCAGCATCTGGACACAGTAATTGCCATCTACAGAGTCTGTTATTTTCTGTTCACCAACTGGATTCTGTTCTCTCCTATCTTCTTCCTGTACACAGATTGTTCCACTTCTTTTGACCATTCTTTATTACCATTTCTCCCCCTCTCTGCCCAAACACTTCTTTTTCATAGCAGGCCAATATTTCCTGCCTGCTTCTGCTTCTGCCTAATGGAGGAATTCCCAGAGTGCTGCTCTGACATGAGATATTCCATCAATGAGCCTCTGAACCTAAAATATTCAAGTGTTTACAGCACTGTCTTTCCTGGCATGACACAAAGTATTTCCAGGTGGAAACTGAGTACACACAACCGTGCTTCATCTCAGCTGGTACAGGACAGGCACTCCAAATCAACTACCCCTTCCCAAGTGGCAAAAATAAAAAAGGTGCACAGTCCAGCTCTGTGATGGTGCACAGTGCAGTGACACATCATTCCACCTTTAGTTTTTCACTACCCACGCCAGATACTTTATTCTTCAAAGATTTTCAAGGGAAGAAAGATCTTTTAATTAGAGAAGATGTGTATTTCCTTTCTCTTCATATTCACTTCTCTAGTCACAGACACTCTCCACTTGTGTTGTGCAGCTCTGCTCCTGTGTGTACTTAATGCCAGCAAACCTGCCTGTTTCAGAACACCTTTAGAGCTGCTGTCCTTACAAGTACTTTGATTAAAGATCATCCTCTTTCTTCCTTCTGCTGTGTTCTGCTACCTCACTAGTTTTCATGAGCACTTACTACTGCTCACTACTGCTTTAAGTGGTGGTTTTGAATTTGTTTTCCCTCTCAGTGCCTCAGTGTGCTTTTGTGCTGTTTTCCTTGTCTTTCATGCTGAAGTGCTGCAGGATGACATTGCTCTGTGAGTCAAGGTTCATAAAAACCATGTTCTTTGATGTAAGGAAAATATTCTGTCCTGCACACTTGACTGGAATTACGGGATATTGTCGCTTACGAGCCTGATAGATGTTGGTGCTGGAGCTGCCTGGACAGTTGCATATTCTCAATATGGAAACAAATATGGTTCTGTCTTAATAGGTGGCTGAAATTTTCAGTACAATCTTTCAGAACTCCCCCTGAAACTTCTCAAGTCATTTAGCAATGGAGGTTTGGGATTGAAAAAGAGAAGGCAGTCACATTTTCTTGCTCTCCTGGGGAAAATGTCAAATAGACTGTGTTAAAACAACTATCTGGTAATAAAAGTAAACATTAATAAATAATAGAATTCAATGAATGCACTTCCTGCAGATTGAGGAAGTCTATGCTACTACTCTTAGAAATTCTGCTTGATTAAGGCAAGGCTGTGTAGTGAGTAGTTACTAGTTGTAATCAGTTTGGTTTTCAGATTTGAAATCTTTCTTTGTGGCTGAGGTTCTGTCCACAGTTGTATTGTAAATAATTTCCATTGCTCAATTGATAGGTGGCCTCTTTTTCTTTCAAAAATACGGGTACAGACTTTCTCCCAACATCAAAAGCACAGAGTTGGCTTTAAAGATGCTCACAATGTTCAGTTGGTTTAACTGTGGGCCAAATTTTTCAATACACTTTTCCATCAGTAATAGTAGTTCTTAGCCATAAAGCACTAGTTTTTGTTTTTGTTTTTGTTTTGTTATAAATGTTAATAAAAATCATTAAAAAGTCTTTAATATTAGGTTTTTTAGTAAAAGATCTATCTTTACACATATTAAGAAGTAAACCAGAAGCACTACTACTACTTTTTCAGTACATTATTTTTGTAGACTTTGTCCTGAGCTGCTTGGTGTTAACTAAAGTAACCCACTGAGGTTATATAAATTATCTATCACACCCTAATTTAAGCTGGTTCTGACCTGTGGGCTTCACATATCTATCCACAGCCTCCTGCAGTTTATTCTACTCCTTCTAACCCCAGAGGATGTTGTTCTGTCAGTTTAACATTGCCTCCAAAATACAATTGAGCTTGAAACCCAAAACAAATTCAGGCATTCAGTTTTGAAAGTCTTTATTAAAGGAAGCAAAACCACTGCAAATTATTTCAGATTTACACTGGGAGTTAAACTATATAGACTTGTGTATCTGAAGAATGTTACTATTCTGTAAAGCCCCAAATGCTTCTATAAATTGGGAAGATTTTCACCTTGAACTCTTCCCTCAAAAACTTAAGTTCTCTCCAGTTTTGTACATTCCTAATTGAGGATAGGAGTTGAGGAAAATTGCATCAAAACCAGGAGTAATCTCCTTATTTTTTTTCTAAACAGACATTGACTTCTGATGGCTCCAATGAATATTTTTTTACTGCTGTTCCTAAAAAGCCCATTTTGCAGGGTAAGACCTCAGAGCTGGCTTCCAAATTCTGCACTGGGATATGAATGAGCCAGGCAGTGGGTAGGCAGCTAAGCAGGAATCTATTTTTGGTATTAAATAAGTTGTCAACAGAAAAATATAATCATATGGGCTACTGGATTGTGTTCAGTGCCACAGCTGCCAGGTTTGTTTGGCAGTCTTACTCATCCACAGCAGAATAGGTGTCACCTTAATCAGATGAGTACAGGATTCTGTCTGCCACAAAGGGGAAGCCTGCAGAGCTTCCTCCTTCAGGTTTAAAGCCCAGAGATAAGGAAAATGCAAGAGAAAAATCCAAGAAAGATGATCAACTCTGTGTTTTCTAGCAGAAAAACCTGCTGCTGTGCTAGAAGAGAAATGATGTTTATTTCAGCAGACTACAATATTCAAGAGTGGAGAAACAGAAGACATCAAAGTTGCATGTAGCTAGCTGTTTCACATGCTGCTTTCTCAGTATTTCTCCCTGAAATTATTAGTGTGTGCTGCTGGTTTAGACAGATCTGTAAAAGAAGTGAGTTTTGAGGGGTTCATATTGTCAAATGTGCTTTTCAGGTTACTGATGGGAGGAAAAAAATTTTTGGCTAACCACATATTAGTTTCTTATCCCCTTGAAATGCTACTTTTTTATACATACTGTGCTACCCCTGTCTGAGAACCCAATTTAATTTTGCCAAAGGCAAAATAAATGTTTGCTAATCTCTTCATCTCTTAGTTGTTTTATACGAACTTAGAACCAATTCTTTTATGGACTGGACAAGTGGGGGAAGGAGATGCCTTTAACAATTCAAGGCATTTGGGGAAAAGCTTGTGCTGGCCTGGCAGCAGTTTTCATCAGCAGCATCAGGACACCACCTCTGCAGCTGGAGGCTTGCCCAGGGCTGGAGAAGGCAGCTCGGGTTACCCTCTGCCTCTCCTGCTTTCTCCCAGGAACCTGAGGTTCAGTCCCAGCTCCATCCCAGCTGTAGCCAGGGCGAGGGGGTGGAACAGGGGCTGTCTGCTGGGCAAGGGCTGGAGGTGGGAGCAGAAGGCAGCAGGGTTCACCTTTCCCATAAAGGGAAAGAGATTTCTGGGTCTCACGGAGGAGAGAGTCAAGAGTCTTCAGCTAAGGTGAAACAGGACTTGCAGCTTCTGTGAGAGTGAGGGAAAGGTGCCTTGCAGGCAGTTTTTAGCATGCAGGTCGTGAACCATCTGTGTTTTAAATAACTAATTCACCAAGCTGAGTCACCATCTCTCCTCCCATTCCTGACTCTTCTGCACTGCTTAGGTTGCTTTTGTCATGCTTTATTTTTGTTTTCTGTGAACAACAGAGGGAAAAAATACTCTTCTGTCTCCAAAACTTGGGGATTCCTCTCTGTTGAATGAAAAGTGCAGTTGACTGTGTTGTAAGCATTTAATTGCCCCAGTAAAAAAATGCTGCTGGACATTTTACTAGACTAATACCAAGAGCAGGAGCATTCACATGTTCACAGTTCCTGTCTTGCACTAGTCATGCTTTTGAAAGCTTTTGCATTTTTGAGACTCCTTTGGTCCCTTTATTCCATTGACCATTAATGTGAGTAAAGGAAAAATTCTAGTTGTTACCAATTGAGTTCATTTAAGCTGGCCAGTACTCTGTTTGGTACCTTGTTAATAAACATGACATTCTGTCCTAAGTAGAGCTGAAGTTTTAAAATTTGCTTTGGTTTTTATAGAAAGCAGGGACCTTCAGAGAAAGTAAAAAAACCCACATAACTTTCTGGATTAGCTCCTTTCTGAATTAAATTTATTTACAGGGTAGTCTTCATTTCCAGGTATTAATGGAATATATGCCCAACACATGGTATATCCTGTTTTCACTTCAGTGAAAAAGTTGAGACACAAAATAAACAATGTTATATTTCAGTCAGAGAGCCTGGCTAACAGAAATACAGGTATGTGCAGCTAAAATGCAGAAAAATTATCGTGTCTGTAAGAGAAAGTTTTATAGAGGAAAAGAAATTGATATCAAACTTGTGAGATTGCCTGATTGAAAATGGAGGTATTATTATTAGTTACTATATAACTAAAAAATAGTTATGTTATATTAACATGCTTCATATAAGAAATGCTTTTGAAATTGAAGATTAGTATCTAATATTGATATTGCATAAGCAATATTAAAGTTACAATACTTAACATGAAACATAAAATAATTTCTGAACTACTTTTATTTGTGCTTTTCACTTAAGCCACTATTAAAGAGGCATGGAAGTAACTTGGACAGTTGCTGACCCAACACAGACAAAGTTAGTAGAATTTTCATGCAGTATTAACAGAGACAAACTTTGTAATAGGACTCTGCTTTTTCATGTGCAGTATATTTTCCTCTGTAAAGTGACACGACTGCTCAAAATTCTGAACTATGGCTCTCAGGAGGAATGCTGCTGTCACTGGAGGACAAATGTATATTGAAAAGTGACAGATGTCAGCTGGTAATAATTATGGCAGCTTGAATAGTTATGAATTTGTATGTTATTGTAAAAATGTATTTCTTCATATGAAAGATTGTGATGTTAGGAATTATATATACAGCAGGATTTTTTTTATTGCTTAAGGCTGTGTGTTATAATTTATGGCTTTGGATTTAGAAAAGTTGTGTTTTCTCTGTCTTGAGTAATTTCAAGGATTACAAAACTATAGGAAGTTAAAATCTTATTTGACGTTCAGGAATATACATGAAATATCTCCTCTACAAAGATGCATTTATATTTTTATGTTCTCTGTCCTTTACAATTTTCTTTGCACTAACTTTGCTTTTCCACTTTAATATTGTAATTTGTAGTTTTGCAGTGACCTACAGCTGCAGTTATTCTTCCATTATTTGGCTCTTTAAGTTCTTTTTGACATATTCGATGCTCTGAGTGTATGGGGAAGCAGCAGCCCTACAGAAAATATTGTGAAAGCCAACAAGAGAGGACTGAGGCTGTGCCAGTGTGGAACAACACATGGAAGAGTTTGCCTTGTGTTCTTCTGTTCACATCCAGCACTGCTTTAAGAAAACTGGTACAAAATCTGGTATGCAACAGACAGTTTAGGCTTCAGTCAAAGGCCTGCTCCTCCTTGTACTTGGTGAGGTACAATGGGTGCTAAATAATTCAGTGTTGTTCCAGCAGCGTGCCAAGTGCTGCCTGGGGAGCTTGGGAAGACAATTCCACCAGCGGTGGGGAGGAGCCCCGGCATGTCAGGGGGCTGTCCCGGGATGTCAGGGAGCTGTCCCGGGATGTCAGGGGGCTGTCCACGGCTCCAGATATGAAATTCCAAATAGAGGATGGCTTGTGTTAAATGCTGCTTGTTAAGCTAAATCGCCCCTTGAAAAGAACTGGGATGTATCTGTTTAAACTTGGTAGAGGCTGGCACTAATAAATCATTTGCCACCAGAGATAGACAACTTAGTTCAAACCCAGCGTTTATGTTTCTTGCCACAAGTAAATCTCAAAACCTTGATTCAGAACATTAGAGTTGTTTTACTGTCTCCTTCAATTCTGATGTTGGGTCATTAATTTTAGGCAGCTTAAATAACTCTGTGATGCTGTGTACTCAAACAGAGCAATAAATTAAAGACAAATATTAGTAATATTCTCAAAATTGAAGACAACTGATTTTATTATTTTCATTTAAAATTTTTAACTTGTTTTAAAATTTGAAAGAGGGGAGGTAACAGAAAATGAATCTGTGTAAATAGTTTGTGAAGAGCATACAGTTATGGGTTTCTGGATTTTGCACAGTAATGGACTGCTGCTTTTATTTTTGACACGTAGGCAGAGATGAATGAGTGAACTTGGAAGTTTTTCCTCTCTGGAAACTGAGTTTTTCTCCATATCACAAGTAATAACAAATGTTCTCATCATTAATACGAGAACAAGGAAATTAACAGTGTGTGATCGTTACAGAGATTTTACCAAAATAAGGGAGTTTATCAAAGTTACTTTTAAATATTGTAGTTGGCGTTGTGGTTTTCTCCAGACATCCATATGTCTCTTAAACAACTGCACCCTCAGAGATTCAAAATTTGCTTCCTCCCCCAGTCTGTTACCCAGATACAATGAGTATGAAATAACCCACACAAATAAATGTTACTGTACTGCTCTGTAGTACTGCAGCACCTTGACAGTCCCACACGAGATCAAGACTTGTTGAGCTTGGTCCTTTGTGAGCAAACAATGTGAGGCTGCCCCAGTACAGGTTTGAAATAAAATCTTGCAAGATAGACCTGGGGAAAACAGCTGCATCGATTTGCTGCAGGTAAAGGTCATGGCCAGAATTAGAGGACAGTGTGTTACAGGAATACCTGAAATGAGATTTCCTGCCTGCAAGCTCATTGTGACTTAGTGGACCATGGTGCTCTCGAGCAGCTGTTTTATTTTTCCAGTTATCCCTCAAGGGAAAAAACAACGTGGGAAATTGTATTTATGAATAAGGCAGTTATTCCAAGGTACTGCCATAAATTGTCATCTTAATGTTATTTCGTGTTTAACATTGTTACATTCTTTTCAGCTGTTTCTTTTTTTGTTCACTTTGTGAAAAAAACAGAGGTGTGGGGTAAAGACAAGTGAGTGTGGGTAAAATGATTAGTGATCCACAGAATGAGTTTAGTGAATGTAAGAGGAAAATGTAAATCTAAATCAGAATTTTACAGGTAAACAGTTTTGTGATATATTTCATGTCACAGCCTTAGGCTTCAGCAGTAAACTCTGTTCTTTTAATTCTTGGGGATTTTTTTTCTTTCCCCTCTGGCTCCCAAACTAATTTTCCACTGAACAGAAGTTGTTCAGCCTTGGTCAGATGGTGGAAATCACAACTTATACAGGGGAGAAATTCTTCCAGGTTTCATAATTCTGGATTGTAAACACTTAAAAATATTTAGCATCCCAAAAGGAAGTTGATATTTTCTCAAGCCTGATGTACTTTGTCCTAATCTCTGAGACAACACTGGTACCTTTTGTTGAATACATTTTGGTTTTTTACTCCAAAGCCTATCTTTGGACACTTTCCTTCTGTATTTTTTGCGTCCTTTGTGAACATTTGCCTGTGAAGCAGTTATCTTCTCTCCTAGGAGACTTTAAAAATATAAATAAATGGAATCCACATATTCCCCTATTTCCCACCACCACCCCTCTATTATTTTGAGCCATGGACAAATTTTGCTTGCAGTGGAGTCTTTAATGAAGTATATCTAACCTATTCCTGTTAGTGAAGGGTAAAGGGCAGAATTATGTCACACTTGTGTCTTGCCTTCCTCTTCCAGGGCAAAGCAGAAATTAGAGCTGAGTACAGTTAATAACAGTTGGACTGTTATGATGAGATCAATTCAGAAGTTTTTAAATAAGGTCTTTGTGGTTGCTAATTCATGCCTACAGTTCCAAACAAGGAAATATTCTGGTCTACCTAAAAATCTTAAATGGAGGTACTGCACTAATTGTATATCCTTTAGTTCTTGCACTGAAGAAAATTGTCCTGTTTTGTGTGGAAATCTTTATTTCTTGTAAATGAATATTTTAGATATGTCTATTGAAAATACTCATACTAAATCCACCCTGAAGCAGTCTGGGGTTTTTTAAATTGTCACCCTTACCACACCTCCAAAATATGATGAATTAGGAAATGCTTCTTTTCCTCTATCAAAGCCTTTTTAGTAACACTAGAACAGGTTCTGTAATAAAATCTGAATACCAGGAGAGTCCTACTGCAGAACGAATTTAAAGTCTATTTCAGGTGGAAATCTGAGCAGGTTTTTTTTTGATGTATTCATTCTAGTTTTGATTTAAGATGTGATCCTGTATATGTTTATGCACTGCAGTCCATTAGCTTCCCTCCTTCATCGTCACTGGTAATTTGATAGCAGAAAAGCCTTACCAGTGGCACACTAAAGGATATTAATGCCTGTTGTGTCAGCAGCATGGCAGTCCTTTGGCCACACACTGAGTTCCCTCTGCCCTTAGCTGCTAAGACCTCATTTTCTGCCTGTTCATGGAGGTATTAAATTTGTTCTTCCTTAAGCATACAGAAAAATGAGACTCTGACACATTTATGTGGCAGGGAATGAACAGGTCAGACAAGCTCAAGAGCTGATGGAGTACGAACAGAGGCAGTCAGGGAAGTGGCTCTGAACTTGTTTTGGGGAGGTGAAGAAGAGCATGTCACTAAAAAACCCCATTCTCTAGCTGGGAATGTTTAGTATGAAAAACACGCTTTTCTAAAAGTGGAGAACTCAAAGAATGAGGATGAGGACCTCTTGAGCCTTTTTCTGAGATACTGAAAATATTTTCAGGTGATGCAAAAGGGTGTAACTGCAATTTTTGTTTGCTTCTTAATTAAGGTAGCACATTTTGCTTACAGCAGCTTAAATGAACAGTTAACCATGTATCTTTTCAGTAGAATGCAGAAAAATGCTTGCAAGGATCAGCGGTCTTTTTAACCAATACATGGTTTAAAAGTTTATGTCAAAACCTCTTGGTTTTTGTTGGTAGGGTTATATATTACAGTGGAGTTCCAATTTTGTTGGGATTTTTTCATTAGAAATTCAGCTGCACTGGTGGAATCCCTCCAGTCCAGTGAAGTTGTGTAAAATCTATGTCCTTAAACATATGGAAAATCCAGTCCACACTACATTTTCTGTTCTGTTACAAATTCATGCCTGTATTTGAAAGCTATTTCTCTGTCTTATTCCTGTCCCCTCTACCCCAGGATAGAAGTAAGAAAATGGAGAAAAGAAAAAAAAAAAAAAAAAAAATAGGCAATCATGACACTGAGATTTAGTATCAGCCCTTCTGCTTCAGTAATAATAATCCAATGTCTTTAGCATTATTTCAGTGCAATACTGGCCTCAAGTTAATTTCCAATGTTCTGTTTTATGGTAAAGCAAATTACACCTAACTTTGAGAATTTTAATGCATCGGCCTACAAAGGCAAAATAGACACTCAGACAAATATCCCAACCCTCTAACATTCCTGACACTTGTATTTATTACTTTAACCCAATTTTAGCTGAAGGGAAAATGTAAGTGATGTCGCTGATAAATGTTACTGTACTATAGGAAGCTACAGAATGATCAACTCTAGTATTCATATCTATTAATAGAACATGCAGCTCCAAATACTTTGGCATATGCTGTGTATACATGAGTGTGTACATACAGTTATCAGGAATTTGTTTAGGAAAAATATAACTGATCAAAGACTTGGTAGTGCTCCATGACTGTCTTCCTCTTTAGTAAGTTTTTTCTTATTTTTAATACGGTTTTTTTTTGCCTTTTTTTTCTCTGAGTTTTTTGGTATGTGCAGCCTTTGCTAATTTCTAGATCTTAGAGTAAAAATTCTTCTGGCACCTCACAATATTAATTTACATCAGTAAAAATATTTTACAGTGTATGACAACAGCTTCCATAAATAAGTTGATATATAGGAAAATGAGGCACAAGCCATCTGATCCAACACAGCAATTACAGGGATAATGGTTGCCTTCATGTGAAGTAGCAGAATACTGAATCATTTAATAAAATGAAATTTGTAATTTATTAGTTAGTTATATCCAAGTTGCTATAAATATGTTAAAATTTTGTCATACTAGATTTTTTCAGTGATATCTCGGTAAGAAGGATTGCTGCTGCTTGTATTTGGGTGTAAGCAGAATTCCTTTCCTTTTGATCTGATCCTGATTTGCTTTTGATACATTTTACTGTTAAATACTGACCATAATTTTTATGTTAAAAAAGCTGGTGTTTCTTGAGATGCAATGGGTACAGCCTGCAGCATTGTTCCCTTGATACCTTGTGAAGGCTGACTTGGAACAGAGACTAGACAGAGTTAAAGAATAAAGTAGGTATTTATTAAAAGGCCTCAATGGATACACCTTGGGCAGTAGGAGGGCCCAGCCTGGACCACACCCAAGATGAACTCCAAATGGTCACAAAACAGATGACTGGTTATGGGGTCTCGCACTTTTATGAGTTCTGGTCCATTTGCATATTGGAGTTAATTGTCCAATTGTAGCTTTAGATTATGAAGTCTCATTTTTCTTGCTTTTTTCTCTTCAGTCCACTGCTGTTTGTGTTCTTGGGCCTGAAATTTGGATCACTTGTCCTTGGTCCCCAGCTAGAGAAGGAATTGTTTTGTCTACCTACTCAGTGAAGAGAGCTTGCTATCCCCTAATATGAAGCTCAGAATTACACACTAAAGCAGTACAGAATCTGAAAAATAGAAATGCTAAAACCTGAGGCATCACCCCAGCACAGTCTCCTCCAAAGGACCTGCAGTAAGAGGAGCCACTCTGGGCATTTTCTACAGAAAGAAAAGGAATTGTTTGTTCAGAAACAGTAATAGCAATTTTTATCTATTGTTGCTCAAATATCCTCAAAAGTATTTATAAAAAAAAAAAAAAAAAAGATGATTGATTTCCTGTTTGTAATTTGCTTTGCTTAGGTCAAACTACCTACAGCTGTTGTTTTAGCAGAAGTACTGAATCAATGTCTGTCTCCACTGTCACTCACAGCCACGTACATACTGGTGTGTGTGTTTTCCTTCATCATGAACTGCTTTGAGAGCTCACCTAGTGTGGCACGTTGAGCAGAGCTTAAAATCCCATTATTGTATGAGGCAGTTGCTTAAGTGAAGGTTGTGCACGACCTTTTATCTGGCAAGGTTTGCTTAGCTGCTTGTTGTGCTCTCCTGAGCTCTGTGGACCCTGTCATGTGATGTAAGCATATGACAAGGCAAGTCTGCCTGTGTATTTGACATATAGCTCTGCCTCCAAGAAAGTGAGCAAGTCAGATTGTGGAGACACAGTTCAGTCGAAGAGAGAACAGAGAAGTTCTCCCAGGCACAGATCTGGGAATTTTAGAAAAGAAGAAGTAAAACAATTATTATCTCTCTCTGTTGTGTTGTTTATAATTATGCTCTAACTGAATGTACTATTCATAGCTTTATTTTACCAATAAAGTAAAATGTTTTTACTTTAAAACCAATCAAGCTTAACCTCAGCAATCCTCATTATAAAAACCCACTACCATTACAATAAACATCTCTCTCTTTTCTCAGCTGTGAATGACTGTAGTCATTTCGTCTCATCCCTGACTCAGCAGCAACATCAGATCCTTCCAGGCTGCCACGTGGGCAGCCATCCCAGGGGGAGACCACTGGACTCCTCTGTGCAAACCAGGCAGCCTTTGGGTTTGAGACTGGTGTGTGTGCACTCTTTGCACCTCTCAGTAATCCATCACAGCCCTTAATGCTGCTCAGACACCTGACGGGCACCTTGACGGAGCAGGGAGCACAGATCCCAGGGCAGATCCCAAGAAATGAGTTGTTCCTGTAGGCAGAATCCACCTCACTGCTTATGGTTTAAATCAAACTTTAAAAACTGCAATGGGGAACTTGACTCAATCCACTGAAGGGCTTTAACATAATTGATTTGACTGGGACTTAAGAAAAATCCAAATTGGCATCAGTTATTCAAAGTTATGTTTGTGTTCCCAGTGTCATCTTCAACGTTATACAAAGGAAGAAGAAATTCTATATGTATGAATTTGGTTTTTCTGCTCATATCTTACATTTGAAAAGGTGTGTCTCCAATATAACCATAATAATATATACTATACAATGTAACTAGATTATCCTATAATCCAATTTTATTATTTATTATCCAAGTTTTTTATTTTGGATGCACTTCTCTGGCAGCATCAATACAGTAGACCTCCTGGGATGTATTTTTCTCATGATTCTGAATAGCACTCGATAAAAGGGGAGAATGAGGGACACTTCCCTATGTGCATATGCAGATATTTTTAAATTTTGTTCATAAAAGGATAATTTTCATAGAAACTTACCTAGCTTTAAGGAAAAGGCACCGGGAAAGAAATGATCACATTGGTATTCCTGAACATCCTCTATCAGTAGTATTTTTCTCACCTATAATGACCTCTCAGAATCTATGTTCTTTGAAGAAGAAATTTGGATGCCAGTTTTTAGTGCCACCAAATGATTCCAGCAAGCAGCTGTGTGTAGGGAAGCCCACTGTCTGGAGAATTACCAGCTCTGACAAAGCAGCACTGTGTTTCTACTTTGCCTGTGAAATTGGCAGAATTCTGGGGTCCAGGCGTGATGAGCAGAACTTTGCTGCAATCAGCTCATTTCCTTTTGGGGCTGTGACTGCTGGCAGGATGCAGGTCCCAGACTGCCCTGTATAGGGCCAAAGGGGCTGAGAGGTTCTGCCCCATCAGGCAAGAATGCAAGCCTTAAAACACTGTGTGTAGCTTTGCACTTGTTATTTGTGCACTGTGATCTTTGTGTGTAACCAAAGTATGAGGATGTAAAACCTCATCTGGTTTTTTTAATATGTTGAGTAGGCACCATATAGCTGTGAGCAGATAATGTATGGCATGTATAGGATTCAGAGGAACCTGATGCTGTGGTTGTCATTTTTTTAATCACTTGGATCAGTCACTTCAGTCTGTCCAAATAAAAGCTCTTCTTCAGCTGAAGTCTGTTGAATGTAATTTCCATTTTCATTGTGGGTTCTCAGTTAAGAGACTTTTCCCATACATTTACCCCTATGGGTTTTTCTCAATACGTATGAGGAGATGGCATTTTCTCTTATAGGAAGTTTTATGCCAAGACTTTGTAAAGACTCACATTTTTAATGTGAAAAATAGCTCTGGATAAAAATCTGTTGTTGATTTATTCCAATGTTTTGCTTTTTGGCTCCTACCTCTGACTAGAGCAACAGGCTTGTTCAGTGCACATTTCTTCTATTTTTTAAAACCTACAGACAATTAGTGCTGGTATTCTTTGATTTTAATTCTGCTTTGTAATTTTGGGTTGATTATGACCAACATATAAATTGGTCATAATTATTTTGACTGAATTAAGCTCTTAGTTCAAAATTTTTTTTTTTTTTTAACCCCATAAAAAGAAGTCATAATAACGGAATTTTAAACTCTGTAGGGAGTTTAATTAGTTTGGTCTTTTTCAGTAATTTATTCGCCAGTTGGAGTCTTTTCAGTAAAGAATCTTAATTGAAATACTGCCTAGTTTCCTAGCTGGAATTCAGAAAATGAAATATATACCAGGGAAGAGCAGGAACAACAAAAAAGATTGATTTTAGGAAAACACTTTCCAAGTGACGTGATCAAAGGACACGTACTGAAATTTTGATTCTTCCATCAGCCTTAGCTTTATTTGTGGCAGGATGCAGAGGAATGAGAGGGCAAACAGAGATTCCCAGATTTGCTGAATATATTTAAGCAGCTTCTCTCTCTTGTTTTGTTCCATGGGTGTCATCTGCAAGCTTCAGGGGGGTGCCATCTTGTAGCCATGCCTTTCTCCTGTTTACAGTGGAAGAGATAAAGATATAAAATGGGAAAAACCTGAGCCCTGTGGCCCTGCTTTCGTTACCACCATCCAGGTGGAGCAGGAGCCACTAAATCTCCCTCCCCTCTAAATCCAATCTTCCTGCCAGCTTTTTACCTGTTTGGCTGCCCAGCCAGGTGGACCATGGCAGCCTAATTTAAGGACAGGGGTACTGGGGCAATAGCACTGAAACTCTCGCTAAATTTGGGATAAATGATGTTCACTGCTCTCTGCAGCTACAGCAATTCAGTCATTTCATCATAAAAGGAAACCACATTGGTCAGGCATGACTTACCCTTTACAGGTCCATTCCAGTCCCCAGTCATCACACTGGCTGTGGGCCCAGAGATGTGGTTTCAGGGACAGAAATCAGACTGACTTGTTAACAGTTCTCTGGCTTGATCTTTCATAAATCCTTCCCAAATCTCAGGTAACTCAGTCCTCAGTGACTGAAAGTGAAACATGTCAACAAATGTTGATGTTATTGATGTTTTGGTGTTAATAAGGGAATATTAAAAAAGATTACTTGATGCAATCTTTTTACTATCTCCTTCATAAAATCATGCTGTTTTAAATATACTGTAGAGGATAATATATGATAATCTTGGGGGTGACTGGAAATTCTCCATTACTTTTACCTTTGGGATGTGCAACCAGGTGCTTTTATTTGGCGAGGCATTCATTATCAACACACACAATACTTCTGCGTTTATTCATTCTGCTTTGCCTTTGTTCAGCAGTCTGGCAAATAACTTTCAAGTAATATCCTGATCTCAGAGGAAGGTGTCAGTCTCTGCAGTAGCTGTTCCTCAAGCAATTGGATTTGTTAGAATTTTCAGAAGCAAATACTTTTAACGAGAAAAGAGAATTGATTCTGCATCCTGTTTCTGATACATGTATTTTCTTAACTTGTATTGCTGTAGCTGTATTCTCACTGAAATATTTTTAGTCCATGATTGAACCAAGGTCTTTAGAAGGTAATCTGGAGAAGGTTTAATTTATTTCTCAGCAGTTTTAATGAATTTATGCAAATCTGAGTGAAAATAAAAGGCTTTTACATATCAGTGTGTTTGCTTACAAAAAGCTTCCTTCTGGTATTTAAAATGCAATCAATTTCTTGTTGCTGACTGAAGTTCAAGCTCTGCATCAAGGGGATGACAAATGGACTGAGACATGTTCTTAGCATTAATTTGTGGCATGTTGGTCAAGATGTGAATCAGTTTCTGAGGAGCTGAAGGATGTCTCAGCATTTTGTATTTCAAGTATCTCATTTTCTACATCCACACATTCTGTTTATGGCTTGAGATGATGATGGGCAAAGTGACAAACTCTAAAAATAAATGAGTACCTTTAACATCTCATCCTGGGCGTTGCTCTGGTTCTACTGATGCAGTGTGATCTAAATAAGAGCAGGTTCTTTTGTCTTAGCTTTATTATCTTGGTGTCCTTAAGAGGAGTGAGCCTTAGGCTGCAAGATGCCCACCAGTAGAAGATCCAGCTCAGTACAGTAATCTAAGCAGTTATTTGTGCTCTCACAAGCAGCACTTTGTGCTAGTCTGAATCCCTATATATCTGTTGCAGAAAAGCTACAAACTTACTTTCCATATTTCAAGTGGCAAGTAACTTTATTTCAACTCTTCTTAGGCCAGTGAGCCTTAAGATCTGCTTTTTAAAAAATTCTTCCTGAGTTTTCAGTGCCAAATGGTGCAGTAATGTTTTTTGACCTGCTCTTACCAGAAATCAGCCCCACGATGTCAGTGGTGGTGAAGAAGAAATTCAGGGAGAGAATGGTAGGGCTTCAGTTCTTCTGATTTTTAATGTCTTCAACTTCTGCTCAGGAATTTAAGTCACTTGTGCAAAGTTAATTAAAACTGATATTTATGATACATCTTAAAGAATAAGTCTCTGATATAACAGAGTAAGGAATATTTGTGTGGCTGGTGTGGGGCACAAGATATTGTGATCTGAGACATTTCAGGGTAAAAACCCCGTATGTCATGATGGTGCTTTCGTGAGGATTGTCTGATGGAACTCTGGGCTCTGCTGCCAAAACTGTCTCAGGCATGAATGATCAAATTGCAGTAAAGTTATGTTGCTATAAATTAGTATTAATTTTTAATACAACCCAATCTGCAAATATTATTCAGCTAGAATACTACTTGGGCAGCAAATTCAAGGCTTTGTCCTTCATATTCTTCTCATGTTTGCATAAGGGAGAAATCTAGAAACACATTTGCTATAGGTCACAATCTGATCTCAGTTATTTTGGTGTAAAAATGAATAAATCTTGTTTGTACAAATGGAATTACTGAAATTCTATATTGCTGTGAGTTCAATTTTACCCTGTCTCTAAACAATTCTTGCTAAAGATTGAAAAGCATTAAATAAAATAAGTAGGTCACACAAGTGAGATGATACTGCCCCTTATCTTTAAACAATATTCTAATTTGACTCTAGTGCAATGAAAAGAAATGAATACTGTATGTGCTCCCATGTGAGCTGTCAGAAAGATAAAACTGAATATTCTCTAAATCAGCTTTTCCACGGACAACTGCTTCATCATCATTAGTATGTATATTCTTATTAATATCTAGGCCACCCAGTTATGAGATCCTAGACTGCAGCTTTTCATAATTTACAACTACTATAATTTTCAGCAGGATTGTATGCATGACCTATCACAGAATGAACACTTGATATATCTCTCTGTGTCTTCTCAAAGTGCTATTTTGAAATAAGGGCTAAGAATAAATGCATACATCTGTTGAGGAAGTTGCATTTCTGCACAGTGTGGTGATCCTTGCCAACTGCTCTGCTGTGTGTGAGAGGACCGGTCACTGGAGGTGTCTGACAATTTGGAATTAAGACAATTTGGCAGATGAGGGCAGACACAGGAGCCTTCTACAGCAATATCTAAGAGCTGGGATCAGAGTATAAATAAATTAAAAATTCTGTAGGTCCCCAGGGGTATGAATGAGAGATGGAGGTGGAGGAGAGATGATGGTAGCCAGGTTTGCAGGCTGAGGCTGGGGAACCAATACATAGGTGACTGTTGTAAACACCAGGGACTTATGCAAAGAATAATATAGAAATATATAAAATACAGTGTAGGCCCTGCTGGTCTGAGTGATTGACTGCAGGGACGGCCGCTGCAAATAGGGGATTAAACTCATTGTTCAATGCCAGGTGGAGTTTGAGATAGAAATTTCTGGGATGGAATTGACTGTTAAAATTTTCATTATGCTCAAAATGCCAAGTGATTCCTCTTATTCCACAAATTTCTATCATCCATTTTCCAGAGTAATAAGAATTGCTCTTTGTTGCCCTTAATAATTCCGTTATTATCTATAACTGTCAAGGAAAGCAGGAGGTAGGGTGGGGGTAAATGAAAACCAGCCAAGCAGTAAGAGTAAATGCTGCTTATTAAGAAACACTTTCTCTTGTGGCATCTCTGGAGACATCTTGATGAAGCTTTGTGGTGGAAGAGCTCTTCTGTAAGTGAAATAAAACCAAATGAAGCTGTTGCTCAAACCAGCAGCATATCCCACTTGTGTGTAACTGGGCTTGTTTACTGGTGAAGCAGTGTAACATAGAAAAGGTGAAAACTCTTTGCATTACGTTGGCTGACATAAAATGTATGATAGAAAAAAGTAGATGATCCTAAACAGGTTTTTGGAAAAAACATAATAAAATTATTCTCTGGAATTTCAAGTGAGTCAAGCCACTGCTCTGGAGAAAAGCGTGTCAAATTTGAAACTAAAATTAAATCTTCCAGCTCTCTGCCATTAGCCAATATGCACTTTCTAGGTTAAACTGATGAAATCGTGATGGAAATATTTTATAGAATATTAAAGTTGTAAAAGTATTTTTAAAAAGTCAGGTTTCATGTAGATGATTATTTCAGACTCTTTCATTTCTCAAATTTCTTGATGCAACCTGCTTGAAGGTCCCTTGGTGTCTTTTCTGGTAAGGTGCCATAATAATGTGTTAAACAGCTTGTTCTAAAGCACAACCATCCTTAAATAAACATATTGAGCTTCATGTGATGAGTCAAACACACTCATGAGACAGAATGTTCTGTTACTGAATCACAGCTGAAGAAGGCATGAGGATGGTTAATACAAAGTCTTAGTTGTTAGAATTCCGCAAAACATGAAATAGAGAAGCTGTGACACTGGCTTGAGAAATAATTCTGTTTTCACCACAGCCTCAATTGTAAATGCTGTTCAGGTTATGGGATGGGATCTTCCTTTGGAGCAATCACTTTGATTTAGGACACAAAACTCCCTGTTTTATTCTGAAAGTGAGCAAGATCTGTCAGTTCTGTTATTTTTGCAGCATTTTGCTCTTTAATGATTTTTCTTCAGTGTATGGATATGTTTATGTAATTACGCTACAAATCTTCAGCCTCAGTATACCACTTCTATGCACGTTTCCACTGATTTGGTCTCTCCTGGCTGGTGCTGATTTTAGTATTTACTTTACACAAAAGTGAATCCATAGTTCTGTCTCCTTTTTTCTTTTTTTTTTTTTTGGTGGCTACAGTTCTCTCGTATGCTGGTGGTGTTTGCGCTGCTCCCACAAGTCAGGGATCAGTTTCTTGGCTGTAGCAAGGTGTGTGCACACAGCTTGTGAACCAAACATCAACCAAAACCTCTCAGTTTAAGGCAGAGCTACAGCAATGATGGACTTTGTTATAGGTGTGTTCCACAATTCAGCAGCTCTGTCAGCAGTGCGAGCCAGAGCTGGGATTCCTGGTACTTTGGCAGCTGATCTCAGAAAGGTTAGAGAGACAGCTGTGGAGAAACAGAATTACATCAAGGACAACAGCTACACTGTTCCTAGCGAGCTCTTCCACCTTCCACATCATCCTGAGCAAATTCAAAATCAATGCTATCTCTTGAAAAACCATAATTTTCTTCCTGTGTAAACATTTAGTACTAGGACTGACAGATTATTTTTAAGGATACCATCATGTTTTTAATTATCTGTATTGTATCTTAGGATAGTCAGACATTACAGCCTCCGAGTTTTCAATCTATTTGAAAACTCTGATTTTCTGTGACGTATTTTCTCCTGCAAGATGTGTCTGCTGAAGTAATTTATTTTCCTAATAATTAAATTAATTTTATTTTCACAGAAAGCAATTGTAGAATGTGTCAGAAAGAAGATAAAGAGGAAAATTGTTACAGAAATGTCTACCAAGTAAGCCAAGCTCAAATGCATTGAATCAGGAGTAATATCAAACACAAAACCAAAATAGTTATGAGACATGGAACTAATATACTTACTGGGTTTGCACCTTAATTAAGTGCAATCTGCCTAATTACCTGTGTTTTTCCATGAAATGTGTATTTCCTTAGGAGTGTACAAGGTAAGTAATGTTCATTGCTGGTTAGTGCTAAGCCACATCAGCACTGGCAGGTGCTTTTCTAACACTAGGAGGTATTTCCTGCTCCAGGAGGCTGTTCCATATACACATGAGCTTTATCTGCTTGCCACCTTGAAAGATGCATTTAAAAGATGGTTTCCAAAGGTGCTGGAGATGAAAGTGTTCATGAACTGTGTGTGATTCCTCAGTCAGTGTGCACAGAGCTAGCAGGAGCTGAAGGAGGAAAATAGCCTCTCTGCTTGAAGATAAGGGAAGGCTGGAAAATGTGGGTGGGCAGAGATTGGATTTGTCCTCCCAATTCTGCTCCCTTCTAGGGAAATGCAGGTAGTGGGGAAGGGTGTGTGAAATGAATGTGCTGGGTGAAGAGTGGATTTCTGCTCTTGGTAGGAGCTGGTTGCTGATACCTTTATTGAAAGGCTGATGCCTTCAGATTAGAGTGAAACTGCAAACAGGCTCTTTTCAATTATCCCCTTGAGGTAGGTGAGGGCTGAATCTCCGTTCAATTACCTGCTTCAGCCAGGAGCCCTTTCTTATTCTGAGTAGTCCCTCTGGCTTCAGAGAAGTTATTGATGCTGTGATGCAGTAGAAAGGTTTGGTTTATTTTGCATGAACTTTACATCACAATGAAAGATTTGCCAGCAGCGGAACTATAGAATTCAGTGTAAAATATAGGTATTTAGTGTAAAATATCTGTTTTGTGAATGCTTTGTCCAGTGACATCTGAGAATTTTAGAACTGTTACTTTCACTCAAATTTTCCTCTTCGTAGTTAGTTCATGTAGTGGTAAATTGTCATGGTTTGTCGCTGTCCCAATGCCAGTGCCCCCATGAAAATATATTTACTTTAACTAACTGCTGTGAGATGCGACCAGGAACAGAACAGAGCAGGCTCAAACTTAGAAAGAGAGGAAAAAAAAACTTTATTAAACTACAAACTAAAATCAGAAACACACAGGAAACAGAATGAAAACCTTTTAAACNTCACCACCGTCCATGGACCGAAACTGCTCAGGGTTCTTCAAGGATGCTTTGCCAAGTGCCGAAAACCAACCGTGTCTCATTTTTGGGACAACAGTCCCCCCCATTTTCTCATCCCCTGGGGCCGAGGGTTTTCTCAAGAACAGAGCTCTTCTCCCTGAAGATGGAAGGCACCACCACGCCCTCTTCATCTTCCTCTGTTCACTCCTTTATATAATATCATTACAGCAGGGCAGTCTCTTGGCTCAGGCTATAGCATCCACCCAAATGCAGTCTCATGTATTACAGGAAATGGTATCACTGCTCTCTTTGCATTATCCGAATGAGGTTGCAGAGTGCCACCCACATTTCCTGGTGGATTTTTGAAGCTCCCAGTGATGGTGGCCCAGGATTCCTTCATGGCCCTTCAAAGCTTTTAACCTGCCTTTATCTTTAGTTGATGTTGATTAAAACTTTACTGTCACTCAACAGCTTTTAAAGTTCCTAGTAGATAGAGTTTAAATGCCCGTAACTCGGGGTTTACAACCCCCAATAATCTAAGAATCAGGTGGGAAGGAAGAAATATGACTTGACCAAGCAAACGTGAAAGACTTTGCCAGAGAACACATCATCAGCACAGATCCACACAGCTTTACTGAAGCTATTTTCATCCCAGCAAGCTGTGTCCCTCTCTTTTATTCTGATGATCTCCTGTGTGCAGATTCTGTTCTGCAAAACTCCAGAACTTACACATTAAGGGTAATTGTTTGGAAGCAACAATTAAGTATGACTGTTAATATTTAGATTTTTGTTCAAGGAGCATAAAATTGGGGTTGTTTTTTGTGTACTTACCCATCTAGTTAGGGCACATGCAATGCATATGAGAACAGAAAATTTCTGGCATTTATTTGCCATTTCTTCATCTCACTGAATTTCCTAGCAGTGGTACAGCTTAGTGTTTTCAGGGTCTGTAGAGACATGAGAATACCTGAATTACTTGCAACCACTGAAAATTTGATTTGGACTCAAGACCAATAGTTAAGCTGATAGTTCTCAAAGCAGATATAAAAGCATTAGGAAATGGTGCATGGAGATGGTTTTCTTGGTTGTAGCCAAGAGGAATATATTATTTAAAAAAAATAGAAAAGCTAGTAAAGTTAAAATCAAATAATGTGCAGAGATGACTGCTTTCAATTAAAGCTTAGTGCAGCCTAGAATATTAACTTATGTCAGAAAAGCTACTGAAAAAGCTTAAAAAGCGGCCCAAACCCCCACAGAACTTGGGGCTAGAGGCTTGAAATGACCAATGGGTTTTGAAATGTTATGAGAGACAGTTTCCTATAGTAGTGATAGAGACAGTAAATTTGGAATCTTATTACAAAAAAATTGAGGCTGTTTGCTTCAAAGACATGAAAAATATAGTTGTATTCAAAGTGGAAAACAAATTTTAGGAGGGTAATTCAATAATATTACCATTTTAATATAAACTCTTTAAATTTTTTGGAAATATTTCCTGCACCTCAATGTCCTCCTCTAGGCAGATCTGTATTGTGGACCTGCACAGGCCTTTGCTAAGTGAGTGCAGTTGGTTTAAAGATCCCAGTGTCCAGGCGTGGAACCTTGCATAGCATTGAGATAACACCCTCCAAGTTAAATTAGCACCTCCAGCAAAATCAGGGCATTGTTTTGGCCACCTGCAGGCAGACAGCAAATCTGATTACATGTCCTAAATGAAAATAAAATGCATTCTGCTTGAAAACACGATAAACCACTGCCCTCTCAAACCTGCTACAAGGTAAAACTGTTGCTGTTGCCTTGGTTAATTTAATACTATTGTTTAAATTATCATCTCTCTAAATTACCACCACCTTTTGAAAATGCAGTCAGGATTTCCTTTTGAATAGTTTGAAAATGTCTTGCGTTCCTTTGATCCAAAATAGGGATAGCAGAATTCATTAAGCAAAACCACATCTACTGAATTTACATGAGAATGTAAATAATTTTTCATTTTCCTGCATAATAATCTGATTCTTAAATGAATAATTATTTGTCCTTTGCCTTTATCATTTAGCACAGCTAGGAAACTGGATTATTGATGAGGAAAGATAAGATAATGTAGTTGCCCTTAAAACACAATGAAATCCTTTAGGACATATTCAGTAAGTGAGATTACATGATGAGTGATTTTGAGAATGGAATTTGAGGCTTTTTGCATTAAATTTACTATGTAGCAGCATATCTTGTGTGGTAGAGCATATTATCAACAAAAACTCTTAGATGGATTGCATTTAACAATTTCATTAGTAGTATGATATATTCTGAATGGCCTAGGGTCTTTTCTTTGTAATGAGCAGTGATGATTAGAACGTATTTTGCATAATTTTCCATTAGTCCTTAATGGTTTCACTTTATATCCTTTTACAATCAAAAAATCAAACTCATATGGCTGAACAAATGTCCTGTTAGTTTTTGTAGACTTACAAAGGCTTGTGGAAAGACTTACACAATAGGTGTCCAAGTGTTAGCTGCTAACAAAGTTTCAACAATAGGAGATCCTCAGCTCTTCATGTAAGATTTTTAGTAACAAAATGTTGCTGAGGGAAGCAGATACTTGAGATTCAGGGTGTTTATGTAAAGATTACAGAGTTAACTCTGATTTTGAGAGTATGTCTTAAGTAGTGTGATAGCAGAGTACTCTCTGTAGAAGAAAGCTCACCAGGTAATCTGTTATACTGGTCATATAAAAACCACCTTATGCTGTTAAACTATACCATTAATCCTTTCACAGCTTCCTCAGAAATCAAATGTAACCAGCAGTTATAGAAACCCTGTCAGATCAATGTCAGCCTGTCTTAGCAGCAGCTGCAGGGAGCAGAGCAGGAAGAGGCGTTTTCCAGAGCAGAGTACCTTCCGTTGGTGCTCGCGGACATCGCGCTCTGCGCAGCTGGAGTGGGGGAACCAAAATCAATTGCCTGGTAAGGACCACGCATCCCTCACTGATCCACGTGAACTGAACCACGTCCCTTAAGCCACATAAATCAGCAGGATGAATTACAAAGAGAGAAGGGAGAGAGATCTCAGCCCCGTGAGGAAGTTAAGGGCTTGTTTTTCATTGTTCTTCTTCTTGCTGAGCTCTCTTTTCATATTTTTGGTTTATAATGATTCTTTTAAAGTTTTGTACATTCATTATTGATGCCGTTTTTGTCTCACTGTCAGTCACCTGTAATTCCCACTAAATTATCCTCTGTTCTCTGCTGACTGCCATGTTCTGCTGCTGATTTGTGGACAGAAGGTACACCTTGATAATTTGTAATTCACAGGAGTTTCTGATATTTGGTTTAGCCTTATTTTTATAAGTTTCAATTCATTAAAATGATAGAACTGATTTTCTTCTACTGTTTTAAGCATGCATTTTAATTTCCCCATGCTTAAACTAGGTAAAAAGATAGGTTTTATAAAATGTTCTGCAGAAAGTTAAGATTCCTTCATATACAGAACTCAAATACATTTTGTTTTTCCAAGGCACAAAAATAAAATGAGAATTTTATATGGAAGTACATTGACATATCAAACCTGTTAATTTACTTCTGATTTGATACAAATAAAAAGCATGTTTGGATATTTATTTTAGGGGGATTGGAAAATCTCTGAATAACCTTTCTGTCTTGACAAAGAATCTCAGAAGAGTAGGTTTGCTACAAATTAAAGAAAAATTCCATTTACCTTGCAAAATTATCTAGCTCATTATGTTTTGGGATTCAGCCTAATGTTTTCACAAATTGAAATGATGAATTTTATCAAAGGGAAATAAAAAGGTTAATTGTAATGTGCATTCCTGTTTCTTCTTTTATAACCAATTTATTACAGGAATACGTCTATGTCAGAAGTGGATCTTGAATGTCTTAATATTAGTCTTTGTAAGTCCTACAGTTCATTACAAAAATGAAGAGTTTGTAATTTGAAAAATTGCAAAGAGACTTCCTAGGAGTTCTGAAATTAATCTTAAAGCTCTAATTGTGGGAATCAGCAGCATTGCTTTTGATGCATCTCGTTAATAACAAAAAGCCTCATTACAGTTATTAAAATACCCTTGCACATTCTGTACTGATAATTTTTCAGTTTTTACAGTTTGTTGCTTGCATTACTCCCCAGTGACATTATATGTGTAGATTTTTCTCCAAGTATGTACAACTGAATAATAATATTAAAAATGAGTAACTTCCTTTGAGTGCACAGCAGAATTAAGGAAGGAAAACAGTTTTAAACCTTTAGTATAATGAAAAATTATAGTGGTGCTTTCATGTTGTTTTGCTTATGCTTCAGTTATTGCTTTCATTAAAGTTTTAATTTTCAGAGATATTGCTTTGATAAAATTACATCTTTGGTTAGTATCTGTGTTCACACTGAAAATTATGGGCCTTTTCTGTCATTTATTGCCATCTATTTTCTGGTTTAATTACTTTCCTAATGCATACAAATAATAGAGCAAAATTGAATTAAAACACTTCGTCTATATAATCAATGAAAAAAGTGTGAGAACAGAGATTATAATCTTCAAGCTAAAGCACTACAGCAAAAGAAGAGCTGGTGAGATCTTTATTTTTTTCATAATAGTGCTCTGTTTTTCCACTGATATAATGAGTGCAAGTATTAAAATACATTTGATGGGGAGAATATTATTAGAGTTTTTACTGTACTTTTAAAGAAGAATCTAATTTATCAATTGCAATTTTTCTGTAAGATAGTTGTGTATTATTATCCTAAGTGATGCAGATGAGATCCCTGAAACCAGGGGAGGTTGGATCAAAACCTCAATTTGGTGAAGTACTGGACACACAGAATAATTGAAACAAAAGGTGGAGGTGACCAACATATGCAGCATGAGTGAGGTGGACAGAGTTCAGACCATCCCAAATAGACCTCATTAAAAGATTTCTTTGTGTTGTGTGGTGTTACTTAAAAAGAATAAAGCAGTGGACGTCCTGTTTATGAAGATAAAATGGTACAGCGTGTGGGGAAAAATGTAATTGGCTGTTTTGGTCAGTTGTTACAAGCATAATTGATTTAGTTGATAGTTTTTTTCCCTTAAACCTCCTGTTGTAATATTTCTCCTGAGAAGTGAAACAGCATTTCTGCAGGCACCAGTATGAACTTATCTTCAGGGCATGCTGAGTTTCAGGGATCCTCAGCACGGGGCTATTTCTGTGCCTGTCTTTATGGGAACGTAATGATGGCATTGGCCCAATACCCACCTTGAGCAGCTGCAGCTGGCTGATGTTTACGGCAGAGTGTACCATATAGAAACCTTACGATCCCTCAGTTTCTTCTTGATGAAGATTAAGACACTATCAGATACCTGAAAGTGCAGCTGAAGGAGTGAAATAGAGAAGGAACTTGGTGGTTGTAGAAGATGAGTACATAAAATATAATCTTGTAAACTCGTTGCAAACCAGATACAATTTTATTTTTTACCACTTGTGTTCCCAATGAAGAACTGTAATAATTATGGTGCATTAAAGCTTAGCACTTATCCTAGTTAACTTTTTTAAAACTCACTTAAATTTCATGGTCATACCTGTTTTTTTTTTTCTCAGAAAGTAGGGCTGGCTTTCTCTGGTATAGGCTTTAATGAGCTGAAAAGAAGACTAATTCTGGGAAGTAAAGAAAGTGAATTGATCCTTACTGGTTTTGTGGCTTAAAGATGAAGATTTCATTGCAGTCACAAAAGTGAGGGGGAGATTATCTTGTATGGATTTCCATACTGCATGACTTTGGATAGCAGCAGCTACATTAAACTGGAACAGCCAGATTTAAGTGTTCTAAGTGCACACTCAGAGTGTTTGTGAGAGGAGTGCTTTGGGAAATCTCTTACAATCAGGGCTGAATATGCCAAAGCCACTGAAAATTCCAATTCTCCCTGTTATGATGGTGTTGACCCTTGCTGCTCTTTCTAACTTAGGTGACACCAGAAGTGCCCTGTTGAGGTTCCCTCCAGCATTCAGGGTCTGTCTGCTCATCGCAGCTGCACTGGTGGCATGAACAGTAGAAGCTGATCCTCCTCTGAGCATGTTTAATCTAAAATCTCCCTCTCTTTGTCTTCATTAGCAACATCCACTTGATCCTGTAGTTATGGTTACGGTGTTGTATTAAAAGTAGGAAGTAATTTGGTTTGGAAAAACATTCACACCAGTTTATATCATGTTGAAAGACCCAGTGCATGGTAAATCACCCTATATTAAAAACTTGTCCCCTTATCAAAAAGAGAAAAACTCAATACAAGCTGTATGGAAGAGTGCTCTCAAATAAATTATTTCAAGGGGAATGTTATTCAAGAGAAATTAAATGTTTGAGTGCTGTGCCTTTGAGATGAATGGAAATTGCTCCATGTGTTGGCTGCTTTATAGAGGAAAGACTCAGATTTCCAAAGGATTCCAAGAGATCGGGACTCTATCTTCCATTTCTAGCTTTTGTACTTCTTTTGAAAACTAGGTCAAAGTGCTTGCTGCTATTACTGCCATTTAAAAGGGATTTGCTTCAATATTCATCCTAGTGAGCTTTGGAGAGATTTCATCCTGCTCATTGCAGCAGGGATTTGGATTTAGGACTTGCTGTCTTTATATCACTGACTGTAAAAATTCAGGACAGTGGTAGGCGATGGTTCCATCCAACAGGCAGAGCACTACAAAAGGGAGTCTCAGTCCAGTTGCTGGGTTTGTTGAGCCATTGATACTGGGGATGGTTTTCAGGGGAACAGCAGATGGAATATTTATCAATATCCTGTTAAAGCAATGCAATTTCTCCAGTGACTGATCCACACTATCTGGTTGAGGTTATGAACAAAAGTGGTTTTATACTGTTCTTGCCCAGAGTTGCTGTCCTTTAGAAGTCCAGGAGAGCTG
Source organism: Promerops cafer (assembly GCA_013398275.1). Classification (NCBI taxonomy): domain Eukaryota; kingdom Metazoa; phylum Chordata; class Aves; order Passeriformes; family Nectariniidae; genus Promerops; species Promerops cafer. The sequence goes on from VZSE01005940.1 coordinate 453,797, forward strand.
CTGGAGGAAAATGTGTAGATTTCCCTTATTGTATCTGAGATCATGGGGTGGGAGGGTGTTACCTAAGTCAGAAGCAGACTTAGTCAAATGATGCAGAGAAAGCTCAAATTATTGTCCCAAATGGAGCTAAAGAGATATTTAATTAAATTCTTACATTGTTTCCTGTTTGGGTTAAGCCTTTGAACATGCAGAGGTTGAAATAACATCTAACAATTATGTACACATTTCTGAAAATGAACCATTTGCTAAACAGGTTCATCTCTGGTATATTTGGCAATCTCTATGTTTTAACAACTGAAGCTCTGCAAACAGATTTTTTTGGTCTGTGGTGATCTTATAATGTAGTTCTTGCAGATTCAATGTTAAATCTGTTTCAAATCTAAGTGCATATTCATGACCAGGTCAAATATTTTGAAAGTTTTATGCTGTAAAGTAGGGTCAAGCTTTATTTCTATGGATTAGATGACTTTCTATTAAGTTTTCTGGCTGATAAATACAATTTTCCATTTTGTCCAACAAGTAGTCATGATGGTTTTAATTTTGCATCAACCAGTTGAGCTTTACATGATGTTTTTTATTGTAAACAACTGGCTATAGCATTAAACAGTTTGTTTCAGTTATATTAGCAACATCCTGACTGGATATTTTCAAATACTTTTGCTATGTATAAAATAGAGTTGACTTTGTTTAGTAGCTGTTCCGGTACAAAAAAATTGATAGAATTCTTAATTTCTTGATGTTTAAAAATGTGGCGAAAAGAAAGGAACACTTCAGTGTAAAAGTATGAAACTTCACCTGGTTGCTCAGCACTTAGTGCATCTGCTGCATTTGTTTAATCTAAGGGAAATGATATTGTATGGTGCTGGTAATCTAATCTGACTGCTTAGAATCCAATTGATTCTGCAGTAAGGAAAGAAGGGAGTGATCTTCTTATCAGTGTAAATGGATACTTGAAGGGAGAGTGTAAAGAAGATGGACTGGAGCTGTTTGTTTTTTGGTGTCCAGTGACAGTTTTTGTTCCCCTAATACAGCAAAGTCAAGGAGAAATGAAGTGAGTTGAGGAGTTCAGCAGAGAGCCACTAAAATTTTCAGGGCAGGAGCTGCGAGCCTGTGGTGAGGAATTGAGGGAACAGGTTGTCTTACCTGGGGAAGAGATGTCTTCCCCTAAGAGCAGCCCCTCAGTTTCTGCAGGTTTACCAGCAATGCAGCCTAACAGACTTTAGTTTACTCTATCAAACAAATTATCAGAAATCTCAGTACAGTTCAAGAGTTAAATTTAGTGCTCTCTAATTGTCTTTTATTTTGAAGCAGCAGCTGAGAAACAAAGTTTTTGGTAGAGCAAACCATTACCTTCTATTTGAGCCTTATTTTTAAAAGGTGTTTGAATGTTCTAGTGAAGAGAAGAATGAGAGTAATCAACACTAAGTTTCAAACAGAACCTTTTGTGTAGTTCGTTTAAGCACCACGTGTTCCCTGACGTCTCATTTGTTTACAAAATAGCTTGGATGAAAATGGCATTCCAAAAGAAGAGTTTATTATGAATACAAGGGTAGAATTGTTCTTCTGTCCTGTTCTTCTGTAACTAAGGGCAGGCTTTTAACACAGGTCGACATATGCTCCTGGAGAATATTTTTAATGGTAAATAATCTCCATGTGTGTCCCAGGTTTTAGCTTTATGGACTAGCTGCACACAGCTAGTGACTTTGTGAGACAGAGGAACACAAGGCCAACAGATAGACAGGAAAAGGGTAAGTTGTGTCTTCTGATTACTGCATTGATCAGTCATCTTCACAGATGATTTTTTTCTATTTGAAAGACACTTCAAGAAGTAATTAACTTCAGAGTATTCTTAAGAGATAGTAAGATTTTGATACAATTTCTCTAGTACCCTATTTTTTAAAAGTATATAATCTCTCTATGTAGTGACAGAATTCTGTACTTAGTAAACATGAATAATTAGCTGAGCCCTTCAGACTTTTGAGATATGAAATCTTGATTTCATTACCTTCTGCTTTGTATAGGTCAAATGGACTTTTGCATAGAACAAGGGAATAAGTTTAAAGGCATTAGAAATTAAAATTTTATGAGTGTCTTCCCACCAGGGTTGATGAATCAGACTGACTTCAAAGAAAAATGAGGTTTTCATGTCATCTGCTGTTTTGAGTTTTTCCAGTGTTTAAAGGGGAGGGAGCTTTCATGTATCTCTCTCTCTCATACGCCACATCTGATCCAGAGCCGATCAAAGTCTTTTAGTTAATTTCAGTAGGTCTTTGGTAGATGTTAAAATCGGTTTTACTAATTGCCAGAAGGGAAAACAGGAGCTGAAAAGTGTAACTTCCATCAAGGTCTTATGGAGATCAACACTGAGCTATGCAGTTGTGCCTCAGTTCCACCAATAGCAGCAGGGTGAAGGGAGATGGCTGCAGGATGAGTAAATGAGTTACATGCTGGGGTTACCTGTGTTGGCTAAGGCCACTTTCTAACAGAATCTGTAGCTGTACAACTGAAGAGTGTCTTCAGTCTTTTTGGCAAAAAAAAATTCTAATTTTACATCTTTTAACAATATATTAAGCCCTTTCCCCTGTACTAAGTATGCCATTTGGTTTCTTTGCTGTTTGAGTGCACACATCACATGATTTTTAGGTTAGCTCATGATAAATGACTGTATGATCTATAGAAAGTAGAGAGGGCAAGATACAGAGCTCAGGTTTACAAAAGCTTGTCATCATGGTAGGAATGAAGTCTTGCAGTTGAAAAGCCAATTGTGACTCCCTTCAGCCCAAGTGACCCCTCCAGCCTGTCTCTGCTTGTTGTAAGAGTAGTCTTTATTTTGCCCAGGGGACAGGCATGATGTGTGTGTTCTAACAGCTGCTCCTATGAACAACAGAAGGCATTACAAGAAGAGGAGAGAATTTTCTTTGTAGTGATGGATTAAAAAGTTGATCTAGAAAAAAAATCCGTTATTAAAACATATTTTGATGGACACTGGTATTAAAGGAAGAAGAATACATCCATATACTGTGTTTTCAGCCACTTGGAAAGGCACTTGGCTGTTACTTTCTGCTACAACTGAATTTACAGCATAACTCCTTAGTGTCCTTTAACTGTGACTAATAGGAAATCATGTTTATTCTGGACCTCTGTGGCCTCTGTCCAAAGGGATAATAAATGTACCACCTGTGAGAGTAATTTGTATGATGTGTACATATATGTCCAGAGAACTGGAAGCACAATAATAAGCATGGCTTTTGCATAGATTTGAGAGTATGCTTTTGCTGGCAGGGTGACTCTCTGCTGCTGTCAAGTTGAAATGAAGTCAAGCTGGATGTCTGAATAACTCTCTGGGCTGCTAATATTTCCCTGAGGTACTGGAACCTGCTCTGGTTTGGAATTTGGAGCAGTTCACAGATGGCTCTACTAGTTTCATGTTAATAATTTCCAGACCCAGGTCTGAACAGGGAGATGCAGATAGATTAGAGATTGTTGTGATTTGAAACAGGTGGATGGAAGTGTTCCTGAATGACACCTACAGAGTATTTTTCATGGTTTTGAATTATTTTTGTCTGTTTCATTGGATACTAAATTTGTTCTCCCATAAAAGATGAGTGTAGTTCCTTCCATTTGAAAATATCACACTGTCATACCTTTAAAAAAATTATGTGTAAATATGCAGTATATCAGAATGTTTCAGAGCACAGGTGAAATATCAAAGTAGAATACAAAAGGAAGTGTGCAGTAGGGATATAGAAATGGAAAATAATATATTTAGGGAAATTATTTTTGTTATTTGGGGTTTGGCTTTTTTATTTGGTTATTGTTAGAGAAAGGACTGTTAATATTAGTCTCACAGTCAACGTGAAAGTCTGTGGGGTAATAAGCCCAAGTAACCTGAGGGGTTTTTTGCTTTTAGAACAATAAGATTTGTTGTGTATATGAAAAAATGAGTCAGAAATTACTGAAGTAATACTGATGTCAACACAGTGTTCATAAAATCAGGCTATTTCATTACTGTTCACCTCAGAACAAGACTGGAAATGGAGAAGTTTGGGCATTTTTAACAGCTTGAAATATGTGGTTGGCATTCTCTTGCTTGATTGCAAGTTCTGTGATTCTAACACATCATCTCCACTAGCAATGTGATTCCTTCAAGTAACTGCAGACCAGTTTTTCTTTTTTTTGTAAAACTACATTAACCAAGTATAGGAATTACTGTCTCACTCCCTGCCTAAGTCAAGCAGACTTAGATTACATCCAGGTGTAGGGAAAACAGGCAGCATTACAAATAGACCTTCATGCCACGCTGTTTTAGGCTCAACCATAACAATGTGTCCAAAACCTGGCCAAAATAAAGGCAGGCAGCGATCGATGTAGCTCTCTATAAGGTCCTGTGCTCTCTGCAGGTTCACCAAAAGAAGATTTTTTCTCCTCTTTGAATTCTTATCTTTTCCAAAATAAGACACATCTACAAAATTTGACAGGAGCAGGCAAAGGACATGTACTGAGTTTTGCAAAGGCTGCTAAAATGATCTCTTACTGTGAACAGTTCTAAAACTAGGCATTATTTTCTCTTAGGTTCATAAATATTGGTTTCCCATCTCTTTGTGGCTGAGATGGAATATGAGTCGTGCACATGAGCTCAGAGTTATGTCTGTCCTCTCTGCATGGTGCAGAGGGGTGGTACCTCTTCTCTAAGGCCCAGGCCTTAATCTCCCTCTGGAGCAGAGATGTTCCCACCCTTGTGTGCAGCTTCCCCAGCCTCACCTTTCCAGCCAGCCAGAGCTTTGTGTTTTATCAACCTGGCAATTTCCATACTGATAACTTCCATATCAGAATTTGTACTCAGCAAGTATTTCCACAGTACAGCTCCCCATTCTCATCCTCTCTGAGGTTACAACTACTACTGAGTTATATTCTAACCAGATTCAAGTTAACCTGGTTAGACTCTGTGTTTTCCACTTCTAGAAGTATTTCCTTTTCTGGGTCTAATATCAATTCAGTGAAGGTTGTTGAAGGTTACAACAGCCCTTTTCCCCTCTTACATTTAGCAGATCTACTTCCTGAAGGTGATCATGCCAGAAATTACTCTTTTAGGCAAATCTTTCCTATTTTAACCCTGTTAGGGTGCCTATTCTTACCTTCTTGGAGAGCTGCAATTGAAGTCATAACATTCCAGTTGGGTCTCCCCTAGGGGGCTGACACATCATCTGTGGAATCACTGAACAAGTCTAAAAATATCTGTATCTTCTTTCTAGGCAGATTTCTGTGTTCTGCCACTGCCAGACTCTGAATGTCTCAGTCAGAAGGACTTGAAACTCAGCAGAATTCCTGTTCATGCTGCCAACTGACCAGTTCCAAGGACAGTCTGAAGCAGTGGCAGCCCCTGCTTCCATCAGCACATACAGCCCACCTCTGTGGCCTCGCCACCCCCACACTGTTCTTCAGATTTTTTGGTTGTTTTTCTGCCACATTTATGGATGGTCTGTATGATTCTTGTGACATTTGCTGGTGCTAGCAGTATTGAACAAAAGTTTTGGTATAATCCTGGTTTGTAAAACCCAAAACCCCTCTTACCTATCCAGCTCGTAGAACTGCTGTGCATGGGACCCACTGTTGAGCACCAGCAATTGCTGGCCTTGCTTCACCCCTGTGGAAGCTGGTAGATAAGCCCCAGAGATGCCTGAGAAATTCAGGTCTGGCCCTCTCAGAAACCTCCCTTTTTCCACAGGAAATTATTGTTTAAAATCAACTATACCATTTCAGTGGTTGATTTTCTAGCAGCAAAAAATTGAAATAGGTATTTTTATTATGAGTTGTCAGAATTTTGATTAGGCTGGAAACATTTACAGCCAATGTTATTGATGCTGATAAAAATGCAGCTGCTCAGTACCTGAAAACCTGGATTATGGTATGTAGTGCCTAGCTTTTATTGCCTGACTGGAAACAGGACATTATGGGATCACATTCCATGAAACTTTATCAAGTTATAGAAAGAATCAGGGTCAGTCCCAGAGTCCTCAAAGTCATTTGTCTGGTTTATGTACTCCTGCTTTTCACATGACTGATTGCCCACTCATGGCTGGAAGTCTGAGTGTTACACAGTAGCTGAGGACTCTCTCTGGAAATGGTTACTGGAGGTGCCACCTATGAGACCCCAGAAAATCCTCCTCACCCCTCCACAACACCACCCCAATTCCAAACCCAGGAGACCTTTCAAAAATCACTGTAGTTATGCTGGTAATTCTTGTGCATTTTAGTGAGACTGAAATTGTGTCTCACATCTTGAAATAATGACAGGTTTATCCATTCACAAAGATTCATGAAAAAAACACATTGAAAGAAATTTTCTAGTGAAAAAGTTTTTCTTCCTTTTCAGGCTAAATAGGAATGTTTTGCCTGTGATATTTTGTTGCATGTTGAGCAAACAGCATTTGATTATATTGTCTGAGCAGACAGAACAAAGCATTGCTAGACAATTGCTAGTCTTAACAAAAATAATCCATATAAAATCCTCCTTTAGGCTAGTGCTGCTACTCTCACATGTGGAATTCCTAATCTATATAGTTGTAATTAGAGAGAATATTGTTTTGGTGAGAATGAGACAGGCACAGAAGACCCAGTGTTTGCACGTAGAATGCCTGCTACATGAGCCACTCGGGGTTGCACAATCACTTGGTGGGACAGTAAGATTAAAAGAAAGTGGATCCTCAGAGCCATTTTAGAAGTACCATATGATTTTTCACACATACACCCCAAGCTTAGTTCTACTAAACCCAATTTTTGTCCCTCAGTCTCTGATGACAGTGGTCTCGTGTTTTGAAAATAAATCAAGAGGTGAACAACTGCAAGGAATGCTTTTGTGTCTTCTGCTTAATGGAAAGTAAACGAATGAACAGAAATCAGAGTTTCGTTAGTCGTGCTGGGGGACTGCTCTGTGTGTCACAGCCAGCGTGGCAGTGCCCAGCTGTGCTCACTAGCAGTGCTCCCGTGCTTGGCCTTAGCCTGATACTCTCCCTACATTAATTAACTGCAGTGGGAACTCAGCTTTGGTGTTGGGTTTGTGTTCAGACTGGGTGATCTTCAAGGTCCTTTCCAACCTAAATGATTCTATGATTCTGAGAGCCCAGCTGATGTCCTCTGCCCCACTCCCTTTCCTGAACGTTACCTTAACACATATGTAAGTCTTCTGTGGTGTCTTGATGTCACTTAGGTAATTTCATCCCTTAGAAAAGGTGACAATTTGGATTTGTGGCAATCTGTGATAAAATTTGACAGCTGTTTTTCCAGTGGTCTGTTGTTTGTTCATAAGTAATATACTTTTAAATGATGTAAAGAAAACTTGAGGATACCTTAAAGCTTTTGGAGCTGAGAGGGGGCTGACCCCCAACCAGCGTGGAGCTGAGATTGCTAAAGCAACACTTGCTCCAAATTTGGTAAATGCCAATGGCTTTGAAATACACGAAGTCAGCCCAGCTCTTGCCCAGCTCTTTTTGTCTTGTTAGACTGAAATGATACGAGAACACTTTGGATAGAAACCATTCGGAAAGGGTACTTTCTGTGTTTCTCATTGAATAGGTGTCTTTAGTTATCTACATCAAAACAGTTGATAGACAGCAACTTTAGAAGAAGCTCAAATGAAAGTCTTTTTTATTCACTTTTCTCTAATTATCTATGAACTGAATTACCATGTATCAACCACATGACATTCTTACTTGATCATCAAAAAGTTTTATCTTTGTCATAATTAGTTTTAAAATCTGTGCTCCTTGCTCTAAAGGGATATTTTAAGTGCCAAAGCTACTTCTCTGAAACTATCAGGATCGCTCCTTCACATCTGTGACCTTGTCCTCTTGAGATTTTTCTTAATAATTTTCCTCTTCCATCAGGCAGTCAAATGCGTAAGTGTCTGATTTTGTGTATTTCACCAATGCATCATTCTCCCAAGTGCTTGCTGGCTTTCAGAGTAGATGGAAAAGTACTGAAAGCTAAATACTCAGAGAGATAGGCACTAGGCACTGTTCATTCTTTGCTTCCCCCAAACACTTCAGTGGATTTTTTGCTAACAGTTTTCATTTGCTTTTCGAATCGAATCTTTGGAATTTTACCATGTTTAATATTAATCTGTGGTACAGCATCTTGTTAGCACTGTTGTAGTTACAGACAAGTTTTACTTTAATTTTTGAATTTGGTGCCTGGTGTTTTCTGGAAAATTTACCTTGCAGATGGAATTTCTTTCTGTAAATATTTTCTTTCTGTAAATATTCAGGGCAGAAATGAAATTGGTTTTATATGTTTCTTTTTATTTACTGTGCTGTCCTTGAGGAGAAGAGTTTTGGATACAGCAGACCTGACCTTGTCTTTGTACACTGATAATCAAGAAACCTTATTTAAAACTGGTCATGAACTTTGTTCCCTGGCTATTAGAATCTTTCAGATGCATGAAGTAGCACAGTTCATTTTGGAGCAATTAAAATCATAAGGAATTTACTGAACATATGATGGAATTGCAGCTATATTTTTTGAGTTGTGCTTTGAATATGACCCCTGCTTAGCTCCATGTTTACAGCAGGGAGATAGGAATGGTATTACTGCCCATGGTACCACAGCCCACTGTAGTGGAGTCAGTAGACAGGTAGGGAGGGGCTCTCAGCATGAGGCAGGGGAGGAATTTAACAGGAAAGGAGAAGGGGAAGAAACAAAAGAGTAAAGAGGCTTGGTGGAGAACTACACTGAAGGTGATAATAAAAATGGCCAATTGTTTTATCCCTCATGCTTACAACTCACTCTTTACCCACGAAATCCCAAAATTACAGAATCAACTAGGTTGGAAAAGACCTTGGAGATCATCAAGTCCAATCCACAGCCCACCACCACCTTATCAACTAAACCATGGCACCACATCCAGTCTCTTTTTAAACACTTCCAGGGGCGATGATTCCACCACCTCCCTGGGCAGCCCATTCCAGTGCCCACCCACTCTTTCTGTAGAGAATTTTTTCCCAATGTCCAGCCTAAACTGCCCCTGGTGCAGCTCAGGGCTGTGTCCTCCTGTCCTGATGCTGCTCGCCTGGGAGAAGAGAGCGACCACCGGATGGGCCTGACAGTCTGGGCAGTGGCAGAACCTGGTGCCCATCACTGGCCCTGCCCTGCCTGCCTTGCTGGGGTCCTGCAGGATCACCCCTTTGCTGCTGAGTGCACAGCCCTCCTATTTTGTTGTGACTCTGGCTCCTGCCTCAGTTTCCCTTACAAACCAGCCTGCCTTGACTGCTCCTTGAGCTTGTCTTCCTTTTCGTAGGTGTCTATCTAAGGTGCAAAACCAGCAAACCAAAACCCTGTTGGAGACCACATCAAATGCACATACTGCAAAGCATATTTTTCTTTCTCCGTTTAGTTATTACCTTTTGTTGTGATGCAGAGGATTCTAAATTTCAGTTATCTTTGTTTTGCCTTCTTACATTGTTTTTCCCCTGCATTTTCTTTAAGGTAGATGCTGTCTCTGTATCTGTCTCTTCACTGCCATCCTGGAAAGCTTTTAAGCAGACTGAAAAAACAGACTGAGATTTTTAGGTCTATTAATGGTTTATCCCTTGATTATTTTTTGGTGCTGCTAATTTAACAGCATTGAGGAATGCAATTGGTGATCAAAAGATTATTAAACCAGATCGGACGTGGGTTAGATTTCATTTGTATGCCTGTGGTTTATGCTCCCTAGTTATGGAAGCAGTATGGAAACAGAGTTTGGAGTGAAAAAGGAGTGCATAATTTTGTAGTATCAGATGAGCATAGTAATCTTGTATTCAGTTGCTAAACAAAATCCTTTTAAAATCTTGTTTGAATTTCGGATTCTGTGCTAGTGAGAAAAGCAGCATCTAATATGGAAAAAAGAAAAGGTGGTTGAAGACAGCTTCCTCTGCAAAGAAACTGGGGCACTCTAATATGCATGCACTAGTTTTCCTACATGAGAAATGTATAAAGGATTTTCCACTTTCTGAACTGTCAGTTAGATCCACACTGAAACATTTTGGCAGTCGCTTCCTGTGCAGTTCGTCATATGTCTCCTTGATGATTTCTCACTCTGTGGAGGAAGGGGGTGAGTGAGGAGGAACTAACAAATGATAATCTAAAAAAAATTTCTCAGTGTATGTAATTTAGAAATGTCACATACACCTTGCAAAGAGTGAGATCTTTTAAGTAAAGATCCTGCAAGGCAGTGTAGGTGGCAGTGGAGATTCTGCCACTGCTATATAAGTGTACTTGCAAGGCAGAATATGTATTGATTGTAATCATTCTCATAAAAGAGAAAAAAAGAAAAGATGCTTTTGAGACCGAATGTGATTAACAGGAATGCCAGTCTGTTGATGCTTCTGAGATACCCCTGAAGGATAAAATAAACAGTGGAAAGCTGCCGGGAAAGGATGACACTGAAGTGGCTTCAGTTGGCAAAGCTGTTCTCCTATGAAACCCTGTCAGGGACACCAGAATGTATTTGCAGAGTGGTTCCTGTCAGTGTTGCTGTGTGCTCCTAATAATGTTAGTTACTGATGCAGTTTCTGAAAATCCAGCTAGGATTGACTGATTTGTAGAGAAAACTGAAGATCACTAGAGGATCTCATCTTCATTTCCATTTTTTGCAGACTAATACAATTATCAAGTGGTAGTCACAGAATAGGTCAGAACCAGTTAAAACTTGTGGCTTCTGCTTTGTGTTAATAGACACAAATCTAATACATTAGTTAGGCTATTTTTTTTAATATTACTGCAGAGAATTTGCAATGAGTATGAAGCTGACACAGCAAATAACTAGCTCAAGATGCATCCAAATTTTTCCTTTTTGATAAGTGTGTATGCTGGAGAAAAATGCAGCAGCACAACTGAAAACCTTCTCTCTGCAAAAAGTCTTCAAACATCATATAAATATCTTTTCAAAATGAAGAATGTCTAGATTTCATAGTAATGCTTCCAATCTGCTAATTTTAAACTGCTTTCCACAAATACCTAAAATGAGGGGTTTTTTTCCCCCTGAGGGATATCAGAACTAAAGAGCTCAAATCAACTGGGCAGACAGAGATAGGAGTAGAAGCAGAAACTCCTGATGTCCAGTCTTACACTTTCTCCAGACCTGCCATGCTATTAAGTAAAACTGGTTGTGTTTCTGCACTGCCTGAGCCTGTGCTGTTTTACAGTCAGAAGTCTCTGTAACTCCTCCCACGGGGCTTTGTCCAGCTCCCTGTATCTGTTCTTATATTGCAGCAATTTGGCCTCACTGAGCTCCGAAGAGGTTGTGCAACAGAGGAAACCACCACATTTTTAATGAAATCAAATTATTTCTGTAAAATAGCATTGACTTACCAGTCTATTGAGTAGAAGAAACTTCAGTTTTAGTGAAGCAATATCTCATTTTCTTACCTATGCCTGTGGCCTTGGAGCCACTTTTTGGAAGCGTTATTACACTGTTGAACAAAATTGTACTTAGACTGAAATGTTGGAAGACTGAGACCTATAGTTTGCAAAACCTAGTACTAAAGTTTTAGGACGAAGTGAGGAAAGGGCAGCTTCAGTCCTGCTTTTGTCTAACTGGTGGTTAGCCAAAAGTATAAATCTGAGCTGCAGTTTTATAATGTCACTGGCTTAACAAATACCTCCCTTTGTCATGCATCCTGTCAAGACAGTAAAGATTTAAGCTCCAAGAATGCTCACTCTGTATATGAGAAACAAATTTAACAGAGCTACAATTTCCCTTCTTTCAAGCCATTCTGCCTGCAGTTCAGTATGGATCTTCAGGGATTATATTATTTCAAGTGTAGTTCTACTCAGCACCTCTGAGACCGACTGCTGTGAAATCAAGTACCTGTATGAAGAAATCTGTCTCCTAATAGCATTTTTCTTGCCTCTGTTAACTTTACAGTTCCTTCATTGAAGAAGGATCTTCATCTGCTGTGGAGCCACGTTATGCAGCTCACACAGACCTCCCCTGCCTACTGAGTTGTGTTATTTTAGCAGAGCCATGCTATCTCCAAAGGCCCATTAAAATATATTGCCTGTTAGGCTCATTCTCCAGGAAGGTGAGAGAGAGGCCTCGGAGTTCCCTACCACATTCTGAAGGAATTGCAATACTTTAAGATGAAGGTTTTTGTGGTCAAAAGTGAAGGATGGCAGAAAGCCTACATCAAACTTCTCCTGTGGGCTTTAATGCATATATTTCTGAAATGTAAGCACAACGTGATTCAGATATTTGTTCTCCAGCAACAGATTATTTGTGTACAAACAAGGAAACCAACTTGAGATGACAGTCAGTTGTAGAAAAAGAACACATAGTCTCTAAGAAATGTGTAGTGTGATCTGAAGGGGAGAATTTTATCTTGGCATTTTTGCTGGTCTTACTGGAATTCTGACTGAGTTATTAGCCAAGTGAGATGATCTGGTGTTATCATTTTGGGAGGTTTTGTTAGAATAGCAGATACCAATGGTCACAAGCACTGAAAGGAGAATTATTCTTCAAATAGATACTTTGATTTGGTCTGAAAGTACTTGTAATTTTTCTAAAAGAAGTCTTTTCTTCTACCATCAATCAAAAGTAACTTTGTTCACATTTTACAAATTGGGCCTATTTCACTGATTTGTCTGGTATTAATCTAAAGACCTTTTGTACTGGATTTTAGTGGATTCCATACTTTCTGATTCTCAGCAGAATGTCTCAAAACTAATTAGTGCTTCAATTAATGCTTTAATACTTTTTCCCCCTTAAATGGACATTGTGGATTTACCCCCATTTTGAGACAAATTTTGGACAAAACATGTTGGTAATGAAATCTTCTTTCAGACTCAAGTTTCTCTTGAAATTTTGCAATTCCTCACATGATTTTCCACAAAAATAGGTTTTGTAATTTGTAACCTGCCATCTTAATTGTGCATTTTATCTTTGTCTTCTCAGCATTACCTTTCAGGTGAATATGTCTTTCAGTACAGGGAGAACAAATAAAAATAGTGCTTTTGAAGAAAATCAAATATCCTAATCTTCTGTTCTCTCAGGTAGAATTGAGATATTTTGTAGCTTATAAATTGAGGGCTTGCGTCCCGTGTCTAAAATTAATGGGATTATTTTAATTATTTTTTGTTATTTTTAATACAAGCATTGAAATTTGTAAATTCCGGTAAACTCAAATGACAGATTTTTGTGCGATTGTTTCAATGTTAGATATTTTCAGAGAATCACAGAATATTCTGAGCTGGAAGGGACCCACAAGGACCATCAAGTCCAGCTCTTAGGTGAATGGCTCATACAGAGATTGAACCCATCACCTTGGTGCCAGCACCAGGCTCTAAAAAACCAACATGGAAAACACTGTTTCACCAAGATTTTCAATGTGTTTCTGATTCTCAGGAACCTAAACAAGAAATTGCACACAGAAACTGCAGAAGAAAGTTGTTTCAACTGACAAAATTAATGTTCAGGGTTTTCTTTGGGTTTTTAATAGAAATAGCACCATTTCAAAGTTAACAGATTTTTACAGTGTTCCTTGGCTAATTGTGTGAATGTCCATAAGCAGCAGATTGACAAGGACTGCTACAGTAATATAAACTTACACAGAAGTAACTTTTTAAACTTAAGAATTGGAAGGAAATCTCATTATCAATGTTAAGGCCCTGACCTTGCTCTTTTAAGCTAACTTGTAGCCTTTTTTTGTTTGTTTATTTTTTTTTCTCTGTGTGTGCTTCATTGTTGCAGCAATGTTAATTGGAAATGAATCAAGCATGGTTGGCAGGCAGTCGATACCTGTTTTAATTATATTATATTTAAAGAACAGAAATAGGTATATGTCGTGCAGGATTCTGTGAGATCTCCACGAGGGACACACACCCAGAATACTCTGTGCTATTTTGAAGTGATCCTCAATAAGTTAGTGTTTAGTAAAACCTTTTGTGGGGTGAGGTATTTGTTCCCTCACCTTTCCTTCCCTCAGTGATAATTGCAAAGACAATTTTAATGCTGTTAATTTTCATTCATAATTACTTTTTTTCATAGTGAATTTGGTCCAGTGCCTAAGGTGTAACCTGTGTGAAAGTCAGTTTAATTTCCTGCCTGCCATGTGCTACTCATGGGGGGTTTACCTTGGTTCCCATTGCTAAAGATGAGATGCCCTCACAGTCAGCAAGGATGACCCTTGGTATTTTTCCCAGACTGGTAAGTAAATTGTATGCATGTTCTGGATGCAGACTCAGACAGTAATGGTAATAAGATGACACTGGGTATTTAACATTCCAGGGTGTTTGCTCTTGTTTTCAGGCATCCAAAGAAGATGACTTAGGCTGCTTGAGTTGAGGATGGAAGCATTTCTTTGTGGTCAGACACGTGTGTTCATAGAGCAGTTCAAACCAGAGGTGGCAGCTAATAGCCCTCACATTCCTGGTTTTTACTGGTTTATCCAAACCAAAAAAGTTTGAATGACTTTCATGTTACTACATTAGAAAGGAATTGTTCGGTTTTTGTATTGAAAGGAACTTTGTTTAATATTGCTTTTTCATTTATGTGTTTAATTCTTCCAAATGTGTAATATTTTGATGTACAGTAACGAGGACACGGAGAGCTGTGAAGGTTTTCCTTTTGTTGGGAGGTGATATTTCAAGGGGAATTTAATTTCTGATGAACCAGTAGCCGAATGTTTTGCATTAACTTGAACACATGTGGCAATTAATTGGTACCAGTTGAGGCTCCTGTGCCTTATGGCTGCCCAGCTGCTCTGTACAGGGTCAGCTTAGGGAACAGAACTTTGTCTTCCAGGGTTTGAGCAAGCACATCTGCCCAAGCAAGCTGCTGAGTGAAACAAAAAGGGAATCTCCTTCAATGGAAACATTTAAAGACAGATTACATCCCGCTGTTGTGACCAAAGCTATCAAATGTTCCCTTTGTAAAGCTGTTTTTCCTTCATGTTTATTTCTGTGGGGCAGGTAGAGCAGTGGACTTTTCTGAACAAGCAATTTCTGTTGATAACTGTCAGCACATTAGTAATCAGGAGAATGAGCACCTTCTCTGGTATTCCTGAGGAAGGTCGAGATTTTAGTGTCAATGATGAACATAGTCGTACAGTTCCTTTTTGGTAACAATTTTATAGCTCAGTGTCCTTGACAGCTTTTAAAATTATAGTTGAAGAGCAAGAGCCCTTTGTCTTGAAAGAGTGTCAATGCAATATCAAGGAGACATTTTTTTTTGATTGCATAATTTCTTATTGCACTAGTCCATGACATTAATCCAATTTAGCTGTATACTTTGTCAGGATTTTCATTATCTCTCCTGCTTTTTAGATAAAGCTGATATATACATGAAAAGAACCCCATAGTTAAAAACCCCCCATGTATTTATGATCACCTCACAGGTTTTACCCCAGGAGAATAAAGAAGAATGTTTTTAGCAGAGTTAAATGGATCTAGGTGAGTGTTTATCCTGCCTCCAAAAGGATTGTCAGAAAGATTTAAACCAGGAAGAGTACTTAGGATACTGATAATACTTGTGCTTTGCTACTGATTCATTGTTCAACAAGACCATCTGTGTGCTGGTCTTCAAATAATTGCAAGAATTATCCCAGAAAAAGAAGCATTGAATGTTTAAGCTAGAAACATGATCATATTAAAGGCCTCAAATTGTCCATTTTAAGTAGACTTGATCAGGATTAATTTGGGATCCCTCCTAATGTTCTCATATGTTCTCTGTTGATTCCTCCAGTCCCCTGTACCATGTATTTCTGTATGGTGATTTTTCAGTGCTCGGTTTTTGAATGTCATGACTGTGCTAAGAAAATGCTGCTGGGGCACAGGTGAGCAGAGCTCGTGTGCACTCACCAATCTGGGTGTTGGATGTCACCCCTGTGGCTGGGGCTGCAGCCTGACATGCAGAGCTGTTGGCATTCCAGAAACAATTCCAGCCCTAAATGCAGAGCTGTTGGCTTTCCAGAAACAATTCCATAACGCCTCCGTGTGTGCGTGCATTATGCATAAGTACAACTTATGATATGGAGGCTGGGCTGCGTTTATAACAGTGTAGAAAGATCAGAGGTTTCACAACTTCAGCTGGTTTTTGTTTTAATTAATGAAAACTACGCTTCTCTTTAGATAGTTTCGGGGCTCTTTTTCCAGTTCAGCTTCTTTCTGGAATGTTTTGTATATGCTCAGATTTTGGGGGTCCTAATTATTATTTCAGATTCTTTTTTGTCCTTCAGAAAAATTTTTGTTTTGGCTTCTAATGTATATCAAAGTGCTTTAATGCTTTACAGATTTCTGCTTTCACTTCTGCTTTGATGTTCTGCAAGTTCTACAAAACAGTTGTAGAATAAATACTTACATGAATAAATTTTATAATTATTTGTTTCTGCATTTTAAAATAGCAACATGTATATAATAAGAATTTGTCTGTATTCTAAGAATATTAACCAAAGTTCTCATTTTCTTTGAGAATGCTCCCCTTTACCCTGAAGTGTTTTCTTGCTAATAAAACCCTAACCAGAACCTCATCCCTGAACTCATTTGGAAACCCTTCATGAGAATAAACCCAAACTTCTTTGTGACTTTGGGGAGATTCTCCTGAAATCACCATGGCTGAACACAATTCAAGATGTATGAGGGGCTGGATACAGAAGTAATCTAAACACATACCTTAAATGTAGCTCCTGACAGCAGCTCACCAACCAAGAAAAAAATTGTTAACTTGGTTATGGTAGATTATTAATAATTTGCTCTAGCTTTTAAGTTTAGCTATTTAATTAGCAATTAAAGGAACAGAAGCTATTTCTCTCTCTATATATATAAGCTTATGTTGATTATGTTTGAGTGTTTTATCACTGAAGGGGGGGAACAGACATTTTCTTTTAAGATACTCAACTGCCTTGCAGTTTCTGAAGTACTAATTGCTGTGTTTAATACTCACTATTTATGAACTCTTTATCATTTTCTATTAGTCATCATTTGAATGTTACATTTGGGTTTTAATTATGTTGTGTAGTTTGATTTATCCAAGCTGCACACTTCCTGCCATATCATAAAAGAAATATAATATATTAGCATATTTTTAATTTGCTTCTCTTTCATGTGCTGCTCCTCAGCATATTCATAACTTCCAAAGAGAGAAAGGTAGGCAATAAAAGTTTTCTCTTTGATTTTTAAACTTGTTGATGTTCTTGTCACCTGGCAAAAACTGATTTGCCTTTTCAAGATTGGATGAATCTCATTCAAATAGAAATTGAAATGTAAAGGATTTCTTTAAAGAAAACAGTATGAAAGTTTCAGATCAGGCAATGCTTGACATGCTTAGTATAATTTCACAAAAGCTTTGCCTTCAAGTTTTGTTAGACAAATACAACACAATCCATGTCCACACAGAGTGATCAGCTTCAAAGATTTGTGCTTTTCACAGCTGTCAAGACTCCTGCCCCGTGGCAAACATGGGAGAGCATTTGTGACTCTCTCTCACCTGTCCTAACTCCGATGTTTAGCCTGATTGCACTTCTGCCCTGGAGCAGGAGCAAGGAAATCCTTCATTTCTGCCACATGAGGCTTTGTATAGAGAGCTTGGAAAAGCACTTTGTTCTCTATGGAAACTTCCCCCCAAAAATCAGGCTGAGGGAGTTGGGGTTGTTCAGCCTGGAGAAAAAGGGGTGAGAGCTGAAACACCTCCCAGTACTGAAACACTCCCAGTACTGGGAGTGGAAGGGCTATCCACTGACAAAAGGGAGGTTTAGAGCAGGTGTCATACATAAATCCTTCCCTGTGAGCGAGGGGAGGCCCTGGCACAGGGTGCCCAGAGAAGCTGTGGCTGCCCCTGGATCCCTGGAAGTGTCCAAGGCCAGGTTGGACAGGGCTTGGAGCAACCTGGGCTAGTGGAAGGTGTCTGTCCGTGGCAAGGGGTTTGGAGCTAGACGAGCTTTAAGGTCCCTTCCAACCCAAACCATTCTCTGATTCTCTGAAAATGAGATGTAGAACCCCACACCTTCACCTTGATAACATATACATTCACATGTATATAAAAATATTTTTGTCTGGAAAAGTTTTTTTAGAAGTTGCCATTTTTTAATGAAGAAATGTATTTGGGAGATGTCTTCTGAGGCTTTCCTGAAGTTTCATTAATATTACCAGGCTATTTATACAATTTAATAGCTACATTGCCCATGGTGATTTCATTAATGGAATTGTTTTGTATATTAGTAAGAATAAAGGGATTTGAAATATTTCACATGTTCTGTGTGAATTGATTTTGCATGAGGGAAAAAACTGGAGCTCAGTTGTCTTGAATAAAGCAAGGAGTAATGGTACTTAAAATTTTGAAGTTTATATCAATCAAATATATAAACCTGAAGTTTCATCTGATATGCTACTTATATGCAGGACTTAACATCTCACATGATTTTACATTTTAACAAACAAGAACAATTTTTTTTTTTCTTTCAGACTGTCAGAATTTGGATAAACACTTTTATTTTAAAAGTTTTATTAAGTAGGATACTGCATGCTATTGACACTTACAAGTTTGGCCTACCTAAACTGGATTTCAGGAACAGAAAATCACTCTTTCCACATTATTCATTCTTTGACTGTGACTACAACTTCTTCCATGCCAAACAAAAGTATGAAGCAGTGAGCCGTAGTTATCTGCCTTTAATTTATCCATTCCTTCAAGGACCATCATTCCAAAATTAATTTTATGTTGAAGGTATGGGCTGTGAATCTGGGCACAGCCTTAGGCAGAAGTCCTTCTTGGGGCCATGGTGATGGTCTCTGATGTGTGGTAGCTGTAAGACAATATTGCTCCATCTACCATGAGTTTAATCCCTGCCTGAGCACTCAAGTAATTTTCAGCTAAAACTTGCTGACTTTTAAAATGGGGAATACCTTCAGACCCACTTTGAGGTAAAAGGCTCTGATCTGTTTGAAAAGACTATTCCACTTCTCTGCAATCCCCCGAGAAGGCCAAATAGGCTTGCAGACCAGACTAAAACCCCCTCCAGTATCTATAGATCTGTTTGCTCAGGAGGGCTGTGTGTTCTGGCTGAGCTAGAACTGTTTCCCCAGCAGCTCAGCATTCACAGATTTCCCTCCATGAGATAAACTGGTGGCAGATCAGAATCCAAACAGATCATCATCTCTCTGAGTAAACTGCTGAGAGGTGAGGAAAGGTGAGGAGAGGTCTTTTTCTCCACAAATCTCTCACCTGGCTTGGCTACCACAGTCTGCTCTGCAGACAGACGCAGAGGGAGCTGTGTTTGTGGAGCAGCCTCCCCCAGGCACTGAGAGAGGAGCACAAGGTGCTCAGGGAATCCCCCAGCTGTAGCAGCCCCCTGCACCTGAGCCTGCCCTGCTCTGCGGGGCTGCTTGGCAGAAAACAACCGAGGGGGCCCTTACAACAGAAAGGTCTCTGAGCTGCAGACACCTGTGGGAAGTTCTGAGTTACGAGGGGAAAATCACGTGATAGATAAATGAGAGATCACTGCTGTGTAAGTTGCGTTATTTGGGATTTAATTTGGAATAAAAGATGTTGTAATTTGCTTAGAAACATGTATTTTTGCCTGTTTCATTCTCTTGAAATTAAAATGTGCTGACTCTTGTAAAGCAAGGCAGTTCCTGGGAAATTTAGAAGTCATTGGTGGCTTTTTCAAGTCCATGATTCACTTCAACTTTTTGTTATATTGACAATGTACAAAAGGAAGGAGTAAAGCAAACAGAAAAGCAGTTGTTTAACAAAGATGATTATAGATACATAGAATACACTCAAATCTTTCTTACAAAGAGATTATTTTCCAGTGATGGGGAATATTAGGGCTCTTAAATGGCTAAATGTTTATTAGCTCTAAAAAATTACAAAAATTTAATGGGCTTAAGTACAAAGCACACAGGAAAGGATTTACCTATGGAAAGAAAATCATAATTTTAAGCCCAAGATGCTTTCTGAACTGTGCTAACCCAAAATGATTTCCCACTTTTTCCTTTCACTAGACACTTCCATTTTATCTTGTTCTTGGTAGCAGTAATTTAAAGAAGGTGCTAGAGACGAACTCCTCCTTACTTCTTGCCCACATTGTCTCTCCTAGGAGGTTTTTTGAGCACTTTTGGGGATGCAAGAAAACAATCCCTGTATCTATATTTAAACATCCAGCTGGTACCTAAGAGATTGCAGCCTCCCAGGCCACCTCAGACAGGCAGTGAGGGGACTGCAGATACTCTGAATTACCCGCTGGAGGACGGGAGGAGAGGAGAACTTGCCTTCAAGGAGTTCTGTTCCACTGTGGTGATAGAGAGAGCCACGGGAGACTGGCACTGCCACAGATTGGAAAGCCTAAATACTGCTCTGGGCACTGATTATCTCACTAAGCTCAAACTGGAGGGAAAAATACTTTGTGGTAATAGCAGAGTAAACATTTACAACTGAGTTGGTAATCTAGTTATACAGCCAAGAGGTTCATGTACTATTAGAGTATTATATCCCTGTGTTAGAACTCTAAGGCTTTAGGCACTGGTTTTCTTATTTTTTAATCTCTTTATTTTAGAACTTCCTCTTTTTAAATTAATTTATTGTATTTGACCATTTTTAAAATTGTAAACCAATTAATACTGTCTAAGATTGTCTTGTAATATGAGTCCAGATAATGAGTAGTCATTGAGAATCTTATTCCTGATAATTTTCATAAGGAATAAGTAGTAGAAGGTAACACTCTGTTTAGTACAAGCATTTTTAAACTTGAAAATTCATTTCTCTGAATGAAAATTCATTTCAGAGAAATGAATTTTTGAGATCTTACAGTTTACCAAAAAAAACATCACTTGGTTATTAATTCTTTGGAGGTATCGAAAAAGGAAAAGACTGATTATATGCATGCCAGTATTCTAATATTATCAAGCGTTTTGGATTTTTTCTTGATTTTTAACTTGATAAGGAACTGATAAGATACCTTATGCTAAAAGCACCATATGGTGAGATAGTTTTGATCTCTCTCTGTACATGTACACATCTTCATAAATTATGATATAAAGACAGGAGAAAATAATCCCCTCATGTATTACTCTAGAGTATGCCAACATTGTCTAACCATTACACATATTAGTTTCACCAGTAGTGATGTGGGCTGGATAAGCAGTAGCAGCTTTTAAATTATGCAAGTAGCTTATGAATCAGAGAGATGTTTTGTCAAGTGACTCACTCCCTTAGATAATTAGGCTGGGACAGATCTTGGGGTTTTAAAAGTCTTAATGGATTTTGGAAACTTAAGGCCCTCGGGGAAAAAAAGTTCATCAGCTGCATATCAGCTTTTATCTATTTATGTCAGAGACCCACGTAAACTGCTGGACTTCATTATAATCTTTTGAATGAGCAGTCCAGGAACACTTGGTTGAGCTGATTTTACAGAATGTTATGCTTCAAAACCTGTTCTGAAATTCAGCTTTTGTTTGAAAAAGAAATCTGGTTACTTTTTATTTTACAAGCGACTAGTTGTTCAGCTCTTTGGATCTGTTGTGACAGAATACTTTATCTTCAAGTGGTAAGGAACTTAATGAAGTATCCAGTTACTGAATTGTTTTCATCTGCTTTCCATTGACCCCAGGCTCACCTTTGGTTATCCCAGGGGACCATTGTTCACTGTCATACTCAAGAATGAGCAAAAATCACTGGCAGTGATATTTGCACAATATTACAGAGAGTAACTTTGCAAAAATAAAGCTCTTCAGTGTGTCATCAGTCATGCAACAAGTTCCAAACACATGCAAATGAATGCAAAATCTCTCGCTAACTTTTGCTAGTAAAACAATTTGGAACAGTATTCTCTGTGTGGGAAGATGCCAGTCTGTGAAATACTGTGAGGAACTAGATTTGATTGAGTTATTCCATAAGGAACTCAACAATGGAGGAAATTATTCAAGATATGATAAATAATGTTGAGGTTTAATTACTTCCTTAGGATATGCCACTTTCAGTATTTCCAAACTGCTATCTATTTTTCTCTTTTAAACTCAGTCCATTAGATGTTTTTAATTGTATGTTTTATGCCTTAGAAATCAGATGCAACTTGGAGGCACACAGTTAAAGGTTCTTCACATCCTTCCTAAGGTTTTAAGGAAAAAAACCCCACAGTTCTGTGATGTTTGGCTGTAGCATTTACAGCTCAAGAGCTTCTCTTTCCAGAGAGCAATAAGGGACAAACTTCTTGCATTTCCCAGGTACTTTCCAAGGTTCCAGATTCATTTCTATTTTCTCCCTTTTAAAAAGTATATTGATATTTTACTTATGTTGCCCTCCCTTCTAGTGGCTTTTAACAAATACTTCAGTGAATCCTATCTGTCGTTGCTCTGGAAATTGTCTCTGCCAGTCTTCCTATTAATTTATGGATTAATGGGAATATGGATAATCATTGATGTAACAATGCCTAGACCTTTGAAACAGAGTAGTGATTGTGTTTTCTTGCTGCCTTTTTTTTTGCTTGACACCTCTAGTTCTCTTGCTTTCCCTGTCTCTTTTGTTTTTAATATTATATTTAGTGTGGGTGGCAGTTTGGGTTTTGTTTTGGTAAGTACAGGGTTTATTCCTACACCTTTTTCATTATGTCAGATACATCTTTGCAAAAGTACTGCTTTCACTGATGTATTTTTGCCTGAAAATATGGAAACAGCATGCCTCTTTGCTATCTAAAAAGGAAGCCCTGTAAGCACCCTCATTCTTTTGAATAATTCCCTTCTTTTACTTTCCAGAAGGCAACCTTTTAAATTGGACTCCTTGTTTGAGGGACTTTCTGAAATCATGCCAGTGAGAGCAGTTGAATTGCAAGAAACCGAAAAATGAGTCTGATAATCTGTGTTTTTCAAACTTATACCATCAAAAATTCTTAATTTTTTTGTGATATACCCATAAATATTGAAGTATCTGTGCACATTTGTAGAGAAACAGTTTTTCGATACTCCTGGAATTACATGGAAGACTCTTTGTAATTAAAGTAATAAATTCTCAGATGTGAAGAGCTTATTCAAGCAGTGATAAAACAATAAGGTTTTTTGCCTCTAAATGAGCTATTGAAGTGGTGTTATTAGCATTACTGGAAATGTTTTATTCCCAACAGCATTGTATCTATTGATGAGTTGACACAGTGAGGATGGCATTGGTTTCAGGGCTGGGTTAACATTAGGATATGTTTTTATGGCAGTAGTTTCCTTCAAACACCAGAAATGTCTTATCTGATAAAGAATTTTATTGTTGTACTTTATAAGCTCATACATAAAATATTATGCAAAACTGATGCTACAACAATCCTTTATTAACATGATTTGAAAGAAAGATTTTCTGATAATAATTCAATTGGCTTCAGTAGTATACAATGGAACAGCCTTGTTTTATTGCCTTGCTGTTTTAGTTGAGGCAACTAAAATCCATATGCTGTATGTGGATGGACAGTGATTTTTGTTTATTGACTCATTTATTTTAGAGAAATGAACTTTGGTTTTTTTTTCTGTTTTGTCTGTGTTTTGAAGTAGTGGAACATCATGAACTTAAAATACAACTTTAAAACAAATTGTGGACTGAGTATTTTCACCCAGCATTCTGGAGTTAGCAGAAATGCATGTTTTGGTGATGCCTGTTTGGGTGAAAGATGATCTGAAGCCAGTTCCCTCCAATGGCAGCTTTTCCCCCTGAGCAGCTCCTGACAATGTTTTTGGTGTCCTCTGTCCTAGGAGCACACGAGGATGTTTCCTGTTTCCTTCCTTTGTCCCATGGGAGAGCTAGGAAGAGTTGTGGGCACACTCCAGGAGGGCAGCTTTTCCCCACATTTTACTTTATCTCTGCTACAGTACTGACAGTGTCCTTTCCTGACACCAGAAATGCCATTTCTGGGGTTCCATCATCATCATCAGAAATAGGTACAGGTGAAATGGTGATTGCTACACTGAGATGTTTCTCAGGATACCATATACATAAAAAATGGAGGAGTCACTGCTGTGTTTCTAAGTGGAATTCATAATTAGTTTGTGGGGTATTTGGTGGGTAGCAGTGAACTGTGGATCTCTGCCTTAATCACCACAGTGTGGCAGCAGCTCTTTGGTACCTGTGGTCACTTCTGGTGCTGCTCAGTGACCTCTCAACAAAATCCTTTAGCATCAGGAAAAGGTTCTGGCCTGTTACCCAGCATGAGGCTGGGGATTGTGGAACCATGTGTTGCTCAGAAAAACCGTGGGAAGTTTCCAGTTACAACATTTCCTCCAGTTTAGAGACATGCCAAGTCATTCACCTGCTTATCAAATGGACTGAAATTTGGAGTGTCTTTCAGGAGCATACTTAACCCTGAATATCAGCCTGAGAGAACTGGAGAAGAAGAATAGATGGCCTTTGTCAGTTTGTTTAGACATTTCCCATAGTGTAGTGACAAGAGAGAAGTTTGTAACTTATGGTCACTTGGAAGAAGAAAGAGATTTTGAGGAATAACTGTACCAGTTGTGAGCAAAAAGATTTTGATCTTATCCAAGTGTCTTCTTTTGCTCACACCCTTTACACATGGTAAATGTAGAAATGTTGGTGTGCAGCAGTCGAACAGTCACAATAAAGCAAAAAACTTCTTTTCCTATGCATAAATATTTATTTTCATTGCATTTTGTATTTTCTTAAAGGGTTTTCCATGAACTTACAGCTTTCCAGAGCAGGGCTTTTCCAAGCAAGCACCAGTTCTGGAGTCAAGTAGTGGCCTTTGAGTGATTCCTGCAACACCACTCCTGAAGTTCTCTAAGAGGGGACAGATAAAGAGAATTAGATGTGCTTCCTAAGAAGTGGTCCAGTTGGTAAGTTAAGTCCATTTTGTTCTATTGGTGTAATATTTCCACAACTCCTTCAAAAATTAAGTACTTATTGCCCAATAAGTTTTGCTATAAGAGTTGTAACATGTAGTTAAAACCCATTTTTCTTAATTTTTATGGATGGAGTGAAAATCAGAACTCCCTGTGGAACACCAGGGGAAAAAAAGTCTGTCACAGGGAACCTATTCTTGGCAAAGATTTCTAAAACCTCTGCAAGTATCTTTCTATTTTGGAACAGTTACTGCATTTTTGTTCATGATTGGAAATGTTGGTGACATTGTCTTGTTTTACTGGTCAGGTTAGGCAAATAGAACATTTGAAAAAAGGGAACTTTGGGCTCAGGTATGTCTGGATTAGGCCCCAAAAGTCTTCTCAGTATTCACCTGCCCAGGAATCCCCAGCTGGCTCCTCTAAGTACCTGTCCTTGCCACAGGTTACCCCCTGGAATTCTGTTGCTATTTATACAAATGCATGAGGAATTTAAGTGGTGCATAGTGTCTGACTTTTAGCTCTTACAGTTAAATTTAGAAATTGGAGTTGTATTTTTTACTCTTTAAATTCTGTCCTTTTCCATCCTTCCTGCCATTTGCACACTGAAGGTAGTGATTTTCTTTAAAAGGCCCCAGTTTAATGTGTGTATCCTAGTTGTCTGTGAATATTTGTAGAAATCCAGAGTAGAATGGCTTGTGTAGAATGTGCTTTTATGTTATGCAAAGCCACCACAAAAATGTGAGTGTATTCACTCAACAGCAGAATTTGTCACCTTACATCTGCCATTAGAACATGCTACCTAAGTGAAAGTACCTTAATCTGTTTATTAGGAATTTCTACAAGTGTGATATGATATTTTAACATCCAGACCAAGTGGACATAAATTTTATTTCTGGAAAAATTGTGTTTTCACTCTGTATTGAATTAATTTTTTGTGAGAAGTGTGTGATAAAAAAGCTAAGTTATATCTATTAATGAATGTTTGAGTGGTTTACAGACCTGTCTTTCCCTTTTATCTATTTTAAGAATCAGATGTTTCTTAGACAAGGGCATCCCATCTACTCAATAAATGTCTGTGTTTCTAAATGGTGATGAATAAACTCACGAGTATACATGGTCATGGTAGGCTGAGAAGCATCGGTAATTTCTTGCAATTGTAAGGTTTCTGTCTCATTCCTTTTAATCTTTGTATATTTTACAAAAAGAGAACTGGAAAGCTGGAAGTATAATCTGGATATCTTGGATGAATTCAGACTGCAGATTTTTTTCTTGTTCTGAAATGTTGGTC
Organism: Promerops cafer; assembly: GCA_013398275.1. Lineage (NCBI taxonomy): Eukaryota > Metazoa > Chordata > Aves > Passeriformes > Nectariniidae > Promerops > Promerops cafer. The sequence continues at coordinate 479,880 of VZSE01005940.1, forward strand.
ACTGGCTGAGTTTTGCAAGTGTTATAGGAGCTCATTTTCCACCTTTAAATATGTGGTTATTATGTCTGATTACGTGTTAAACCTGCTTTATTGTGCCTTTATTGCACTCCGAAGAGATTTGATTTGTATTTTTAAGATACTTAAATGTACTTTAGAATATATTAAAAGAGGAAAAATTGTTTGTAAGGTATTGAATTAGCTGAAAATAACGTGGGTAGTAACTCAAGTAGTGTATTCAGTACATACATAAAGACTAAATTAGAGCTCCATGTATACCATTTATCCAGAGACAAATGTACTTGAAAATGATATTAGCAAAGCATCCGAGCCCGAGTGCACATGACATTTTTTCAGGCTGCATTTCCACAGCACTTTTCAGGCTAGCTCAGTTCTTAAGCAGATGAAGCCAGAATTTTCCTGCCTCTCCTCTTGTTTTCTGTGTTTTCCATTAGGAGTCCTATTTACCCAACTGCAAAGTATGAATCCAGGTATGTACAGTCTGCTTTGCAACACAGTTTGATAACCCCCCTTAATCTGCTTTATGTAGTATTTCAGTGGCAGGTTTCAGCACAGCATTTGATGCCAGAGCAGGACAGAAAAGCAGCAGGTTTTGTACCTTTCCCCTCCTGCACCAGGCAAGCCCTTGCTGTTCCAGTGGAGTGGGAAACAGCTGTGTGTGCCACGCTGAGAGATGGGAGCAGAAGCCATCTCAGATGTGTTTTTTCAGGATACTTTGTGTGTGGCAGATGATGGAATATGCTGGTGTTTTTCTTCTGCTTTCAGTTAGCCTTAGGAAGGCAATGAGACATTCAGCAGAACCCCAAAGAGCTCCGTGTGGTTTGTCCTTTAGCAGGAGTTTTGGTCTCACTTGAATCCATCTGTAGCATCAGAGCTCTTGGAGGATTTGCTTCAAGGATTTATCTGCCATTTCTAGGTCTTCTGTACCTTAACGACTAATCAGAAACATTTAGGTTTCCTAAAGATGGCCATACATTTCTCTCTGAAGTGTTAATCATGAACATCTGTGTGCAGGTATTTAGGTAGATAATTTTGGTTGATGAGATCCATTTATTAAGCACTACGAGGGGTTTAACTACTCTCTCCATGTTAATGTGCTGTTCTCCAAGCAAAAATAGAACATTCATGCTTGATTGATGTTTAAATAATTTCATTATCAAGGAGAATAATAGGATGGACATTGACAGCTTGAGAGAAAGCCAATGCTGATTAGAATTACAAATTTGTTAAAAGAAATTATTACACTCTTTGTAATCAGCATAACATGCCTCACTGAAACAGCTTGAATAACTACAACATTGCCCTTTAAATTCTGTGTTTATAAGGAGAGAGAAATTATCTGTCCTTTTTAGAATTGAGTTAAATAAGAATATTATCCTAAACCAACCTTTTTTTCTGATAGGATTCTTGTAATGTGTATAAGAATTTTAAGTGGAGAAAATTCTACTTTAAAAAGCCATTTTATTTCCTTTGTTAAGGAATTTACTATTTTATTAACTATCTGTTTCTAAATTAAAATGAAGTAGGAGAAGCACAGACTTACAGCTATATCTGTACTTCCCAGAATTGCCCCCTAAAACTTTGCTATTAAGTGCTTAAACAGTTCCTTCAAAATCTCTCCTAGCTAAATTCTGTAATTGAGTGGAAAGCAAGATACTGCTAGTCTGGAGCATTTGCTCTCTAGGGAGCTGTTGGAAATGTTCTTAAACTCTTCTTTAATGCTTCTAGTCCTAAGAGGAACTGAGAAAGGATGGGTGCCTTAAACTTCCTCTTCCCATCTGAAGACAACATCAGAAAATGGAACACTTTGCAATAAAAGTGCTCAGCTTTAATGTGTGCATCTTTAGGGGGATGCAGAATCATACTGATTTCAGTGTGACTGCTGAGACATGTCAGAATCTGCAAAGTAGATAAAAAGGGCTGATTCTGAAAGACTTTTAAAAACTTGTGTGCCTGTGGAGCAAGTAACAGTAGGGCAAAGAAATCCAGACCAGCTCATGCATCAATAAATACTACTTTCCTTTTGTAAATATGATTAATGGTAGGAGCACAGTTCAGGTATGCTGACAGTGGTCACAAAATGAATTGCAGCTCTTGCTCTTACTTCCAGATTTTGAATTTTAAATAGACAACCCTGTCACACTCAAAAATCTAGTTAGCCTACTCTAGAGAGAAAGGTCCAGATTCAATTCTGCCATAAAGAGCTCCTGGTATTTTGTATCTGGATGGGGATGCATTGTTTAGCAGTGAAAATTCCTAAGTTGCAAATTGATGAAGAGTGAAGAGTGGCATTCCATACTTCCAGGATTCTCCTGGACAAATTTGGCAGTGTTTAAATAAGGGTCTGGCCAAGAGTCCAGCTGAGCCCAAACCAGTAACACGGATCTTGCATGGTCTGGTCACAGAAATCCACTGCATTTTCCAGCCAGGACTGAGCTTTTTCCTTTTCTGCCTTTCCATTGTGCATTTCTGTATGGGACAGCACAAATATTCCACTTTCCTTATTCTCATTTCTGTGTGTGTGTGTCTCAGTCTCTATTGCACAGGTTTAGTGGCTCCTAGAATGGAGTAGCTTTGTGTTCACCCCTCCAAATCACAACAACAGTAGAGGGCTGACCTGTGCACCACCACTGTGCCTGTGACATACCCAGTGTCACTTGCTCTTGATGACTGGGTTATTGTTTTCAAATGGATTTTTTTCCTCCCCTGTGAATTTAAAATTCTGATTGCAGTAACTAGGACAGTAAAAGACAATGAGAGGGGAGAAACAAACCCAGAATACCCTACTGGAGACTATATATTGATCAAAGGCTTCTGAATAGATACAGAGCTATATTCATTATTTCGAGTAAAAGAAGCCAATTTCACATCAGTTTTATTTTCAAACCATTCCAATGTAAACAAGATTTTTACTGACCTACTACTTTAGCAGAGAAATGAGAGCTCTGATGTTACCTGCAAGTTTCATTATTTGTTTGGTGAATAATTTGAATTACCTGTGTGTGTAATTTTCCCTTTGTCTTTACTACTAACCCTATCTTCTGCTCATGACTGAGAGAAGGATGTTTTACAGTAGCCACAAAAACAAGAGTTGAGCTGATGATTTCCCTATAAGAATGCAAGGCAACAAGGCAATTAATTTTTCTGAAAGTCAATCAGATACTTTGGGAAACTCTTGATGTTTCACAAGGATGATCTTTCAGCTGGGAGTATTGATAGTTTTTGCAGAAATGCCAAAGAATTCCTGCAAAGAATTTAAATCTGTAGCCTCGCTCTCCTAAAACAAAATCAACTGAAGGGAACAATCAAGCAGCATTTGTGAGTAAAAAGAACTCTGTACTTAGTTTTACACTGCCAGCTCTTCACAGAATACTTGGGATATAAATGATTCTACTGCATCTTTGGATTCCTGCTGAAGTGAAATTTATCATTATGCCTCTTTACTAAATTTTTGTATCCTTTTACAAAACAAGGGATATATTCTTTCCTCAGCTCCAGAAGCTTCAGTGAAGCTTAAAATTGGTTCAGCTCCATTTATCCCAATAAAATTACACCTATTTACCCTAGCAGGCTTCAATGAGTATGGCTGAGACACAATTTTACCCAGGATAGATCAGTGCTTTCCTTCATTTTTTTGTCAGTAATATATTTAAAAGAAAATAAATAACTGGTCAGGAATGGGATTTCAGTAATACAAAGTAGGTAAATATTTTGCTTAACACTATTTATTCTTGCCTGTATTCCCAAAGGAAATGGCGTGGAAGATGGTTGGAGATGGCGTAGAAGAAGCAATAATCAGTGTCATGCAAGAACTTAATTACTTGCAGTGAAGGCATTTTTCCTGTAAGCTGCACATTTGCCCTCATTCTTTATTCACTCCTACACTAAGCCATTGCTTTGCCTTGTGTCTTTGCTCAAGTTTAGGGTTTCACTGAGTGAAACACACCTACTCTTAGTGCTAGCTATGTGTCGAAAAACACACCTGTAGTTGCTCTACCAGAGTTGGTAATGCTGCCTTTCCAATTTTAATTTCTTCCCAGTTGCTAAATAACCCATCTGCATTCTGCAAATCATCAGTTCAAAACAGCTGCTACAGTGATATAGGCAATTAGCTGTTTTTCAAACGAGGAGAAATCACTCAAAGAAGGTTTATGCTATAATGAGGATTTTATTTATTATGTCTTTACTGCTTCTGTTTTTTAAATGCAGCAAAATATTCAGGTCAGCATTCTATCTTTAATGGGATAGTATTTGCTTATGTCATAGAAAAGGAAAGAGAAGCATCTGTTCTACCACCTTGTAAATTATCTGCTAAAGGACAGCTACCTAGAAAGTTGTACCAACCAAGGGTACAGAAGAATGTCAAGGGTAAAGAGTGAGAGGTGAGATGTTAATTGGTGTTTCAGCATCTACAGAATGGACAGTGGTGGTAACTGGGGGAGAGCCTGAGCCTGGTGGGAGCCGTGAGCTGAACCATCCTGGGTGGTAGTTGAGGAGCAGATACAGCCCTTTATTTCTCTCTCTTCTCACATTCATCTCGTCCTTGTTCTGACATGCCTTCCTTAAATAATTTTATTGATGTATTTTATCCTTCACTTATAAGTCTTAGATATCTTCCACTGTAAATCTCTACACATAAAGAAGAAATCATTTTATAACCCACTAGAAATCATTTGCAAGACTAATGCAAAAGAAAAGTAAATAAGGATACACACATGCACAAAGTATTCAACAAAAAATTTGTTTCTCCAGTTCCAAGCCTACAAAATCCTCTTTGACTTTGCAGCCAGTTTTTGTGGGTTGCAGGCAAAACACTTAAGCAAAATATAAGTAGATTTTGGTTCTGTGCTTTACAATTTGTGTTTGCTGGGAAAAACAGGGGAAGCGATTCATATGCTTCAGCTCCTTAACTGAAAAGAAGATTATTTTCTTTTTCCAACAAAAAGGCTTGAGAAGTAAAAACATTTGTTCCAGTTGGCCACAATGGGTGAAGAACAAGCAGTTAACTCTGTTTGGAGGGAACAGGGACAGAGACTGAGCCCTTTGCACAGGGAGGCAAATTTCCCCAGTATGGAGAAAGGGATTTTGGGGACCAATGTTATAAACTTGATCCTGCATACTTATATGTACAGCCACAGAAGAGAAACAGTATGTTTTGCTAGAAAGTTTTGTATTTTAATTAATCATTGTTAATTATTAATATATTAATATATTGTAATAATATATTCTCTTAGCATTAGAGTACAGAATAAAGGTAATTCTGTCATGGTTGTCCAAGTTGAAGGTTTAAATCACCTTCACTTATCACTGATCACATTCACAAATATGTAAAAAATGCATTTTTGAGGATGCTGTTAAAACTCCGTTTTATTCCTTTATCATTTTGGACCTTCAAATAATACTGGAAATTCTCATTTGGAAAGATAATGGGCAAGAAGAAGCAGCTATGAATATTGTGGGATTTGGCAGAATCACATTTCTTCCTATGCAAAATTTGTCTACATGGATTGTTTTTGAGTTTTTTTGGCTGGGTCACTTTTTGCACACTAATACTCTATTTAGGAGAATTTTTTTTTAATTTATAGATCTGTTAAATGCAGATTCTTGCAGATTAATATTCTACAGTAACTGCAAATGAAAGGATTTTGAGCCCGGTCTTGAACAAACTGCAGCTAAGTCAGACAAACCCATCAAAAGTTTCTGACATAAAATACCCATGGATTCCAATATGAGTTTTTGAAGAAAACTGCTTAGCCTTGTCTTTCATGAAGGGCTCAGTAAAATGAGATTTGCTGTAAAAATATCAGGGGTTTTGAGATCTGATCAATGTAAGGTATTCATCTTTTGGAGAGTTCAGCATGCAATCTCCTAGGTAGTGAGAGAGAGAGAGCAGCACCTGAGCAACTTGTTGTAGCTGAAGAATCACAGTTATTTTTCCTTAAGTGGAAATTTAGTGACCATGCAACATCAGCTTGAAATTTGTTGTGTATAATCAATTATCATGTCACTGATAGAGTGACTTGTACTATGTAAGCTACAAGGCTTTGTCCTGGATAGTGGATAAAGTCTTTCCTATAATTTGTGTATTTTCTTGTAACAATAGCTTTAATGATGCACATCTCCAGCTCTCTAATATCTGTGCATTACTTTTAACTAATCTGCTTACAGTCTTTAGTTTGTCAGAGTATTATGTTCCTCTCCACCCCTCCATTTACAGAGGTTTTCTGTGAGGATGTGTTTTTGCTCAAAATTCAGCACTAATATAAGAAAATGCTGTTGTACCTAAAAGCATGGTGGTAACTTAGACACAGTAGTCTCCCCACAGCTTCGTGGCTGCCAGGGCTCCTCTACTGGAGGAACACATGCATACCCTTTCTTTTTAGTGCAGGGCAAGGCAGGAATTTCCAGCCATTGAGACAAGCCCTGGGATGTAAATCACACCTCACTGGAGCCTCTGGCTAGAAAAGAAAAAATTCACATGTAGTATTAGAGCAGTGGGTTTCTAATTATACGTTAGGAAATTATTGTTTTTTATGAAATGATGATATTTCTCTCAAAAAGCAAATAGTTTCTCAGCAAAAAATAATTAGGCTGTTGAAAGTATAATTTTCTTTTAAGATACTTAGAATAACTTCTAAGTGAAAATGTTTTCAAGCAGCCATTAAGAGTCATTAGAGTTAACAGGAGTGTGATGTAGCTGAATTCAGTGGTAACACCTTCTGTTGCTGGCAGTAAGTTACAAGACAATTACATAATTGATATTCTCGAAGTCACCAGCTAAGTGCTAGGAAGAATAGAGCTGTTTCTATGGTTCCAAAAGAAAGGGTAAGATTTCACAGAAATTTATGCTTATCCTGCTCAGTCTCATGTATAACATTTATTACCATAAAAATAGACTATACTGACTTATGGTTATTGAGGATACAACCACACAGATATCAACAAAATACCTGTGGTCCACATGGAATTACTTTATTTTAATAGCAAGTTGTAAAGATCACGAGGCATTTACAGTGAAAAATAGACACTTATCACTGTTCACTCAATGCATACTCTTTCTTGAAAAGAATATTTCCGAGGATGATAAAGAGTAATTTATCACGTTTTCCTTGGAATACATGATACAGTATATGGGAATGTTATAAAGGAATTATCAGTGGTAAATTTGATTTGAAATCTCTTGGGTGAGTGGAATGACCTTTCAGCTAGTGGAAAAAATATACTTTCAAAGAGCACTTTTTTTTTTTTTATTATTGTAAGAAAAATCACTGTTGCTTATTTGGCAGTTCTACTTACAGCAGCCTGTTGCAGCAGCTAAACTTTGGAATTCTTAGTGACTAAAAGTACAGCAAATCTCTGTGGAATTCCTTCAGATTTCTACAAATTAACTGTATAATTTGGGTCCAGTCCACAAGTGTGAATCAGCCATGAAGAAATCATTGGGAAGAAATCAGTGAAAGACTGAATTTGGACCCAACCAGCAGCTATATTAGCACTTTCTTTTCCCAAATATAGTTGTTTTTGAAAGAAAAACCGTCAAATCTTTCTGTTACACGTATAGGCAATTTCACTGTCTAGATTTCTCATTCTCTTTTCCCGTTGAAAGATTGTTTACAAACATTTATTAAATGCAAGTAGCACAAAACTGTAGATGTGAAACATTCCTGCTAACAGTGGAAACTTAACCCAAAATAATATTAAAGCATCAAGCAATAACACTTAAGAACAGTGAGGATACCATTAAATAGAACCAGGCAGCACCTGCTAATTCGAGTTTAGGGAAAGAAAGCAGGGCCCTGGGCTGCATGTCATTTTCTTCACTCCTAAGAGAGTTACTGTCTTTATTATCAAAGCACCATGTGGTTCACCTAAGGGCAGTACAGAACTAGAAGCATTGCTTCCCAATATTTTTTTTTAATGGAATAAAGCACTAAGATGAAAATACTTTCCTATGCAAAAGGCTGGCGTTATACTGGTTTTCTGTGGGACAAATTTTAAAAAGGCCTTTTGTACCTTGAACAAATAATTTCGCTTATTCAGCCATCATTTATATTTTCAAATTCTTACAGCCTGGTCTGTTATGAAAACAACCTAAGGTGGGGAATTTCCCCCCTTTATGCTGGCATGGTAGTGGGTGCAGTGTGCCATCCCGTGGCTCTGGGGGCTGTAACAATCCTCCCCCACCCACGCTGAATGCAGGTCTGCATGTGTATGAGCCTCTCTGCACTCAGTGGAAATGGCCCTGGTATGAAATCTGCACTCACCTCTCCTGAAGGACTACCAACATTTAAAATCTGGTTGGTTGAAAAGAATAAACTTAAATTCCTTCAGCTTGCATTTCTGTCTCTGAGTCATCCCAGTAGTTATTTGGAATGATAGCAAGATTACCTTTAAACTGTTGCTATATGAATGTCACTTACACAGGAGAAGTTCTACCCCTGCTTCCTCTCCTGTAGTAATCCCAAGCACTGAGGTGCAAAAGCAGCAAACTACAGTTTGGGAGGGCAAGGTGAGCTTTAAGGGGGCATCCAAACTGAATTTTGCACTTTTCTTCATTGATTTCTTATCGAGCTACTCCTGGTTATGAATTGTTGCAGTGTATTTAAAAATGAAAGCACTGACCGTACACCTGGGGTGGATAAAATATAAATTGAAAGCTGTAATAAGTGATAGCTTTCCTGTTCTGAAGTTTAACCAAATTGCTTCCTGAATCTTAAAAATACAGAGGCATTTTCTCAAAAGCTTCATGTGTTAAAAAAAAGGATAAATCAGAAAACAGTGAGTGGATCATGTACATTTCATAGCCTCTCTCTTGTAGTGCCTTATGTTTCTTTTTGTTTTCTGTGGAAATAAATTAATTTCTTTCTTTTTACAGAGGAATTTTAAAATTGAACTGAAAAATTCTATCCATCTTTGAAAGTGGTATGAGTGATTTTATAGAGAAAAGAAAATACTGTTACAGAAAGGTTAAATCATTACTTTAGTACACAGCTAATATATTGCATTTTTTATCCATGCCACCTTTTTGCTTTTAGTATTTCCTCTTATAAAGTATTGTTTGGTCGTGTGCTCTTCATGTATAAGAAGCAGTTGAGTTTTTGAGTTTTTGAGTTTCTGGTTGATGTTTTGGAGATGGGGTACACCATCATTTGAATACAAGGGGAATTTGATGTATTTAAGTTTGGTCAGCAAGAATTATTATCTTTTTCCCTTCTTCTTTTGCCTTCATTTCCTTTTTTTTCATAGTCTATTTGAAGTTTTTGGTTTTCCCCTAGGGAAATTGCCTTTTTATATTACCTTTTAATGTTGCTGGGTGCTGATTGGTGGGGCATTGACTGGGTTTTGCCAGTTTGTGTCTCAGGACCATCAGCTGTGCAGCTCTCTAAATGCCTCTGCAGTTGGCATTGCAGGAGGAGGACAGGGAGAGAGCAAGAACCTCCTTTGTAATTGTTTTTCTGATTTTCTTACCTGTCCTATGCAAACACAGAGATTTTTACTAAGGACATATTTTGCTGAGTGCTCTTTAAAGTAGAACAGTAACAGGGTTTGTAAGAACCAATCTTTTTGGGGTCCTTTTATCATCGTAAATGTCAAGTTCTAATTTTTCACTCAGTCCTTTGGGTCCAAGGATATACTTGGGCATTGTTGAAGGAAAGTGACATAGCAATCACTGAAATACATCCAGGTGTTCCCACTCCAGATCAAGATGCCTATATATAGTGTCCCACATGCATTCAATAAATAGAAATCCAGCTAACTGTGAGAAATGCATAGACTCTGATTGGAGTGAGATTCGCTAGGCTCGATGAGAGTGTTGTTCCAAATTGATGATGCCTCACTGTGTTTTCTTATTATAACTGATATTTTAGGCAGTAATGAAGTTTTTAAAGGCAAGTAAAAAATATTCTTTGAGGTATCAGAGAAAATCACCTGTAATAGCTGTTGAGACTTAAAACTGTCAGTTGACTGTGTAATAACTTTCTATATTTGAATATACAAATTTCTGTATTTCTGCTACTGCTGTCTACCTAAATTAGAGTTTCAGTGTTATCCTGGAATTGTGCTACTACTGTGGGCTAATACAAAAGTCATAGAGTTATGTGGAATGGTTGTTTTTCCATTAGTAGTATATATGTTTTAAATGATCAGTTTTCAAATGTATTTAATTGCTCTTTTAAATAGGCCTTGAACAAAAATTTAGCTTATAAAATATAGCATCGATAAGTACTGCGTGAGGTAAATCAACCACTCTTTCATATTTTGTATTAAGGTCTCTGAGATCCATCCTAGTCTTATTTTTTGGGAATGGAGAAACTTGACACAACCCCCCTCACCATATCCATGCTTCTTGTGAATTTGCTAATTCTGCACATTATTTTGTTTTAATGGAAAACACCTTGATGTATCTCAAGTGGGAGATCTAACCGTGGGAAGTGAGGAGATAATCTGAGTTGTACTGACTTGGGTTTGCTGTAGCCTGGGGGCTTGCACTCGGGCTGTGCTTTGGGAAGTGTGGGGTAACCAGGTTAGACCATGATCTGTGGTCCCAGAGAGCTGAGCAGGAGTCACATCACGTGTCTTAAACTGCTACAGCTCTGCCCTCACTTTCTCAAGGTAGATTCAATTTATTGTCCACAGTCTTTGCTTATTAACATATTATTCATATAATATTAACAAATTATTAACATATTGCTTATGTCTGTGGTTACTAAGGATTAACTCAAAATGTGTTTGGAACAGATAGAATTTAGGGCAGTTTTATGTGTGGTCTTCTACTCATACATGTATTATTTATACATATGATGTCTCAGCATGCAAAATCAGGTTTAAAACAAGCGTATTTTTCTCTTTGTCTAACTTATCTAAAATTTATAGCATTCATTAGACAGAGGGAGGCTGTGATTCATGCAGCCTTTTATTTCCTGTGACATTACAAAAGTAGTGTGCACCCAGCAGCCATTGCTAACATTTGAGGATGGACTGCTGAGGAGCATCCTTGAAAGCTGCTTTTGTGTCTGTCTAAAATGAACGTGAGCCTGATCTCCAGCAGCTGTTACATTCCAAGAACATCCAGAGCATACACCAGTTCCATACTTAATTTATGAGGATAATGCAGAAATCTGTATCATCCTATAGATTTAAGACATTTTCTGTGATTTTTCTTGAGGAGAAATATTCCAGTTAGAAATGAAGTTGTTCATGTCTAAGGAAAATGAAGACAACCAAAGAGGTCAGGGTGGGTGGGGCCTGATCCAGTGAGGGGCATCTCTGCCCAGGGCAGGGGGGTTGGAACTAGACCAGCTTTTAGGTCCCTGCCAGCCCAGCACTCTCTCATTCTATGAAAACAGCTGGTTTCATTCCACACAGGAAACTCTTGAAATGCATTTTTGTTAGAGAATCAAAGGCAAAATACAAATATTGGACTGATAAATCGTTGAAATTAATGATTGCACTGAATAATTTTTGGGAAGAAAACAAATTTCATAAAAAGCATGATGTTATACCTAGATTAAGTTTAATCTCTTAGAAATATGAAGAGCTGCTTTTCTGAGTTTCTGAGGTTTTATTTCTTAATCACAGAGTTAATCCAATCTTTGTGCTGGGGTTTTTTTGGTATAGTCAGGATCTTGTTATTTTTTGTTTTTTCAAACTGTTGTTCCAGACAGTAATGACATAAGTATGTCTAGAGAGTCTGTTACATTATTTACTCTCCCAACTTATTGCAGAGATGCACCCACTGTTAATGAGGGTGATTTATCTGCTCAGGATAATCACTGCATGAATAGTACTTTACACCATGGGTTACTATAGTAACACTTCTGTAGTTTTATGCTCATATCCCAGTATATCTTATTTTTCAAATGCTCTCCGTGAAAATTTTTAAATTAGCTTATCACTTGAAAACATTTGTGAAGGACATTTTTACCTCAATATTATTTAATATGGTTGTTATGGCAACCATATATTTCTCTTGCTATTTTACCTATGAAAAGATAGTGCCTGTACCTCTAGCAAATGAGGGAAAAAATAATTTACTTTTATTCCTACACATGTGGCACCCTATAGCAACAGTGAATTGAGCACAAAGCATAAAAAAAAGCTGTGCTTTCCTCCTCTTAGACATTACACCGACACACACAAAACCTTGATTGATCAGATTGATTAAAATACATGATACTGCTGCTTTTGCAGGCTTTGTGGTGAGAGAATTACCTGAAACGAGGTACTTTGAGTCAAAAGCTTGAGAAAGGGGCTCAGGTGAACCTAAATAAGGTTCCACAGGCCCAAGTGCCAGGTGCTGCTGCTGGGCTGGGGCAATCCCAGACTCAGAGAGCAGCCCTGAAGAGGAGCACTGAATTTTGCAGGCAGACAAGCCTCCCTTATTTTGATTATGAAGTAAATCTTAAATGGCAGTCTCTAGCACGGCTGTCTAGCACCCTAAAAATGCTCATATTAGAACCCTTTTCTGCAGGAAAATGAGAGAAATTACTTTTTCACAGCAAATTCTTAAATCCTTGGTGCATCTTATCTGTTTACCAGGTAACAATATGTATATACACAATCCTCCACTCAGGTGATTCAAAAATATTTAGATCCTGGGATTAAAATGATTCATTTGTGTTTGAGAAATAAGAGTTTCTTTATAGATACAAATCTCTTGCCCTCAGATGCATGCAATTATGGAACTGCCTTGTTGGTATTGAAACTTAGCTCATACTTTTTAGATAAGAGATGTTTCAAATAATTTCATAACTGATAATTATGTGATCAACTTCAAATGCATATTTCAAATTAAATTTGCCGTTACAGTGAAAGTATCAATCAGTGCCCCTTCATGGTTTAAGAACCAGTGTTACAGCCCAGGCTCATATAAAGCATCATTTAGTTTACTTCTTCTGAGTAATGACAAGGCATTTTCTGTTTATCAGCAGGTGCATACTCTAATTAAAATGTACAAAAAAGCAATATTAAGGACAACCCAGTATTTCTCAGACGGAGAAGTAGAATAAAATGTTGCAATAATTATTTCTAATGTGCATCAGGGTATTACAAACTAAGCTTTTGGGTTCCTTACCCTGAGAATTAATCACTACTAGTTAATTGAATTTGTGGTCTGACAAAGCCCTATCTCCATCACCAAACAGTCTCTAAACCAATACTGACATTCGGCTAAAATGTAACTTCTTACACCAGTCAGTGGCACAAGAGTCTATTCCCTGGATCTCTGCTGAGCAAAGTGGTTGTTGAAACGTGACAATTTAAGTTTTATAACACTGTACAAAGAATGTTTTTATTGAAGGGAAGCATATAGCTTAGAGAGGAAATTTTATACAAAACTTGAATGGAGTCTAGGAAATAGAATTAGCAACACAGCTCTCTCTGTAAGACAAGGTAAAAGTTGTTTACTGCAAAGCTGTTACGGGTTTGCATTGTTTTTTAATGGGCTCTGAAATAAGTATTTGCCTCTTTGGAAAATAAATTCAAAAGAGAATAATACAGAAAGCATAATAATTCAGGATAAATCATTCACGACATCTAGAATCAGTAGGAATTTGTGCTCTGCTGTGATGTCACTCAAGGAGCAGCCACATCAATCTTTGTTAATTGGATAAGCTTGCAGGTGTTCCTCTACACTTGGGCTTCAGTAGTGGCTAATTTTGTGTAAATCTTGCCCCAGTTTGGGTGCTCTGAGAGTAAATGCTCAAGTATTGGAATTATTTTTGGGAAATGGATTAGCACTGTTTATAAACAAACAATGTACTCTAAGATACCCTTGTAATTCATGATCTTTCAAGGATAGGTACTGTTTGCTGGTAATGAGATACATACATTGAAAAGCTGCCTGTGCCATGTCCAGTAGGCAAGAGGGGTTTTAAAGAAAATGGAATACATCCAGGGCTCACTTTTGTGTACCCATAAAACAGGGCCTTTAACCGTGTTCCTGTGTCAGGGAGCTGTGCTGGCCCCTACCATCAAGCACAAGGACCTTGGAGAAGTCCAGGTGGTACTTTAGGGGAGCTACACTGGAGGGTGTGTTATCAGGAGGCTAAAATCTGATAGTGCAGGGTTATCAGAATGCTCATCTCTGTCTCTTGATTTAACAGCACTCAGCAGAGCACACAAACACTTCAGCTGTACCCTTTTCTTCGCTAGTTGAAGCTTCTGCTTTATTTTGGAAGAATAATAAGCGAATTAAAAACCGTGTTGTTTATTTTCTGACTTTGCTGAGCAAATAGGCTTTTTGCTTCTGGGAGTCTGGGGTTTGCTGTTTATTTTCTTTCCTTTTTCTCTTTGTATTCTAACACTTATGTCAAACTGGGGTCACTCAGAGTGTCCCAGGCTACAGCAGAGTCCATTCCATTCAATGTCAATCAGTCAGAACCAAGAGGTCACTTGCAGATGATTCTGGAATCCCCATCTCTTCTAAACTCAAACCACTCATCTGATTCATTGCAGGAAAAGAATACAAAATAGTGCAGTTGACCATGAGCTAGTTTCATGCCTGAACTAGAAGATGTAACTTTGGTTTGTGTGAATTATTTCCTGGGTATTGACTGCTGTGAAGTCTAAAGCCCATTACCTGCTCTGTTACAGTTGGCTTTTTAGGCCAGTTAATCACCCAGGCTGAACATTTCCCTCATGAGCAGGGGCTACTAAAATCAGAATATCTGTATAGGCTGTGTGAACTCCCAGAGTTTAGGTGAACAGAGATTTGATGCTTTGATCCTGCTGAAAATACAATTCTATCACATGTGACTTTCATTATATTTCAGTAAATGTCTGACTTCTAATCATGTGTTATAATACACATTCAATTTTGATATTCTGAGGAAAAAAAATTGCTTTTTCATAGGGAGAATGTAAATGTTTAAAGTGCAGCATAATTAGCATTTGTATGGCAAACCTTTTTCACTGGGATTTGTCATACCAAATATTTAATTAAATTGAGGTGAAATAGTGTTATTCATGCAAGCCGGTTTTGTTAGAATGATTAAATTGCTTCAAAAATATTTTCCTGGACTTTCTTTCCACATCAAGTACAGGTTTATTTGGGAACTCTTCAGCCAAGAGTGAGTCCAGTTTCTAGAGGTCACTAATGAACACTGGTATCCTACTTGTTCCATACTTGATAGCCTGATAGAGTGATTATAATGTGTATGTACTCAGTGAATGACAATTACTGATAAATATTTTGTTTGAAGGAAAGAAAAGAAAAAAAAAAAGGAGAAAGTCCCTTCCTGGAGCTTTCGGGGCCTGTCCAAGCATGGGAGTGCTTACCCAGGCACAGCTGCCTCGCCAGGCCCCAGTTCCTGCCCGTTCTGATGGGACAGGTTCTTAGCAGAAATGTGACAAAGCTCACATTCAGGTTACCCTCTCAGCTCCTCTGCTCTCCTGACTCTCTCTGGTTATAAACCAAAATATTCATAGACAGTGATTAAAACTAGAAAAAAAAGCCAAAATCTAAGTTTAAGAGTGAACAAATGCACCTGGCATGGCTCTCTGGCTGGGGCACCTGGAGAGCAGGTCGGCAGATATCCCAGTGCCAGAGGGCAGCGCCCCTGTACAGGGTGGGCATAACTGATCCCACACTGTCACCTGAAAGAGAAAGCCAAGTGATTTACAAAGATGACTTCCCCGTAGAAAAAAATCTAGAAGTACTCTTCAGTACAAAGTAAAAGCCTTTTGTTCATGTGAAAATGGCATTCAGCAGTGGACAGAAGTATATTTTGTGGATCTGAAAACTGCTTCAGAAAAAAATTCTCAATATCACCAGAGTATTTCTCAAACAAATTTATGCAGCAACCTCGCTGGTTATTTCCAAAGACAACACTGTAAATTTGTCTCTGCATGTCAGAATATTAAGATGTGAGATGTCTTTGGGCTTTAGATAATTTAAACATTAAATGCATTCACAACAGAAAAAGACTGGTGCCTTCAATTGACTGAAAAACCAAAAATGTGTCAAGCTTTGTCGTGGCGCCTGCCTATAACGGCTGTGCCAGTGACAGCCTGATCTCCAACCACAGGTTCCCCTCCCCTCCCCTCCCCATTAAGGACTTTCTGCAACTATACTGGATTAAATTTAGTGGGAAGGAGCACCTTGGTCCATGTTACAGCAGTGTGTTCAGCCTCAAAAGGAGATTAATTTGCTTGGTGATGCAATAAATAAAGTTTTCAGGTACTGATCTCCAGGTAAAACTTATGGTCATTATTCAGGCTTCAGGTGTTAGATGCAAGTTTAACTGAATTTGGGTGCATTTAGCTTCTTGGAGATAAACACAAAACCTTCACAGGGAACTTGATACTGTCAAATTGTCACA
Organism: Promerops cafer; assembly: GCA_013398275.1. Classification (NCBI taxonomy): domain Eukaryota; kingdom Metazoa; phylum Chordata; class Aves; order Passeriformes; family Nectariniidae; genus Promerops; species Promerops cafer. Next base: position 496,220 of record VZSE01005940.1, read on the forward strand.
ACACTGACTTTTGCTGGGACAATATTGAGATATGAGAAAAAATATCTCATGTATGGAAAACTGAGCTCTGTGTTCAGTGTTCTGTGCAGAATTGATGTCTAGTATCAGCTAGTGGAGCTCCAAAGGCAAGCAAGGAAGGAAAGCACTTTTTAAAATTTTGTGTTGGTTATCTGGAATCAGTACGGTTCATTCCATCATTCCTTTACTTTTTTAGAAAAGTTATGACCTGCTACTTTAACAGATGGAGTTGGTGAATGTTGCAGTAAAGAGGATGGGACTCAGTTTCTTCATGAAGGAAAAGCCCATTCTTTATTCACATAACTTACTTTTATACAGTTTTTACAGGCTTAGCTGGTAATTCAGCAGAGCAAGGCCTGATTTTATGAGGCCTTTCTTTTATAATATCTTTACCTGTATGTAACAGGTAAAAATACAACTGCTTCCATGTTTGTGTTTATGATTGGATTGCATTGGAAAAGTATTTCCCTGAAAAACCATGTGTTGGTCAGCTGTGAGAGAAACCATAACATAAATCTTGAAAATATTTTGTTTATAAACAAAAATATTCATAGACAGTGATTAAAACTAGAAAAAAAAGACAAACTCTGAAGAGCATAGAAAATTCTGGACTCAGCGCTTATTGGCAGTTTAAGAGTGTACAAATGCTCATCCAAAAAGATGGGCCCTTCTCTGCCTGTCTGTAACAGAGGTATTTTTCAAACTGGTATGTAAGTCCTAAATGAACATGTTTTTAGTACCTTTGCTTGTGGTCAGAAGAGAAAATAATACAGGGTCTGCTCTAAGAAGTGTGATTCAGAAGCGGAGAGGCATTGCAGGAGGGTAAATCCAGTGCAGTGGTAAAATAATTAGATTTCTTTCCCCTTTATCTGTTTTTCTGTAGGTTTTTCTTTCCTTCACAAGTTTGTTGTGTCACTTTTCACATGCTTGTTGCTACAGCAGGGAAGAGAGCAGCGAGGCAGCTCTGGAGGTGCTCCACCATCTGCTTCTCAGCTCTTTGTTCAGAATCGCCGAGAGAAACCCCGAACCCAGGCTGTCTTCCCTCACAGGTGAGGTTGTTGGGGCCTTTCCCCTCGTGTCAGTACTGCTTTACTTCTAATATGTTTGCCATTTTTTTCAGTGGATCATTGCTCAGTAGAAACAGCAATTTGTCAGCACAAACTGCATAAGAAAAAACAAGGGTTGCTTGAAGCCTGAGTGAAAAATCAAGATGACGTGTATGTGTTTTAAGTTTCTACTAAGGTCAGTTATATCATATTTTATGTTTAATGGAAAAAAAAAAGGCTTGGGCTTGTTTAATTATCTGTATTTAACCAGTCTGACCAGTCAAAAAATTATGATAGACTTGCTAACAAAAATTGTAAAACTTCATCTTTTAATATAATGTATCAACTTTGGCTTTGTTTTTTGCCTTACATCTTAAATATTTGTTTAGAACTTCTTTAATGTCTTCAGGCTTTTCCTTTTCACAGCTTGGAATAATCATTTGTGTGTAACAGAAGATGAGACTCAATTTATTGTTTGGTCTATGGAAAAAAATATGCCTGGTAAAATCATGACTTTCTCATTTGGCATTAGCTCAACACAGAAAATGAGGATTTGCTGATTGCAGCCCAAAGCTCATTTTTTAGTCAGTTCAAAGTAAGATGTATTGCATGGGTTGATCTCCATCTTTTCTAACAATTGTGCTGGTGCTGTGCTACATAGGCTTAAAACTTGTGCTGAAGATATTTTGGAAGTATTTGTTGGGTTGTACAAGGCTGTCTGAAAAGAAATGCAGGAGCACAGGGGGCTGATGGGGCAGCTCAAAACACGAAGATGAAAGTAAACAGAATTAGAATCAGACAAAAAAGGAATCTGTTGTTGCATAGTCTGAGGCACAATAGTTGGATAGTTGGATAGTTTGAAGGCACAGGTGGTGAGAAACTGCAGAGATTCTTTCCCAGCTCCTGTGGATTAGATATGGGATGATTTTAGGGAAAAACCTCTGCAGTAATCTGTTGCAGAGGTTTGATGCCTTTGTAACACTGATTATCCAAACAAGGCAAGAATGGTAGCAGGCACTTTAAAAGGGTTAGAGAGATCCTTTTGTGCACAATACTCATGATATAAAAAGATATGTTCTTTTTTTCAGTTAGATGATTTCTGCTTACAAACCTGCATTGAATAAGGAATGATGAAATGCAGGAAATACATCTGTTCAATCCTGCTTTGTTTTCGCTTGAGTCTGTTTAAGTTATGTTTATTGTATTCTTATCCTGTGTCTTGAGAACCAAGGCATAAATTGAGCTGACTGTATTATCCTTCAAATTCTGTGAAAGGAGATGCAAAATAAATGCAGGTATCATTGGCAGAGCAAGAGATATTAGAGATGAAAAGCTGGGACCTTTTGTACAGTGCTGAATGCCATGGAAATAATCAGTTTCCTGATAAAGTTTATAAGCAAGAAAGGAAATTAAACACAAAACCTATTCAGTGTGATGGACCTTTCTTAAAATCACAGGTTCTGCATAAGTTGGAAGGACATATTTAGTAAAATAAAGTAGTAAACAAGTAGCACAGAAGTCTAAAGGCTACTGAGAGTGTATATGCTTAATTTTGGGTGAGAAGAAGGATCTTAGGCAGGGAGATAAAATGATGTATGTTGCCTTGAGCTATTTAATTCAGTCCTGCTGTGGTAGGTTGAGTCTGCTTTGCTGTTATTAGCATATGCCAGTTATTCCATTAACTGGCCTTGCTAAATGCCTAGAGACACCCTGTGACACTTAATGAAGTCAAACATGGCAAACCTCTCTTATGGCTGCATAAAGCAAGTGTAGTTAAGAAAGATATTTGCATACTGTAATTGTTGGACAATATTGGAACAAAGCCTTTGAAAGCACAGCCCCTACTGGTTATTGGTCTGGAGATGTTCATGGCAGCTCTGTAGCTGAAGGACTGTGTAGCTTTATGAAAAACGAGGGAAAAAATAAAAGTAGTTGGTTTTATAGTCTTCTGCGTATATAATATTCAGCTTTGTTTAATACTAGTATTTTTCACCTGCCCTTTGTGGATTTAGTTGACTGAGTTCTGTGAATATTAGTGGATTATGAATTTAAATGGACTTAAAAATCTAAGCTTTTATTTTCAATTCAGCTGTTTAGAATAAAGTCCAAAAAAACCATGAGGATCACATCCAGACTGGGTGGTTTCAACCTTCCATCATCCCAAGGCAGCTTAAATAAAACATGTGTGGTTTACCCAAGAACCAGCTAATTGACATCCTTGCATTGTTAGCAGGAGGGGTTTGCAGAATAGCAGAACAGAATCAGAGTGCACACACACTCAGCTTACTGACCATGCACTCACTGCAGAGGAACTCTAAAGAGATTTATTTTATTTTTTCCCCCCTTTTGGTGAATTTTTATTATGCTCTGAAAGAGCAAAAATGACCTTATAGAATTAACAGAAGTCCCTAGAGCCTACAGAAAACTACTGAAAGTTAACTAGTTTATCTTCCTTGCATAGTGGCTTTCTGTGCACAGAATTTTCAGGAATGGGATGGCAAAGGTAGTACTTACATAGGGGAAATGCTGGGGAAAAGCTGTGTCAGAGAGGGAACAGGAAATGTGCACACAGAACTACAAGATGTTATCACAATAATAGTGTGTTCTCACCACAGATGTTTCATTAACACAGGAGGGAATCCTTGGGAAGACAGATGAGTGCATCAGTTTTCATACTGGTATTTCTTTCTTGTGCTCATAAGAATGATTAAATTCAGCAAAGCATTAATGGGCTTCAAAAGAGAATATAATAGAACTGGAAGTTAGAAATTTGGACTGGTTTAGGATGAATTATAACATTTTCTTCATTTCTTCAATTTGGGTCAGTTGGAAAGGAGTTGCATTTTACCTGGAGTCAATCCTCACTTCTTGCTCAAGATTCCTAATTCACTTGGGTAAGTTCACACCAATAAAAAGAATGCAAAACATTACTTGCTCCTTAAATCTGAAACCATGAAGGGTCAGGCAGTTGGAACTGGATGATTGCTGTATGTCCCTTCCAGCTGAACTATTCCACTCCCTCTCTTAAAAGGTCAGAAGGGATGTAGGTGTTGAACATGGACCCTACTGGCTTTCTCTATTGGTGCTTCTCCCAAAAATTAGTGATCTTTGATGTGTGATTGAACTATAGCTCGAATGGAAGAGTGTGGCACTACTTGGAATACACAGATTTGCTTAGAAAAACCCCAAAGCAAAAGAATTTGGTGCAAGAAGCTCATTGTTCTGGGAATACAACCTTCCTAATATGGTGTTCTGCACAAGGTTAGTTTATGTATCTGAATTCATATTTGAAGGGAATAGCTCATTTTGAAATAGCCTTGAAGAAACTAGGTGGGTGATATGAAAAACATGAAGTGCAGACAACTCTTCTCGTTGTTAATCTTTGAGGATTTTACTTGGGACAAATTCCTCCCACAAATTCCATGTAGAAAACTTCACCAAACAAAGCTGTTTGAATAATGAGCACGTGGAATAATGTTTTCCTCCATTTTACTTTCTCTGACTCCTTGCCTTTGCAAAAAGAGAATTGTCGCACCAGAAAAAAAAACCACAAAAAAACCCCAAAAAAACAACAACAAAAAAAATTGTAGTGAACTTCATGTTTAGCCTGGAATTGTTACTTTACAAAATATATACAAATTAACAGTTAAGAATGGCAGAGCCTACTTCATTCTCCTGAACTCCTAGAGAATTCTCTCATAGAGAATTTATATTGTGCTACATTTCCCCAAACAAGGATCGTGTCTGTCTCAATGTTTACAGCCTTATTGCTGCTCTACTCCAGTGCCTTGCAGTTCAAAGTGAATCTCATTGTTCACATTTGGACATTTCTTCTGACAAATATGCTTTTTGTGATTGGACTGTTGAGCATTTCTTAAGTAATTTCTGTGTCAGGCCACCTCTTAATTCACTGCCAAAGTGGTTCATTTCCCTTTGCATTTTTGTTTCCTACATATTTTCCGCCCTGTTCCCTTATGGTTGGCTGCTTATCTGCTGTGACTGAATCTTGTATTGTTTTCAGCAATCCTCCCAGTTTTTCAGTTCTCTCTCAGGCTCCCATTCTTCAAGAAAGTTTATAGCAATACTGAATAGAATTATGTCAACTTTGGCCATGCTCTTCCTTTCACATTACTATTTTTATTCTTGTCTTCTGATTCTTTTATGAATTGCTTTTATGAGATCTATTTTAAAAAAACCTAATACCTTTTCTGGTCTTGTTTTCTCATTTTTGACTCCAACAGTAAACCTTTTGTGGTTTACTGATACATTTTCTAAGGCAGGAGAATTTGAATACAATAAAACTTGGACTACTTGTTGCATTCTTCTGCTGTCTCCCAACATCCACAATGTTACTTTGCTACTCCTTCATTTCTCACTTCTTTGTTCCCTGCAGTCTGCCTGTATTTACATATCTAATTGTAAAGGTACCTTCTGCATTCAGATCCTGCCCTTTTGTACACAGCCTTTCAAAACGAAATATTTGTTTTTTACCTGTACTGCTTAAATATTTCTGCATAAATCATGGTTTACTTTCTTTTTAACCTGTAGCCACATCTCTGATAATCAGGTTTTATATTCTGCCAATGATAAATATAAATTCATCTTCCTGGTTTGTCATCCTACCATGTCTCTTCTTCTCTCTCTGTAGGTTACTCTTTGTGGTTACTTCCTTCATGCCAGGTTTTTCATCCACTGTTACCCCTCAGCACAGTCCTGCAGCTCCTTTGTGCCTCCACATGAACTGCACTTGCTGAACTCAATCACAGAGCTGTTGCTGCTGATCTCAGCACAGTGCTTGGGATCCAAAAAGGCCTTCTGAGTTTTGTTTGGAATCTGAGGCAAAACTTAAAATAAACCTGTCCTTATGTTTAATATTTTCTTGACATTATTTGTTGCTAGCCTTTTTTTTGGAAGTTACATAGCAGATAAACTTCGATTTGCCAAATGTCACTTCTGTCCATTGTGATTGAACTCTGGCAAATATTTGTTTAATTTGCAGCTTTGCTTCTGCCAGAGATTGATGGAACTTTTCTGGTGCAGAGATGAAACTTCTGGTATGCTCATATGTTCTCAGACAAGTTACAGGTTGTCAGCTGACGCATGTTAATCTACCCCATACGCATGCTACCTGCTCAGTGCCAAGACAAAATAAATTTAATTTTCTGAAAGCATCAGGAAAAGCTGTGCTAATGGATCTGAGTGATTTCACCACCAGCAGCTTAGCCTCTTATCAGCTTTGAAGGGAATCCTGCTTTGAGAAGAAACTGTACCAGCAGATGTCCAAGCCTGGGGTGGTGATCTCTCTGTTTGCCTTCCTTCCTCCTCAGGATCTTGCACCCAAAAGTCCCACAGCCTTTTTGGCAGCATCTCCTCCAGCCAGCAATGCCTAATGTGTCCTGACACTTGGCCACAACCAGACGAGGAATCTCAAAGGGGTGTTTTACAGCCAACCCTCCAGCTGCATCCGTTGCTATTTTATATATACAGTAGTGTGCTTTTGGCTGTGGCTCAGGTGATGTATCTGGAAAGAAGTACAGGCTTCATCTGAACTCAAATATTTCTCTGAATGTTTTATCTGTTTAAAATGGGTTGTATCTCAACATTTTTCTGCACACTATTCACATCTGAATCCCTCAATATATTGAGTTTTAGAAAGGATTCCTCTGGAGTAGTGCTTGTTGGTGTTTTTGGCATTTGTTCAGGAAGACAGTCCCCTGATTCAGTGAATTCATATTAATGGAGCACAAAAATGTGAATTACAATTAGAAAATCCTCACCTTGCAGAGAACTTCATTAGTGCTCTTTGTCATCGGTGGGTGTGTTATTGTCAGACAATTTCAGTATTGTACTGGGGATATTGCAGCAGCTCCCAGCTACTGGTGCAGGAAGTTGTTACCAGAGTACCGTGATCCTATGTGTCTGTATTCAAATATATCATACTTTGAAGACTGAACTATTACTGTCCTTGAGCAAAGATATATGTATGATTAGCCTGTGCTAATAAAGCCTTACTTATCACAAACCCACAGCTTGAAGGATGAAGCAGAGGTTACTGAAATGCACAAATACAGAATGAAAGCGTAGGTCTTGAAAGTACAAACACAGCATGATACTGCAGGTATCAGAGGTATAAATAACTCATCAATGGCCATTAAATTAGTGTGACCTTGCGAGATGTTCAAATCAGTTTTAGGGATAGCAGAGATAATATTAAAATACAGAACTATATACAGTAAATTCACACATAATATGGAGTTGTGAACCCATGACAAGGGAGGCAGTAGGTGCTGTGTTAAAAATAATGCTAAAACTGACCCCATGCACACCCAGGAGCAAGGTGGAATAGATGATGAACATCATTCTCCTGACAAAGGACATGGGATGCTGATAAATGGTTGTCCCTCTTTCTCCTTGAAGTAAGCCAACCCCATAAGATGTGAACTTAGGAGAGTACAGAAAGGAAAGCAAAGAAAGAGGAGGATTGTGGAAACCTAGAGTGAGCAGAGAAATATCAGAGAAAATGATATATATTGGAAAGTTTGTAAATATCAAGTTTAACTGTCTTTATTGGAAACAAGTTGTGTGAGTAATAACAATCATCAGTTCAACTAATAAGACTTTAATTAGACTACAAATAGATTCCTGCTTTCACTTAGAAGTATATTCCTTCAGCTCACATAAATGACATGGATTGTTTGGTATGATACCATGTGCCCCTGAGGCCTGGAGGTTAAATTTGGAAACAGCAGTGCATGATAAATATGTCACTTGTCACAGTGGTTCGTTAGCCCAAGTTCTGTAAAAGTTTTTGGACAATTCTTTCCAACAGCATCTCTGAGAGCTGGCTTTCATAGTAATTTTCCCCAGAGTGAACAGAGGAAGAAGTGAAGAATTTCTTTTCAGTCTTTTGTACTGAAGGATGGGATCTTGTTATGGCAATCCCTCACTGGGAAGAGCATGAGTCTGCTAAACTTTTCTCATTAAAGCAAGGGGATCAGTTTGGTTATGATGCTGCACCCCCAGGAGAATTAATTCAAGTGGGTTGGATTAGGTCTTGATAAACAGATATGACTGTGTTTTCAACTGGATTGCATTCACAATAAATAAACTAATTCCTCTTAGGCTCCTGTAGAGGCACATACCATCTTGACAAGCTTAATGTTAGTAAATAAGAAGTTATAGAAAGATCCATACAAATTACAGTTTCAGGGGGACACTGTTACTGAGAGACAACTGGCATTTAGGATTTCAGCCTAAAATATTATTTAAGAGTGATGTTCTAATCAGAAATGAGAAGTGCTGAATTAGGATTAGCTGAAATCCTTCCATCCCACAGTGATTACCCTGACATTCAAGCAGACATTGCCTGATGCAGGATTCTGTGCTGGGTAGAGGTAGGCAAGCAGTTTGTTGATAATAAAAGGTCTGCCTACAAAGGTGCAAAATCCAAGCTACGCCTTCAGTCAAGTGATGCATTTTCTATCTGGTAGGGAAGTGGCCTTTAAATAGTAGAAACTCAAGTTCTACCTGGCTTCTAAGTCAGTGTGATTTAGGTAACTTCCTAAGTAACTATTTTAAAAGAGGATGAATCACTGCACAATGATTTATTCATCATCTCTTCTAACCCTGCTCAACACAGGGCACACTTCAAACTTGGCAGCTTTCTCAGCCCCTCATCTGTGAGTCTTTAAGCATCTCCAAACACAGCCATTTCACAGCCCGACAGAAATCCAGTTTCTGACTGCCCCCGCTCCTCTCAGCCCCCTGCCTTGTGGCCTTTCCGTGGATTTCCTGCAGCATTTCAGTGTCTGTCTTGTTCCAGGGAGCCCTAGGGTGGACTTAGTTCTGCACACGATGTTTTATGAGTGCAGCAGAGCCAAAGGAACTTTTTTGCTCAGCCTACTACTTTGTTCAGCAGCCTTATTAATGCAACCCAGTGTGCAGGTGACCTTCATTGTCTCAAGGACACAATTCTGAGGCACTTTTAACTCGGCCACCATGGAAGAATTTCTTGTCAGTAATACAATCTCACTGCTGATGTATTTTTTCACTTAGTTATCTCAATAACCATTTTTTCTCTGGCTAAAAAGAAATACTTCATTGAACTAGGGAATTAGAAAGCAGGGGCATTGAATTCTATTTACTTCAGAAAGGGGAGTTTCGATCAGAATCACCTTTATCAGGTGCTTGAACAGCAGTTTTTCCATTAGTTACAAACTAATTCATAAAATTGTCTTATCCTGTAAATGGTGTAATACAAAAATAATATAACTAAAATCACTGAAGGTTTTCAAAATAGTTTTAATGTTAGATACATAAAAATGCAAGTTCAGTAATTTTTGCAGGAAGAGATATATTTCTTAAATTACAGTCCATGTTGCAATATGAAATAATTGAACAGGGGATTAGAAATACTTAAAAATAAAACCCTTTTACTTTTTCTTCCCCCTCCATTTTGATTTTTATGATCATCCAGGCAGTAGACTGATGCCATATAAGAGGAACACTTTGCTGGGAAGAAGATGCTTTTGATTTTTTTAAGAATATTATGCAGTAGAGACGAAGCCTCAATAAATTTTATGTTTCATGGGTGACAATTTAGTGTTTAGTTGTATAAAATCTTAGCTACACATTGGGCAGATCATCTACTTGGTATGGCCATGACTTCCTTTGGAATAGAACAAAGGTATGGTTTGAGATGGACAGCTAGAAAAAATAGCATAAATTACTCAGCACATTTCTATAAATGTGGATTTCATTTAAAACTAGAAGCCAAAATCATGTTTGTTATTTTTAAAAGCAGAAACAATCTCTCATGTTAGTTTATAAAATTCTTTACTGTCTGTAGCCTTAGCAGCATGTAAGTTAAGAACAAATAGTGGCTTTATAAGTGGCTGAGGATTAAGTTTTCTCTTCAGTGTTAACCTGGAAAGGTTCTGTGAATTTATTTGTTTAATTTATGTTTCAAATAAAGGCTTGAGCTGAAGTGTTACTTCTGTCCCTTAAGCAAACACCCCAGCTTTAATGTGGGAGGATAACCACTTGCCTTGTAAAGTTTGTGCTCTATGATTTTCCTAGCCCATAATTTCTCAGCATATAACATTTGAGCATGAAAAATACTTTCTGAAAGTTGATGTGATTAAATTTGTACCAGCCTGGAAAGAAACACAAATTGTATGTAAATGAAGTCCCTGCTTTCCATCTTCATCAGTCAATCCCATTATGCACATAATACCTAAATAAGGACAAACCTGTAATGTTCAATAGATTCTGTGGTAGGATCAATTTGTTTATGCCCCTTTTGCCATCTGCAGAATGTATGTATTTGAATTCAGAGTTGTGCTGGCAAAAGGAGATTTACTATGTTTCAGTGTCAGATGGAAAACTTTGGGGTAGTGGAACTATGGTGTGAAGGACAAATACAAATTGACTAAAGGAGAAGAAAGATGGGAAAATTGATTTAAAGATCTCCAGGACCCTACAAAACTAAGAAAGTAGGCAAAAATAAGCATATTTCTTTCCTCAGGTGCTGTATCTTTCTGCTGTTTTGATTTTTCATATGTGCAATTCTTGGAGTTTACTTTACCCTTGGTGATTCTTCCAGAGATTCTTGTTACTGGAATAGAGCCCTATAAAGTTTGGTCATTAAAACAAAACTGCATCAGGCCATGTAGCATTTCTCTCTTAGGAGAACTGCACTGATAAATCAGAAAAGGGCAAAATAAGCATGTGAAATGCAAAAATAAGAAATGAAGCAGTCCTGAGAAAATACATAGCAATTTTCAGTTCATTTCTTTAATCTTTCCAGTTTTTAAATGATGCCTGTTAGACCCAGTGATGATTAATATTCAGACCCATTTCTGACATTTGTTGTGATTCGAATAGTAATTTGTGTAACTTGGTCTCATGGAAAATCTATGGAAGAAAGATCAGTCATACCAGCACAGAGGAAACGGAATAAAAATAAATAAAAGTTTTCTGGAATAAATTTTGGACTTTTTTGGAACAGGCTGGCTCTGTCCTTGAAGAGCACAGCAAATGAAATCCATGAAGACAAATTGTTTTGAGAGTTGATAGATGCAGCATCACTGGGAAAGACAGAACATGTTTCTGCCAGGCATGTTTGGGAATTGGGACTAGAATATTTTCATTAATCTTGTCATAGCTTATTGCTGCTAACTTCCACAACAAAGATAGATTTTCCTTTGTACCAGTGAATAAATATGCTTCCTGAAGAAGGCTCTGACAATCTACCTTTTTCCCATTCAGTTGGTATTTTTATGCCTCTCATTCTTGCTAGAATTAAGGAACTCATTACTTGATAGAATTAGAATAACTTTTAAAAAATGCTGCACCATTGTATCTCACAACCTAATCACTCTTAAGCACATCAGATTGTTTTCCCTTTCAGATGCAGAAATGTATCTCCATTCAAGGCTCAGATTATTCAATAATGAAGTCCACAGGCACAGTGGTGACTTGTGCTGGATTATTAAGGTCAAAATGCCAATTCTTCAGAACTAAGAAATCTCTGGTAAAATCTCCTTCTCATTTCAGATTTTAGGAGCTTTATCTCACTGCATGCACTTTGTATTTACATCTTTGAAAACTGGAATGAGCTATTAACTGCTAGCACCATTCTGGTGGGGAAAGAAAAACAAAAAGACAAGGTTTGAGATTGATCAAGAGTTATTTATGGTAATTCTGAAAGTTTGACAGGACAGAGATTCAGAAAAATGCTCACTAACCACGGAGAGCTGCTGCAGTGTCTGGGAGAGACAGGAGTGAAGTCTCTTTTCAAAGACACACCAGGCTTCAGCTTGGGGTTCATGGTTCCAAAAACAGGTCACAAGGTGGGTGGTCTCAGAACTGTTTCTTTCATATGACTGGGTTTGTGTCATACCTGCTTTACACTGAGCAGCACAAATTGACATTTTAAAAGCCTATCTTTAGTTCTTATTTTTTGAGCATGGCATCCATTTATTTCTCTGTGAGCAAATATTCCTAGCTGTGAATAAATTCTTTTCATAATCAAGGGAAAAAAGACTCTTGAGACTCTTCCTCTTCAGCACCAGGAAGAAAAATGTTTTCAAAATAGCTATAAACAGGAGTTGCAAGTGTCTTCAGCTGTTCATGCCCTGTTGCTTTGCAGCCAGCTTTTCATCACTGCCTGTGAGCCTGGGCTGTGTATGTTTCTGCAGGGACTCTCTTTTCCTCATCAGTTCTCAGCAGTCCAGGATTAAACATATCTGATTGCTTAATATGTATCCATTAAGCCAGTAATGATTAATTGCTGCACTGGTTTCCTTCAGTGGCTGAGAGGCTGTCATTTTTCTGATGTCTTTCCTTTAGAGAGTTAAGCTAATTGAACTCTAAATGCAAAGCTTCATTCTGAGTCTCTGAAGCTGGTGGTGGTTTTGTCATGACCTCGGGGTAAAAGGCACGAGGCTCCATGGGCACAATTTGGGAATTCCTTATCTGCATGTCTGATACTCCTGAGGAACCATTGTGAATAGGATTAAAAATCTGAAAAGAATTGCAGTCACAAAATCAATGCTATGCCCTCTGCAGCTGAGAGTCGTTTTTTGAACAATGGGAGTTGTTTTATGCTACGAAAGGGTTAAGGATCTCTGCCTGAGGGGGAATGAGTAAGAAGTGCTGAAAAAATGGGCCCAGATCTGTACACATCCCCAGTCCTCAGGAAGTCACTTCGTTATATTTCCAAGTGTACACATTCGGATGCATGAATTTCATATATACATTAATGCAGTGAAATTAATGGAAACACTTCAGAGTTTAAGTGGAGTTGGTGGCTTGGTAGTGTAGAATCAGAACAAGAGAGCAAAGAGAGAGAAGGGAGAGGCAGATGTGCAGCAAAGTGCAGACCCAGGTTATTTCCACTGTAGACATGTACTTTCTAACACACAGTGAGCAGGATTTTTGCTGAAAGAATTCACCAAGGTTTTATATTGACTGGCATAGATAAAATGAAATACAAAGGAGAGAAGACTTAATGTAGGTAAGTAAAAGAGGTATACCAATAAATGATGCCTTTCTTCACTAGCGCAATTGATTAAAAAACCCAAATTGAATTGCATCACAATTTCAAATTATCATTTTTTCTCCCTACATTTTCATTCCTAAGTTGAAGAAAACTCAAGCTTCATAATCCTAAGTGTGTAAGACGTGCTCCTAATTAAATTTTTGGTAAGCATTAGAGACATAAATGTAAACAAAAATGATTATTTGGACAGCTTCATTTTGAAAATGTAAGGTATATATAGCCAACAATAATGCCAATAATTTTTTAGTTCTTCCTCTTGGAAATTAAATAATTTTCATAAAAAAACCCTCCAAGATCCTTTGATGGTTTGTTTTAGCAAATGGTGTATGAGGAAGGAATTTCTTCTGTTTACTGATGATGGATCTGAAACAGTCCATTGCTAAAGAGCCTGAAGAAATGCTGTGATGTCCTGGTCCCTGAACATTAATAGATCAATAAAAAGGAGAAGTGGAGCAGCAGTTCTATACTCCTGACTGTGAAATACGGGATTATTTGGCTTATGGCTCTATTTTAACTGCTGTGATCTCCCTTGAAGTCACAGCTGCTGGTTTGGGAGGCACTGAACGAGAGCGAAGCGTTGGCCAGGAGGTGCAGGAAGGAGGCTGGGCAGCAGGAGAGCCACACTCCAGCAGGCACCATCCCCCACGCTGCTCTGGGCTGCTGGCTCCCAAGGAAGGGGTTGGCTGGTGGCTTGCTTTGATCCAAGTGAAAAAGGGCCACGGAGAGGCACCTGGCAGTCTCTTGTTAGGCTGTGTTTGAGATGACTTCAGGTAAAAGGATACACTAAAATAGCTCTACCCAGGTATGCCACATTTCCTTCTGTATGAGTCCATCTGACAACAGAGTTTCTTGGGTTTGCTGACATTTCTTATTGCCTAATTATCATTAAAATTACTTCTTACTCAGTCTGTATTTTCTCCTAGTAAAACTGTGTTTGCAGCATTCTGAGGGCAGCGTTAGGTGCCGAGCCCTCGTGCAGCTCTGATTTCTGTCATTGGGCACCCCCGCCCCTCAGCCTTTGGCAGATGATCCCTAAGCAGCTGCTGGCTACAGAGCTGGTGATCATAATTGTGCCAAGGAGGAAAATAAAGCCCAGTTCCAATGGGTATTTGCAGTACTATAAGTAGTGACAAGGATTCTCCACCAGGGCTCCGTGGAAGGAAGGAAAACTGCAGTCCCTTCAGTTGTTTAAGGAAATTATCCCAGTGGGTGCTGAACAGTCTGCTAGAAATGAAAATACTCCACATATTAAAGTGCACCTACATATATTTTTTGCAGTTTCTATTCCTGGATTTTCATTTGCTTTTTCTTATGGTTCAGAAGTTCCTTACAACAAGAGTAGATGAGAATTTTTTCTTTTAAAATAATTATTCCTAATTCTCAATGACAAATATCTCTATTTGCTGAATACAGGAGGTAGTTTACCATGTTACGCATTAATACACTTTGGGATGGGAGGTTGTTCTGAAGGTCATCTCAGAGGTTCTGTGATGCTTATAAATTTTGTTTTCTCTTGGATCACTGGTTACTGTGAAAAAAGAAAAATTAACTTTTGGTTCTCCTGTAAAAAGGAAATTCACTTCCGCTTGGTGCTGTAGTGGTAGTTTTATTTTTTCCCCAAATCAATTCATGTTTGTAAATCAATTCATATTTGTAGATCACTATGCTGCTTTTGGTGTTGAAAATAACATATATTCTGTGCTATAGTGTCAGTGCTTATCCTTCTTCTGGCAGTGGATCAGTGGGAGCTGTGCTAGAGTAAGAACACAATGTAAATGATGTGGAAAGTGTTGGTACTTCACTACTTTACTGAGTGATATTTTGAAACACAGAAATTTTATAGGAAAATAAAAATATCACCCTGCTTACTCAACCCAAATCATCCTGCTGGCGTTGAATTCTTCCTTTCTTTGCTCCTTGATCATCTTCAGAACATTTGATCTCTGACACTGCCATTAGTCCAGGACTGCTCCAGGATGTGTCCTGCTCCCAGTGCCTGCTGAGGAGTGGGGAGGAGATCTGGTGATGGATCCATTGCCTTCTGCTTGTGCAGCCCAAGCCACTGGAGTGGGCATGGCCTGTGTTGAGGTCACTCTTGGCTTCTGAGGAAGCTTCCATTAGGGAACATCTGAGCCTTTATTAGTAACTACCTCTTTGTAATGTGAGTGTAGGAGTTGAGGGCTGCGCTGACCTTCAGGAAGAATGAGTGCTCAGCACTGTAATATTGTCTTTGTCCAGTTGTTTATGAACAAAAATCTGGTTGAGTTATTAATGGATGATAATGATGAACGTATCTTCTAGCATCTGTAAGGTTACAAACTTCCATACTTGAACAATTAGGTATTTTAATACTAGCCAACATAAAGACTCCTGAGTATTTGAGGTGGGCTGTCACCACTCTCATCATATGCAGATATCTCTATACATCTTATGTCCAGAATGCCCATGAAAGCAAAAAAATTCTATCTCAGAATGAATGTAGGAAATCCTCTTTTGTGAAATTACCATCTCATGCTTAATCTTTGATTATTAAAACTTCTTTTTACATTTGACTGTTCAGGCTTGCACAAAAAGAAATATCTGTAATGTTTGGACAAAAAAAATGCTGCTTGGGATAGAATTTTAGAAAGATGGGAAGATAATATGTTGAAATAGAAAGTTAAGAGTGAGAAGGCATTGAAGTATTGAAAAGTATTGACAAGGCAGACTGTTAATGAGAAGAGAGAGCATTTTGATAGATCATTGAAAGAGTGATGCAAAACTGAAGGAATGTGAAACTAATTGTAGGTTACTTTATTCCATATATCTGAAAAATCTGAATTGGCTTCATTTCTTCATATTCCATGGTTCCATTGAGGAGTTTGTGTATGTCTGTTAAAGACATCATAGTTCTGCCTCAAGTAGGGAAATAGTCCTATTCTAAATATCAGTTTGCTGTAGTTTGCCACGTCGTGACTATTGCCTAGTGAGTAATGTCTTGTGATTGCCTCTCCCTCTTCAGAGGCTGGACTGTGACTGACTCCCATAGAAACTACTACTCCACAGATAAATGTTTAATTATTATTTGGGATTGTTAAGAATCCCCAGATGAAAGGCGTGGGAAGTGAAGAGTGGCAACACGCCGTAGAACGCCATTAATTTACAGTAATTGACATATACTGTGCAATCACTGAATTTTATGGAGCAGTCAATAAGGAGCAAATCGTGCTTATTTGCAGTCACAAGGCTTAGACTGGCTCTCTTGTTGCAGCAGCTGTGGTGCCTTTCCTCTGTACAGGGAGCAGAACGTGGTTTCCTGGGACAGGCAAAGGGTCAGACGGTGTCACAGTGCCTTTTTCACAAGGACCTACGTGAGGAGCATCAGAAGTATGCAAAACCTTGCCTGTGAGACTTCTCTTTGATTGCTTCATATTTTCTTGCTTGTATCTGGAGAAGGTGTTAGCTAATTTAATGCAGTGGAATAAAATGAACTTTTAGAAGGCTGAGAAAGATCATGGTCAGCTGTGTTTCTGCCTCTTGGCGCTGAACTGTCCCTACAAATATTGTAGGGGAAAACCTGACCCCCATCTGAATTGGGGCATACAGAGGACTAGAGGCATTTCTTCCTTTTGCAAGTCTGCTGTAATAAAAAACATTTGCTTCCATGATTTTCCATAGGTAATTCCTTAGGTATATATTTCCTTTTTGTTGTAGAACCCAGAGATTTTCTCTGGACCTTAGATGTAATTGTTGATTCCATTTCTGTTTGGAAGATCCTCTGGTATTTCTGATCATAATAAAGTGGATGTATAAGCTCTTCTTAATTATGAAATAAATCCCAGACAGCAATAGAGACTAATAGTTCAGTACTCTGAGTTGATAAATTGCTCTTTACAATCTTTATATCAACTATTTTCTATTGCAGCCCGGGGTTTTATGGGCAGAGCTGTGCACATGAGAACATCTCTAACATGGTTTATTTAAATCCAGCAAGCCACAGTGATGAAAACACACCCCAGCCTGGATTAGTCAATCTGGTGTAACTGAACAGTACATCACTATTAAGGTTCATAATGGGTTTTGTGAACTCAGTAGCTTCACATCTAAATGAGGTTTTATGGGATTTATGTGTCTTTAATGTTAACTGTTCAAGATTTGTAGATGTTAAAATCAAATTAAAGTGCCGGGCACAAATGATTTCAGATGTTACAGTGTTGTTATTGGCTCTGCCCATATGTCATCAAAAGAGATAAGCACAGTAATAAATACCTCATATTTCACAATATGCAAATAGTTAGAAAAGCAGGGATTTCAGTTTTTCTGTTTTTCAAATGGTGTGATTATTTCAGATGCTTTGATAACTGAGGTTATCATGAATACAGAAATAAAATAATGCACAGCCATTCATGAAACAAGGAGGGAATAATTACACTAAATGGGGAAAGTACCTGCTCTGTCACCTCATCTGAAATATTACATTCATGCACTAACAGGAGTTCTTTGCTGCACAAGCACTGTTGAATCAAAATGCATTTGTCTGGTTAAATTAGCACGTAAGAGTACCTGAGCAGTCTGAGGATATTTGTCACAGGCCCTGTTTCTGGTGCCTTCCATTCCACGCCCCGCCTCGAGCCCAAGCACTGCAGCAGCGTGGGAGGGGCAGGGGGCTCTGAGCAGCCCCTCGGGCCAGCACAGCCCAGGGAGGGGATGCTGCACTGCAGGGCCCTTAGGGGAGGGGTCACTGGGGGCTGTGATTTGTTCTGTGAGTGCTGAAGTGACTGATTTGTATTGTCTTGATCACGATTACAGTAACTGAAATGTTTGCAAACCTCTCCTGAGTATCAGGGCACCAGAAATCTGGGAGAGCCTCAGACTTTCCGTGTGACGCTGGCTTTGGGCCCTCAGAGAGCCAAGGTGCCCTGAAGGGATCAGCTCACGAATGGCTGTGCTGCCTGCAGGACTGGAATCATAACAGAGGGATGAAAAATCAATGTGTTAGTAACTTTTTAAAAAAGCATAACTTCAAAAAAATTGCACTGAATGAAACAGTCATTAGTACATATCAATGGTGAGCTGTGCTGCTGCATCATGAGGATTAAATGCCATATAAGAGAGTGCCAAGACTCTATGGTGAATATTATTTGAGGAAATTTTTCCCAAATCTTTCAAGTCAATCAGCTTTTATGGATAACTTGAATGCAGTCTGATCAAGCCACAGAATAGATTCATTGTTAGAAATAAACTGCTGGTTTGTGATTGAGATTAGGCATTTAGAGCTTTCAGTCTGTGTTATTTATTTAGCTAAAGCCAAAATGTGAACCAGAGCCACTCACTCTTGTGGGTCACAGCCTTTCCTCTCCTTAATACTATTAAAATGATAACTTGAGAGGATTTTCAGTTAATGAGGTAATTACACCCCCCTGCGTTTGACCTTGAAGTTTATTGCTCATTTAACAAGAAATGAGAAGCTGATATATGTCTTTGTTGCTGGACAGATCTTGAAAATTTTGAATATAAGAGCCAATCAAAGCAAAAAAGATTATGATGGTGAACTGGACTCTGTAAATTTGCATATTAATAATGTTGCTGAGAAAATCCTGCACAACTCATGGCTAAGAGTGGCTGTCTGTCAGCTGCAGCACAGGGATCCACAGGCTGCCTTTCACTGACAAGTCTCGATAGAGCAGATTTGCAAGCAGCAAAAGCAATTTAACACATAACGTATTCTCATTTGCTCAATAGGTCCTAGGATATAATTGAAATCCCTCTCCCCTTTTAATCACTGCAACTTTAAACAAACAAATTTAACAAAAAAGCCCAGCTTTTCTTGTGAAATAAAAGTTTTCCATTTATTCTCTTTTCTTTGAAAAAAAATGCTTTGAATTCAAGGGAAAACATCTTCTGCTGCTCTAAAACTGGGTATTTAAAAATATAATTAAAATAATATCCTAATAATAGATAAAAAGGAATCAAAGTTTTAATAATTAACTATAAGAACTTTGGGGCAGAATTTCCTCTTGGATGGCATATGTATGAATAGTTGCTATGGCTATTTGGTTTGGGTTTTTCTGTGGAGAATACAGGAGTCTGTGTTCTCTGAAACTCCAGGGAATACAAGGAGAGGGTGGAACCAGCAGCCAAATTGGCTCCAGGAAAAGAAAAATTAATCACACCCTATTATCACTTCTAGTTGAGATGTGATGTAAAATATTCTGATATACTTTTCTGTAAATTTATTGAAAATATTGCATTTCTGCTTTAAACACCCATCTGTTTAATTAAGTAGATATATTGGTTTGCATACTCTTCAGTAGAGAGATTTTCAGTAATTAATGCCGTGGTGAGTTTTTCTGCTTGCTTAAATCAGCCGTGTTAGTATGAACCGCAGTATTAGAATCTGGTGAAATATGCTATCACAGATACTGTGAGTCAGGAAATTTACAATTTGGAATCTTTTATGGAACACATTTATGTTTTGCATTATAGCTCCATTTTAAGCATAGATATCCTCTTCTTTGCAAGAGATTGTATTTGGAGGTTTGGGGGCAAGAAAATAATGTATTTATATAGTCTAACACACTTGTTAGCACAATTTGCCCTGTTGTTAATTCTGTTATTGGAAGCTTGTTGCCCTAGGCCTCCTAGCAGAACATCTCTCTCTTAAATTCATCTGCTTCCTGAATTTATCTACTATGGATATTTTATAAATTCTGGTCCTGTTCACCATTCAGTCACCTTTTAAAATTTTTTTTTAATTTTGTCAACTTTACTGACCATTTTTCTAGTTATTTCCAGTAAATGTTCCTCTTTATAGAAATAATGTAAACCTGGCAAAAATGTCCCTGGCTCACAGCTGTGCCTATTCCAATCTATATTCAGATCTAAATTATAAATTATTCTGCTGATCCTGAGTCCATACTGAGCAGAAACAAACTTAAGAAAACAGCATTACTTAGTGATGTCATGAAACCCAGGAGTTCGATTAAGTGATATAAAACAGTGAACAGCAGCAAGAAAATACAGTTGAAAATAGTTGTGTGCTTTAATATTGCAGCCTCTGCCTTTAGTGAAGATACAGAGAGTATTTAGCCATTCTTGTAGGATTTTAGTCATCCCTAATTCAGTTAAACCATTTTGACAAAAAAAATAATTAAGCTTCAGTGAATTAAGTACTGTTTTTCCAGTGCTCTGCAGAAGTTCTTTAATATTATGATTTTGATCAGCAGCTTGACAGCAAATAAATATTTCATGTATTCAAATATAATTACATATACTTAAGACTCAAAGATTTCAGCATGACAGGACTTTTGATTGTGATCATGTAACAATTGTTGCAAATGACTGTAGGGATGGAAATAAGAAGTCAGAGAAATAGAATTCCTACTCCTGTACTTTAACTGGAGAACCTTTGTGATTGAAGAATTGTTTGTAATTGTCATGTCTTGTAGCTTTTACTTGGATGTAATTTTTTCCTGAAATCTGTATAAAACATTCATTGGGAACAGTGAATGATAGTGTTTCCTGAGAATATGGATAAAGAAATGTTTTCTAATTATCTGAAAATCAAAAAAATTTCATCGTCAGCTGCTCTAGTAATAGACCACATGATGCAAACATTTACACAAATTTGTATCTTTTATTTATCTTTTATTGTCTACAAGGCTTAGTCTGCTGAAAATGTGACTGTTTTCCTTGAGGGATAATCACAACAGTAAACCAAAACTCGTCAATAAAAATTTCTAACAGCTGTCGCTATCAAAGATGCAAAATCTGCCATAAGAAATGATAAATACACGAGGACCAGGATACCTGCTCTCCACAAAAGACAGAATAGCTCACTGGAGGTTATTTAGAGTGATTTATCACATATGAGAAATGATTCAAATGATGCAGCTGATGGAGTAAACTCAGCATGGCAGAGAAGGCTGTTTCCTGTCCTTCGCCCACAAGCATTGTAATGACTTAGAGTTAATATCTGTGAGTTCTCCAGCCTCAAAACTACTGAAATTTGTGCCATAATTTGTGCTGTAAAATTTTATTGACATAAAACTTCAACTCAGATATGTTTGGTTTGTAAATGGCACAGATTTTTTATTCCCATTTTCATCAGATAATTAGTTTTTTTATCCAAGTGGGGTTCTTTCCTAGATCAAACAAAAGGCACCATCAGTTTTAATCCAGGTAGAAGGAAGACATTCTGAGTTAAAGAACAATGTGATAGCTGGGGATTTAATATTTGCAATGAGAGTTTCAGATCCTTGACTGTGCTAGAGCCTCAGGTGGACAAAGCCACTTTAGTTTTTTGAGTCTTTGGGCATTTGAAACTTCGAGAACCATTTCAGTGCTTTTGCAGTGTTTGTATTGGGGAGCTAGACTGAGCTGTACTCACAAATAAGGTGCAAGCCTGAGGAGTAGCAAAACCAGATTTCTTGGCTACTTTAACAAATTTGGTGGAATCATTGGGCCCATAGGATCAAGTTTGTTAATTTTGGTTTCTCACTTGGTAAGTCTTTAGCTGAAAAGTTTCAGACACAGAAGATTTTTTTTCAGATTCAAGAGATTTTGACTCACACACCAAATCTTGGCTGCCTATGTGTTATATGAAATTAGTATCAAGACGTACTTTTGATTGTTTTTAAAGTATTTTTTTAAATTTTAAAATCTGTTGTTAGTTGCATAATCCTTCTTATAATAATATCTGAAATGTGGAACATTTTTGGAAAGTTTAATTTTACTTTGTTCCTTACACCCTTTTTGTTGGCCTGTACAGCATTTTGGGAATGATTTTAAAGTTGGGTGTAAATGTAAAATGTATACTCGTTATAAAATTGTTATACTTCAGAAATTAGCTGAGAAAGCCTACTACTGTTATCAATGTTGCTAATTTAGAACCTTGTGATTAAGTCAACACAAGTTTAAAAACATGGAAATGATGTATCTCAGAGGAAATCTCTGTCTCTGGTATTGACTGGCATTTGCATGCTGGCAGCTGGGAACCAGGCACAGAACAGGTTTTTGTTCATTACTCCATGAATTCCAAACATAATGATAAATGCTTTTTGAAGCATTAATTTTCCTGTAACATCCTAGGTATTGGACAGAATTTTGTGCTAACTGCCTGATAAGGATTTTCTTCTCGACCACATCTACATATAGTTGGAAGAATTTTTTAGGTAATATTCCTACTCTGCTGGATAATTCTGTATATAATGAAAAGCTAGCTGTTACTATACAACATTAACACACAAAACATTTTCATGTAAAATCCTGACAGACACTGGCCAGGATTAGGCTATTGATACATCCCAAACGTCTTCAGTTATCCAGAAGCTAAAGAGAGAGTGGAAGCTGTGCTTCAATACTCTTGCTTCAATACTCATGTATTTAATTTCATATTTCCTTGTACAAATGACTGGTTTTAAGGAGAAGAAGTGGTATGATAAGGAAAATATTGCATTCTGTCATTGCTTTCTCCATCTAAGCCTAGTTTTCAGCATTCTGATTTTAGTCCATATTCATTAAATGGTCTAAGACAGGTACAGTTGTGTGGATTTTTTTTTTTTTTAAAGTTTTGTTTTGTTTTGTTGTTTATGTTTTTGATTTTTGTTGTTGTTGGTTTGTTGGTTTTTAAATTTTTATTTATTTATTTATTTTATTTTTTCCCCAATTGTTTTAGTCTTTTAACTTTTGCTTTTAACTTTACCAAAGGATTTTGTTTACCCAGACTGTTGCTGCCCCTGGCAAGGCAGATAATAGGCTTGTAAGCAAAGTGGTTCCTGCTGTTGGATTTGTACTGCTGAGAATGTGACGTGTCCTTTTCGGCTCTGCTAATCTTATTTCTTGGGGCATTCTTGTTCTCTAACTGCTCACTAGGGCAAACCTGCACTGTTCATCACAATAAAGAAGTGTTATCTTTTGGTATTCCTGGCCATCTCTGGAATACAGTAAACTCCAAATAAAGAGCCAGCAGACAACTGAAGACATCTGTTATCCTCTAATGATTGGCATCTTGACTTACAGTCTGTCATTCTGGAATGAAAAATGTTTCCTTTACCAGCAACACACTTCCCCTGAACCCTATACCCAAAGTCCCTAATTCAGTCAAATGTGCTTCTGACACAGGGTATGTCTCAAAAGCAAACAAATTATGCAGGGTTTTTTTACATATTTATGATCCACTCAGATTTCCCTGTTTGCTTTGTAAAACTCCTGCATAAGGTGGGACATCATTTGTCTTTGTGCTTCAGCAACGTGCTTTCTTCAAATCTGGAATAAAGGAGATAGTCTACAGAACAGAAAATCAAGGGGTTTAAAACCTTAGAATTTTTCCTAAATTCTTTACATTCTGTTTCTGAAGTTTTAATACCCGCTACTTGCCATTCTTCCACTGTTCTCCCTGAAAGTCCACAGCAAGCCAAGTATCTGTAAGCTAAAATGATGCAAATATGTTCATGGGTGATAAGAAGGGGGAAAACAGAGAGTCAAACTGATTTTCCAGTTACCTGTTCCTTCAGGTTGTTTTTAAAATGTGTGCATTTTTGTCAGTCTTTACCAACAGTTTCCAGCAGGTGTGCACCTGGAGCAGGCCCATCCATTCCACTCACCTCTGCTTGGCTTTAGTCTCCTTACAACAGGATCAAGCCTCTGCTGCAAATAAGAAGATAAACATTTCTAAAATGTACTTTTAATTTATTTTTCCCCACCAAAACAGGAGGTTATAGGCAATGTTATTCATCCAACATAAGTTTCCACATAAATCGCTAGTGCAAAAGAACAGATTAAGAAACAACTGAGATTTTGTTCATAGATACTCCATATATCTTATCTGCTCCTGTATTTCAGAAGAGCTAACTTATTTCAAGTGCTGTTATGATTTGACTGACTAAACTGTAGAAAAGCATGCATCATCTATCAAAATTGTACTTTTTATTGAAGCTACTATGCTTTTTCAAATATTTGTTCTTCCATGAACACTGAAGAGAATGCAGTGAAAATAATTGCTAAGTTTTAAAATGAGCTGGGTTCTCTTTTTATAGATAAAGCATTTTTCCCCTCATTTCCTCATTTGGGAAAAAAATCAGGTCAACAATGTATATGCTTAAATATGAATTTGGACACACATTATTAGATAGTTATTTGGAAAATGTTGTTTCTTCTAATGAATAATTCCATTAGCAGCTAAAAAAAAATTTGGAAAAAGACTCAAAATGTGGATAGATCATGTAATAAGGTGGAATAGAAAATTACCAGAGATGCACTATTAAAAGTACTTTGCTTGAAGAGGGGAAATTAACCACCGACCTAGGAGGGCAGGTAAGGTTGAAACTACAGCACTGTTTTCACAGAGAAAATTGCTTTTCTGTTTTTCATGATACATTTACTGAGTCAAAGATTTTGCAGTAAAATAATAAAGAAACAGAATAGACAGGCAGGGAAGGCATACGTGCAATGACATTAGACACAGTTCCTAATGGATTGGGGACTAAAATGATCCATAAACCCTTTTCTGCAAAATTCATACTTGTAAGTGCATTTATGTTAAAGCTGAGGTGTCTTTTTTCAGCTGGGTGATGACAGACATCATAAGATTGAGGAGGTGTTTTGCCAGAACTGGGGGCAGAAAGGTGCTGGTACAAACCAACTGGTCCAGAGGACAGTGTGTGTCAGGAGTGGGTTTGGGATTGCAGTGCTCAGAGAGAGGTGCTCAGGAGCAGGCAAACACAGGTAATCAGTGATGTTAAGGAAAACAAGCAATCCGTGAGGACTGGTTTTAGTAGACTTTATCAAGGTGTGAATCAGAGTTCTCTCAAGAGTTACCCTGGAAAAGGAGAAAAGAGGAGCTGCAGACATTGTTCCCACTTGATGTCAGAGATAAGGCTGGCAGACACAATCTTTCTCCCTGTGAGAGCTCATTTCCCTCTATTAGTCACTTAGAACACAAACACACGGTCAAATTTAGCAGGGTTTTTTTGCAAGTGTGTTCCCGCTTGTTAAACTTGAGAATTGTTTTTCCCTTATATACATAATGACTTTTCCAAGGGCTAAAGTACAAATCCAAATTGGATGCACTCCGTAAACTCATCAAGAAATTTTGGCAAGAGGCCACCTGGGAGTTGTCCATAGTTACTGAGGTTTCTTCATTTCAGATTCCACATTAATGCTTCCTGGGTATAGCTCATCCTTGGAAGCCCACACTGCATGAGAAAACGCATAGTTTTGACAGAAACACATTTTGCTTTCCATCTCAAGGAATTATTTGCAGAATTTCCCTGTCCCCTGTGTGGCATCTCATAATATCATGATTATTTTCTTTGAGTGCTTTTCCAGAATGATGGTGAAAAAGGAGTCTAATTAAGAAAAAACTGTCAAGGAGAGAATATTGAGATACCCTTAGTGTTCTCATGTATGACAACCTGATTGGGCTTTAGGATTAAATACATTTTGTTTCGTAACTTGACAACAATCCAATAACATAATATAGTTATATAATGGTTTGCTAAGGAATGTTCATATATAGTGACTGCTGCTTTTAATTCATTTTATATACATATATATATTTATTTTCTTGAGCTCGTGATACTATCCTTCATTTTATACCGTGTTTAAATAGAATCTGATATCTGACTGCTGCAGACAGTAACGTGAAGTTCATTTATTGTTTGGAATGTGCTGTGATCCCAAATCCAGACCTTTAAACAATAATTGAGTCCAGCTTCAGAGGAGATTCTCTATATTGTTAATAGCTGTTGATATTTGTTTGTCATTTTTGAGTTTCTTTTTGTTCTGCTGTGAGTGGGTGTGTGTATGTGAGTGCAGGGTAAGTTTCTGGGAGTTCATATCTAGCATTTATTCAGTCCTTTCCTGTGGCTTGCAGGCACCCCCAACCCCCTCTTTTTTTTTTTTTTTTTAAATTAATAAACAGTTATTTTTCTTCACTTTCACCCACTAGTGTCAATTTCTCTCATTGGCAGAAGAAAAGGGAGTTATTGAAGCCCTTTCCCTTCAGAGGAAACACACATTCCAGGGTGTTTTCTCCTGCAGTTTGTGTCCAAAACTCAGGCACTGTTACAGACCAATTTTAAGGGAAGTAATATAGAGGCTGTTATTAATTTAGATAAGAAAATCAATTAAAAGAGAAATAACCAGCTTAGAGGGGAAGCATGCTAGATGCTTCAGATTCAAGTGAATGAACACTTCAAAAACTGATGAAATAGGGAAACCCAGGAATGTCCCAAAATCAAACCAGCTCCATTTTTGGTAAAGCAGGTACACTTTTTCTGAAATGGCTCCGGAGCAGCAGCAATCAGTGCTGGAAGCAAACACAGGAGCTCAGCTCTGCTCTGCTAACTCCAGGCAAGAAACCTGCTGTGCTACAACCAGCTTCAGGTGAAGAACATAATCCTAACCCAAGGCACCAAAGGTCTTCTGGGCGATTTGAACAAGGGAAATCTGAGTGTCCTTACAGAGTCTGTGTGCCAAATAAATGACCGCTGTCAGCCATTGCACCTCCAGTCTTCCTTCACAAGCCTTGCCTTATAAATTCTGCTTTTTGTTCAGTTGGGTTGCTATGGCACTACTGCAGGACAAAACAACAAGTTTAGAAAATGTAATTATGAGCTACTGGGACCTGAGGTGTTGATGGTTTAGTTTCATGGATATTGAAACTAGAAGATAACACCTTGTTTCTATATCTGCTGTGAAGTTCTGATATATTTTTCTTTTTGTATAGGCTAACTAATATTTTTAATTTGGACCAATATGAACTTCCACAGGGTTCACATCATACTAATTTTATTTAATTTGAAAATTCTTTGTTATTAAAAAAAAAAAAAGTAGTTCTTTTCCTCATAGTTTTATCCAATATTGGGAGAGAAATTGAAAAATACCTTAAAATATTACTTATTTCTGTCTTTGGTTATAATTGTGGCAGACCAAGAATCTCTTATGACAGAAATAATTATAAATAATTTTTGCTATGAAATAAAGGGCAATGAATTAAAATTTCCATTTTAGTCCATAGTTAAGTGCAAATGTTTCATCTCTAATAGTACTAGAAATTAGTATTGAGATATTGTATTTTTTTAAAGAGTCCAGAACTTTAAAGGTTTTTTTATTATTTTATTGTAATAACTAAAAAAATGAAATATCAATTTATAGGAAAACCTTTTGTTTATTTTTTTTTCTTTGTTTTGATGGGCCTTTTTTTTAGCAGAATACCTTGACAATGAAAGCAGGACTCCATGTACCTATCTCCCAGCATCAACTTATTTCATTTTGTCTGAAAACATATAGAGATAAATAAAGGGACAATGCAAAGACTTTAAAATAGAGGATTTAACATCTATTTTTGTTTCCCCAGAGTCCTGAAGGACATTATATTCTCATTAACTCTTTGTTTATGTTTTTCTTAAGACTTTGAAGCCCCATTTCTTCGTTAGACTTGCTGGCTGTATTTTTTGCAGAAGGGATGATAAATGACACCTTGTTGCCCTGTGGTCACCACTGCCACCAAAAGACATTTTCAAGGCAGGGATGCCACACATTTGAAATTCTTTTTTCTTCTGGATTCTTACCTCATGCACACCAAAAAAGAAACCCCATTCACTGACATGTGATATATTCCAGTCACGATGTTTTGGCAGGTCTAACATCAAATTTTCTGTTGATTTCAGAATGAGCAGGACAATGCTATGGTGCATTTTTCCCAGCTACAGAAAGAGAAATGAAGAAAAGATGAAGGTAAGAGAAGAAGCAGATATTATAGCTCACACCCACAGGAGATTCTATTTATATTTTCCTCCTTCATGCTCACAGAAACACAATTAAGATAAATCTGATGGATTAAATATATTGTAGGTATTCTGAACCATCTTCTTTTATCTATTTATCCTTACTTTCTGTTAAGGGTCTGCATGCGTGTGCTTTTCTGTGTGTATGTTTTAGAGCTAGGACTGACAAAAAACAAACTTCTTCCCTGACTTCTTCTTAAACGATATAGATTAGGGACATGTATCTTAACAAAAGGCTTACTTCAACATCTTGGACTCCATTAAAATTTAAACATTTAGAAATGGCATTTGGTTCCTCTCCAAATTTTTACTTGTCTTCCCAAGTTTTTATTCTTTTATGTTCTACAAAAATACATTTTTTTTTAAATAACTTTTTTTCTCTTGGCTTTGATAATATACAGTGCAAATAAAGAAATTTCTTCTGACTTTATCTGTGTTAGAAAAATGTGAATTTTCTCAAAATGTATTGCACTTTCCCTTATATCTAACATGCTCCATATACTCTCAAAGAGGGCCAACTGGGGGAAAAAACACTTCCTTTCTGGAAAAAGTCTGAGGTTCAGAGAAAAAGTAGTTCCTCCAATAATTCCCTCTGTGTTCCAATGGTCTAGAAGAGTGATGGGGGCTGAGTTGGATTTGCAGAGTTATTTCAGAGAGCCAGTGCTTGCCTGTCTGCACTGGTTGTTAGTGTTTGGCTTTTGCCTGGCAGGTGAGATGGGCACATTCAGGTTCCACCTGTGCCTGTTTAAGACCCAGCCTAAAGCTCTATCACCAGGCTGCTCTGGGGAAAATCTGGTTTCTCTCATTTTCAGGTAGACAAGATAAAGTTGTGTTTTCTCTCATGAAAATGTTTCTTGAAAAAAAAAAAATATCTGGAGCTTTTATTTTTGTTTGCTGTTGGTTAGATCACCATTCATCCATGCTTATACCTCGCAAAAAGGGGGGAGGGATGCAAGAAGGGGTGGATGGATCTGCTCGTGCTTTGTCCAATATTTGAAGAGCTTGCTCCTGTCATGACCTTTTTTACTCTGCATTTCTGGGATTCACTATAAATACTGCACGAATATAAGAACCACTTCTGTACTTTGGGGCTTTTCACTTGCCTTTTGTGAAATTCTGGTTTATGAACCTGCACTTTGCCTAATGAGTTGTATTACAAGTGGAAAGCTCTGTGGATGGGAATGCTATAAAACAGTGTGTCTGTTCTTGCAAAAGTCACTATATCCATGAAAAACACTGCAATTCTGCTTTTTTAACAACAGCACTTGAGAAATATCCTGAATCCTTGTGTGAGCGTGTACACTGAGGTAATATTATGTTCTTTTTATTTTAATATATCTGTTGATTGAACTGTGCTCTGGAATTTCACCTGAAGGCTTTGCATCTCTCTAATAACACTCTCAGGTTATAAGACAGAGGATGCTGGGCTTGAGAAAGAAAGAGGTTGGACAGGTATCTTATTTTTGTTTGTCAAAAATAATGTACTTAACACTGCGTAAATGGGTTTTGTACCTTTTTTTGTGTGCTTTAATACATAGCAAGTAATTGCATCTGACAAAGAGAAAAAGTGCAGTTTCAGGTCTCACAGACATACAACCTCCAGTAAATATTTATCACATAGAACGTTTAAAGTTTTGCTGTACTGGTAACAGTGATTTGTAATACTTTTTATTCTCTCCCCCAAAAAAGCCCAAACCACCAACTTGCGAATTATAGTGGTTTGTTTTTTATTACAGTATGAGCTGAAAAAGATCTTGTTTTCCCTGGAAACTGAGAGCAGTTGCATATCATTGCATGAGGGAATTGTTTTCACATACCAGTCTCTTAGTTATGATATATAATACACCATTTTACCTAAATCCAGGAGTTGCTAATACTTCTTATATGGCTCATCTGTCATGTGGTTTGGAACCACTTCTGTGAATCACTGGACCACAGCTGTAGCTTGCAAGATCACTTTTCAGTGATTAACAGGTCTTACAGCAAGCTTTTCCATTGCATTTTACAAAGTCTGTGGGCTGCTCTAGAAATTGTTTCAGGTGGAGGCAGCACATATATTTGTGCATTACAGAAAGTGTGAAGAATATCAGCTACCAAATCTTTGCTTTATTTCAGCATTCTGAAAATGAACCTCACTTCTTCATCAGTGTACTGTGTCAAGGAATCCTATTACATTAAGTTTGATAAATAAACAGCATTAAAGATTGCACTGGCTGTGTAACAGGCTTGTTTGACAGTGAAAGATTTTAAAATGCCTACTTCACACAGAAAAAAATGAATACAAGCCCATTTTATGTGCCAAATGACAAACTATAAGGATTAATGGGCCTATTTAAATGAATAATTGTCCTCTGTCCTATACCAGCTTATGCAGTACAATAGCTGTATATGCAGCAGCTGGCAACCCTCTTCTAGAGATGTAAAAGATGAGAATTGGTAACAATAAAAAATAATGGTTGAGCCAGGGCGAGTTAAGACTAAGCCTCCACTGCATTCCCAATGACCTCAGTGGAGTTCAGAGAACTTAATTGGCATCTCAAGGTTTCATTCACCCTCCCCCTAACTTTATTTCCAAGTCTTCCGTGAATCACTCTACTGAAAATATAATGTTTTAAAGATCTAAATTAATCCCAATGAAACAAATGTGTAGAAAATTTTCTTTGTTCTATATAAGATCAGTGATCTGATTCTATTTTTATTTAATAAAGTGGGAATTAGTGAGGCCAGCATAATTAAAACAGAGTTGGAGTTGGTGATACAGACTTTCATTTTTATTCTCCACTCCTCCAGCAGTGTGATAGGAATTGCTGCACTAGAAGCTGTCCCTGGGCAGGAGGGACCATCAGTGGGCAGTGATGGCAAATAGCTCTGGGTTTAACCAGGTTTGGTCATGGATAACTCAGCCACTTCTGAGCAGGCCTTGGTGAGTTTTTCTCTTCTGTTTTGTGTTGTAGGTCTCTCAGTCACAACATGAGCTCTGCCTGATGTATTTTACAGCATGGCCTTTAAAACAGAATGGTTTTTTGTGTGTGTGACTGCAGTGATTTTTACCAAAGGAACTTCACCGATATTTACTAGCACTCGAGGCTTATAGTAGAGAAATTTTGGTAGACAAAGTTTCTAACCCTCCCTCAATCATTGCAAAATTTCCACTATTTCCCTTCATATATTGTGAGCTAATGGATTGTTTTAATAATTGATTGCTTTCTACATTAGTTGAGTTAGAGAGTGAGAATGAGTTAATAACCTTATGAGACTCTCCTTGGAATCCACGCCAAAGTCAAGCTATTACAGAACAACAGAAACAGGTAGTAGAAGCTGAGTATGTGAACTGTGTAAAAGGAACCAGTAAATCTTTTGAAGTGTATGTCTATTTTTAGCTCACTAATGAAATCAGTGTTTTCTTAAGGCTTAATTCAAAATCCAATGCAATTGATGTAAGAATTTCCAGATTTAGGTAAGGTCACAATCATACTGTTATATGCAATCCTCAAAACTCTGTTTTCTTCTTGGCTTCACTTGTATAAAGTAAAACTCTCATAAGCACATTTAGTATCTCTAAAATTGCTTTCAAATGCAACTTCCTGAGAAGGGCTGTAAAACCTAAAGCAAAGAAAGAATAACAATGAATGGCCAGTGAGCCTGTGATGCCCTCACAGAATGTCTTTCCTATCATTGAAAAGCATCTTTTCCTTCTTTGTGGTCTTTTGGCAACAACAACAAAGACAACTAGAAAATAATCTTCAGATAACGTGTCCCTGAGGCAATACAGAGAGTGGGCTGCAGAAAGAAATGAAATAGCTTTCTTAAAATGTTTTGTTTCAAACCCGCACTTATTACTCTGTGCTGTGTGGAGCAGACACAGGAACTGCAAACAGCCCAGGCTCTTTCATCCATCTCCGTGCTATTGCCCTTTCAGGTGTGCAAGGATTGATGAGACAGTGATATCACAGCCCATCCGAGCCTTTTCTGTGGATTTGTTAACCTGCTGAAAACACACTCTTGTATTCAGAGACAAAGCTGAGCTTCCTCCTGTTTGCTTTACACAGTCCAAGATTCTCATCTGTTCTTTTTGTCTAGTTTTGTTATTTCATTTTAGTGGGTTTCCGTGTGGCAGAGGGAAGTCTGTCTTTTTCTTATCCTTACAAAGTGCATCCACGTTTGTGCTGGGCTTTTGTCCCCCTTGAAAAAAAAGAAAAAGCAGAAAACCAAAACAGTTCCTAAAGGATTTCCTGACTGAAGGAATGGAAGACTGTGAACAGCTATGTTGTGGGGTCACAGGAGGCAGAATACAAAGGATATCCTAATAAAGATTTATGGGAGCTTGCAAGGGCTTCTCTTTCTAAGTGTTACTTGCTCTGTTTGTGTTATATCCGAGTGGGGAAAAGAGTGCCCTGGTGTTACATTAGGTTGTGCTGTGCCCTTTAGCACAACCTGTGTTGTTTTAGCAGACACACTGTGGTAAGCAATAGTTGTTTTCAGTGCTTGTAAGAGACAGGGATTTTTTTTTTTTTTTCTTAGAGCCTTGCCATTTCATTTCAAGTGCCATTCTCTTTTCTGAGGCACATCTAAAATGGCACTGGGAGATTTTGTATTTTCTGTCTTACAGAGAGTTTAGTGTAATATGCAACTTTTCCTTAACGTGGGCTCTTGGGATAAAGAAGGTTCTTCTGATCTGGTGAACTTGGTCAAATTGCATCACTGGTGGCAGCACTAATTCCCTGGTCCTTTCAGGTTGTTTGCACATTGAACAATGATCCTGTCTTAATTCATGAGTCTAACCTGATCTAAGATAATTAACAAATAAATAAAAAGGAAAATGCCGTACTTACACTATTTGACAGATGCAGACAAATAGTTCTGTTGCATCAGAGCGTGAATTTATTGCTTATATCAATTTTCAGAGTTAGAATTACCCCTAGATATTAGCTGATAACCTTCTATGGGTGTCCTGGTCTGTCACGAACCTGTAGCAGCTATGTATTGTTTTTGTATGGAGACAGAATTGATGGAAAAATATCAATATCCATTCAGTCAGGTCTGGAGAGGGAAAAAAGAGTCACTAAATTCCTCTTACTCTTAGTTTGCCTGCTATTTTGATGATGGTAGACTTATAAAAGACAGATAGTTGGCAAATTCACGGGCTTTTTTTCAAGGACTTGATGTGAATTGGAGTAGAAAAATAAAACAAATGCAAGAAAGTAACAAATTGAAGTTTTACAGAATGTGCAGTAGAAGACCCGTATTTATGGGTATTGGAATGCTAGAAGTGTGACTGAAGCAGCAAAGGCCTGTGGTTTGTGACAGTTGTTTTTTTATTAAAGTAAAATGCAAATTTTTCAATTAGTGGGAAAAAAATGCAGGAAGGAGTTGGTAGTCTATAAACTGAAAAATTTTCAAGGTTGTGTCC
This sequence comes from Promerops cafer, assembly GCA_013398275.1. Lineage (NCBI taxonomy): Eukaryota > Metazoa > Chordata > Aves > Passeriformes > Nectariniidae > Promerops > Promerops cafer. Next base: position 529,526 of record VZSE01005940.1, read on the forward strand.
AGGTATTCAAATCAATGCTCACAACAGATACAGCAATGCAGCCTAGCAAAAATTAATAACATGAATAAATCATGGTACTGAAAGTTATGTGAATGCCAATTAAGTAAATAAATGAGCACAATGAGGTGTTGTCAATGAGAGATCTTGAAAGGAAATAAAAATGACTGAGGTGGGAGAACGTGCATTATAGGAAAAAGGCAAGAATTTAGTCACAAAGACAATGTCACACTGACTAATAATCATGGCACATGGCATAAAGAAACAGCAGAGAGGACTACAAATCTGCAGCCAAATCCAGACTGCTCCAAAAGATATCTTCAGAAGTTAATTTATGCAGGTGATTTATACTTGAATTTTTAAATGCCATCAAGTATCACACTTTATTTACAGGATGATTGTGACTTAGGTTGTCATTGGGGAGAATGATAAAGAGAAAAAAATACTAATCTAGGAAGAAGGACATTTCAGTGAGGCAAAAATACATACAATGGTAAACACAAGAGGTTCAGTCTGAAATACGGTCCTGTGATGTTTCTGAGGGAAGTGGAGAAAGAAAGCTTGAAACTTGAATAGCTCTGCCTTTGTTCCCTGCTAGATTTCTCTCAGTAATCTAGAGATTACATCTGTTTTGAAGCAGTTTAACAGAGCTATGCTGGGTTCTGCATCATCTGAACACTTGTCAGGTGGAGAATGTGCCTGCCCCTCCTTGCCTGTATTAGAATTTCTGAATTTTTCTGAGTGTCATAATCGTTCTCTTAGTTTTTTATGTTTCTACCCTCTGAATGCAGTTCCATAGATTTGTAGAGTAAATTGAGGTGTGCACAACTGAGAACTTCATGTACTCCTAATCCTTGTTTTTTCCTTTTTCTTTCCTTTTCTTCTGGCGTCTTTATTCCCTCTCTATTTTGTGGAGCCTTCATTTCTTGTCTGTTGATCCAGATCTGGCAATTTCAGTACATGTAATGATCTGTTCTGATCAATTATATTTTCCCCTTTTCTGGGGAGATGACTTGTTACCCAGCTTCTTTCAGTGGTCAGCAGTGGATTAGGAGAGCTTTTGCAGAAGTTGTTCCATAACTGAAGAAACCTTCCTCATGAGCAAGCACCAGAAAATGTGACATGTCAAACAGCTCTCTCCATTCACTTTGGATAGATTCACTTCCCTATTTCAGCACAATCCCATCATTCAAATACAAAACATAGAATAGAACCTGGAGTTTTTGAGTACCTGAACCAGTTATAAAATAGTATTTGGGAAATGTAACTTTGCAATTGCTTGTAAATTTTCTCTCTAAGGTCTTTTGCTACTTGCTCAGTGTACTATTTTTAATTTACTTCTGGACCTACTCTCAAGTACAGTTTGTGTAATGTAAATATAGATTATCAAAAATACTTTGGTTTTTCTAGTGTAGTATAAGTAATACCTCTTTTAGTCTTCTGACTTGTATGAATTTTATTCAAATGTTATAAAAAGACCATGAAAAATTCTTGACTTTGAAACCATATCAAAAAGACGTTTTGCAGAGTCACAATTTTATATATAATACCTTACCTTTACAGGGTAAAAAAAAGGGTCTTAGATGTCTTTCTTTCCATCTACCTTATCATCCTTTAATGATTAAAGGGTCACAGAGCTCCTAACAGAATTTTAGGAGAATGTTAATTTCTGAGCATACATTTTGAGCAATGGCAGGTAGTGTGATCTTATGTTGTACAGGAAATCTGTCTCTCAGCAAGGCTGGAGAGACCTGGAAAGTTCCAGCTCAGTGATCCAAAAGTAGCATTGAAAAGCTATTTTAGCTCTCCAGAAAGATGAAAGAGCTTTTTACTCGCTTGCTACTATTATAATTTCAGAGTGACAAGTGATTAAAGCAGCAATGGGCTGAGAGCCTCCCACAGTGTTTAACAGCATATATGAACCATATGCAATACTTACCTCTGTACTCATCTCAATAAAGAAAGATGTCCATGCTAAAAAATGGAATTGTGGAGATGGTGTTTGTGTGTGCTACTTGATGTGCACAAAGAACACAGCAATTAGCTGTGCAGATATTGATATCAGAGATCCCTTTATTCACGGCTGCTGGAATGCCAGTTAGTTAGGACAGATAAACAAAGATAATGATAAACTGTCAGCTGAAGTGTTTAGGAGAGCAGGTAGTGTGACAGAAGATGACAAGGAAGGCAGGAAATGAGCTAAAGCACAAGGGGAAAAAAAGACATTTAAAAAAAAGCATCTCAGTGTACTGACACCAGCTGACTTTGAAGTACATTTTGAGGAGGAGAGTTGCACAAGGAATATATGGAACAAAGCCCACAGAAGTTATAAAAGCATTAAAATGCTTCCGTAGAAGTATCTGAAATAAATTTCTGCCCCAGTTTTAGAGGCTTAGCAGCCTCTTTGTTTTTCCTCTGAAGTATTGTATACCATCTGCTATTGTTTGTCCTTTTGTTATAAGACCTACTGATAAATCAGATCTTATACACAGTTTTATTCTTAAATAAGGACTTTAAAATAGAAGTCAAAATTCTCATCTGCATTCTGTGAAACAAAAAAGATTTCCTCAGTTGGTAGGATAAACAAGATATGGCGTTTTAGTGTTATCTTAAAGTGTGTGGTTTCGGGTTCCAGCACTGAATTTAATAATTAATCTGGAAGTTCCTTCTTTTGATACTCAGAGTGCTTTGAATGTGCTTACGTGGTTTTGTTTTCTTTACAAATAATTTCAAAGGTATCAATCCCTGTAAGAGAAAAAGTTGGGTTTATCAGTATTAAAAGTTTTCACCGTTTGGGGAAAAAAGATCCCCACTTCTATTAGTTACCATGTATTATTTTTCTGTCTTTGGAATAATTTTCTTTCTTTGTCCTAACTTGGAATTGTCCACAGAATAAAAATTCCCAGTTTCTCTCAGCTTTTTTAACTCTTCCTTTTATCTGCTTGACTCAGGAAATGGCAGATCCATCTAATGCCTCTATTAAAGCACATTGTTTTGGAGGTGTGATTTTGCTGCTTTCTTATAATAGTTTTGCCATTTCTTGGGAGCATCACGCTGTGGGGACTGTTAAACCAGGATTTTCACAAATACTACATTGTATTATTTAAGGGAAGGTAAAAGGAAAAAAACCCTAAACACCAATACTTCTATTTGTTTGATGTATCACAATTTTATATAGGAATAAGAATTTAAGTTGGAATGTAATCCATTCCCTAAGTGCTGGGTTTAAGAGTTTTGTAGCTATACTTCCATTATCACTCATTTAAGTCTGAAATTTTGCTGAATAATTTGAAGTAACATTGTAAAAATCTTATGAGCTTCAAGTGAATATCATGCAGATTTATTTGTTAATATCAGATATAATTGCTCATCTAATTTCCATCCATCACATTTTATTTTAAGAATGGAACATAAATTATTTCTTTTTATGGAAAGCTTTTAGCAAGCTATTAAAACACACGGAAATGGGAAACACAGAAGAGGAACATAGGAGAGGAAGACATGAGGTGAGGATGGGGACAGTGACAAATTTTAAAGACTCTGAAGTGCAGGCCAAATCGACAGAGCACATGATGCCTGTGTTTAACAGTACTTAGTCCTGGGCAAATATTGGGTGTTTCAACAGTTAGGCTTACCTGTGAAGCTCCCTGCTTTTAATGGGAAATTGGATCATTCCAGTGCCTCCAGCTCAAGTACTGCTGGCTCAGTAAACTTGTGCAAAAAAGCTCCTTTGATGGCAATGAAAAGCTGACAAGCATTCTGGGGACGAGGGTGACAGTCCCCTCTTGCCTCATGACAGTAAAGCTGCACAGAAACAGCCCAAGCCCCGGTGCTGAAAGTTCATGTGACATTTTGGATACATGCCCTGGGTGGGCAAAATTAGTCCTGTAATTAAAGAAAACTCCTCAAAACTGTACATCGGTTTATTTAAAAGGCACGTAGTATTTTGTTGCTTCTTGTTACCAAATGGATTTTTTTTTTTATTGTCTTTCTCATGCCCAAATGAAACAACAGCTCTGAAGAAGAGATGCAGGTTGTAGGTGCTTTTTCAGGTGCCCAATCACAGTATCACTGCTCAGAGTACACAATTATTTCCAATACTATCAGTGAATTCCATTTTTCATGGAAGTCAAAGACAAAACAAGTAGGTTCAAAAAAGGTTTGACTACATAATTAGGAATATTGGAAACTAACTACAGCCAATCTTTCCTGAGTAAATATGTGTCCTATTAAATTAGGAGCATTTCCACAACAGATGCTTTTTGTAGATTTCAGGTATGTTATGACAGCAATTCATAATTATCCATGCTGTCTTTGTGCCAAAACATCATGTTGAGGAGATTCACTTAAATGTAATGAAGACTTTGGAAAAAAAACCCCAAACTCCCAACTGCTTAGAGAATATCAGTTACACTTTTTCAAATTGTTGCCACAGCATAGTAATAACTATTTTATGATCTTACGAAATAATAATTAAAATTCCTAGTATCTGTCAGGGATGATTAAAGTCATCACGAGGCTTCCTAGTATGGCACTATCTCAAATTATCTTTGCAGCTTCCTTCTACCTCTGAGAACCAAACAAAATTTGTTTTTTATGGTCCAGTTCCAGAGCTGTTGAAGTCGGATGAGGTTTTCCGTGCGTGCATTCTCATTTTCATGAGGGTTCTAGCATGGTGTTTAACAGGAACTTTTCCAACTGTCGTAGAGAGAGATTTATTAAGATGTTACTCAAAAGATGAAGACATTTGTGGTAGCGGGGTCCACGGCTTTGTTTCCAGGGCCGTCCGAGGTCAGGCGCAGCCTGTGAGGCGCCGCGGGCTCGCGTAGGCCGCGGGAGGGATTCACCCCGGTCGCGCGGCCTGTCTCTCGTGGCAGCTTTAGAGCTGCACGTTCGGGAGCTGGAAGGTGCTCACAGGCACCCTCCCGGCGCTCTGCCCGTGTCCGGCCCCGGCGGGACCCGGCAGCCCCGCGGGCTCCTCCTCCCCCTCATCCTGCTCATCCTTCTGCTGCTGCTGCAGCCGCCGGCCCGGGCGGGGTCACCTGCGCACCCCGCGGAGCCTCAGGTGGCCGCCAGCGTCGGCGCTGCTCCTGGGGGTGGGAAGGCTTAAATTCCCACCGTGTTTCTGGGTGTGTTGGAGATTTTTTAAAGTTTTGCAAGTTTTCCTGTCTGGTGCACCTGGAGGGGTTGAAGCCCTCGCGGGCACGCAGCAGGTGAGGCGATCCTGGCGCGGCCCTCACCTGTGACGCACTTACAAAAAGAAAGCCGAATTCCCAAATTCTGTACGTAATACTTGAAATAGTGTGATTTTAGTTTCCTCCCTTTCAAAATAAGAACAGGCAAGTGGAAATCCGGGAATGGATGGTGTCCTCATGACTATTTCCTCGGTGTGTGAAACTGAGGGTGTGGGAGCTCCCTGTGAGGGGGCCGGCGGGGCAAGGGGCGTCCTCCTTGGAACTTGCTTGTGTTTATTCTTGGAAAAACAGATGCTTTTTGTCAATATTCTCCTGTCTGAATTTTCTTATTTTCTTTGTTTTATCTGGTGTCTCCTTTCAAACTTGTTTCTTTCATATTGCAAGGGTTTTAGCGTGTTTGTTCCTTTCTGTTCTCCAAAGCAGACTTTGTTAGTATGAGTGGTTGTAACTTAGTATCTTTTAAAATCAAATGTGGGGTTTCTGTTTGAGGTTTTTTAACCTTCTCTTTATCTAGTTGACATAGAAATTTGGATTTGTGTTGCTACTTGTTTTGAAAGACAAATTAAAATAGCGTATTGCCAAAACACTTCTTTCCCCCTTCAGAATGGCTCATGCAGATGTTGGGACCGTAAGGCTGGAATGTCCAGTTAGAATTAAAGCAGTAAAGCCATTGACTCCTGCACAGCCTTTACTGCTTTCACCTGGATGCTGTCTAAGCTGAGAGAATGAGTTACACTGCCACATTCTATCTTGTTGCTAGTGGACATTTTAGAAAAAAATAGCATTTCCTATTTTTTATTTCAAGTTTATAACTTTTTAAAAGCGGGTATCAAATTTCTGTTGACCTGAGTGGTGTGTTCATATGTCTTACTTTGGGTTCTGCACCTTGTTAACTTCCAGAATTTCAAATGTGCCAAGAGTTTTCAGGTGTGTTATTTGCATTTATATGTAAAATACATTGAGACAGAGGAAGGGTCATCAGCTCAGCTGAGTCTCCCAGACTCTGAGCTTTAACATTTGCTACCATTGATATGTGTCATATTTGGTATACTAATGACTCCAATATTTTTCCAGAGGTCATTGTTTTCCTTTTTGGGGGAATCCTCCACCCCACCCCACCCAGGTACATGCAGTATTGATATATAAAAATATAAGCATAGCTGCATTTTAAATATGACGGGGGAAAAGCTAAATTCTGCTTCATTAAAATGTTTCTTTAACTTGCAGTATGCAGGGAAATTCAAGGTCATGAGAAAGCATTTCTCTAATGATTCACAATGAAGCTTAAAGGATGCCTCTGATCAGAAGCATTTGGTCTCCACATTCTGTTTTATAAATACAATGATTTTGAAGAGTCAATTGCAAAAGAATCGTTGATACTGTGAAGTGAATTTGGCTTCTGTGAAGGTTCCACTTGGCCACTTAATGCAAATAAAGCAGAAAGTAAGTGTCTTGGATGATTTTGTGCTGCCTTTTTCTTAATCATTTTTTTGGTATATATTATTTCAAATACTTTAAACTGTGAGATTGTGAATTGTACTTATTTACCAGGAATTATCTGTGTTTTTCCAGTACACAAAAGATACATGCACATGTGGAAATTAAGTAATTTAAGACTGATTGTACCTGGACTATATGCTAGCCAAATCTATAAATGATATCAATGATTAATTCTCACTTGAGAGATTAATAATGACTTCTGCCAAATTACACTGATTATTTCCTTAAACCACAGTAGTGTTTTCACTATCTGCACCTGCCGTTTATTAAGCTTTGTGTTTCTGTAGCTGAAAAACTATGAAAAATATTTGTGCTTGGAATTTGTAGGCAAAAAGTTTTTTTAATCTCATTTCATTCAGAGAATCACAAGACACATGAGGAAATAGGATGACTGCCTACAAGTATCTTTTTCACCTCAAATTTTCCTTTAGGCCTTATTTGTTGCTTGCTTTTTTCCCTCTGAATAATTGTTTTGTCCATCTGCTCCAGTGTGTTCATTTGGGGGCAGTACAATATTTTCTTAAAGAACTCTGATCAGTTCCTTAAACTTTCTTAACTTAAAACAAATAACACTGTTTAATACAATAACTTCTAATTTATTATTTTTTTTTCCAAGAAGCAAAACCAATCAGAGGCAGAAGTTATTTTGCTTTCTTTTCTCAGGAAGTATTTGGGCTTTATTCTCACTTGCATTATTATTCTTTTATTCCAGTCATTAATGTACAAAATGATATTAATGAAACTGTTATCTTTTATGCCTACCTGCAACATTAGTCGAAATCATAATTCAGCTTTGCCAGTGCTTGTCACTTCTTTTTTTTTTTTCCTGTTGGGCAAGTGAGAACAAATTGTGATTTTCAGTATTGTGTCTATATTAGAGTATTCATTTTCTGGACTGTTCCTATATCTGCAAAAATAGTCACTGTGGTACCATGGCTTTCATTGGTTTTGTTCTGTTTGCTAGTGGTTAATTTCTAAGCAAAAATGGTTGTTTATTTTCTGAAGATTTAAGGAAATTGAATGCCTGATTAAAGTTACTACCATGTGTGATTTCCTTTTTATGGCACAAGTGCACTACTGAGGAATACAGTACATGGGCTTTCTTTCCTGATCTGCAGGAGAGTTAAAAATTTTTAAATACACAGGAATTTTTTTAGTTAGCTCAGCTGAAGTCTTAATATTTGTGTTGAGATCACACTGGCAGACATTAAATGATATTTGTCTTTATTGCCTTTTTTAAAGCCTTATGTTTTTTCACTGGTGCTCATTTAACTGATTGTAAAACCAGCTCTCCATGCAGGCCTAGTCAAAATTCCAGGATAATTCAGTAGGTGAACCTTTCCAAGGTATCTTGTCTGTTGTGTTGCCAGCTGAGACATCTGTGAGTGCTATTTGTAAGAACAGTTCGTAGGAATTCAGACTCCTGTGTGCCAGAGAGAAGTTAAACTGCTTTCTGCCTGTCACAGTCTGTCTGACTGATGGGTTACAGCAAAGTGTTTAAGGGCTGCTCTGGTTCCACCCCAGCTGGCAGCTGAGCCTCACAGAGCCCCTCACTCCTGCACCACCCCCACCCCCACCTTAAAGCTCTGTGGGATGGGGGACAGAACTGGAAAAGTGAGACAAGTTGTGGGTGTAGATAAAAACAGTTTAGTAGGTAAAACAAAAGCTGTGCCCACAGGCCAAGCAGAATCAGGGATGCATTCCCCACATCCCCAGGGAAGCAGGGCTCCACCACTCTCAGCAGTGACTTGGGAAGACAGATGCCCATCACACTGAACATCCCTGTTCCTTCTTTCCCAGCTTTCCATGCTGGGTATGATGCTGTGTGGTGTGGAATATCCCTTGGGTCACTTGGGTCACCTGTCCCAGTTTGTTGTGCACCCCCAGCTCCTCACTGGTGGGGCCGTGTGAGAAGCAGGAAAGGCCTTGGCTGTAAGTGCTGCAGTGATGGCAACACCCCAGTGTGCAATCCCATCCTACAAGTGGGGAGCTCTAGAGGAAATCCTGCCTTGTGCATTATCACTGTTCAACCTGTAGATTAGAACCTACTTCTAATGATATTTTCATTGGCACAAAGCTCGCCTTGTCTGAACAAATTAAGGTTCTTTATAAACTTTTTCATCCCCTGAGGGCTTTTAGTATTTGTAGTCAGCAGCCACACCGTATTTGTTATTCTGTTTAATTATGTGCAATTAATTGGGTCATAGCTCTGCATGTTGGAAATGTTTATAAAGAAAATCTAGCATGGATATAGTGAGTTGCAGCACTTCTTTTGTGCTTAATATCTGTTTCTGGCAGAGCTGGGAGTACTTCCTAGTTAAGAGTTGATGGATTTTTCATTGATGTTCTGCTGCTTAATTTCAAAAGATGGGATGCATTTTTATCAGCTTCAATTTGCGAAAGCAAACATATGCACACTTTAATTGAAATAAAGCAATAATAACTTTATGTGCTGCTAAAAATATGGCTGCTCTGCATTTATGGAAAAAATATCAGGACAAACGTGCATTGTGAAGGATATACAAAAACAACTCCTTGGAAACACACCAACTAACCAAAAACTTCCAAAACAACAACAAAAAAGTCATCATGACCACTCTCATCTGGCTACTGTGGTTGTGCAGTGATCAGTATGTTCATAGGGAACTTTCAGATGTTCATGTTTCAGGATTTAAACTTAATTAAATGCACATGTACTGGGTTTGGACATAGATGTACACAGCTGATGTCAATGTCCTTTCCATATTCTACCATCCAGAACAAAGCAAGAAATAAACAAGATGCACCAGTTTATATTAGCACTTATAAATGTTGAAAACCTATTTTAGTATCAGTTTTTTTTCAGTATGGAGGCATTTTGGTAGAATTTAGGAAGTCAAAAGTATCTTTGTTGGATGAAAATGAAATGGAGTCTACTTGCTTACGTGGGTTGGAGCATCAAGGCAAAGTTCACTTAAAAAGATTAAAGGTTTCTGTGCTAACGTTTTGTGTTATATGTTAGCACTTGATAGTTTCCTGTCATGCTTCTCCTTTTGGTTTACAAGAATTTGGCCCATGAATTTAATGTTATACTGATACAGGAAAACAAAAAACCCCATTTTTATTATGTTATGTTAAAAGTTTTATTTCGATGTTGTAGTAAAGGAGCTAATTCCTTGCCTGAAAGCTCTGTTTAATCTAACATCTGAACAGATCTAGTGTGCTTTTAGCTAAAACTGCTGTTAATCTTAGTTTATACAAGAAAACTTTGATTCTTCCTGCAGAATTGGAATAAGCTGAGTAGAAAGATAGTATTTCTATCCCTGTTATCTGTATTTTTATGGTTTTATTTAAGTTATTAATGATTCTGGTTCTCTTATGATTCAAGTTTATAATCTTTCAAAGTAATTTTGTATTTTTCTTTTTTTTTCTCACTATAGAAACATAATTTTAAAAGGATGTAGCAGCACTAGGAAAGTCAAAGGTGACTGTCCCTTCTGTGCAGTTGAAGAATTAACACACAGTGCAGTCCCGCTGCTGAAAATTCATAATTTTAGATATAAAATGTTGAGAAATAAAATGAAACTTACCTGTCTCTTTGAAACAGATTGTTAATGCTTCTGCCATTATTAGAGTAAGGCCTATAACCATCATCCTGAGTGAGTCAGAATTTAAATTTTTGAGGAGCTGGGAAATGCAGCGGCCTACTGAACTGCAGTATAGTGTACTCTGGATGAGCAGTCACTGCTGTGAATGAATCTCAGATTTGGACTGGTGCATGCAGCTGGAATGTGGCTCATGTTAGAGAGGGGATGCTCTCCAGGAGAATGTCATCTCTAAAAAGCTTGGAAGGGCTCCTGGAAGGTCTTTATCTGCTCCTGCTAAGACCAGTGCCAAGGCACGGTGCAGAGCCTGGGTGTGTTAAATGCTGACAGTAAAAATGGAATGTGTATTTATCCCTAGTTTACAGCCCAGAATGAATAACTGCATGAGATTGCAGTCACAGCTGGAGTACTCAGGGCAGTGTCCTGAAGTGTCAGTTGTCACTTAGTGATTATTTTGCACACACATCATTGTTTGGCTTTTTCCAAATCGAGCATTTAAACAAGAAATCATCAGGTTTAGAAATTCAGCTTGTTATGACGGCATAAAAACTGACATAAGCCTCTCCCAGCTCCTCTCAAGTGTAGGCTGGGGGGGCAGGACTCTCTGTCTTATTTTTGCTGCAAGAACCATCACGACATTCAGACTCTGGGATGGGCTGTTTGGACAGCTGCTCCCTCTGTTTCCTAGCAGTCTCAGAACACTGGACCAGATGGATTTAGTCTCTCTAAAAGAGACCTCTGGGAGGCTGTGACAATGAAAGTTTGTAGTGATACAGGCAAAACCTTATGAGGACAAATGTTTATCACTTACTCACTCATCTGATGTGTAGCAGGGACCTTTTTTTTAGTATGTACTCAGAGTCTTACAGGCAGTTTGAAGCCTGGGTGTTTTAGCCACAAACTTCAGCCAAATAATATAAAAAGATGGTGTTGTGCTGTCAAATAATAGCTGTTTTTTGAGGGTAATTTTGTATATATATGTCCATATAAGCAACCTTTCGAATGTGTTTGGTATTGAAAATAATTTTATTTGTATTTCTTGTTTCAGATGGATGTTTTTGTGTATGTATGGTATCTATTACATGCAATGTCTGTAAATCTAGTAGGTATGAACTTAGTGAGAGCTCTGAATTGCTGTATCATAATATATACAACATGTAAATACTATTTTATTGCATGTGCAAGTAGGAGCTCTACTGAGTAGTTCTTGCCTGCCTTTAGATGTCCTGGATCTAGAGTCTCCTCTTGTAAGCAAACAAAACTTTGCATGGCTGATGACTTTGAATAAGGACTGATAATAGAAGCTGCTTCTTAGTGGGAGAAGTAAAACAGTAATTTAAACATAATGAGGACATGGTTATTTTTACTCGTAGCTCTGTGACATCTGTAGACTGTATGAATGGGGGAGTTAGGCAGGATTGCACATTAAATTCATGTTAGTACTTACAGGAATTATGATACTGAAATTATATGTTGGTGTCTTGCATTTTTACTGGTAGGATGTTTGACACTGAATTATTACAGAACATACATAATGTTGCAAGTTAAGCAGAATGGCTTATTTAAGGTGTTTGCTCTCTTACTGATGCTCTTCCAAGAAAATAAACTTAATTTATTAGTGATAACAGTGCAAAACAACCTATCAACCTGTTGAAGTAAGTCGTGGCTACAACTGTGTTCCAGAATATCGTCAAGATGAAGCAGCAACTGGAGAATATCAGAGCAGAGAGGAAAAATAGTGAGCTTTAGACTTCATGTCAAGAATGTAGAATGCACAAATGAGAAATGGTAGTCAGATGGCAATTGGGTAGGCATTCTAAATGTGTTACTTTTAAAATCCATCTAACACCAGAATTCTTTGTATGTGTGTGTGCTCCTGTGTAAAGGCAAATCATTAAAGATTCTAAACCTTATTCCTGATCTGGCTTTTGAAATTTCAGTGCTCACAGAAGCCCTTGGAGGTGAGAATTAAAAGTTTTGCCCATTGCTGGAAGCAGGAGTATTGTTCATATGCTGGTTAAAGTATGTGGTGAGATCAGTGCCAGGAATGTAAAATTGCCTCTTTGACCCCTTTGTGAAAAGGGACCACCATTCTTGTGCCTCTCTTGGCGACTGGAAGCAGATTGTTGCTGATAAATGCACCTTTATGTGTTTGCTCTAATTTTGAATCTTGAAAAAGTTAAATTCATAAGCAATTTTGTCTTAGATTACAGTACTTGGGAGGAGTTGCATTGATTTGCTGGTGCACGTTGCACCATTGTCTTGCTGATTCAAAAGCTTTTAGGAAAGATAATTGCAGGTGTGAAACAAGGGTTTTAAGTGTAGGTCTTGTGACTACAAGTGGGACAGGTTTTTATTAATTTCTTAGTGCATAGTTTCTTCAAATGATCAAACAAATTAAAACCTTAGCAGACTCAAATCTAGAGTGAATGCAGATCTAGTACATTGTGCAACTATAAATATAGACAAATATTGCTGTAATGAGCAGTTCAGCTTCACATTTACACTGCTATGAAAGCTGAATGCAAGCTGACCTTTAGGTTAAGTACTTTTATAAGCAATATGGTGGTGTATATATACATTACTAATCTAGTGTGAGCACTGCTGGGGTGTACTTTGAAGGGCAGCTTTAGTTTTTATTGCTTCAAATAAGATTAATAGAAGTAGGACTCAAATTTATATTTTAAACTGTTCATAGATTATTACATTAAATTATTTGCTTATGACATCCTTTGAGTGTGGATTTCAATAATTCAAGATGAGCTTTTACCATTCTATTGATTTTTATTTTTTTAATTTTTTTTTTTTAAGTTTTGGAGCTTTTGTGTCCTTAACAATCCCCCCCTTGTTGTATGTTGTGGGGTTTTTTTCAGCTAGGAAAGGAGCTTCTGTATGTTGAGAGAAATGTCCCTGGAGGCTGATAATTAGATGTTAGGATTCTGTTGCAAGTGAAGTTGTGAGCTGATAACTTTTCCTGCAGCTGTCAATTGTAAACTTAGACATTGCTCTAAGTGTGCAGGATGCAGGTTTCTGGAATTGTCCCCCATTGCTGATCTGGAAATTGGAGGCTTAGGGAATTTTATTACTGATCTAGACAACTGACAACATTTTGTGTTGGGGGAAATAGAGTATAGATTTCATTGCTCAATACTTGTAATGGCTGGAGATTTCAATCCCTCCTTGAGATAGAGGACATAGAATTTAAGTAGGAAATCCTAACTGATGTGGATCAGTGACTCCATTAAAGTTACCTACTGACAGTGAGCAAGGCATCATTCAATAAATGTAGCACTGATGCTACAGTGAAATCCATGTGCATGTAGAGCTCCCAAAGAAGTAATTTTTCATTCTTTGCAAACATCATTAGGTTTTCCTTACAAAGAATGCTTGTGTTAGGTGGAGTTTAAAAGTAACACTATTTCTGTTAGCAGTTAAGTGATGGCTGAGATACTGACCTGTAGTTTTCAGAAGAATATAATGAGCGAGCATAGACTAAAGGTGCTGTGCTCGTGTCTGCTATGGAAAACCTCAGCTTAAACTTGGAAACAAAACTGCAACCAGCACAAGAGGGAGCACTTTCACTTTTGGTATTGTACCCTGAGCCCACTGGATGCTTCTGTATAACCACAAAAGAGTTATTAAAGATGAAGAAATTAACACTCTCCCACGGAGATCCCAACAAAACACCAATCACTGCTGTGTGCCGACTCTGTGAATTATTAGATGTTCATTAAGAAAGTCACTGGGCAGTGTAATTGTGTGGAAAACAGGCTGCTTATGTTTTGGAATTGAAATGTTTCACACACATCTGAGTTGGAGCCTTGGTAATATTAATGGCATGGGCACATGCAGTTAATTTTTTTTTCATACTAGCAAAAACCTTTACACTCCCTGTATGCTGAAACTCTGAGTTTTGGAAACAATTTGTGTATTTGGAAGTGTTTGACACTTTGAAATAATTTTTTAATAGGAGGAATTTGAAACATTTAAAAAGAAATAAGCCATGATATTTCTATTATATGAAAATTGTTTATATTATGGGCGTACTGGGTTTTTCCATTTTTTTTCCCAACCAGACCCTTATTAAATCCATCTGTTCCTCCACTGTTTTGAACAGTGTATCGAATGTGATCCTTGTCCAAGTGATGTCATGTAGGATTTTGCTGTTATCTTTAAGAGAAACAGACCTTTTAGGAAATGCATCAGGTGAACCGAACTGTAGAAACAATAGTGACACAGTTAGAAATGACATTTTTAGGTTATAATAAAAGATCTGCTTCATTCAGCAAATGTAAGTCAAAAAAGAAATTGTAAACACACATGGGAGATTCTTCTAAGTTTTGAGAAAAACCTTTGACCTTGTGAATAAATTGCACGGAGCTGGGGAATTTACACAGGAAGGATTTCATTTCTATTTCTCCTGAGAAAAACAAAGTTTTGATGGAGAAACTGTTTCGTTGTGGGGTTTTTTTGTTTGTTTGTTTATTTTCTTTTTTTTTACAGGTTTTACTAAAGAAGTAGATTTTATTGAATGGAGTATCTGTCTGGAGACGGATTTGATGATGTCTTGCTTAGCATATAAGAGTGCTGCACTATTGTGTGACATTAAGTGACCTAATATGGATACAAAGCACTTGATTGGGACTATTTGAGCTCAGATGAGACTTTGAAAAGAAGGTCTGTCTCTCAGACTTACTGACTTCCAACAGCAACATGGCCACATTTTTGTTTCTGTGGTGTCACTGTAGGATTTCACTTGTAAGAAAATACGGGTATTTACACTAATGTATCTGAGACTGTCATCCCCATGGAGATCTTTCAATAGGATAATATTAAATTCTACATTCTCTGAAAAGTCAGTCTCCTTTGGGTAAGAATGCCTGTTCTGAATGGTGACACATTAGAGATGATGTGATTGGGAAATGGATTTATTTAGTAGCTCAGGAGTTTGTATTAATAACATAAAATAAAACCTGGGTTCTTCTGATGTTAGTTACGGGTAGTGTAATGGTGGATCTCTAATCAGAGGGCTGTATATATGGTGAAAAGCATAGGGTATTATAATGAGAAAGCTTTATTGTAGTAATAAGTGTAATGGCATCTTAAATATAATAATGAGCAGCTAATCACATTATAAACTACTGGACTCCTGGACTGGTGAAGAGCTTTCACTTATGTAAGATTTGATTTGCAAGACAAGCCAGTATCAGATTCATGATGTTTAACTGTGGGAAAATGAATCTCGAGATTGGTGTTTCAGTACCTTATTCAGAGCAGAGAAGTGAAAACAGTGAGGCCTTCTCTCCCTTTTCATCTTTATTGGACTAAATTGACAGCCTTAAGGACTACATAAGGAAAGAAATGTTAAGGCAATCTCAAATTTTGTTTTAAGGGAAGCATCATTAGTCTTCTGGAAGAGCTGTGAAAAAGAAAGTGGTTAATATTACTATTAATAGGTAATGTAACAGACTATAATCCTTAAACTGTTAACAAGCAATTTACTTCATTATGTGAGAGATGAGTTAGAGGTAGAACGACTTGGATTTATAATAAACAAAGAGGCCCAACATTAAATAAGGTACCAGTGAGCTTGAGGGTTTCCCACTTCACAGATAATGAGCATCGTGTATCTCATGGAGGGGGAGTGAGGGTTTTATTTCATTTTGTTGATTTTCTTTATAGAAAGAAAATAAAACCCCATCAGGAATCTAACTTGGCATTTCCAGGGGGAATTCCTGCTGTAAATATTGATTGTAGTCATCCAGCCTGAAATTTTGGGTAAACAAAAGCAAACATTAAAAAGGTAAAATGTACATCTCTTCTGTCAGGAAAAATTCAAAATTCATTGCCAAGAGCACTTAAAATCCAAAGCACTTTGAAGCACAAGCTTGCTGAAGTGAAATTGAAAACTCTTGTTGCATTTCATTGGCTTTGCATTAAGATCTAGTTCATCAGTACCCTTGAAGCATGGACTTAAATTTAACCATATTGATGTTTTAATTAATTTAATGGAGTCATTCATGATGTTGAGTGCTTTCAGGGCTCTGTGAGTAGATGTGAAGTTGCTGCATGGGTTGATTTCCATTTCAAGGTAGAGTTCTTGATGTCCAGGAACTGGGACAAAACAAAGGCAACTAGAGAATCCAAAACTGTTAGACATTCTGGTTCTCACTGAGCTTTTCTATTGCTTTCTCTTTCTGTAACTAAACTAGTAACTGCTTTTCAATCCAGTGCAAGTAGGACTTAATTTGTTGTGATCTATTTAGGATAGCTAAAGATAAATAAGGTGGAAACGTTGAAGAGTAAATCTATTCCATAAAGTTTTACTTCAAAAGGATTTATCAGAAAAAATCACAGATAAAACCAAAGACTTAAACCAGTTGATGCAAAATAGCATGGAGGAAAATCTCCTGCAATTTTGGAGGTGTGCCCAGAACTTGTTGGATTTGCCCACAGTAGTACACGAAATTAAGTTTCTATTGACTTTCACCCACAGCTATGAAGGACAAGTCCAGCCTGGACATGACGGGAGTTTGTGTTCACTTAGTGTGAACATGAGCAAAAAGCAAAAGAGCAAAGCAAGTGGCTCCTGTAACCCTTTGACACAGCCAGAACAGAAGATTTCATCAGGTAGGGTGGCTTGAGTAAATTTTCAGTTAAGGAGATAAATACATAAATACTACTCATTCCTAAAAAAGAGTTTTGCTTCTTGTCTCTATACTGTTTATTTTCTATGAGCTCATTAACTATTCTGTAAATTACTTTGCATTACTTTCCATATTTATTCTATGGAATAAAATGTAGCACTTGTCCATTTTCTATTTTTAGAAAAAAAAGGCAGTCTCTACAACTTTAGACTGTGTGAGTCCAGTGAATGCTATTTAGTTGACTTCCTCTGGGAATAAGGGCTATGGAGTTATGTTGTGTTATTTATATTTCAGGTTTTGCTCTGCTTATTTTTGTAAAATCGTACTTTAAATGGAGAGGACTGAAGATTATTGTCAAAAAAGGCAATACCCACATCATGGGAAAAAATTCTAGTAGAAAATAAAGCTTCTTGTCATTAATATTAGATGCTGTGTTGCCTATAACTTTGTGAATATTGTACAAGTTGTAAAATTATTTGACCATAGTCATCTCATAAGTGAAAGAGATGTTTGTTCAAACTTGAGCAAAAAAAATAGATTGCTGCATACAAAATTGCTAGGTATTTAGGGTAAATATGTTGATCTGAAATTTCGAGAGTCTGTCTTCCTCAATGAAATATTTCACCATAAATCCTTGATTTATTTGTTATTTGGTAAAATAAAATGAACAACTGATGATATCTGGCAAACACCATCTAACATTTCAATGATGCTTGATAAAAGATTTCAATTAGATTTTTCTGGTTCCATTTTTTGAAATACCTGACTGCGTTTATTATGGAGAATGAGGAACAACTTCTGTTACAGAAAACAAGCATGGCTTAATAATATTTAGAGAGCAATCGAAGCCTGTAGTGTGTAATTAAACAAAAACCCCAAACCAAAACAGACACCAGACTCAAAAATCAAACCAAAACCCAGTGAACAAACACATACAAAACAAACAGGCAAAACCAAAAGTAGACTTTACACGAAAGATGAAGTGATGTCTTTTCACCAAGGAAAATGCTTTTACAACAAAGATGAAAAACAGTGATGGGCTTCTCAAAAGTTTTAGATGGCTTTGCTTTGCTCTTCATCAGAGCCCTCTGGGGTGCTAGAAAAGTTAAAGTTTCTTGGCTCTCTGACAAATCTCTGATAAATTTTCAAAATACATGGACAAAAATTATTAGACTGTTTATATTCTTGATTCTCTTTATGTGTCCTCAGTAAACACTAAACTTCTGCCTAGGGGCTAATACCTATTGTTTAAAAAACTTGGCAAAACACTCATAACCAAAAATAAATCATGGAATCTGGTCAAAATAGTAATGGCAGATATTGGTGTAAATCACTTGATTCAAATGGGAATTTGAGGTGATAAAAACCCCATTATGTAGTTGAAATTGTCAGTTTCTGTTCCGGTGTGTTTCTCTGAATGATCATTTCTGTAGTTTCTCCTGTCCTGACTTGATGTTTTCTGGGTGCTGTATTTAGACAGCAAGTAACTGGGGAACTGTGGCAGAAATATTTTGATGTTGGTGGGCTGCCCACCTATATTTAACAAACTAACAACCCTCTTACAAATCTCCCATATAATAAATTTTATAAGGAAGTGCACGAAGACATTTATCTTTTCTGTGACATGGGCTTCTGTCAGCCAAATTGTACAAGAACTTAGGTTTGCCCAAGCAGTACCTGCAGATACTCATCTGTGCATGTTTGGAGCTGTGCCTTAAGCTGTGCCAAACCAAGAATTATTCAAATGTAGGTTGTTGAGAACGTGTGTTTTGGTCTAGTTGGTTCCCTGCCCACACCCCCCAAAGTCACAAAGCTCCTCTACCTCTGTTAATGAGTTGCCCTTTGCCTTCAGCGCTCTCATTCTTACGTTTTGCACGAGGGGAATGTGGGCACCTCTGCTGCCAGGCCCACTGGTGTCGCTGCGCTGCTTCCTGCCAGTGTGTGCCTGCTGTCTCACATGGTCTGTGCAGACACACCTGCACACAGCGTTTAGTGTAGCACCAAATCCCAGAAAAGCTCCCTTTAACCGTGCTGAATTCGATCTGATTTTTAATAATTTGTTGAAACAAATATTCTTTCATTCATGATCACGCAGTTTGCAGCATCAGTGGTGAGAAAATTTGTTGGATTCATTACTTGACTACTTAGTTTTTTAATTGCTTATTCTTTTTAATGTGAATCTGTGAGGGAACACACAGTGCTTCTGAATAAAAAAAAATTATTGTAGCGCTGTAGTTAACAACTATTCCTGATGTCCACGCTTGGGTATGAGATCGGTGCTGCCAAGGTACCCAGGACTATGGCCCCAGCTGTAATTAACTGTAATTAACCAAGGTGATGGAGGAGGCCAGTTCCACTGCAAGCACAGTTGGCTATTTATAGTTCCAGTGCCATCTCTGGTGTTTAATCACTGCCATGGCCAAGCTGCTAAGTGCTGCTTGGGCATTTTGTGAATGCATGGGAACGGATGCGCAGGGAATTTAATTTTTAGATCTAATATAAATTTTAGCAAATAGCACAGCATGTGAGTAGAACTGTGTAAATTTATGCTGCTCTAAATAACAGAATGCATTCACAAAAATGCTAATGTTTGTAAATCTTGAAGGAAAAACTGAAAAGCTGTTTCTAGGAATCACTTTCTAGCTAGTGTCCAGAGGAAAAAAAGCCCACTTTTATACGACCTTTAGCTAAAATCTACACAGTACTGGCCTTTAATTGCTAAATGCTTGATAAATTGGATTTTGGAGCTGGGGAACAGTGCAAAAATTCAGCAAAAGGTGACACATCTTGAGTTTAGTGCTCTTTGCATTATGTAATAAAAACACACATCCTCTTCTGGCAACTAAAACCAAAATATATTTTCTCAACAGTTAATAGGCCTTAACCTAAGTAATAAAATAAAATTTGTGAATATTTGCAGCTATATTCTGTCTGTTTAATTTTAATTAAAAAGTTTCTTTTATCAACTCCTTGAGGGATTATTTGGGCAATTGTAACTAGGTATTTGAGTGCTAGTAGTTTAAATCTGTCTTTTACACTCTTGCATTTGTACTTTCGTGCGTCTTTAATTATGAAGGAAAAATATTTTCTTTTGTCCAAGATATTACTTGAAAAAGCTACTTTTCCATAAAATCTTCAGCTGCCTTTCTCTTTTCCTATTAAAAGTTTCCCTTTTAATATTCTGCCTGTGCATAAGTTCAGGGACTCTGAAAAAAAGGAAGATAATCCTTTCTTTACCAGTCTTACAACTGGAAAATTAATTTTTAAGTTAAAGCTTCCTGTTTCAACACACTACCAAAATGTCAATAAAAATAGCCAAATATCTTTCAAAGACTTGCTTTCTAAGGCCAGAGGTTATCATTAGATCATCTAGTTTGAGTAATATGTGGCAACCAAATGATTTCCTGTCAGAAAAATTTGCTCTGGGCTATGGCCAAGAACAAAAATTATTAGGAGTCAGGCAAACATAATTTGAGATGATTTGAAATAATTTTGAGATTCCAAGCTGATTGTCCAGATGCTGGCATCTCCTTTCCTTCCCAGCAGTCTTCCAGTTTAGATAGCATAAAAAGCTGTTCCTGTAGGAGGGCACTGCCTGTGTCTGGTGACTGAGGCATAATGAGACCTGTTTTTGGGTTTAAGAAAGAGAGGAGGGAAAATACTGAAGCACATTGTGGAACTGTTCTGGGGGCTGTAATCTTCCACCTCCTAGTTTTGGGTTGAATTTAGACTTGTTATTTACAGGGAAAATATTGACGGTTTGACTTCCAAGATTTTAGTAGTTTCACAGCTTATTTCCTGGTTGATTTGCTGCTCTAGCTGTGTTTGTGGTGCTCCTATGGAGAATATCCTAGTTTTATGATGTGTAGTATGTGTAGCAATGTTATCCAGCAAAAAGTGTAGAAAAATAGATTTATAAATTAGGAATAACTGATGGCATCAGGTGTCAATATTCGAATCTGACCACTGATTGGTTTAACTAAGACATCCCAAAAAACTCACTTCCTCCCAAACCGAGACACACATAAATAACATTACAGTTTGTTTTTAGTGTAAGTAATGCATTTTTGCCAACCTCAGTTTTCTTTGCCCTGCTAAATATTTTCAAATTGCAGAGAAAGTTTTGTTTTGTTTTGCTCGTTCGGGTTTTTTGGTTTTGTTTTTTTATTGAGTGTGTTGTTAATGCTAAGAGTGGTCCTATAACTGTGAGATTCAGTATTGTCTTGCAGGAGGCCTAAAAACTCTGACAGTGAACTACAGAATTGGAACATGTATTCAACAGAGGCTTGTTCCAAGGCAGAGGGAGTTTATTTCAAAATCTGCAAAGAAAACTGAGCCTTCTGAAAGGCTGTTGTTATTCTATCTGTAGAGCCATGATAGGGCTGGGGATTCTCTTTCATGTCAGATTTTTGTCTCTGCAGATATGAATGCTATAATCAATGCATGAGGGAGCAGCATTTCATTTTCTCCTACTAGCTGAGCTCTGTACGATTGCTTCCAGACAGACGTGTGCAGTTCCATTGCAAAAAATGCTCTATGCAGCCATTAGTATGACTTTTTTTGGTTTTTGTCAGTAGCAGCTTGTGCTTGAAGGCTCTCTCTTCAATCTATTTCTGTGAATTTCCCTCCACCTTTATTCATTCTGCCAATACAGATAGAATTTCAGTGTCATGGAATAGCTGCTGTGGGCTGCTATCGAGGGGATATGTGGAGACCTATGAAAAAAAAGGGAGCGAGAAAACATGAATTCATATTTAACTTAGTCTGCAGCTTTTTATCCCCCAGAAAAAGAGATAAAACTCACTGAATTTTGCAAGTCTGGGAGCCAAAGTGAGAGATGAGAGAAGCTGGACCCCTTTCCATGTAGTATGTCTTGGGATAGTTCTTAGCTAATTCTTTGGTCTTTCCTATTCCACCCTTAATCTGCCTGTCTGGTTTTGGAGGTAGTTGATTATGTTTCTTTGTCTGAGATGCTTCTGAGGAGATGAGCACACCCTCCTCCATTCCCCCTACTGACACGACCACTTCAGTGAGAGAACAAGGTGAATGATCTTGTGTTCTCCCTTGTTTTGCTGTGTCCTGTGGTTTGATGTGCTGCCTTTCCTCCACTGCGGTTGAACAGTCCCGTTCCTCCTAAGCCCCTTTAACCTTCTCTGACTCTCCTCCTCAGGCTGCTCAGCAAGTCCCCAGTGCTGCTCACTTGGTTTATCTGCCCTCATGCTTTGCATGAGCAGATGGTGGCTATTACCACTTTTCTTGTTGTGCACAAGCAAAAAGCAGCCCAGCATAGCAGTGCTTTGCTTTGGACTGAAATATCCCTTTGCACAGCACAGTTAATGCAGTCGGTTGCCCTCGGCCCTGCGTGTATTAAGTCAGAGGCAGGGACTCGTTAAGAGGCACTAGACTTCCTCAGAGTCGCTCAATACAGTAGGTTCATTATATGTGCTCAACTCCCTCCACTTGTAAAAATGAAAAATTCTGCTCTTCAATAACAACATGCTCTAGCTGACAAAACTTTTAAGCTCTCTCAGAAATATGTTTTGATGCAGAGGAAAAGAATTGGCAGCAGAAAGTTCTGTTTAAAAATGCAGCTTGCTTTCTTGGCTGGATCAGCCACTGTCTCTTTCTGGGCACTCTCTTGCTTCACTGCTTCTGCTATTGTCTTCTGACATAGTATAAAAAAGTCTGATCACTGATGATAGGGAGCTGTGAAGACATCAGGGAAAAATCTGGACATATATATTTGGCTAAAACAAATTATTTTTTCTTTTCCACAGGTGACAAAAAATGTGTCATCCTGTCCCTGGCTGCCCAGCAGCTTGAAATCAGCAGCTGGGTGTCCTTTGATCACCCTTTCATTGATGATGCATTGTACTGTGCTTGCCATTTCCAGTCCTAGGTCAGCCCAAAACCTTTGCTGTGGTACAGTAATTGCTGTCTGTCTGTGCTTAATGTGTGTCCCTATTTAGGAAGTAAAGTTTATGGTTTTCTTTTGGGTAAGGAAACAGCTCTGTGAGAGCTGATCATGGAAGTATTATGTTTTAAAATGAATTTTAACCCTGGCAGGGACCAACCAGTTACAGGAGTTCTTTGCAGACTAGTGAAGCCTCCAAACACCGATCATTTGTTTCCCTTCATTCTATTCTAATTAAAGAAGAAGAATTTAGCAAAACCCCTTCTCATTGTTTTTTGAACAGCTCCTCGCTGGTTGGCCCTGGCAAAGGAAGCTGTTTTGTCACAGAGCAGTTCTGGCTTACAGAGTTCCTGTTCTTTTGTTCCTTGCCTGTTTGTTGCTGCCTTTGCTGTACAATGTTTTACAGGTGTACTGAAACAAATGTTTTGCTGCAGATCTGGCAGGGACTGAATCAGGGTACTTACGTGGGTAAAGAATAGGCCCTTTTCTTTTTATTTTGCCCAGACCCTGATATGTTTCTCAATTCAGCCTTACAAACAATTTTATTGGCACAAGATGAGGAGGCAGAGTGCTGCAGAATCTGTAACTGCAGATAAGAAAAGACAATTTCTTACACTGGCAAAGCTGCCAAAATGCTTGTTTTGTGAAACTTCTCCCCCTAGTTATCTTTTCATCAGGCAACTGAGGAAATTGGATTGTAGGCCTTAAAGACAAAAAACAATCAAACATCAAACTCCACAACTTTGTGTAGGTCTCATGTAGTCTGATTAAGTCCAGACCATTTATTGGAATCACTCAACATACTTTCAGAGCCAGCTTTATTTGGCTGATAGGCTACTAATTTTTGGAAGTTCATAATCTCTAATGATAAAGAAGTGAGTCTGTCAGAATTTTCATCCTTTCACAAAGCAAAATAATAACTATGAACTTCAGGGTGCAAGTTTAGATTGCCAAGGGATTCTTGCCTTGGAGGGATGTGTGTGTTTATTTTTTAATAGATCTGGAAAGTGGTGTAGAGTTAAAAATGGAAGTCTAGGGTTGGAAAACCTGAGTAATTTCCAAACTTTATTCAGCCTCACTAATTCCTGGATTATAGAAACTAAATACTACCCTCCGGACATGAGTTAATCACTGCCATTGATACTGTTGCCAGCTGTTGGCATTTATTAGCTGTAGCACAACCACCTAGAGTACAACAGACTAGAACAGTGGTGAGGACTCCTGTAAAAATGCCTAACATAGGTTCAAATATTAATCACATTACCTGGATATTGAATTAGTTGCTTTTGAAAAAATGTACTGTCCAGCTGAAACTTTTAATCAAGACATTCTGATTCTGGAGTTATAATAGTTTGAATAAAAGGAAATATGAAGGAAACCTTTTGTTTGCAGTTACGGTGGTTTATTTTTTGAGTTGATTTTTCCTTTTAATGTAATTCTTGGTGGTAGCTGAGAAAAAATGCAGTAATGTTAGTGAGAATTTCCTCTTCGTTTAAGAATTATTAAATGGTATTGATACCTGTTTCATATTGAAATGACAGGTTACTTAAAAATCTCTGTGTAATTTCTTTAGTTATATGCAGAATTTTAAATTTTGAGCAAGATACCCGACAGCTACTTTGAAGGTGTTCCAGTAACATTACATTTGCTGGGACAGAATGTATTTAATTCCTTAATGCATGCAGGAAATCTCCAACCAATAATCTTTTTTAAATGCATGAAAGAAGCAGCTGTTTATTTCGGTGGTCTATGTCTCAGCCCAAGTGCTGAGAAAAGAAGTATAAAGGTGAGGTTCTGGACACAGTTCCCCAGTCAGTAGAGACACTTTTTCTTGCACGTTGTTGATAATGTCTCAAATTGGCTTAGTCATGCTGTGTTACCTTTAAAGACATTTAAAACAACCTTGTAAAAGTTGCTGGCTTAACTGCTGGGACAGTGGTGGGCGGATGAAGCAAGAAGTGCTAATATGAGCCATGGCACAGAATATGTAGTGTTACCATGTACCAAAACTGGTCAACTTCTCCAACTTCTCAATATTTTTGCAGGATGGATACAGCCTACCATAGCGCAAAAAAAAAAAAAAAAAGTGTGAATTTTTCTCTATTTTACAGCCAAAGTGTAAATTCACAGACCTGTTCTAACTTCTTATTGTCATATAAGTATTTTAAATGTGATTATTCCAAGGTGGTTTTAATTACTAATTATGTAATCACTGAACTTATAAGAGCTTTTGATTAACTCACAGGCACTATTAAACAAATTGAATTGCTGTTGTAAAGCCAGTTACAATGAAAAATTACTTCAGAGGAAGTTAAAATTGACACATATTTATGCGCTTGTATTTATAAATGGTACAGATTGCCACTACTTCAGTGAGTAGGTCCAGGTAAGATAGCCAGGAAATCAACAAAATTGGAATGTCAGAGGGAAAGATAATGAATTATTCAAAACTGGGGCTATCATTACAGTTATTAGCAGTGTCTGATGATTCAGTATCTGTCTTTGTTCTCCCTGACAACGATGGATGATTTTTAGATTGCCATCGAACAGCTCTGTTATCTTCAATTGAATTTTTGGTTTGTTGTGAAATTCGGACTGGGAGCACCACCCAGTTTCTGGTCAAGAGAGTTAAATAGTCCTGAGAGGAGCTAAAAGTGGTAGTAGTTCTCCTTTGCTCCTTCAATTCCTGTACTGTGTGAACATTGCTGAGTGAAATTTGCTCTCCAGTCTTGGGGCAGAATTATGTGTTCCAAAGACTATTGGGGGATAAAAGTGACTGTTTTAATCTCTTCTAAAAAGTGTTATGTTCGAGGAATAGCAGCAGAGTGACCTGAACTTGAAGGTGCAGTGATGCCTGATGTGCCTTAGATCTTGGCTGGCCCACTGTGCACCTTCAGACCTCAACATCCTCATGACTCCTCCTGGTCAATGAGATGTTGAACCAGTTTGTTTTTAGGGTAGGGCAAGGCTCTGACTAGCTGTTACCTGTGCTCTGCTTTGTTTCTAGCTCTGCAGGCATTGCTCATCTTCCCTGTTTGTAACTTACACATTCTATTCCCTACAACTTTCAGGCTGCTCTTTTACGCAAAACTGACCAGCTCATTGTACCAGTTTATTTTACTCTCTGAGGTCCTTATCAAAAAAAACTAAAGAGTTGTTAATTAGGAGCACAAATATGAGTAGGTGATTCTTAGTTTCCTTTTTTCTAATGTTTGATGTACCTCTGCAGAAAGGCAAGGGAGCTCCTCTGATTAAAGAATGTGCCATTATGGATAGTAAATCTGGGGTTTTGCTTGTTTCTAAGCAATGTCATGACAAAAGCATCTTTGAAGCTACTGAGTAATCCAGCTGTACTTAGTGTGCACAATACCAGTGACCATAAATGTTGAATGGTTTTTAAGTAGCAATATCTATTTCACTTGCTTGTTGGGCTATGGGACATTTCTCTTTTATCGAGTGTATTAAGATGAGAGGTGATGGTGTCAGACTAATTCCCAAAGCTGCATGTGTAAACTGTGACCAAGAAAAACATTCTCATGATGCTCCCTAGTGCACTATTTGCTGTATATTTGCTGTCTTTTTGCTGCAAGGAGATGTGAAATAATTTACTTTGCATTTGTAAGCCACTATGTGCACTTTGCCTTCTTAAAGGTAGTAGGGTGTAAGTGTTCTAGCCTGAACCTTGCTGCTTGCATATTCCAAACTGTGATGTTGGGAGAACTGAAGGGGAATATAAAACTGGAGAACAGCTAGCAAGTAGAAAAATGGAACAGAAACATTGTCATCACAGCACGTTGACATTTGAAATGAACCCAAACACTGCACTTCGTTTTTAGATATGAATAAAGTTCTTTATCTTAGAAACCAGCTGTTCAGTTTAGTATCCATCCCTAGATAAAATACTTCCACTTTGATTAGAACAAAAGTTTTGCCTGCTTATTGGAAACAGAATTCCTGGGAGAGAATTTTTCCTGGCTCTCAGGAAAAGTCATGAAAGATGCAGTTGCTTTCACTTTTGTACCTATTCACTCATATTGTCTCTCTCTTTGATCTACTTCTCGGTGAGGTATGAAAAATACCTGTAATTCTGGGATAGAAATTCCATATTTGTGAGAAATTTTAGGTTGTTATGGGGAGGAGGGTGAAAGAGATTGAGAAGCAGCAGAATTTTCATCTGCTGAACAAGGTTGGTATTTCTTATTGACTGGTGAAGGATCTCCAGGAAATGACCAGGTACAAAAGGAACCTGATGAGGGCGATTCAGTTGCTTATATTGCAGAAATGCTGTGAACACTGCTCTGCAATGATTGCTTTTGAGTGGCTTTGGAAATTCAGTCTTTCTTTCAGAACTCTGTAAAATGCATCAGAACATAATTCCTGTCATTTCTCCTTGAAAGACATTTCTACTCCACAGAACAATTGTCTGGTTTATGGTATCCATGCCTGCCTCATGTCAGTCTGGGTAAGACTGTGTTGCCCTGTTCCTGGCGATATCCAAGTTTTACACCATATGTTGTTAGCAGGAGCGTTTTCATTCAGTGCAGGATAAATTCACCCCTGTGTACAGCTCATAAAGCCACTACGATTCTCTGGAATGAAAGGTGCTAGGTAAATATCAGACATCAAACCTAGGCCATTTTTGTAGCTCTTATGTGTAACTGTTATTTTCTAATATATATGTTTATTGCTATATTTCTAGATGTAGCAGGTGTTTGTTTTTCATTTTATTTCTATAGCAAAATACTTGGGTCTTTTCTCTCTGTAACAGGTGGTCTCCTAAGTTGGTAGAGTGTAAAACACAATCTGAATACTCTGTAGTTCAGAATACATCCAAAACTCAAGTTATCCTCACACCAGCTAAATCCATTAACAAACTGAGAACTTGGTAGCGACAAGATGCTGTTCTTTCATTTCAGTCATTTTTTATCCATCAGTACAAGGTGAGAAATTCACTGATGAATTATCCATTTCTGTGTTAGCAGTTGACTGGGATCAACTGCAGGATCCTCAGGTTTTAGAGCTGTATGATTTAGTATGCAGCCAAAAGTATAGTACAGCTAGTAGTTGTAAAGGATTAAACTTATTATTTTAATAGGAGGGCTAAAAATAATCTTTATATATTATTCTAAATGGAGTAGTTGAGATCTATTTGGCAGGAAACACATTTCTAATTGTGTGATATATGAACATTTTTATTTTATATACATAATAATATTTAGCGCACAGTTCTTTCTAAATATTTGCTAAATAGAAAAGGAATTTTTAAATTAGGTGTTGCTACATGATGATTTGCAACCAATGGAAACAGGCAAAGAAGGGCTAAGGCCTTAAGATAGTTGTTAGTTACTTCAGGTGTGATGAATCAGTGTTGCAACCTGTGGGCGTCACCTTTGTTTGGGAACAAAATCTGCCTGAGGAAGGTGGTGAAAAGTTACAGAGGGAAAGAGGAGCTGCAACAGAATTCTTGCTGAATTTCCATTGAGTTGCACGTTTTAAGTGTGCACTAAATGCAGACTTTGGTGAATCAGAGCCTAAAGTTTATGGCCATTTGTTTTGGGGGAAATCAATACAATTGAGACAGTGCAGCTTCTGTTGTTATTTGATGGCAGGCAGCTTGAGTCATGGCAGTTAACAAATTAATTTTTTATGTGAATTAGGACCTTAAATTCTGTTTTCAAATGAAATATAAGCAGCTCTGACAAAACTTAGTGCTCCTAAGGCATCTGCAATTTTCATAATAATAAATAAGGAAATCAAATATATCAGACGTAGTTATCTTTGAAAACATTGACTTTCTCCCCCCTAAAACTTGGATCAATACAGGAAACTCCCTTCCTTTTTTTTATTACTGCAACTTTTAATTCCCTGTTGTCCTCCATGTGATGACCTTTGCTTCAAGTAGAGCAAATTGTAGATTCCCAAATTTCCCTAAAGAGCCATAACTGCTATGCTATGTGTGGAATAGGAATATTTGAATTGTTGATATGAAATGTCAAAAAATAAGTCTTCAATGGATTTGAACATTGAATTTGCTCCTCCTGATGTTATAATCTACCCAAGCACTTAGTGAATGGCAGCACAAAAATTAAGCTGAATTATATTCTGAAATACTTCAGAGAAGTGAAAAGATGAACTTACGCTTTTTTTAGTTCGAAGAATGCCTCATTCTATGGAAAGAGTTGTCACCTGAGTCTTCATTGCAAAACTGTTTTGCTGTAGATGGTTATGCACAGCATTAAACATGAACAGACAAATACAGGTTTAAAACTCAGCTTTTCTCATGTTATGTGGCAAAACAAAATGCTTAAAGCTCCCAACATGCCAGTGTGCAAAATAAAGCTTGCAGGTAGACATTTTAGGGTATGGAGTGTTTGCTTTTAAAGTATTAAGATTAATCATTGATCTTTAGCCCTAGCCTGACACGGGGTTAAATCTGGATAATAAGGAAGCTGTTAATATTACAGAACATCATTATATGATTACTTTCTAAAAGGAGGACTGTTACTGAATGTCATCAAGCTGTCTCATCTATGTGAGTTGTATGAAATACCTGTAACTAAATAATCTTGCCAAGAACATAAACAGGCTACATATGTGATACTCATTCTAAATAATTATATTTCTCTATAACTTAATCCTATTTTCTGACTTTGCCTGGAATGAATAAACAGTCATATCTTGACTTGTCCAGCAAAGTTGTTTCTTAAATGCTCTAGCTTCAATGTGATGAAATTCAGAAAGCTTCTGTATTAAATTCATAGTGTTATAACCTAAAAAAAGATAGCCATGTTATCTTTAAACATTTTCTTGACCCAAAAATTTGAAAAAGAACTTTTTGTAAGAAATCCTAATATCAGGAGCAATACTTGTTGAATTTTTAAAATATATTTTGATGAGGCTCATTAAATGATTCTTGTGTCTTAAATTCATCTCTGTTATTAGCTGATATGAAGCCTAATCAGTAAGTGGATGTTAATTCGTGTAGTGTAACACTGGACCTCCCAGGAAATTTCCCTGCATGCCATATTACATATTCATACCAGTACTGAGAAAGACACGATTGATACTGTTCCATTCTCCACTCCTGATGGTTATCCAGCAGTGACAAATGTTTCCACGTTTAGCAGTAAAAAGGTACCTTGACTGTCTGAAGTGACACTTAAGACAGAATTAGCTCTTTTCCAAGTTCTTTCCTTCAAATTCTATTTCTTTTCAACACAAAACATCTAGAGTGTAAAATCAATAGAAAGATGGGCACTTTGTTAACAATGGTCAAGAAATTCAGTACTTTTGACATACTCTTTTGGTTAATAAGTTTTTTCTCTATGTGAACTAATTCAATAAATTTTTTTCAGTGAGTGTGCTAAAACTTTTTCAAAAAACACCAAGCTGTGTATTAAAAACATTTTATGCCCAGTGAAGGATTGTAGGTACTGACATTCTTGGGGACATAGGTAGAGAATATCTTAACAGTAAAAATAATTTGGGAAAAGTTGTAGATTATTCTCTGGAAGTTGTCACTTCTGTGTAAGCACCTTGTACATTCCAGTATGACAAGTTAACAAAAAGGCTGGTGTACTGGAAACTGTGGCCTATACAGAACCTTTTATCTGTGTTTAGTTTGTGGTGAAATGTTACAATGATGAATGACTTTCAATTCCCACACTTTCCCTCCTGGCACTAACAAATTTTCATTTGGTGCCACGCTTTCAAGTCAGACAGATTATACTTCTCAAACTGGAACGTCCCATTACGGAACTATTTGAAAACTGTGCTGACACCTGTAAACCTGAATAGATCATTATTTGCTGTTACTCCCTCAGCTTTTCCTTTGCACTTTCTACTCCTACAATTAAGTCTCCTGCTAGAAGCAAATCAGCAATATTTCTAGTTTTCTTGCTAGATCATGGGTACATTTGTCTGTGCTCATATTCATAGGAGTCACATATCACTCCTAACACATTCTTGCACCAGACAGTATATTTTCTGTCACACTATTAAACCCTAAGATGCTGCAGCGGTGCTTCAACTTAAGAACCATAAAGGCTTGTGGTTATTGTGGAAGCCCAGCATCTTAAAATACAGCTTACACAGCTTAAACACAAATTTATGCCGAACATTACTAAGTAATAGTATGAAAAAATCCTTCAGGATAGCAAAAAAGAACAAGAGGGAAAGTTGTCTCAAGTAAACTTGTGAGTATGTAGAATTTCTGCCAAAAGTAGGTTTAAAATCTTTTAAGTCATGACGTGAAGTGACTTAAAGAAATTAAGTATTGGAACGTAAAACTAATTTTGCAATTATAAATGAGTTTTTGTTAAAAAACCAATCTGGAATTTCCTGTTTATTTACTGCATAGAGGGCTGTATCCTATATTTTTATATGAGCAGAGTCTTACCCCATTTCTTGAGGTATGAGTTGCATTTTCTAAGTAGTTTTTTTATTCCATCTAACTTCTAGTGAATTGTTTTTCCTGCCTCTTCGTACTGTTCAAGAGGCAAGATGTGACTCTGTTGTCCTCTACCCATTTGCTTGTGGGTAAAGCATACAAGGAAATTCAACAGGGAAAACAATCAGCCCTGTTTGTCATTACCATTCCTTGACTGTATTTCTGTGGCTCTTTACTCTTCTATAAAAAGATCCTTGGAGCAGATGCAGTTTCTTCTTGAAACACCTCACCATCCTGTGAGAATATTTATAAATAAGTAACTCTTCCTTGCTGGAAGTGTGAATAGACCTCAGTGTTCTGATAGACCAGCCAGGGAAACTGGAACACAACCCAGGCTGGGCCACAATGGGACAACTGTTCTGCTTAACAGACTGTCTCTGCAAGAAAACTGATAACGTTCTGCTGTGAAGCACTTTCAAAATTAAGAAATACTGATAGTTTATTTTTATGCAGTTCTAGTTTAGTCCTTTTACAAGTTTACCCATAGGTCTTTGGCATTGTATGAAGCAAAACAAAAAGTGTGTTTGCCCAATCAATTTGGCTTAAGTGAATGCATGCGTATAAATTCATGTGAGAGTTAATTCAGCCCTGTGTAAATGGCCATTAGGATAATGGTCTGATTTCTGCCCTTCTCTAATGAAGTCTAATGAAATATTAAACTCTTTAATGCCTAAATTTTTCTGGAGTTCCATCAGAAGTGATGCTATTACATACATGTGATTTATTCACATAATAAGGAAGGTGTATCAAAATATAAAATAAAAGCCTTAGAGGTTTTTTTTGGGGGGGGTGTTATATTTTAGGAGTTGTATCCTACAGGTTTCCAAGTAACGACAGAATTGGTAGATAGTAGTTCCAAGGCACAAACCCAAATTGTTTTCAATGTTAAAGCAATTGCCTACTTTATTTTCCTGATATTTCCTTTGGGGACTTTCATTCAGGTAATTTACAGTGCTGTCTCCTTTCAAGTTTTCCATAGCAATTGGCACAATGTGTGAAACTACGATAGGTTTAGAGGCCAGCATGTTCACCAAAAGTCAGATTCAATGTGAATAAAGCTGTATATTTGGGGTTTTTTGGGATGGCTATAGAGTGGCAAGAATTTTTTTGTATTTATGAATTTTCTTATGCACTGGAAAGCACCATCAATTCAAAGTAAGCTTAACAAGTATTAAGTAACACTTATCTTCTCTTCCTAAGAGACTGATTTTTTTTTTTTTTTTGAGCCGCCATTTAATTTGCAGGACTTGGTGGCTGTAGGAGATTTTTAACTGCCCAGAAATTTGTTGATGAGAGTTAAAACAGATCACATTTCCTTAAATGTGTCAGAGGATATTTCCTACAAAGAAAAAAGCATTTTAGGCATAGACTTTTGAAGATTTAATTGTGACTGGCAAGGAAAAAAAAAGTGTTAAAAATGTCAAAGTGAAGGAATACTGAGAGTAGCTGTCAGCAGTGCAACTGGTGATCTCTGAGACAGGAAGGAGGAAAAATAGCAAAATAAAAACAATACATCTCAGTATGACAGACTCTCTTAAACTCCTAGAATTGGTCAGTGAAATCCTCCGAGAGGCTTCTCAGAGGCACTAAAGAAAACTGCAGTCTCTCCAATCAATTATATTAGAGGTAAAAATGCATTTCCCATTACGAAGGGAAAAGTAGGGACCATGTGAAGTCTGTTGGTAAAGTTGAAGGTTTGTGTTGAGTGGTTGAAAAGCAGCCTGCAGCCAAAGAGGGGGTCTTGTTACCACACTGGATTCCTTGCCTTGAACTGCTCCTGGTGCTCTGCAGCAGACAGTGAGCAGACTTGGAGAACTGAACTTGGTGAGAGTTCCTGGGGTTTCTGTGGACTTTTTTACAGCAGCTCACTGTTAATTCAGAAATTATGTGCAATTCTGTCATGCCAAGTGTGTGGATACCAGGCATTGCTTGTGGGTGTCAGACATTACAGGGAGTTCACACAAGGTCATCTTGCTATAAACGATGGAGAAGCCTGGCCTTAATATATGTCAGAAAAAAATCAACTAAATGAAGTAATTTGAAATGGTACAGAACTGCTCAGAAAACTGTAGGGAGAAGCTCTTAAGTGCATGGAAATGCCCTCGTGTTTCAGAACATATTGTTCTTTTTCATCAGTGATGGTATATATAGTTTTCAGTCAAAGCCAAGCTGAAAGAAACTTTCAGAGTAGAAAATAATGGGGGATATACTGAGAATTCAAAATTCAAAAGAAATACCTTGTTAAATCGTGAATATCAATGGACAAAGAAGTGAGGTTGGAAATTCTTCAATTGAAAGAAGTGCTTGTGCATGAGAAGGAACAACTAACTGAGTACTTGTTTTGCAAAAAAAAAGGTTGATTTTGCAAATAGTTAACTCATCAGTGATAAGACCTCTGAGCTAGATCCATAAGTTTTCTCGAGTAAATGTAAAATCAACTAACTTATCAGTTTCCAAGTATCTGGCTACTGCTGTGAGGAGGGAGGAGGAAACCTGGTCACAGCAGTAGTTAGTCTACTGTTTCCTCAGGTTTGAGCAAGGAAAACTAGACTGCGTTTAAAAAAGATTAAAAGTAGGTGCAGTAGGGGAAAAATGTCAGAGTATTGCATAGTTAACTCATCTGTTATCTTAAATACTCTGAAGAAGCCTAAGGAGTGTGAGCTCATAATGCATATGTATGTATTTTAAGCAAAGCGTGCCATTTCCATGGGATTGTCTTCAATGCAGTCCTGTTTCAATCAAAGCAAGCACAGCTGCGCCTGTTCCTGTTCTGATAGGAAGCGCTGGGAGTGCGAGTGGAGGAAATGCAGAGAGCGAATTCTCATCCATCACTTTAACACACTGTACCACGGGCTGAGCTGTGATAAGGGATCCTTGTCACACTGCAATTTCCAGCTTCCTGAAATACCTCTTTGTACTCTGCCTTTTAGGGGGGGTGATAGAGGGTGAGGGAAGCACAACATGGACATTTGTGGAAACTTGGATGAAATTGCTGTGAAGCTGCTTTTGATGTAGCTCTTTGGACTCCATTTGATGTTTTTAAATGACAGGACAGGCTTTGTTTAAAGCACAGCTTTTAAAAGTTTGCCCCTCTATTTAGTTTTTTCATTTGCTATTTGATTGGTGGAACCTTTTGCATTTTCAGTGACTCTGTATCATTTTTTACGCAGAAGAGCAGTTCTGGGCAATTCAGGCTCTATTACGCAAAATGCTGCTTGCTGTTTACTGTTAATAATAAGCCAAAAACTTTACTGTCCTTTTTTAGTAGGTGAGTATTTTATGCTGCAATCTGCCAAGTGAAATTAGAGAACAGTATCTCAAAAACACTTAATGTCTATGTATGCTGTGAATTTTTTTACTAGTATTTTTTATAAAAAGTAATTCAAGAATGGAACTGAATATTTGCACTCAGTTAGTGAGAGGGTTGAATTTGTGATTTGTGATAGTTGTCCTGTTACTGTTCTGATTTAGAGAGCGAAACAAAACTCACTTAACTTTTATTTTGTATTAAGGATGCTTTATTGAAATCTGTAATTCTTCATTTATAAGAAGGTTAGGATAAGCACAGTATTTTGCTCAGTTACTTCACTTGGAAAGCCTTTTTCAGTAAGTAAGCTTCAATACCTGAATCCAAAACATATTTTTAGAAAATGGTCTGAGAGACTGAGAATGCAGGTACCTTGAGGTAAGGGTAACATATGAACTCCTTGTGACATGTGTGTGTGGCCTGCTCTCCTCTTGAGAGCTCTTTTTTGGAGGGGTTCTACTGTGTAGCATTCCATTACTTCTGTGTGTGTGCATTTAATACACTTGACTGTTGCTCGTCCCAGAACTCTGAAAGTGTTTTATTTCCTGTGTCTGAACTCTGTCCTCCATTTATTGCACCATGGCACAAGATGCTGAGATGCAGCTGGCTCTGCACACACGGTCCTGGGTGTGTGGTCTTCAAGTCCTTCAGCAGAACATACTGGATGAGGTGGCTTTAATTAATTTTCCACACCTTCACATTTGCTGCTAAAAAATCATCCAACAATACCCCATATTTCCCTAGATTCTCTTAAATGTTTGTCTTGGGATAGGAGGGAGGCTGATTTTCCCAAGTGTGGGCCTAGGGTATACATGTTTCTCATTTATCAGTTCTTCAGTTTCTTTAGCTTCTGTATCTTCCTAGCTTCCAGCTAATATTCTGGATTGGAAGTTATGTTTTATTTGACTGCAAAACACTGTGCTCTAAGTGCCTTCAGTTCTTCACCCAAGTGTGATTATGTGAATGTGTATATATGTATATGTGTGTATATATATATATATGATTTTCTGGCCTTGCTTATACTGCATAATATTCTAAAATAGTCTTAATCCTTCTCTCACATCACTGATCATGTTCTTTTGTTAACTATGTGGAACATATTGCCACTAAGCATTGTTGATAATTACGCTCCTAAAGCTCATTTCTGTAGGAGAGCCATATGGTATCCATAATGATACATAACACTGATGTGGTCTTCAGTTACCCATAAGTGAATAACTGTTTGAGATGAAACTGATGTTTTATTCATTCCTTTCAGGGAAAAAAAAAAAAAAGAAGAAAATTGCATATTTCAAGAAGTGAAACATGGGGAAAAAAAAATCTCATTTTCTTGAAAGAGAATCTAACATTTGCACCATGTAGTGACTGGGAGGTACTTAGGGTTCAGTAAAGATGAACTGAAAGTAATCTACAGCAAAGAAGTAAAAATCTCCTTTAAACCTCTGCTAAAACTGTCTGGAAGTAAGGCTACTTGGCAAGAAGCTATCAGGACTAGGAGATGGATAAACTCCTTGTGATGAGGAAAAAGGTAGGGCATGAACTCCTCTTGCCTGTTTCCTCCAGGTGCTGAGGCAAGGAGCATGCACTGATTGAACCTGGCACTCATAGAGGGGTTGTCACTGACAGATTTTCTTGTGCCTTTGGAGCTAAGAGGGAGTCCTGCTTGTTCCACAAGCTGGGAAGGCTGCAGATGTGCAGTCCCTGGTCACAACCACCCAGCTTCAGTGTGAACACAATCAGTATAAACTGGGATTGACATGCTTCCATATGGTAAATGTTACACAAACAGCAAGAAAAATACCCCACAACAAGAAAAAAAGCCCTGACTGGTCTTTAACCTTCTTACTTATTGGGACAGGAACTTGTGGCTATTGCCTGGCTACTATTGCTAATGGCAGCACCCACATGAAAGAGATATTGGTATGAATTTCCCAGTTCACTAGCATTTCACTGTATCTGTCTATCCTAATGTGATGTATTCCAGATGAACTGAGCAGAAAAGTCATTAATTACTGTGAAAAAGGAGGGAGTTGAGTTAAAAGCCCTATTTGTCAAGTAAATGAAAATTGTCTTTATTCTGATCGCTTGCTTTTGGTGAAACATGGACAATTTCAGAATCCCTTTTTCAAAGAAAAGAAAAAAGGTTCACTGTTCACAATTAGGGCTCTTTGGGAAGCACTAATTATTATCTTTTGCAGTATAGAAAAAAGTAATGAGCACTTCCATATTGTCACCACTAACCTTGATTAGTCCTTCAGATAAAATTCCAAGAAATGCCTTTTACGTCGGTTTCATACAATATTCATTATACTTCCAATTGGCAGATCTTAATAATTTAGAGCTGATCAGTATCTTTAATATTTTCTTTATTCAAATATTACTGCCAAAACTGTCTTTGGCTCAGAGATGTCCAGTATAGACATCTTTACTTTCCAAGGGATAGAGTGTTCTCCTCTTCCTGTGTGTATTTGCTTGCCACAAAAGAAGCATTCCAAGGAAGAAGTTTCCTAAATCCAAGTTTTGAAATATGTGCCTTAATATGGGACTTGCCCGTCTCGTCTGGAATGCTCATCTGCACAGACATTCAGAAAATTTCCTAGCAAGATTCCTGTTATCTGGAACTTAAGGGACCAAGTTTTCTTTGCTTCTGCTGTAAGTGAACTTGCAGACCTAATTTAAGCTTTCTTGATTTTTTAAAGTATTTCTTTCAGTATTTGGTGAAAATCTTCCCAGCAGAAAAGCCTAATACCAATTTGAAAGTACCGTGTATGTAGCACATCCCCAGCAATCAGGGCACGATAATCAGAACAGAAATTACCTTTTTTTTTAAACAAGATAACTCCAATTTGGTGAGGTTTGCAACTGCTAAGAAAAATGTGGGCAATTTTGACATCCTTTCAGCAAGAAAATGGAATTTTTCTGAGATTTAGTGTTTGCTAGATCTTGTTATGGCAGTGATTTTTGGCATATGTGTACATGCACAGTTTTCATTATTACAATAGAAACAAACTGCTGTTGATGCAAGATTCCAAAAATCTGCATAAAAACATCCAATGAAAGAAGAGAGAAAGACGAATAAAGAACCTGGATGCCCTTACTGCATGCAAGAAAATCTTGCTTAAGTAAAATCAGCTAAACTAATGAATTCTGAACTTTGTTTAATTCAAGCAGCATAACAGTAGTGCCAAGATTTCAGTCACACCTGGTCTGAAAGTTGATAATGCTGTTAAGACACTTCAGTTAACTACAAAAGTAATTAAGCACTCTTTACCCAACTTTATTCAAAGTGTTACAGGTTTTATGTGGCTTTGACTTGTTTCATGAACTTCAGTTTTCAAGTAATTTTCCACTGACTGCTTCTTCTATCCTTATATGACTTGGTGGTTTTACATCCTCTTGTATTTGCTTTAGCAAGCACACTCATTTAGAGTCTGGAAATGGAGTGTACATTGCCTCATCTTTTCTCTTCACTGTTATTAGACCTTACTTGAGAGAATAGAACCATTAAACTATTTCTAGGGCATAATTTCTGTTTAAAGAAATGGAATAGAGGGAGATGGAAAGCTGGGCAGAACCTGAAATCGGGGAGTTAAATGCTTCAGATGTTATATTTTCAGCTTCTAAGGTGCCAGCAAAAATCCTGAGCTTCAGTACTGCTTTTAGGCTGATACAGGCAGTGATCCCATCAGCGTTCTGTGAGATAAAATGGTGACATTGCTTCTTGTAAAGGAGTGGGCTTGCCTTTGTTGTATCCCTGTAATTTCAAGGAAAAGTAAAAAAAACAGTGAAGTGACACTAGATTCTGAGTTACCTTCTGGCTGTAATGCGCTTTTATTTAAATCTAGTGTGTAAGCCTATCTAAGTAGATATGTTTGTGCTAGTGTACCCTCTATAAAATGAATAACCTGCAACTTGAACCAACAGTTTCTGAGAGGCTGGTTTGATATGTGTTATCTGGAAACAGCCTGATACAGAAAATAACAAGAGATGGCCAAGCTGAGTGTTTATACAATGTTGTTTTGGGAAAAAAATGTTCAGAAAATCCATATGGTGTCAGTGACTTTTTTTTTTGTTTTGTTTTGTTCTTCTATGTTTTGGGGAGTATCTGGTAGGTAAATATTCTTCCTACCCCCTGTATTTTCCTTCAGTAGATAAGCTTCATAACCAGTAATAAACTTTTTTGTTAGAAAAATAATTATGTCTCTTCAATCATACATACATTAACTAATGCAGAAGATGAAATGTATGTAATATTTCTGAAGGGAAGAAATAGCAGTTCAACATCCCTGCTGAGCTCACATATTTACAGAATATATTGTCCGTGAGATTCCTGTAATGTAATGCCCATGGTTCAGTTACCAGTTCTCTGAAAACCACTTCTCATTTCTGATTTATCCAAACTTTGGAATTAATGATTGAAGCTAATTACACTTCAGAATTCAAACCTCATAAATGAGGGGAAGGAAAAAGATGTCACCCACAGACGTGACCCATGTTTAAGATTTTATCTGAGGACTAATCAGTCTTGATTTGCACGGAGTATTTTGCTTTTTAAAAGGCAGAGCAGTATAGGAAACCTTGAGGTGGAACTTTGAGTATCCCACAGCTTAGCAGTAACTCCTGTGTTAGGCTTGTCTTAGGGATTCTTCTTTTTTTCCCCCCTGTCCTCCCTTCATGGAGTTCACTCTTGCTGTTGGGAGTAGATTTCAAATTTAAATGTAGAATTCTCTTTGAAATTGTCTTGTTCTGAATTCTTCTTAGGGATTTGGACTTCTGAGTTGATTCCTTTTTGTGGCAAAAAAAGACCTGAAAGGCACAATATGGTTTTCCAGTCTGTTTTAAACACTGTTTTATGAGAAATTGAGGCTTTCAGCACTTCTTAAGGAATAGGGCACACCTGAAACCTGAACTTATGAGACTGTAAAGATAAAGCTATTGATATTTTTTGGACTTTCAAACAAAATGCAGGTAAAAGATTCTCAATTGAAGGAGATTGTATCTGTGCTTTTGAAGTTCCTTTCATTTCCTGTGTAAATGAGTACAAAATACCTCTTGAGCACAGGCATGTGGAGCAGAAATAAAATGATCAAAACGATCTCCAGCTCTCAGATGGCTAATTCTTCTTTCTCTGCATGAAAATCTGTTATAAATTCAAATTTCTGAAGAATCTGTAGACTTGTAATCTCCAGAAGCTATCCATGTATGTTACATATTTGGTTTGTGCCTTGATACCTAATTTGCTTTTCTGGAAAATGAAGGGTAAAGGAAGCACTCGTGTGTCTTATACACAAAATAGGCTGTTCAGGAATAAGATAAGATGTAGTTGAGCCAGTCAAGAGAAATAATAGCCAGTCTAAGTTTGATTTCTAATTCAGTTCTACTCATAGAATTAATTTGTAAGTGATTATATCAAGGAAGTGAAAGAATGACACTTAGAGAGTTAATCAGAAATTCTCCTTTCAAGTGTTATTAGCAAATAAAGATTTCAGACATGGTGCTCAGGTGTCTGGTTGCACAGCTTTGAAGATGAGGAATATGGAAAGGTACTCGTGCTTTTGCACTTCAGAGCCAGGGGATTGCCTACCAAGGGAGGATACAAACAGTAGCACTAACTTTAAATATGTTTTTAACTTTGCAGTAGTATAAAAGTTAGTTTGAAAATTGAATTTCAGGCATCATGTATTTGTGGAAAATCTGAGTATAGAAGAGCGCAGGAATTGCTTAAACTGTTTTTTCAGCCACTCTGGGACTTGTCTGGATATTTGGGTTGACTCAAATTTCTTTTGTGGTGCCATAAGAATCTGAAAGGAACAGTTGCTTTTTAAACCTGTGGTTTACTTTTGTTTGGACTCTTGAGCATAAAACTCCTTAAAGGCACTCAGAACACCTCCAGATGTGTTTCTACAGTCTTCACATCAGTCTTTCTTACAAAATAGAGTGAGTTTTAAATCTTTAATTAAATTCTGGAATCAAAAATGTTGTCTAAACCAGCTCTCCTCCTGTGCAGCCTTAGGAGACTGTTTATTATGTACTTAATAAAAAGTTAATTATTGGATATGCTAGTCTGTAATTGTGACCTTAATCATGAGTTCTTATCATTCCCAAAGTCAGTCTTAAATTATATTAAAAACATTATATGCACACATGATTAGAAGGTAGAAAGGATTTAAAATCTGACTTTTTAGGTATTTTATCTTGTAAGAAAGCTAATCTCTTATGAATAGGAGCCAGACATCTATAGAATATCCAGAGAATTCCACTGATCTTGAAATGAAACGGTTGTGATTTGCTGTAAGGTATAAAATTTGTGACCACAAAGAAAGGTTCTCCCAGTCACTTGACTGTTTGGGGAAAAATAGGTTCCCATCATGTGAAAAAGCAGTGAAACTTTGGGGGTAGCTGGAAAGGCAGCACAGATTCCCTGTTTCAGAAATGGGTGGGCTGTCAGTGCCCCCTGGGACTGTTGGACCCCAAAGAGTTCTGCCATATCCAGACCTGTTCTCTCCACTTATGCACGTTGGTCTGAAAGCAGTGGTGGCCATGAAGCACTCAGCTGCTTTTTCAGACTAATAAAAGCATCTGTGTTTGAATGTATGCAATGTAAAATACATACACATGGAAATACAGTATGCTCTCTGTGAAGTATTAGTGTTATCAGATTTATTTCTTCAGTACCTCTTTTCTTTTTTCCTGTGTTTATTTTGGTATTGATTTTTGCTTTTATTTCAATCTTTGTATCTTAGAACCGACTTCAGTAATTCTGTTTAGATGATGCACTTCTGGTAGAATTCTTGGAATCAGACTTACCAAATTGCTTTTTTAATGATGGTTTTCCTCTGGGGTGTTAGCTGGTAAGTTTGTGCAATATGTTTTAGAAACGATATTGCTTTCTCTGGAAAATGGTTTATTCATACAGCAATAACCCAAACACATTTTATTGTCAGAAATTGCATAAAATTCAGTTGTGGTGCCTCCGCAGATTTTCTTCTATAAAAAAGAATGAAAATATCTTGCCATGAAAGATCATGACTCACTGGCATTGGTAATTACAAAGCTCTTTTAAGTTTAAATATTAAAACTGTGCTCTACTACCTAAAAATGACAATAGTTTTCACTTTATCTCACAGCCACAAAGAGAGTTTAGGTGGTTTAGGAAGAAGGTGATGAAGGAATTCTGTCAAATTTGTAGATGTTGAGAAAATTCTTCCTCTGTTTGTACTGGCACTTAAAAGTGTGTGTTTATATCAGATACCAGGCAGTTGTTCCATTGAGAATATGAACAGGATTAAAGATCCAAAAACTTAGTTATTATTAGTGCTTGCCAGTTTATAGTACTGCCATATATAATATTGTAAGATGATATGATAAGCAATACCAATTTTTGTGCTTCAGAATTTTTACACATCTATTTGGAAAGGTCATTGGAAAAATCTGATTAGTTTGATTCACTGCCATTTCAACAAATACAGAGCTCATGTTATTAGAGTATTTATTATTTAGTTTCCTTTTCTTCAGTGCTCTCTCTACAATGACAGAATCTAACTTAACCTGTTACCTTACAGCAACTCTTCTATTTTCAAAAATGCCCATTTTAATTTGAAAATGCCACTGGTAAATGAAATAGTGTCTTATTATATTACCTGAATGTTTTATACTCACAGTGATGTTCCAGTAATATTAATAATAATCTCAAACTATTCCTATGACTTTCTTATTTTGGTGTATTTGCTGGAATGCAAAATCAGTGGGAGATTGCTGTCCTTGATGTGTGTGTAAAGACTTGCTAAGAGATTCTTACTGGGAGCCTTTAATCTTTGATTTTTTTGGCTTTCTCACTGGCCTGTGGATTAGGGGTTGTAGGGAGCAGCAGCAGCAGGAAAGCTGCAGCAACCACAGCTCCAAGCAATGTGTGGGAGCAGGGAACCCACACCTCTGTGAGGGTGGGGGAATGCCCCATAACTGCTTATAACTTGAGGGGGCTGCAGCTTTTGGGGATTAGTTCTTGAAGGGTGCTTAGAGAATTAGTAGGTGTGTGTTAATACCTTGTAAAGTTGAGGTTTATGTGTGTTATTGCTAATATTGATTCTGGACATTTCCTGCCTGTGCTGCTGATTGTGTTGCTAATAAATCAAACTGCTTTGATAGTCAATTGATTGGTAGCTTTTGAATTGAGTAGCTTTCCTCCAGACAAGGTACTTAATATTGATTAGCACATTCAAAAATTTTAAGAGTAATCCAGCAGCAGTTTAAATGCAGTTAAACCATTTTGCTGATTCTTCTCTACCATTATTCCTTGTGGCCAGTCCTAATTGGTTTTACATCACAGCTAAAAAACACCCTAACCCCAAATTCATTAGTGACCCCCATGGAATGCAAGGTAAATTTCAGATCTTCATTATAAGCATTCAGTGAAATAGTCATTGCCCATAAATCAGATAAGCGTTATTGCATTTTATTTGTACTTGTGTCATGAGCACTGTCATGAGCAATTATGTTAAAAAAACCCCAAAACCCTGACATACACACACCCACACACCCTCCTCCCCTGCAGCATTACTGAAAATATTTTCTAGGTAGCAAACTTTGCAAAAAAAACCAACCAAAAACCCACCCAGCTGCTTGCCTTGGGCAGCTGCTTCTCATTCTGTCAGTAATTGCCTGCATTCTAGGTGCTTCTCTCAGGACTGCAGTGAAATTGCATGCAGAAGGCCTGACTAAGTGGTCACAAGGGTCTATTCTGCCTTTAAAATCTAAGAAACTACTGACTCCTGAAGGTTGCTAAACCCATTCAGTTTCTACTGAATGAACTGGAATTGAATGTACTGAGTTCTTTGCAAGGAAGCACTTTTTATAAAGAAGCCTTCAAAGATTTAATAAGCTATAAAAGGTGAGATTGAATCTGCTCTGATTAGCACCTGTAAATGAGCTTGAACTGACTACAGTGATCAGATGCTGACAGCCCCCTTCTGCATAAAAGTAAAGATAATTACCCAAGAAGTAATTTCCTGGATGGGTTTAGCCTTTCAGAGTGTGGTTTTTCTGTATGTATTGCTGGCTGGAAGTTCCTGTCATGCTGAAACTCAGCATTTGGCATTGTCTCTTAATTTTGTACCTACAGAAGGCAGCAGGAAAACTTCCAATAACTGCAGTGAGTTTTGGGTTGGGATCTGATCAAGTATTCTGTGGTATTTTTTTATCACTAGTGGCAAGTACGTGATTTGGTTTTCAAGTCTGTGTGAAGGGTGGTGGATGGGGAGAAGAGAGCAGAGAGTTTTAAGTTTTTTAATCTGTTTAGAAAGTTTCAGGTTCAGGGTGTCTTGGAGCTGCTGAGATGTTTACAGCTCATGAACTCATTTACAATCAGTTTCCCATGACTTTGTCAGCCATACCATAACACCCTGTAGCTTGTGGTTGTTTTCCAGTTGACAAACTGGTGCTGGAAAGTGAGTTGTGTAATTCTGAGTCTGTAATAGAACATAAAAGTATTTGTAAGGAACTAGGGAAGAAAAGAAGCCTTATAATGGTTCTCTCCACTATAAGCCTCAAACTGGAGCAGGTCAGCTTCCTAGAAATGTTTCTCACCAGGGTTTCCTAGCCAGCTAACCCTTTGGCAGTCTCCAGATAGAAAGCAGGTCAGTTGTGTCCACTCTGTGCTCTCTTAGAAGTCCAAAATCCTTTCTAAATCACAAACCCCAATAGCAT
Organism: Promerops cafer; assembly: GCA_013398275.1. Classification (NCBI taxonomy): domain Eukaryota; kingdom Metazoa; phylum Chordata; class Aves; order Passeriformes; family Nectariniidae; genus Promerops; species Promerops cafer. The sequence continues at coordinate 573,821 of VZSE01005940.1, forward strand.
TGTGGCAACACAATTGCATGGAAAATTATATCCCCATAGCCATGATAGGTGTGATGTTAAGCACAGACTCTCCAGAGAGTGGCACCATAGGTCTTGAATGCTGATACATTGTCAGAAGGTCTTCAGCAAAGAGCCCTGTGGCTAGAGCAAGCTGAAAAATGGTTCCTGTCTATTTAAAACAAAAAGCGTGCAATTTTTTTCTTTCAGACTATAATGTTATTTGGGTTTTTCTTTTGGAGATTTTTTGGTGAGAGGAGTGCTTTAAGGGCAAGGGCCTGAGTAAAGTGAAGAGTTTCAGGCATATCTCCATATATCAGAAGCTGTGGCTTCTAATAATTTCCAATATATCTGCACAAATAAAGTAAGAAACTCTTGCCTTGAGGTTGCTTGAATTAGATTTATTATTAGTTTTGATGGTCGATAAAAGCTGTTTGGAGCTGAGCTATTTTTAGAGAATGTCTGTAAACAACTAATAAACTTTACTCTTAGGATTGTGTTGGGCTAACAAAGCCTTAGAACTGGTAAAATAATATATTCATTGAGAGCGGACCTTTCTGTACTTGGATCTTTACATCAGTCTTCTCTGAAATATATATTTTTTAAACTTTTAAGAACTAAAAAATACTTTTTCTTTCAGGAATGTCTCCCGCTGGGGTTTTTTTGCTGTTTGACTGGTTCTTCTAACTACATGATGTCACAATTCAAAATTATTTGTATACATTTAAAGAATTTGGAATTTATTTCCTGATTATATGGAGACAATTTTCAAAAGCAAGTTTTATGTGATATTTGTTTTCCCTAATAATTGTGCAAAGTTATTGCTTCTTATTGAGTAAACTCTGTTACTAGAATAGCTTTGAAAAGTGTGCCAGAAAAAAACTGCAATCTTGTCAAACTACATTCTGTTTAGAATTTAAATGAATCCAAATTTGAGAGTCATCTATTTTAAATTGTCTTTCATTGGGGCAGAACAAACAACTGAGTTTTGAATGTGACACAGCTGCAGAAACTCTCAAACCACAAAAAAAGCCCCAGACAAAAAGCTCTGTAGTGGTACATTTGTAACTTTGGATGGTTATCTGAGCCACCCTCAAATAAAGGGAAATAAGGTTTTATTTACATAAAACAAAGAATAATAATTAAAAAAAAAAAAAGAAGCTTAAAGGGAAATGCTTCCTCAAGGGGCAAGGCAGAAGCTGAGTGGACACCAACTTTATTAGAAATCTGTGTCAACTGATGAAAGCTGAGAAGTTTGGATTCCTTCTGACATGAAATGGGTTCGTGCTTTCTCTTGCTCATGGAGATGCTGGAGAGTATTTCAGCAGAGGTGCATTTGCTCAAGAGAAACACTCAAGGATGTACTGCTCTGCTGAGTTTAAGTCCTTAAATTATAGCTTTAACTGCTGCTGGAACACACAGGAACATTTGACTCTTTGTTAGTATTGCATATCAGCTAAGCGTTTTGCTGGGAGTGGAGGCAAAGATATCTCTTGTGCCACCACAGGTACATTGTAATCACTGGCACGCTGTGTTCAGGTAAATGGGAGAAAAAGTACATGGGATTAATCATCTGAGAACAGGGTGGTTCTTCCAAGTTCTCTGGTAAGACTTCACAGCTTTTTTCCCCTGTTTTGGAACAGTGGCTTTGCAGTGGTTTAGTTTGCTCTTTATATTGGATAGTGTTGCAGGCTTCAGTAAAGGTTTGAGGCAATGCAGTGGTGGTATATGTGCTCCAAGCAAGAGATGGGGTTTTTTCCCGCTTTAAAAACCTTACATTAAAGAGATTTGTCCAGGAGTACTCTACAAAAGGATATTCTCCTGCTTTTCTTTTTATTGCTTCGTTCATACTAGATGTCCTGCATTGTTTAGTTTGGTTTTTTAATATCACTTCAGGAATATTTTTCCCCTGGTGCATTACCTCCTTTATTCAAGCCTATTCATTCTCCTGTTTGCTTCTCCATGTTGTACCTCTTTTTTAGGTTTTCTGTGTTTACTGTTCTTGGTATCTATAGCTGCAATATAGTCCATGACTCCTCATTTTCTGCTGGCAGTTCCTTTGATGCCTTGGTTTTCAATGCTGAACCCTCTTTTCTGAATCCTGTGGTCTTCAGAGTGTATTTATCTGGACACAGAAGCATGTAGTAGGCTTTTTGCCTCCAGCCAATTGATAAATTATAGTTGAAATAAAGTAATAATAGGCCAGTGGATGGAAAAAGTTCTAGTAAAAAGCACTGCCTATGCTTTCACTCTATTTTCACTGTGATTTTCCTAGAAAATTGGAGGTCTAAAACTATATAGTGAGAAAACATCCTTTGCTCTTCCTCCTTGCAACTTTACCAGGTGAAAGGAACCTGTAAAAAATGCACACGTGTCTGTACTCTATAGTGGAATATATGAATTGAAACTTGTATTTGTAAAAAAACTTGGAAAACCAGTGGGATAGTAATAACTGAGTTCTTTATGGCCTTGTTTTACTGTTTTCAGCTTTGGAACATGGATATGGTGATGGGGGACGTGCGTCCTTTTAAATTTAAATTCCTTCAATTCCTAATGCTAATACGTTTTCTTAAAATCTTTTCCATAAAATAAAAAGTAACATGTACAGTAGGATCTATTTGTGATCAGGATTTATAGTGCTAGGAGCTAATAGAAATATTGTCATTAAATGGAATAATTAATGTTCTTTAGAATGTGTACTTTTCATCATAGTTTGAACAACTGACTTAATTATGGGTTCTGGAAGATATTTGATTAATTTATTCTTCTTGTGAGGCTGAATTTCACTTGGAGAAATTAATGAGGCTTTAAGAAAGTTTTAGATGTCTGTAATGCACCTTGAATTAACTCCTTTAATGCCGGGAGGCCAAAATCCTGCAATGGGAGAAGAGTGTAGGTGGCCCTCGCGAGGCTGCTGCTGTCCCCTGAGGGTGATGAAGCCCCGTGCCAGCACCTCCCCACCATATCAGCCCTGATAACACAGAGAGCAAAGGACCAGTCTGGACTTTCACTGACCTGTTTTACCAGTTGGAAGGAATAGGGAAATCTGGCTTAAACAGCTCCTTTTCCTGCACTAATGTGCTGGGAAAGATGAGAACGCAAAGTGGTTTAAGAATGAGAGTTGAGCCTTGTGATGCATCCCTAAGACGTGTTGGAGGTTTCAGTCAAAAGGTTAATTTAAGGCAACTGTGAAGTTGAATTTTACTGTCTGTCTTGCACTCTTAGGGGGAGAAATTAGTTTAGCATTAGATTCTGGGGGATGAAATGCGAGATCAGACCTTCTGCAGTTGACCTCTGCTCAACTGTTTTCAGCAGTAGACAGTTTTATTAGAATCTAACAAGCAGCAATGTTTGTACAAAGACTTGGATACATATGGAATTCTGGAGGAAATGGACTGTTCCCCTTGCAAATGCCTGGGGAAGAGAGGGGCTTGAGGTGAGAAAAAGTAAGGGGTCCGTGTTCGTTGCATCTTGTGATTGTTGTCCCAGGTGCCACACCACTCATCATGCTTTAAAGTGATCCTAAGCATTAATTTAATTGTGTTTGCAATTTGAAACTGTGATTAGTCTTCAGTGTTGGAGTAGGGTAGGTGAGCAGGCCCTGGAGAGAGGTGTTTACTGCGAGTGTCACTTAGTAAAAGTAGATGACAACAAATTAGGGTCAGGATGTGTCAGAATGCTCATTTTTGGTGACTTCTCCTTATAGAGAGTTTCTCAGAGAAAGCTGAGGAAGCCTGTTTGGCTGGCAACAATTTTTGCTGGTGTGTCACAAAAGTACCTTCCCTATTTCTTTTATACTGTGTGCCATTTATATATATATATAAATATATAAAAATACATATATATCTTATAAGTGTGCCTCATGATTCTTCTCCTCCTTTTGGGACAGACTATTTGAAAGGGCACAGCTTTGAGACATTCAAGGTTCATAATTGCAAATTAGCATCCATCTTTATGCACAGAGTTTTATTTTTATCACTAAGGAAAATGTGATTATGTGACATGAAATCTCAGGATTATACTGTAACACTCTGGATGCTGTAAGTAATTTTAAGAATAGTTAAAGCAAAGAAATCTACTATGTATGTATAGTTTTACACTCAAATTAGAATTGAAAAAATGCAGTAATGTCATAAAAACCATACTATTACTGTGGGAGAACCTTGCTTACACATTTGTTACAGTGTTTTGTCTTGTTCAAAAACTTAATGCTTACATCAAAAAGGACAGCAAACTTTTTTATGTAAAGGGAGACATTATTGTTTACTAATAGTGGGTGTGACTTAAAATCCTGGATCCAAGTCTCAGATTTTGGAAACAAAAACTTTTGGTCATTGAACTATTTTAAATTTAAATGGTAGTAAATTAGATAGTAAACAAGATGTAGGTGAACTGTAGGCTCCATGGTAACTAAGAATACTGCAAAAATTTAATGAGGACCAGCTAGAGCATTAGCCAAGCTGTTTTTAATATAACACTGGAAATTCCAGAAGATACCAAGGTCAACCTTCCAAGAGTAAATCAGCATGGAATACACTTCTTCCTGCACCAGGAAGGGCTCGCCAGCAAGGACTTAGATCAGAAGGTGACTGTGCAGCAGCAGGTGATGGTGTAGCAAAAGTATAGCATGTAAATTTTTGGTTTTCAGACTAATTTTTTTAAATTGCTAGATTTGGAAAGAGTTCATAAGAGTCAAATATTTGGACACAACATATAGGAATTAAAATGTGTCTGATAGCAGTCATCTGTTAATTGTCCAGTTACCAGAAAGCACAGTGAAAGTGAATATTTTAGATGGTAAGTCTGTTTTGGGCTCTAAGCTCTAAGTTCTTTCACCCAAAATATTGGTGTTCTGTCATTATTTTGAGCAGTCCTAGGACTATGCCAAGTTGTGCAGGGTGGAGGTGGCTGTGCTGCTCTCAGCTGATGGCTTTCTCAGAGCTGGCATTCTGGTGAATCACCTCTGTGTTGGGTGCTGTCTGCTCCCACAGTGTCTGGCTGGAGGACTCCCACCTGTCCTGCAGGATCATTTCCGACCCCTTTACACCCCTGAACTGATCATACTCTGGCCCTAGATCCTTCTGACTTGAGTCTCGCAAGTTGTCTGTGATGTGCCAGGCCAAAAGTAGCTGAGAAAATTGTCAACGTTCAGTGCTTTAGGATAAATAATGATTTGTTCTTTGTTTTACTGAAAAGAGTAGGTATTTTTAGCATTTTCACTCTCCCAGAAAATTAGGTTGCATACAGCTGAATTTTCTAAGCAGTTATGCAAACTTGTGAGAGAGATTGGCCTTACTAATACTGATCAAGTAACGAAGCAAGACAAATACTATTTTTTTAGGATTTCTCAGGTTTTGGAGACATTGCAGAAATGCTAATCTGACCATCCTCCAGCAAGTGTTGTGCAGTTCCAAAGAGCAGAAGGGTTTTAGGCACAAGTTTCAGGGAACAGCAGGAAACAGAGCTTTATTTGGCTGAAGGGACAATGAGAGTCCAGCTGGGTCAGGTGGGAAGGAGAGGGACTGACTCCTCCTGGATTCTGAGGGACAGCTTGGTGGTGGCTTGTGCTAGAACTGGGACAGAAACCTGAGCCTTGCTGCTCCTCTGCTGAGTTCTGGTTCTCTCTGAGCTCTAAATCTCTGCTTCACTGATGAGGAACCTACATTAGATACGTAAGGCACATGTGAACTCCCGTGTATTGTCTTGATACTAAAACCCACTGGATTGATATAATCACACCAGTCACAGATAAGTTAGGGTCATGATTTACTTCAGATGATTCCATGAACCTTTTGTTCATCTGCACACATAATTGAAAGCCAGGCCCCTTTGTAAATGACATTTTAAAGAGTCTGACATTTAGTCAAGGTGACCACCAGCTGGTAATTTTTGGAAAAATCAATAATGCAAATAGTCCTCTGTTAGGAGAAATACCACTGTGAGGTAATTTTTAGAATAAGGCTCATTCTACTTGCCTCACTGTCCCCCCTACCTTTGCAAAAAGAGAAAAACTCCCTGCTTTAATTACTCTATGTGCTGTGTGACACTGCACTGACTGCTTGCATAGGCAGTCTACCAGTAAGAGCTGTTATTTGGCTGTGTTAATGCAGGGGGGCAGTCTGGTTTTAAGCTTGCATGCTTGTCTTTTGTTAGCAGCAAAGCTGTCAGGATAATAAATGGAAGCAAGGCTGATGATTTTGAAATATATGGTCTGAATCATGTATCAGCAGGCATTCTGGTAATATAGTTATGCTGTTTTAACAAGACAGTCTTCAGTCTAGCAAAGGAAGATATGTTGATTTTGTTTCCAAAAGTTAAAGCCTAGATAAAACAATAATTAATCAAGGAAGAAGATTTAAAAAAGACTACAGAGTGTATAAATCTTGATCTTCAAATAGATGTCATGCTTGAATTTCAGTTTGTATTTTTGTAATAACATATTTTAATGCCACTACAATGTTAAGCATAAGTTTGTTCTACACCATCTATAGGAAGCCCCTGTCTGAAAGGAAGGAAGCTTTTACAGACTCACGTGAGGCAATGCATCTGTGCTAAGTTCTTTAGCAGCATCTGACAGTTCCAGTCATGGTGAAGAAATGTGGAGCTGAGAATGACAGACTACACTGAGGATGAAGCCAAAACATATAGGAAATACTGTCTATTGTCTCAGGCTCCATTAAGAGCAGCACTGTAAAAGGATGAAACATCACATTTAATATATGTGCAGTTACAGTGCATGCTGCAATATAGGTAGCAGAAGAGATTTGTGCAGGAAGATGCCCTGTAGGATGCCCACCTTTTCTGAGAGGTGAATAAAATGGAACTTTATCAAAACCAAGAGATTCCACAGGTGTCATGGAAAGACAGAAAGCAGCTCCCCAAACACATGCTCTGTCCTGATCACCAGGGGAGCACATTGGCTGGCTTTGCAGGCTAGTGGGCAGTGCCTTCCTGCAGGTCTCCTGTCACAGGGGGAGAGCTTGTCCCACCACTGCCTGCAAACTTATTCCTGTCCATGGGAATGGATCCGGCCATCGTACGGCTCTGTGTCCACGAACACACATCACAAAATGAAACACAGAACTGGTCCTAACCATTTCTTGGCTGTTTTTTTTTCATTGTTGGTTTTATTTCTTGTTCTTTGTTTGGGTTTTATTTGTTGGGGGTTTTTTTTACATCTATGTAGTGCCAAAAAGGTTTCACAACGGCCCTGATTTTGGCATCTCTTTTTCTGGAAGTCATGAAGACAGGAAGCTTGTTTTTTTTGCAAACTGCTGCTACTCAGAAAAAAGAAATCTGACATTAACATCTGATGTCTGATCTCGAAGAATGAGAGAAATCATATAAATATTCACTGTAAAGTTATAGTACCTGGGTTCACTGTGTTGGATGATCACACTCTTGCATGAGCATGTTTTCTTCTATTTGGAGATACTAAGATACATATAAAAATAGTAAACGGTCAAGTAATCTCTTAGCACAGCAGGCAGACTCTCACATGTTAAAGTGGAGTTTCAGGACCTGCTTACATTGTCCTGGCTCATGTAAGCCAGAAGAAAAAGTCATTTGACCAGACTTTGCCATGGCAGGACCAACAGCCTGCTCAAGTTCACAAATGTCTTCTGGGGAGTCTGTTCACCTCTCAGAATTGGATTGGGAAAGATAGAATATGACTTCCTCAGTAGATGGACACCCTGGAGGTGGTTCAGCTTGTCACACCAGATAAGACGTGTCCTTTGCCTTTGTATTAAAGTTCATCTATATTTATTTGACTCAGATAAAATTAGACAAGGAAAGTTTTAAAAAACACACCGAACTCAAATAACTCAGCCTAAATGAAAAGCTCTGTCATGTGCCACAGTGGATAACAATATTTGATATCCATGTCAAAATCTTTATTTTGAAATTCCCAAAGAAAATGTCATGAGTATAAATGCAGTGGTAAAGGCAGTAAGTTTATTTTCCTATAGTCTTTAGTATAGCAGTAGTCACACTGCTCTGGTTCTGTGATAGCCTCTAAATAGTTGATGGTAATTCCCTGTTTATTGAAAAGCAAAAGTGAGCCTTGTGGTTACTACTTTTCCCTTCTCATTTTATATTTATACCAACAATGTTTAGGAGCTGAGGAGTCCAGTAAGAGTTTTGAATAGTACAGTCTTGTTTCTTTTTCTACCATAAAATGGCAAATACCTTTCTCTAAGCATCCTGTAGATTTAATAATCTTTTTCTTAACACCTGTGTCCTGGCTTAGATCAATGTATGCTGATTTCTGCATTCCTTTAGCAAGCTTTTGTCTTTCCCAAGGTTCTTTTTCACTGTGAATTGGAGTTCAGCAAGTGCATTCTGGTGTCTGACATTTCTGTGAGCAGAGGTTTATTGCACCAGTTGCCTCTTCTCTTCAACATTAGTGGCACCAGCTGGAGTCAGGCTGCTCTTTGGTCTCTGTCCCCATATCTGGTTTTCCTCACGTTTCATTTGTGCATGTAGGTGTCACAGTGAACAGTTAATGCTAACACAACAGTAAGTACTAACACCTGCTGGTGCTCATACAGATTTTACACCACATGTCCAGCTGCATGCAGTTTTAAATGAAAAATACCCAGTACATGATGATTAATGATATGCATAGGAACAGTTCTTATATTCCTTGAAGAACAGTTGAGTGAGAGAAAAGCCTTTGTGGCTTTTGGGGTGAACAAAGCCGTTTTCATCAATAATATGATACTTGTGCCACCCCTTCTGATAGCTGGGTATGGACACCTCTATAAAGAATAATGATTGGATGATGCCCATCAGCCCAAACCATTCTATGTTTCTGTGATGAAGTGCAATTTGCTGTGCAATCTTCAGTGTCCTTTCTAAACACAGAGCTGAGGGCTATTGGGAGGTAGATTGTTTACTGAACCTTTTCTCCTCAGCACTGTGTAATTATTTTTCCATTGGCACTTTCAGTCACAAACTGCTATGTTTTGTGGTGCTCTGTCACCAGAAGGATCAGCCCTCCTCCAGAAAGCCTGATGTGAATGAAAGTGATTACTATTTCCTAGAATATTTTGCAGACAAAAGAAAATATAATTGCTTCAGACTGGAAAGTTAACCATAACAAATGTTGTCATCTTTTATCAATGATAACAACAGGTGAAATAAAGTAGGATAGGAAGAATTTTCTTGAGATTATGCAGGGTGTGTTGTAATTGTCTGTGACAGCTGAACCCGAGGCTGGTCCTGACCCTTTTAAAATCTATTTATTCTTAGGAGACTAGAACATAAAAGCCATGACTTTCCCAAAGTGGTACCACGTGCTTTGGGACAGTCTGGTTTTGTTTGCCTTGTCTCATGAATAAATTTTCATCGTGAAATAGCTCTATCAGTTCAAATGCAAACATTTATTTGCTGATGATCTAGTCTACTGCTATATAAAATTCAACTCATATTAGTCTGCAGATGAAATATATTTATATGCTAAAAAATTATGGTCACATAGAGATATTGTATAAAAAGGGCTATTTTTTATGCTTTTCTAAGGGTAGCTGGGTGATGTGGACGAGATGATTTATGAGCTTGCTGCACTAAGCAGTGGCTTGAAGGCTTAAGAGACTAAATAATGCATACAGAATGCAAAATATTTATTTGAGGGGAGAAAGATAAGAAATTACTTCGAGTTTTTATGTTACTTCCAGTAACACAGTAGTCTTGCATCATAGATTACTCTCTTTTACTAACTTGTCAAATGTATAAATTAAAGAAACAGCTGGAGAAATTCCACAGCAATATTAGAGTGCTTTCTTTCATTCTCTCTTACTAAAAAGCATCTGTGTAAGTTTTTGGATTCTTAATGGGATAGCTGAAGTTTTATGCAGCTGTCTTGTTTAGCCTCTATTTCTATTAGGCAAATACCAGATGTTCTAGATACCAACCACCTCTTGTGGACTCAATCAGTGTTGTATTTTCATTTCTGAAATAATTTTCTGTATTCCTAATTCCTTGACTTCTTAGATGAACATTTTTGCCCTGTCAGCAACTTTCTGGAAATGGAAAATATTTAAGATGTTATTTTGCTTACATCATTTTCGCCATCAGTGTTATGCTTAATTAGAGATCATGGAAACAATGTTTGTCACAATCTATGGTGTCCTTTTGATGGACTTTTACATTGCTTTTCAATTTCTGCATATTTCTGATTACTGCAAGCAAAACCCTCATGATTTGATGGTCTTTTCATTTTCCAATCGGTTTCACAGAATCACAGAATGATTTGGTTGGGAAGGGACCTTTAAATATCATCTCATTCCAGCTTCCCAGACAGTGCATAACTTTTGTTACCACCATAATGCTCATGGTCTTTAGAGACACAGTTTATTAAACTCATTGGCCAAAAGACCTGCAAGCTTTATTACAGGCAGTATTTTAGGTGTTGAAGGGGGAATGTAAATTTAAGAAAATTTAATGTTGCTCCATAGCCATTATTTAAAACAAAAAATTACTTTTACACTGGTTTAAGTTTTCTTCTTCAGAAATCAAAAATGAGAACTAGTGTATATATAATAGTAGTAGTATGAGTAAAAAATACATTAATCTGTAAATATCTTAAATATACATTTAGACTTTTCCTTCATATCTTTTTGGGATCTCATGAGATGCTATACTATGCACAAGATTTTAAACAGACCATTTGTGTTAAATGGGATAATACTGAGTGGGGGACATACATAGCATTTTAGGTAACCTACTCAGGAATTTCTGGTATTTATGTTCAGTCAAAATTCTCAAATTTTTCAGTGAAAAGCTCAGAATTTCACAATCAGTCTTACCAGAGTACAGTGCCAAACAGAAGTTTCAATCTCCTATGGAGCAGTTAGAAAACTTTCTTTTAGATTTCGTGTCCAATGTTACTGAAATCAGAGGCACTAGAATTTATAGCATTCAGATTTGGGGGCCAAGCCCTGCTTTACCTTCCCCTTTTTATCAGGTGAATAATGTCCAAGATGATATACAGCTTTCTCTCCATTAAATTAGCTTTTCATAACTGTGAGGGGCTGGAATGTTGTTTCAACATCCCTGCCAGAGTGGCTTATCCCACTGCAGTGTTGTGTTACCTACAGAACACTCAGATCACGTTCTCTAATGCACAAAAAAGATGCCCAATTTACTGGTCAGCTGGGGTATTTTGCAGCAGATTGTTTTGGTGGTTTTCCCCCACCTCAAATTCAGGCAGAGCTACAATTTAGAAAATGATTAATCAATTTAATCTGGTTTTAGCTTGCTGTTTGTTTATTTTTGATGGAACAGCTTCATGCATAGGATATAATTTGAAGAGTGCTATGAATGCTTATTCAGCCAGAGACAATAAAAGTACAGAGAGCAGTATAAACCAGACAAATTTGATTTTCAAATTTATACCACTGATAAATTTCAACAGCAGATAAATGATTTGTATATTTTGAGTTAAAATTCAAGCAAGTGAAGCTATGTGTGGAACTTTTGGGGAAGACACACCTGGATACATGCAGAGGAACTTCAAAAACACTAAAGTGCTTGACTGCAGGACTTTGTGCTCTGACTCTGATGTACTTGCTGTTGTCTCACTTCTTGAACTTTCCTGCTCTGTCTGAAACAGATTATCCAGTGAAGGACTGTGATACTAGTGCTAGTATTTAATCCTTACTAGATATCCAGTATATTATTTGAAACAGAGATGACAACTGGCCAAGTATAAGCACCAAGCACAAGTGTGTTGATGCTCTCTAGGTGCCTTTGTGGGACAGCCATTTGTATTTCACAGGTGAGGAACTACCAGGAAAAATCAGCATTTTCCAGAATTAAAAGTGCCCACCCCGCAGTATTTGTCAGGAGAAAAGTTTCCAGAAAATGAATTAATAGTAAATGGAGGAAATAAAGTGCTAAGGAGTTTTTGCTTGGAAGCTGGGGTACCTGCAGGCTTTTCAGGGCCATGTGCTTTTACTGTTGGTGCACAGTGAAGCAGGAAAAAATGAATATATTGATAATCCAGTTTGCTTCCTCCCTTCCTGGTTAGTCAAAGCTGATGCTATCTACAGCTGCTATCTACAGCGTGAGATAGGGAAATAATGTGAAACATTAAATTTGAAATTCATGTCACAGTAAGCCTGCAACAACAGGCTCTAATTTAGAGGCTAAACTGAGGAAATAATTTTGAGAATCTTAGCTCACTTAGCAGCAATAAAACAGACAGGGGGAAACGCTTCACTAGAAACAGTGCTAGACGCTAATGGAAACCGCACTCTGTATTTAAGAAAGCTTGGCCAAATATGACAAGACTGCATTTTGAAGTCCCTTTTTCTTGATGAACTGTTCAGGAAGGACCATCTATCCATGGAAACTTTGTCAGTGTTTTTCTACTGATACAAATGCAGAAGTTATTTTTACTTATCTGTTCGCTAAGCTCACATTCTCCACTCTGAGCTGTGAAAATATCAGAAGAAAAATTAATCAAACACACATCATGGCCCAAAGCTGGGTAACCATCTTTTCTGTTAGAGTAATGTCTAAACTGAAAAAATGAAGTAAAATATCTGTAGTTGGCACATAAAAGATACTACTGTAACTGGGTTGCTGCTGCAAGGAACGAAAAGTGGTTTGGATTTGCACTGAAGTGTTTTTTCTCATTTTAAATGGAAAAGAATGTATTGTTTTAGGATTCTAGGACACATTTCTGTCCTTCACATGATACTGTGATACTTTGTGCATCAATGGTTGTTGCTGCTTGCTTGGTGGTGAAGTGGCTCCAAACTTCTCTTTCTTTGCCATTACAATGGTTTTTGTCTTTCCATATTTTTAAATGTGAATGAGAAAATAAATTTTAAAATGGAAAAGGATGTGTAAAACTCAGACTTGAGACTTAGCACATTGAGCAGGACTGAGTACTTCATATATAAGGAATAGAACTTTCTGAAGTTCAACTTTCCCTCTTCCTTCCTGCCAAGGGTCCTACAACTGTATTTTGCTCTTTTAATGTTAATCAAGATGAGTTTATAAAATGGCTGAGAGTATAATTAAGTGTTCTTAAGAAATGAAAATATATAATGAAAGCTGAAATGAAACTAAACTAAAATGAAAAAGTGGAAAAGCAGTTTAATATGGAAATAACTTCCAAAAAACAAGAACAATTTTTTATTAAAAGCAGGATCTCTGCTATTCAGCTGTTCTAATAGTGTGCTTTTAAATATATTAAGGAACTGAACTAAATAATGCCTGTACTTCTAAACCTTTTGCAGTAAACTCACACTGGTGCTTCAAGATCCTCAAGAAGGGCTCCAGACTAATGATAGTGTGTTAAATCTTGTCTCAGTAAAAGCCAGAAGATATCCAGCCTGAACAGAATAGTGAAGTGAGGTGTAGAGTGCAGATGAAGCACAGAACCTTGACTCCATGTACGTCCTACAGTGCTGAACTCACCTTCAGGGCCCTGCTGTTTCTGCCATGCCTGGTAACAGGCTGCTTTCTTCTGGCCAAATGAAAGAATTGGGGCTGGTGGTATTTAGTAATTGGTACACAGTGTAGTAGGATCAGTAATTCTGTGTATTATAAATGTTGGTGCACTTGTGAGATTTGGTTTGATTGGTGATCTCACAGTTCTCATTTTAATGTCACTGCAAGGTACTTCAGTGATATTTCTGTGTCTTTACTTACTGGGTTCTTGCTTCTAGTGTGGAAATAACCTGCTTCATATATCTCTCCTGACCCCTGTTCTAGTCCTCAGACCACTTCATGACCACTTGCACACTTTTGTAAGCCACAAAGTAGATAATACACAGAAAGCCTGGCTGCACATTGATTTGCTGTATGGCAACAGTATTACAGCAGTTGATTTGTTTCAGCTTATCAGTGAAGAAATCCTATACATCACTGACTGGGGATAAAAAAAAGCATAAAGAAGAAATAATTGTGCAGGGTAAAAAACTGTGCAGAGCAAACTCTTACTTTGCAAAAGTATGGTAACACACAGACCTGTAGTGAGCTGGTTAGGTGTAAAGGAACCTGGGGAAAACTGGCCTTACATATTTATGACTTGAGAAAACACTGGCTCTCCCAGTGAATATAAATGAGGTCCTTAGGAGAACTTAAGGGTTGGAATTTTGGCAAAAGTTCCATTATGTTTAATCCATTTTCGCTTCAAGGCAGGGTCTTTTCTAAATGTTGGGCCATAACAGACGATTCCATCTACAACCTCTTGCACATCTAAAGAATAAAAATCTTTCAGAAAAACAACTGAAAATACTTAGCAAACTGATAAATGTCCAGTTCTAAATGAATGCATAATGCAGTGTTTTAGACTAAAGAAGGAAAAAAATCACCTTAATGTTTTCCAAACTTGTTCTCAGCCCTCATCTAAAACTTCTGTATGAGTGCTGTGCATAGTTTTGCATAGATGGCAACAGTTGGTTGTAATTTAATTGAGAAATGTAAAAACTTTCTAGAAAATTTTCTACTTCTTGTAATATTGTTCTCATCCAGGTAGGCCCAGATCACTCAAACTCAGCTCTTCCCTCAGGAAGAAGAAAAGCAAGAAATTTCTTCCTCTACTGCACTGCACTCTTTAGTTATCAAAACAATGCTCTAATACATAATCATAGTGATTTTAGATCCTGTACCTCTTTGTGTCCTTGTATTTAATTTGTGTGTTTCTTTTACTTGCTCTGAAACCAGGGATAAAAGGCAATTTCTCAGTGTCTGTGGGATTCAGCAATATTGCGACCTCATTTATGGCTAGAGCTGGTCATATATTTCTTTTACAATCCTGTGGTGGCCTTATTGTTGGTTTCTGTAAAACAGTGGCTTCATGGACAAATTTTCCATGTTAGATGTGTAAGAATTATACTAGGGACCTCATGGACACTAAAAAAGTAATTTCCTAATAGTCGCTAGTTCAATGAGGATTTAAATGTATTAAAAAAATTTGCATGCTTTAATCTCCTTAATTCTTTAGGAAATTTGGTCTTGTTACCCTCCCTTTTTGGGTAATTTTTGGCAGAGCTGAATGCATCAGGAAAAAGACAATCTGTGAGCGGGAAATGCACAATTTGGATGTAAAACACTTGCCTTTTGGATGTGCTAGCCAATAATTAGCTGGGATTTAATGATCTCCTAAGCTGAGCATTAGTATGCTCCCTGCTTTGGGTAAGATGCCCGAAGAGGCTTTGCTGGCAGGCATCACTCAGGAGAGGAAGAGTTGGCTCTCCTGCTTTCTGAAATATATTTGTGATGTTGTTGACTTGCCACCTTCTGCCCTTATCTCTTAATTCATTAGGGATTTATACCTCGCCCATGTTGGTGTGGTTTTTCCCTGTTGAACCCCAGAGCAGGTACCAATGTCCTTTCCAACAGTTCTGCCTGTGAAGTGGATTTTACCTTTCTTTTTGTGTGGCTCTGCCCCTCAGGCTGCCCCACAGTTTTCTGACAGCCCAAGGGTTTCTGTAGATGTCTCAGAGAAAATCTCAGGCTGGAGGTTTGGATCCTTGGAAGAGGGACAGTACTGGAGCATGTGGAGCTTCCTCATGTAAGACTTCTTTCCTGTCAGTAGTCAGATCTCTTATCTGAATTGCACTAAATCGAGAGGTTGGAAACCTGCAAGTTTTCATGTTTCTCAGACAGATTGTTTAGAGATAAGATTAAGGGTATGGAAATGGATAGAAAACTGTTCTTTTCACTTTCACAGATATGATCATATGCAATATTTGGTATTCAGAAACTGCAGAAAAGCTGGTATCCTGTGGGATCCTTGTCATGTTTTGCCTGTTTTTTTTTAAACTTATCTGAACTTTCTGGAAACAGCTTTGGCTTGCAAGACAGTTTATTTTCCTTTCCATTTGAGTAAAATTCTGAAACTCTTTTAAGGTGTTATTCAAATTGAAGAGATTCTTGGACTGAAGTTAATTATTGCCTATGTTTTAAAATTTCAGGAGAGCTCTAAGTCAGAGATGTTAAAACCCATAATTGGCATGTAGTCAGGCATCAGATGTGTGATGTTCTATTACAGGTGCTTGCTGATTAGTTCTAGTAAAAAATTAAATTCTGGTATTGTGTGGTTGAAAGTTAATGATTTAGAACTGACTTGGATGATGCCTTCAGATCAGCTTGATTCAGTAGAGGTATTTAGGCCAGAACACTCCATGAATACATGATCAGAGTAGCCGGCCCCAGGTTTGAGGATGGAGTAGAGTTTTACCTGTTTGAGACTTGAGGGAAAAGTTACTGAGATCTCAAAGTTGCACTGAATCCATATTTTCACTCTGATTGGGTGCCTCTGGCTTTTAGCTAGTGCAGTTTAGCCTTTCTTGCCTTGTGCTGCTCCTGACCTTTTGTCTTTGTCATATTCTGCAAGCTTTAAAGTCTTTGTAATCTCTCTCTATTAATTTTATACATTGAAGTTATGCAGACCTTTTATTTGCATATTATCAATTTCATAGAGGTCTTTTAAATCCCAAATTTCCTACATTGATTAAATAATAGTTGTCCCAAATATTTGCAGTTCTACTTACAACTGCAGATATGTGGTGGGAGCTGTAATGTGGATTTCTGGGAGATTAGCACTGGCTGTTCTGAGGTAGCTTAATAAAACTGTTCATTTGAGGTAACTGTTGGGTTTGGTCAGTACTTTTTTAGTCATTATAGCTATAAAAGAGCCTTGTATTTAGAAAAACAGTTCAATTAACCAGTGGAAGAAAAACCATACTGCTGTATGGTGATTCACTTCAGCATGTTTAAAAACAGTCTTCCCTGGAGATGTGATTACTGGGTCTTGGAAAAGAGCTATGAGGAGACTGAAACAAAACAGGGAAAAGGAGGAAGCAGGGTAGGAGCAATCAAAGCAAGGATGTTCCACAGAACAAAGAACAAGAGGGAAAGTAACGGAGAAATTTATTTATTTATTTTTAAAGCATTGAGTGGGAAATTGTTCAGTATTACAGTACAATTCCATATCCTGGTGTGTGTATTATGTTACCTCTAATATTTTCAGTTGAGAAGATGCAGCTAATGGAGATTTCCCTTCTTGCTTTGATTTCGAGATAATTATGATGATATTAAAGTCCGAAGACCCAGTGCTGATTCAGGAAGTCTATAACTTTCAAATGCAACCATCGTTGCTAACAGTTTATTGTTCTATATCCTGTCATCGTTACAATGAGCTTGTGAGCATTTGTTTTTACCTTTTCTTCCTTTTTGATGGTAGCCTTCTTTTCAGTCCCATCCCTCCAAGTGTGAAGAGGAGTGATATTGTCTACTTAAAATTATTCTTCAGTCTTTTCTCCAGATCAAAGTACAATATTCTTCAGTCTCTTCTCTATGTAATGATGTGTACCAAGTTCAGTGCAAGGAAGAGCAACAGAGACAGTGCAGAATAATGTTTTCGGATGCACTTGAAATCTTGAAGAAAATTCCCCAAACCATTTTATTTTCTCTTAGGTACTGAACAGGGTGCTGGATGTCCAAGTCGGCAGCCTCCATAAGGCAGAATTCACCAAGATTGTGATATCTGCCAACTTCTATTTCTATTTTGCATAATTAATAGACTAAGCTATCAAGAACACGTGATTGGAGAGTATAAGGGACCCATGTTTCCTCAAATAAGGTCATAGACCTGGAGAATGTTCTGTATAAGAATAAACATTTTAATGAAACTTTAATTTAGATGAAACTTTGAGAAGTCAGTATGGAGTCTAAAGAAGGGGCAGCATGGCAGCAGCTTTTCTCTGTTAGTGATTAATTTTGCTGCAGGCATTCTGTATCAGCTGGAGTTTTCCCAGTGTGTTCTGAAAGAAATGGAGGTCTACACTGCAGCTCCTGAAGTGACAAAGAGTCAGGTGGTGATGTATATAATGATCTTTATCTCATATGAAAACAATTTTTTTTTTTTCCCCTTGAAAACTTTGGAGAAAAGATTTTGAATCTTGTGCTGGTCAATAATAAAGCTGTCATTACTTGTTTTCTTGAGGAGGGATATATGAGTATCTGAAAAGCATTCTAGTGTTATGTGACTAATTGGGTAAAGTTAATGAGTAGGATGTGTTCTGCTAGAACAACAGCTTAATAAAGCTGTCCACTCTTGAAGATGAAGGATGTTTGCAGATGAGTGGCATAGTAGTTGTTGAGGGCTGAACCAGCTATTAGTTTCTTGAAAGGGGATTCTGCTTCAGGGAAACCAGCAAGGTTCACTGATTAAGAGTAGATTCTGTCATTCCCCTATCCTAATGTATCAACACATCAGTTTGACACGCTTCCATCTAGACCCACACAGAATGAATGAGCAGAACTTGCTAGTCATTGTAACCTGGGTGGATCAGCTTGAATATTTGACAGGTCTGATCAGTTCAAATTTTACATGAGGCTGACCCAGCAGTTAATTCAGTGAAACATTTGTCCGTTCTGCCACGGCAGCATCATGAGCAGGGTTTCTTTAAAAGCCTCTCGAGCTGCAGTCTCAGGCTGTGCCGTGCCCGTGGCTCGGGCAGCGCTGACTCAGAGCGCAGCGAGGCTGAGAGCGGGGCTGAGCCGGAGGGGCCGAGGGCGAGCACAGCAGACACATCCTGCCACTGAGTGGTGATGGAGATGTGCTGCAGCCGTGCTGCAGCCTCATTACTGTAATTAGTGCCTACACGGAAACCAGCGTGCCCGATGGCTTCTCCAGGTAGAAGAGATGGTTATGGCTGTCCCTAATTACCACTTCCCCGTTTGCAATAGCTGCTTTCGGCACAGTGCCTAACTATTCTGGCGCCGTCCGTTCTGCTTTTCTGTTCTCTCCTGTCGGTATCCAGATGTGCTGCTTTGATTCTCTTCATACACCTTTGAGCTTGCAGAAGGGGGAGCAGCACTGGCTCGGGGTAATTTCCTTTCACATCACACAATAGCCACGTTCTTTGCATAAGGCTCTTGCTTACCCAGCTTTGAAGCCAATTGCTCCTCCTTATTCTTATACTCTTTCAGAAGAAAACCAGAGTAACTTTCCACAAAATGCCTGTAAGCAATAAATGCACCTTCTGAGGCTATGCAGATGGGAACCGTGCACATCTGCAAAGTGGCTGTTGTAGACAAAGCACCCTTCTACAGAAGGAGGCAATTTCTGTAAAGCACTGTACAGGAGGTGGCTCTGGAACGGTGTCCTGTCATTCTAATATCAACTATTTCAAGTATGTAGTGTAACTACTTTGAATGCTCCAGTGATGTAAGGTTCATCTTAATTTTTGAGTATGACAGCAGTGCTCTTTTCTTTATATACTGATCCTCCAGTAACAGCAGAAACTTATAATAATTTCTCAGACCTTTATTTTGCAGTCCTGTTACCAAACCTGTTCATTCTCAAGACTCTGCCCTCATGCATATTATGCATGTTTCCTTAGCATGTAAACAATAAGAAACCATTTCACTCTTTCTCTAACCTACCGTGGAAAACCTCTCCCAGAAGTGATAAATTCCACTGCAACCTATGTTTTGCCAGCTACAATCACTTTCTAGCTTTGTTTCATTATGTTTCATTTTTGTAAACCCTCAGTAGTTCCAGACTAAATATCAGGAAAGCCTTAGGAGCTCTTCCTGATGTTTTTTGTGGCTCAAAAAATTTGAGTGATGTACAGGTATTCCTTTTGCTGTGAGTACTGTTGGGTGGTATTGTAACCATGGAAGCTTTATGTTAATCATGGTTTTGTTTTTACTATGTATGAGTTCATGCTAATAAAATCCTAATTTCAGGCAACTTGTTAAAACCCTGCATTTTAGTTCAATGATCCATTCTAATTTCTAGCTTGATTTTTATAGCTTCTTTCTGTAATTATATTCACAAATACGCCAAAATATGCACATTAATCTTAATAATTTCTGTTAATGAGTTACAAATTTTTTTTCATATCATGGGTAGTTACATCTCACAGTGCTGCTCTGCCTGTTCAGTGGTGGTCCTGGAGCTACTCAGAGCTTGTAATAGAGGATGCTCTCTTAACTTCATTACCAAAACAAACGCAGTGCTTGTTTTGCACAAAATTTCAATGTGAAGGCAGCACTAAAGGCAAAGGAGCAAGGAGGCAAGCTTGAATCTCCTCTCTGTTTGATTATGAGATGCTGAGGCTTGAGAGAATGCTGTCTGCCTTTGTGAAACAAAAAAAGAAATTTGCTAAATTCCAGTTCAATTTTGTATAAATTGCTGGTACTGAAACACATTCATGTGCAATATTAATTTGCAAGAACTAGAGAGAATATCCTGTGAAGCCTGAGCAGTGGATAGGAAAACTATATGGATAGGAAAACTATGAGGATTTTAAAGCATAGTGCTTATAAATTTGTTCCAGCTTAGGTTTAGCTGTGGTGGATAACAGAAATCTAAATAACACTTTCATATGCATAATCTACCTGAAAATGGGCACCTTCGGAGTGTAGTTGGAACTAAATTTGTGACTAGAAAACTGCAGGATTTTATTGTGCATTTCCTGGAAGGATGCTAATGCAATTCAGGTATTGAACAAAGTTGGGAAATCAACTGATTTAGGTTTGACTTTTCACCTTGGATACAAAGCATTGTAGGACTTCTGTATTTTGTTTAACTATTCAGAGATGCTTTACAGAGAAAACTGCAACTGTTTTCATTTGAACTATATAGAAAGTAGTTTCCTGCAAATTTTTGGTGCAACTCATAGCATTTGAATATAATTGGAATTTTTAGACTTGACCAAAAGCAAGAAATACTTGTGCTAATCAGGAATATGCCTTTATCTTACATTCCATACTTCATGCATGATTCAGTCTATCATATCTTCTGTTTAAATTTTTATCACACATTATTAGGTATGCTTA
Organism: Promerops cafer; assembly: GCA_013398275.1. NCBI lineage: Eukaryota > Metazoa > Chordata > Aves > Passeriformes > Nectariniidae > Promerops > Promerops cafer. The sequence continues at coordinate 594,635 of VZSE01005940.1, forward strand.
TAAAACAGTATTTTCACTCAGCTGAACATATACTTGTTATTAAAACTGGAAAGGAAAATATGTTGATAGTGTAACCACCTGAGCTGCAGTTGGTGAAGCAAACAGGAAGGATTTTCCTCACAGCTTAAGATAAAAGCTTTCAAGAACACAGAGAAAATACTTGCAGCCTCCAAACCCTGAAAAGGAGCGCTCACTAGAGAAACAGACTTTCAGGCCTTTGGTCCAAGCCTAAGGTGTTGTGACTCCTGGTGTTCTGGAATTCATTTGGGTCACAGTTTCCTTTTGTTTAAAGAAATGAGTCATGCAGGAAAACTGTGTTTACTGTCTGTAGTTGAGACATTTGCTTATCAAAGATATATGAAATACTGCTGCTTACCCCAAGGTTTTCTATTTTAACCACTCTTGCTTTTGTTGGAATTCATCTACAAAACAGGCAGCTGGCTGTAGTAGTTAATGCCTTTCTTCACATGATGGAGGAAGTCCTAGTACCAAAATGTTGCCATAAACATAGGCTATGACTTTGATGAGAAGTTCCCTTGTTTAATGAGAGAAGTTGTGTGGCTTTTTTTTTGAGTAAAGCCTTACTTCCAAGTATTCTATGAAAAACCCATTAAACCTGAAGAGGCAAAGCAGCAGAACAACAACAGCTGTTCTCAGGAAGTCCTCTGTGTTAGGAACTATTATTGGAATTGAAGGTCAAGAAAAACAACTGTGTTCACTTGCTGTCATGTGTGTGCCCTCCCTCCAATTTAAGTCAAGGAGCTTGTCATGCCTATTGCACTGCAGAAAGTAAATAAGCTTGCCAGAATTTTACGTCCAATGACATTATTTGCAGTTAGAATTTAGGAGTTTGTTGTGCAGCTACAAGAAAATCTAATCTTTTACAGAAAATGTGATATCAGATGTACTGTGGTAGCCTCAAAAGGCTTGAGAAACTAATTTTTTCCCTTTTGGCTGAGCACTGCAGGAGAGAGAAGAGGGAGATGCAGAGACCAGTCTGGAGGAGATACCACAGCAGCAACCTTGGCCAAGAGAGGTGGAGCTGGGAGGGGAGACTGGGCAAGAAAGGGTTTCTTCAAGGGGAGCTGAAACAGAAGCTTCAGGCAGGACAGTGAGAGTCTTGCTGATGAAGGACAGAGAGGAGCCCCCATGTAAAGATTTGCAGTAAATGCAGGGGCTCTACTTGTAGTGCAATTAGAGTTGTTTATGGGGAGCTGTCGAGATTGCACATTGCTTTGATAATTGGGGTGTAGGATGTATAGATAAATTACTTATGAACTGACTTGGAAAAAAAACCTACAAAAACCCCTCTTTAGATAAACTTGCAGCCTGCTAAGGAACAATGTTGTTTGTGTCAGAGATCTGAAGGGTGACAGGTCTTTGGACAACATCAGGAGAGGAGCTTGTCTGTGGAAAAAGATGTGGAGAACAGGTCCAGAACACAAGAAGTTAATTGCATTAACTGCAGTTCTATTGCCAGTGCAGAGCAGTGCCTTCATGTGAGACTGAAATGCTTCTGTTTGAAACCCTGCTCAGGGGGGTTGCCTTGGCCTGGGGACATTGCTCTTGTTTCACTCAAGGCTTAGAGTGCAAATTGTCAGTAAATGGAAAAAGGGTTTAGGTCTTTACTCTTGTTTTGCAATATAGTGAAATAAATGCTAATACTGTTTTTGTTAGCTATGAAAACCCTTGTGATTTATTTGGTAGTGCAAGGAGAATCTTTCCAGTACTATTTTTGAAAAGTTATGTTTTCAATTTGACTTGCATTAAGCATGTTTCCCCTCCAAACGTGACCAGGGACTTTGACTTCTGCTGCAATATTTTATTTATAATTTTTTCAATGACCTCTTTCTATGGTTTTATGAAAATAAACAAAAGTGTTTTTACCTTTGAAGAAATTTACCTGTTTAAACACTTAAAACATTCTCTGTCTTTATTTTATATTTATTTTGAAGATTTGATTTTTGAGTGTTGCTCCAATTTTAATGTTGCATAGGAATCAGAGCACTTTTTCATATTACTTGGAATTGATTTCACTCTAACCTTGGCTGTAACCTTAGTGACTCTTTGTGAGGATGTTTTGCAGCTTGTGATGATCTAGTTAGTAGCAATGGATCTAACATCCAGTTTGTAGCTTTTTCCATGTAAAATGACAAGGACATAAATTCTGTCTTTCAGGCAATGTTCTAGAGATATCTGAACTAGACAAAGAGTCTTTCCATGAGGCCTAACAGCAGCTCCAGAGGCTTACAATGACCGAAGTAACACCCAGGCCTCTTCCAAATGTGGTTGAGTACTGTGGATGCAGCAAAAGCTGCAGAAACCTTTGTTATTTTAAATTTCATATGAGAACATGATAATAGGAGTTGGCCACAGAATAAACCAGTGATTTTAATTCACATTTAATGCTGGGCTCATATGGTCACGTAGGTCCTGGTTAACTTGGAGTCTATGAACAGTTATGAGCCAATACTCTGGTTTTCAGCCTTTGCTCAAGATTTGAGTTGAGGTATTTAAACCTGATTTCTAAGAAGATTTAGGAATATGTCTGATTACAGATTTGAGATTAGTGGCTCCGTACCCACATTGTAAAGGAGATTACTTGTGTGCTTGAGATCTGCCTTTAATCTTGACATTTAACTTGAGTACAGGGATTAAAATAGAGAACATGGATACATAAGATTTATATGGGTACCTACAGGTACTGAAAAGTGCACTACCAAATGATTTGGGTAAACAGTACAAAATCCTCTAATTCTTTAAAATGTTATCTGCAGGGAAAATAATTTCTTGAGTTTTCTTGAATTTAATAGTGGACATAAAAATGATTAAAGTCTTCTAATATCTAGATTTCATTTTTTTCCTGTGTCAGTTCACCTTTTAAATAAAACATACAGCACTAAATTGTGTCTTGAAAATTATATTTTTCAAAATTCACCGCTGTCATTTGCTCATAAAGATGAGTATTTGTTTGATCTGTGCTTCAATTTGCCTCTCATTATTAATTTTACAGGTAATAAAAAGCTCTGGTTCAGGCATTCTATAGATTCCCATACAGGAAATTTGAATGTTAACTTCTGCACTTAATAATATAATGAGAAGCATGAATATTTATGCTTTAATTGTTCTCTGAGGTGCAGGGAAACCTCAGCTTCTGTAAACCAACCTTGAGCAAACCTTTAGAATTGGGCCCATTTACATTTGCAAACATGCCTGAGTGATCTGGAACCTCCTACCAGCAAACAGAATGAATGATCCAGACAGATGTTTGGTTTATAGAATGTTTGGGTCAAATTAATGATGGGACTAATCCTAAATATTTCAATGCAATTTCCCTCCTTGGCTTTACTTAACTTTTAGAAACCTGGTCACAACTCAAATAGGTGTAACTTGCTAGTACAGGACTGACCTAAGGTAACAGCAAAAACCCTGAAGGCTTTTTTGTGAAGGTCATACTATGTTTCTTTGCTGTGTTACTTGACTAATCAGCAGAAAATATACATAATGTGTACATGTGTAATATTTATAAGAACACACAGCAGGGACAGAGATTTGGATTCCTTCTTTCAGTTCTATTTACTCACTGTCCTCCCTTTTGTGAAAAAAATGTAATCCCGTATATTGGAAAAAAATATCATCAGCAGAGGATGAGAATAAATTCTGCTACCAACTGTGGATGCACTAGAATTCAGCATCAAATGAGTAGTTTGGCCACAAAGAGACAATGTCTTCCACAGACAAAATGCTTACAGACAGATTTGTGTTGCTTTTTGAATAGACATTGAGTGTTAGAAAGTTCAATCCAAGCCTGGATATCTCAGCAATAACAGCCACTGTTTTGTAAGCCTGGTGGAAGCTGTGATGGCCTCCTGAGTTCATATTCTGTCCCATTATTTGCACCAATACAGTTTTCTAGTGCAGAAAATGAAGGGGGATGTTTTTCTCAATGTACATACTTAGCATAAAATGAAAGCAAAAGCGGGTTTTTACTATGAGATAGCTGGGGAGTTCCTGAAATCCCACAGAGGCTTTCTTTGTGCCCTCTCAGCTGTGGCAGTTGCAGTTAATTACAAACCCTTTCCCCAGAGGCGCCCTGGCACAGCACTTACTGTGCTGGTGCAGCAGCACTGGCCTGCTCTGAAATGGGGTATTATCTCCTGTGCTCCTAGGAAAAAGCAGGGATAAAAGGAAATCACTGCTCACCAAAGACAGAAATTTAAAATCTTGCGGGGGAGTTAACGTTTGGCTTTCAGAATTCTATGGCAATACTGTTGTAGAAAAGGTAGAAAGTAATTTTAAAATTGCTAATTTTAATGTGGTGTATGAAAAAATATTCAAGAGCAGCGCTGGACACTGTGGGTCCAGAAATATGAACAGGCTTGCAGTCAATAGGAAATGTCACCTGAGAATTGTGGAGATGTGAAACAACCTCATAAATACAAACAGTTCAAGGTGAATATGTTAAACAAGGGACTTAGAGGTCTTTTAAAGACAGTAAAGTGTTTTTATCTGGTTTCAGCTGCCACACTCTAGCCAGGGTTCTGCCTCATCAGATTGCACTATAATTGCTTGTGCTGGGAAGGAAGTTTGTGTGGAGTTGTTGTGGTTCTCTTTGGCTCCTGACCCCCTGACAGATGGATTCCTGTCCAGCTTCCTCATCCTGAAGTCTGTTCTCCAAGGAAGTGAATGATGACCATGTCACAAACATCTTGCCATGAAACTGCTGTTAATGGGGGTTTCTATTGGTAGCAGCTAGCATTGATTGTTTTCTCTTTCTCTTGCTCTGCAGCTGCACACTCTACACACTCTATCCAAGGACAAACTGTCCCCCAGTGGCTTTTTAAAAACACTTTTTGATAATGCCAAGGACATTCCACCCCCCAAAAAAAAACCAACCCAAACCCAAAAAAAGGAGACTGATTTCTTTTGACCAGTATGAATAATACTTCAAATTGTTTCATTAAATGGGCCTGGGAAAAAGCCAGTCTAGAGGAAAGAATGTATATATGGAAACAGAATCATAGTGGATTGGTAGAATTTTTTGTGTGTTTTCTGAATAGATAGAAGGCACTTATTTTTTGCCAAAAATGCAGTTACCAGGGCTGTACCTGAAAAGTTCTTTGAAATCATACTGATGGAATGCAGATCCAGCAAAGAACTCTTATTTCCAATATAATTTATTATTAAAATTATTATTTCACATTATATAAACAATGTTTATGTGGACATTTTTCCTCTGTCCTTCCAGGAGAGCAGTCTGAGGGAGAAAGTCTGTGTGGATATTTATTAATAAAGATGTATTTGATAACAAGAAATAAATATGTACATCCCAGCTGGAATGAGTTGTTGGTGCTTAAAAGGCAGAGGGATTGCTGAGTTGGAACTTTTCACTCTATTCACTTTCAGGTGAATAATTTGAGGCTGAAATATTCTGTTATGAAAAATGGCTTCTTTACCTCCAGTGTTCTGAAATTTGTAAAAGGAGTATACTTACCTGAAACCTGAATACCAGCATTTTCTTTAGTCTGCTATAATGACACAGCATTTTATTACCTGGTGTTAATATTTAACAACTAATATTTAGAATTCATAAGTGTATTCTAGGTGCATCTGATCTGAAAGTAAAGAAGCAATACACAATTGCCTCCATAGAACATTACCTCAAGGGAAAGTCAATGAAACAGTCACAAAACTTTAACATGTTCTTGTCTTGCATTGAGTTCATCCCCTGTAGTGTAATATAAACTAGAAGGGATGAAAGCATGACTGGTTTTAGTAATGTAAAGGATGTCTCTTGTGTATGGTTCCTTATTTAACTCATTTCAGTGACAGTTATTTTAAAAAATGGTGAATTTGGTGTCATAATGACTTTAGGACAAGTGAAGTAAAGTTAAATACAACCCAACAACTGCCATAAAAAAGCAGCAGCAAGATGGTTTAATGCTTGAATAATTTATTATTGAATAAATAGGAGAAGTCTAATCCAAATGAATAAGAGGCATAAAAAGACTTTTTACAAGAGTAACTGTTTCAACTTGAGGGATGGACCACATCAGTTACTTGGACAGTAAAAAGATGTTGCTATTTCAATTCAAATTTGTATATTCTAGATTTTAAATTTGGCCACAGAACCAAAGTCCTGATTTTCTATTGAGAGATGAAAACTAGGGAGTGCTTTTGTCTGCCACAGTATTTTTCCTTATTCAAATTACTTCTTAATTTTATCTTTGCTGTTCCACATTCATGGTGGTAACTGTATTGTGCCTTTTTGGTTCAAGGTTTTCTGAGAGATGGTTCAAGATAGACAAAAAAAATTATCTAAGTTTTTAACTTCTTTAAATATGTGACCTTTACTTGGAGAGTACAGTTGTGTCTGAATAATTTTGGTAGGAAAATGAGTAAGAAAGTGTTTTAGGCGCCCTGGGAAGAGCTGCACACTCTTGGAGGGAGACAAGGGCTATGATCTGAGGCAATTTGTGCCCAGCACCGTTCTATTTCAGTCCTGGTGAGTCTGTGCGTTGTCACTCGCGTCCCGGGTGCCGCCGCCTCTTGTCACGGATGTGTCAGCCCACATTGCCTCTATCAGCTCTGGCAGAGCAATACTGCAGTAATGACTTCCCCAGAAATAGATGTAGGAAGCTGCTGGGATATTTATGATGGTGTGTGGAATTTGGATTGCTAGTAATTGCATTGAAAACATTGCTATTTCTCAAGTGACACTGTTTTTTGTAATTGGTATTGATACTGGGACACACGGCATGACCTTTCCCTGTTTTCTGTGGGCTTCAACTCTTCCTTTTGCTTTGTTTTCCCATTCCATATTGCAGTTTAACTGGAATAATATGAAAACAGTCTGATGTGCTGGGTCCTTAGTGCCTTTTCTCTTCATTACTGTGAATTGAGTGGCACTGTCAGAGAGGAGGAGGCTCAGCATTTGTTTGCTTGCTTTAAATTGAATGTCCTTGAGCTGTATCACAGTCGAAATACTGTTACATTTCATCTCCAGATAAAAGTTTGTGTTCTTGAAATTAACAACAAGGTTCCTACCGGTGGTGGCAATGTTTTCATAGAAAATGAGAGAGGAACAAGAAAGTGTATTAGTGGATCATAGGGTGACTGAGAGAAACAAATTTATTACCTATTCAGCAGGGGATTTCACTGGGAAAGAAACAGAGTTTCATAAATAGTTGGTAAGAATTTATCTTGGGATATTGTGTCTGTCTCAAGCAAAGTGAATTCAAAAAGATGGAGTGTAAAGTGCTGTTCCTTTGAGGTTAAGAGGGAATATACCACAGGGAGGATGGGGGAACGGGAAATGTCAGAGGGAGGGCGACGTAGGGTTTTGAAACATCACTGAAGTGTAAATTGTGTTGTGCCTCTCACTGAAAATTAAAAGTGGGAGTCTTTTCTAAAAGAAAAAAACAACACTGTTATATGATACCCACACGGTGTGTTGTGATTGGAATATTATGACTAAGGAAATGAATTTCCTAGATTTAAAAACTTGAGCCAGAATTCATTATTATTATTCACATGAGATTTTCTGCTCATGAACCTGTGAAGTAACTTCAGCTTCTGAGAATATTTTTATAGTCCTATATATTTGGTAATGTTTTGGATAAATCGTCTTTAATCTATTCATTTGATCATGAGCCTCTTTGATTTTCTCACATGTTATTAATTATTTTGCAGTATGTAATTGGTTACTCAAGTACTTTCACTAAATTGAAAGTTTGGAGATACTTTTTTAAATAACATTGAGCACAGTCAAAAATCAATATTAATATATTTACTGAATATTTGAGTATGGCCAATAACCAGTATTTTTATAGCAGCTATGTGTTTTGGACAATACTCATGTGTTTTGCATAAAGTATAACTTTCTTCTCATTGTTAGTGCAAGTAGAATAATCCTTTGAGCTTTTTTTAATACATAAATTCCGTCCATCTGTATTGATCAAAACAAAAACAAGGTCTTCATTAATTTTGGAGAGCCAAGGTCTAAGAGCTCAGCTCCTATGAATGCTGTGAAGATGAGTGGCCTGGAAGTGGAAGGATTCCCTAACTAAATGCAGCTGCATGGCTCTGAGGGACCTGCGGTTTGCTGGTGAGGTCGTCGGCTGTCGCGAGGCACAGCAGCCCCAGCTCCCTCTGCCAGAGATCACTGCAGGAACGTGCAGCTCTCAGCAGCCTGGGCCCATGAGGCCCAGGATCAGTAGGAAACTTTGGAGAGAACAGGAGAAGAGAGCTATTATGAGCAGAGGCAGCACAGTGCAAGAGGTCAGCTATAAATGGCTGTGAAAGGTTAGGACATGCATTTTCACTGAGGGAGGTGTTCATTTGTTCTAAGGTATAATACTGGAACTCCTGTGTACCAGCTAGCATAAAAACACCTACTGAGGATTTAATCCCTGTCCAAAGGAGTTTGTATTTCCAATGTGAGAATAGAAACACAACATATGGATACATTATGTGCGTTACAGTTAATGCAGCAAGAGATTTAAATGCAAAGCATGAATCGATGTGAACAGAGTCGAATTGTAAACAAGGTCAGGCTACAAAAACTGCAAATTCCCAGAGGAAAAAGACAAAACTTGCTGCTCTCCCATACTTATTATTTCAAGGAAGTTATTTCTCTCAAGAATAGAATCAGATTAATAAAGCTGTGTTTCTTAACAGCAAGTTAAGAATCAGAGGATGCTAAATGTGCAAGGAGGACACCGAGGTGCTGGAGCCTGTCCAGAGAAGGGCAACAGAGCTGGGGAAGGGTCTGTGCACAAGTCCTGTGAGGAGTGGCTGAGGGATGTGGGGGGTTTCAGCCTGGAGAAAAGGAGGCTCAGGGCAGACTTTAGCACTCGCCACAGCCTCCTGAAAGGAGGGTGTAGACAGGTGGGGGTTGGTCTCTTCTCTCAGGTAGCAAGCAACAGGTTGAGAGGAAATGGTCTGAAGTTGCTTCAGGGGAGGTTTAGACTGGATTTTCAGGAAAACTTCTTCTCTGAGTGGGCTGTCAAGCATTGGAACAGGCTGTCCCTGGCAGTGTTTGAGTCACCATCCCTGGAGATTTGTGAGCTATGTGTAGATGTGGCACTCAGGGACGTGGTTGAGTGGTGGGTTTGCTGTCAGACTCAATGATACCTACCCGAGAGATGCCTCTGCTAAACCGAGCAGAGCTGCGCTGCCAGGGCAATCTGGGAAGGACAGGAATAGTTTGTGTGGATGGGGTCTTTTCTGGTTTTCTGATGGCTTTCACATATGTTTAGTTTTGAAATAATGCCTAATGTCTCTAGGACGCATTGTTTAAAGGTGTATAGGCCAGAAGAAGTAGAAACAATAAGGTAAATACTTCTGATGCAAATATTAAGGCAAAAAGAGAATAAAATTCAGATATCTGCAGCTCCTGGACAGAGCTGTATTAAAAGCATCTGAACATTATGTCCTCTGGAAGGTAATGATATTTAAAAATTATAATATATAATTTTTAAATGATCTTAAAGATTATTAATTTTACGCGGTTTTTCCCCACAAAATAAATTTAAATTTGTTTTCAGCTAACAACAGTCTCTTCATGGGCTTACTAGCAATCAGTTCCAAAGAAGATGGGAGTTTTTGATAAAGGAGAAAAGATTATTTTCTAAATTCCATGTATTTTAACTGTAATTATACCTGCAAATTATTTGTCTGATTTACAGAGGAATGAGCTAAAACTCTTGTGGTATTGTGACTGTAAGTGCAGTTCAGTTTTGTTAAGAGCATTCTGCTGAGTTTATTTTTCTTAAACTCTTTGCTGTTTCCTGACAATGAAATATGGCAGTAGCTTTTTTTCAGAGAACATCTTAGGCTGATCTAACTTGTTGAGGCCTGTGCTGCACCAGCTGTTTGTGTAACACCATCATGATTCAATTCATCTGCCCATCAGAAGATACTGTAAAGGGTAGGAAATAACCTGCCTCTATATACTTAACAAAAAAAAAAAAAAAAAAAAGGGTGGGGTGACTTCCTCCTTATATTCATGGAATGGAAATCCACAGAGGATCCCTCTACACTGCCCCTACTTATGAGACAGTAAAATAAGCACCCTAAGTGTGGGGCAGATTTTCAGCTGCATGTAAACAGACCATACTAGAATTACAGCACATGTCTGTGATAGTTGTGCTGAAGGCAAGAAAAGAATCCATGAGTTAAGCCCCTTTCCCCTTTTGGGAGAAGCAGAGGTTTCTTTGCCAGGGAAAGCAGCTGCTCACTGAGGCACACACACTGTGCCAGGGCAGGGATCTCTCACCAGCACGGGCCTGCCTGCTCCACTGGGCTTCCCTGCCAAGCTGACATCAAACTGAAGTGGAGGAGCTGGTACATACAGGAAAAGTTGATTTGTATCAAAGATATTGATCTCAGCTTTTTCAAACAGGGAGCTGTTTAGTGGCATCTTCTTGACACACCTACTAAAGGTCATGAATTCAGGAACCTCAGCACTTTGACAACAATCAGAAGACAGGCTTGGGCTCTCAGCTGCAGACTGGATCAAGGGAATTCACCACGTGCATTCTTCCAAATTAGCCTAATAGTGAGTGTCAGACTTGGCATGTGTATTCTCTGTGCAAAAGGAAAAGTGCAACAGAATTCATTCTGTGGGAAAGCAGTTACTATAAAAGCTGCAATTTCTCTGCACCCATGGTACTAAAAGTAAGTTCCAAGCAAAGTGGGAGCTGGAGAACGAGAGAAAACAGGAGTGAACATATTGCTCTGTATTTTAGAGGAATAGTCACCTCTTGTTTGGGTGTTGAGGGATTACTGTGCTGAATTTTTAGCTAATTTTACAGGCTGATCCTATGATTCCATGCGGTGTTGTGGTCAGTGCTGTCAGCTCAGTCTCTTCAGAGTTGTTTCACGTGAGAAATTGTAGCACATTTGGTTGAAAACCAGCAGATGCACAGCTCTGAATTTGTTTTGTTTTTAGATCCACTTTACAGTGCAGTTTATTATCAAATAATGTCATGAATATTCTTAGAGAGCTAAGCAAGAAAACAAGTTTGCTGTGTAAGCCAGAGTCGCACTCTCTAGGCAATAAATATTGTATTTTAAATGACTGTCGTGTAAAGTCTCAGCGCTCTGAGGTGAAGTTACTGTTCAAGAACCCTGTTCCAGATGCAGACATGCACGAGTGTGTCAGTGACAGGTTATGATCCAGCGTTCATGGGAGTTAACAGCAGAGCAAACACTTGTCCCTGGGCCAGAAAACTCCACAAGATGCTTGTGTGTTATGCTAAATTTCTAGTGATTACTTTGACTCATGCTTGGGCTTCTCTCAGCCTGCTTCTTTGGTGCGTTAATTTGTGGGGAAACATGGTTTTACAATGAAGAGAATGAATGTGATTTGGCAAAATAAGGAGTCATTGGGTGAATATCATTCTCAGCAGCCCATCACTCATCTGCATACCTTTAGATAGAGTGCAAATCCAACCAGTAAAATCTAATATTTATTTTGTTCTTAACTTATTTAAATAGAATAATTTTCTTGGTCTGATGTGAATATAATCCTCTTTCCTATTTAAGTGTAGCTTTCTGTTATGAAAGCTACCCTTGTAGCTCTAAGGAATTTGTTAAACCTTTCAAAATGCATGAATTGCTGGGGAAGCATGGGGTGGGTGTCTGCCACCGAGGTAGTTGATAGTGGACTGGGAGTCATTGCTGCTATTCACTGGGTGGTGGGCATGTTTGTGCCATTGAAAACTACATTTTCCTGCATTTAAGCTATTAATCATCTACTTCTTATGCTGATTGTCAGTATTTGTTGGATTCCATAACTCCATGTATTAAACTTATACAAATTCTTCAGAACGAGGAAAGAAGTGTTCTGAATTAAACTTGGTCTTTCATCTCCTGGCATTCATCCTTTCTTATTTGACTTTCTAATGAAGCTGGGTGGCTGAACCTATTGCTACAGTGTAGCTAATGTGGAAAACTTCCTAAACTCTGCAGAAGTGATCAGAAAGCAACTGCAGCTCAGCAGCCACACGCCTTATCTCTGCTCTATCCATCTTTCCATCTCCTGTTGCCTCTTATTCCTCTTTTCCACCAGCTGAGAAAAGAGCTGAGCAACATAAATGCCTTCTTGAGCTAAGCAGATTTTTTGTCACTCACAAAATCCACAATTGCTTGAATTTGATGTTTTCTGTGATATAAGCGAAGCGTGTTTTAATACACATTTGTAAAAATCCAGAGAGAAACTGCTGAAAAAGTGAGAGGGAATACACTCAGCTTTCCTGCATTTAGATGTGCTGGCTTTTTAAGAAGTTTTGAGGCTTGGCAATTAAAAAAAACCCAATAACTTAAAATAAGCCTTAAGTGGTGGGTGAATTTTACACAAGTTATACTGAATCAGAGTTGAAATCCACCAACTTCAAAATAAACTATATTTTATATTTAATGAGGAACTATGTGTATATCTGACTGGAAAATAACTTGCAAACTTTTTTTTTTAGCAATTCAGAGAAACTTGGGTAATTTCCATTGGTAAGAAGGGAACATTTGCCATTAACTAATAGTTTAATCTTATGAAAGTAAATATTCACAGGCATCTCTGGTTTAGAAGACAATTTCATTGCTTTATTTTCAAGTATTGGTGGTTTTATCCACTTACTAAACAGCTCTGCCCATGCTCTGTTTTTTGGTTTGTTTTTTTTTTTTTTTTCCAGTTATTGGTGTATTCATATAATATCTTAGTCCTTGCTGTGCTTGCTGTGATTTCTGGCTGATCAGAAAAGTGTGTTTTAGTACAGTGCAATTTCCTTACGTGTGTCTCTAAATGCCCACTTTTACATTTGAAACAGAGAGCATTTTCAAAGGGAGATTCAAGCCTTTTAGGAAAGCTTAAAATCCAAGGCAGAGATTTGATATTTTAGTGGATTTCTAATACAGGATATTTTGAAATGATTATTTACGTTTGTACAGTGTTCACAAAGTATTGTGAATTTTAACACAGTGGTTTTAATGTGAATGCAGGGGATATTCTAAGGGTTTTTTCTTTACTATAGGTAGGGGTTTATGTTATTGGCGGATTGATTAAAAAAAGAGGCAGAAGAGCAGGCCTATTTTGAGGGCTTTGTCCTTCAACTAAAATCTTATGTTTAGAGTCTTGCATACTTTCCTGTATCTAGTTAATAATATGAAGAGGTAAAAGCAGTTTTTATTTCTCTTCTGTGCTCCCCATTTATTCTCAAGCCAGAACTACTGAAGGAAAAGATAAGGGCATGAGGTGAAAAGCCCAAGGTTGTAATGGGATGGCTCAGAGGTGGGTTGGCAATTTTCTGGAGCGTAGAGTAAACATGAAGTAAATGGAAATCTCAGCAGTTGCTAGGGAAGGAGGAGCTCTGCAGAGGAGAATTAAATGACTTGGGAGAAAATTCATTCATTTATAGTGGTACCACTCTCACCTAAACCAAACACCTCTGTCCTTAAACACCATTAGGATTTGGCATTCAAAGATTTTCCTTTTTATAAGAATGCTAAGTAATAAATGTCTTTCATCCTTAATATTCATTAACTATCAATATTGCGGAATATTAGTGTTGACTTTGAAAATCCTAATTTCTGTAATAAAAAATACAAATTTCCAGTTATATTTTTGGCCTTTCTAACCTCAGCATTTTTAAAGATGTCCAGTTCAAGGTATTTAGAGACTTAAAAAACCCTCTAATTTATGATCTGATATAAAGACATCTTTGTTAGCAGGCAATAAGTTCTGAGTAATGAACACACGCTCCCAGGCACGATTCAAATTTCATTTTGCTGTCACATCTGTGCTTAAATGTTGTACACAAAATGATTACATTTGTAGCAGAAACTCTGCAAAGATTTTTCTTCATATTTTTCTGCTTGACTGCTTAAGTGATGGCCCTGCTTTCTTGGGGTAAAAACAGAATGTGTAGACATTTGTGACTTTTTATTATAAAAATCAGGACATTCAGAGATTTTATTGTAACAATCCTACACAGAAGGTAGATTTCTAGTCTAGTTATACTGGGAATATTCTAAATAATTTTAATGTGCCACGTGCTGCAAAATCTTCCTCAAATATCTGACTGCAAATCTGCGTGCAGGCTATAGAAATACTTGAACCCATTTGTTAAAATATACCAATTTATTATTTAATACTGGTCTTGCTGCTTTTAACGAGAAACTGAAGCAAAAGAAAAGGAGATTGAGAACTCTGAAGGACTAAAGTATTTTGAGAACTGGGAGACTAAAATATCATGCTCTTTTCTTGTATTTTGTCATGTTGCTTATACATTTTGACTATAACTTGGGAAAAACTACAATGTTCTTCAGTTAAAGATCAAATTTTTATCCAATCAAGCCACCCATTTAGGCAATATCCATTTACCCAGCTTAAGGGATATGGATATAGTACATGCAGATTTCTCCTTGATTAACAAAAAAACCCCAAAGATTTTATTGATTTGGGGTTTTTGGGAGTGAAATGAACAGTTGTGTGTGTGGAGTTTTTGTGGTGAGGTATTTCTGTTTGCTTGGTTTTCCCCTTTTATAAGAGCACCATTTATTTTAACAGGTGTGGAGAAGTTGGGTGGATGTTCTCCCCAGGAAACAGCAACTCACTTGAGGTGTGTGCTGGGCACAGATTTCAGCAGTGAGGCTTTTAGGAAGAAACTGGACTCAAACAGCAGAACAGGAGCCTCGCAGAGTAGTCTGAGACTGAAGTCTACTAAATGTGAGTCATGTTTAATTTTTTTCAAAGCCTCAACTGCATTGATTATAACCTACACCTGATAAGGAATGGAAGAGAGAAAAGTGAGGTTTCTCTAAGGTCACATATTTATTGCAAAAGCTTGGCAGTTAGGATGTGGAATGGGACAGAAATGAAAAAATTCAAGTTTCCTGCAAGTCCTCTAGTGGTGAAGTCCAAGCTTCCATGATGTAAAGCCTCAGTAATGTTTTATTTGAGCCGAGACCTTTAGCATGGATTTTTCTTTTCTTTATTTATAATGTACTTTTTGTTCCAGATAAAATGTAATTTTTTTTTAATTTTCAAAAATTACTGTAAATTCTCTTTTGCATCACTGCTGCAATATGGGGCTAGCACAGTTTCAGCAATGACTGTAATAGTGTAATAAGGAGAAACAAATAGATCAAACTGTGCAAATTGTTAAAGGAAGTGAAGAGAAATAGCTCTCATGGGGAGGGATTATTGGAAGGAAAACATTCTTTTCCAAGGAGTTATCTCTGGCTCATTGCAGATAACCTTTTACTTTCACAATACGAAAGGAGCTTTGTGTCCCACAGGCAGCACTGTGTTCTGAAAGCTTTTCTGAGCTCAGGGGCTGCTGAGATGCTCTCAATACCCACGTTAATGATATTTTTTGTTTAGACTGGAATGGTGGGACAAGGTAGAAAAACCCTTACCATGGGTTTGAAGGAGAAGCATGTAAGACCAGGGAAACTCCTCCTTGGTGTGTGCTCCTCAGTGGCATCACCTAAGGAAGCAGTGATGCCTTGGCTTTAACTTTCCAGCATTCCTACAGAAAAAGCCCATTTAAAATGCCAGTGACATGGACAAAGTAAAAAGCTGGAAATCTCCCTACCTGAGAACCAATTTGTCTGCTACTTATTTATATGCATGGCACATTTGACTTCAGTTTCTTGCGCTGTCTGTGGAGGGCGAATGAACACTCCTATAAAAAGCCTTTGAGTTCACAGGTCCTAGGAATAAATAGTTTTATTGGACTGATCATAGACCATTATGATGAGCTCTGCCCAGCTTAGCAGCTCCCATGCCTTGGCAAAGGCTCTGTATAATTCTTTCTGTCCCTTGTATCATTGGAATACTGAACTGCAAATTGACTCATGTCAAAATACATCTCACTCAGGATCCTGCTTCTCTGGGACTGTATCTTCTGCTTAGATCTCTTCTGGTTTTCTTGCAAGCCCATGTCACACCTTTTGGTGTCAGCTGGAGTAAGGCTCCATCAGGAAGCTGAAAGCGATCTCATCTGTCTGTCTCTCTGGACTGCAGAATTCTTGGCTCTGATCAGCTTCTTTAGCAGTTGGTTTCCTTATTTAGTACTTGTGGAGATCTGTATTTGTTTTGTGGAAACTTGAGAAAAAATGGTGAATGTGGCTGTTCAGGGAATCAGAGCTGTCTGTGGCAGATATGAAGAACAGGTCAAAATTTTTATATATTCATCTCTTAGACTCAATTCTCATTTAATTTAGAGGACTTTTCTTCCAAAGTCTTAAGATCTACCACCCTGGATGCTGTTTAATAAAAGATGAAGAGGCTGTAAGTTAGAAAAGCTGATTATGATTTTACCGAGAAGGACTAAGTTTAGGGAGTTTAAAAGACTTTTATAGCTTTTGCATTAGCCATTGGAACTACATCTTCTGAACTGCAGCAGACAAACACTGCACAAACACTGGTTTGTGGTTTTTGGTTTTTTTTTTTAAGCCCCATGACTGCGTTTGGAGGGGAAGGGAAAAAAAGTGTGATGGAAACTATAGTTTTCAGTGACTTTTTAGGTGGAAAAAAGGCTGAAACTGTTCTTTGACCAAGCAGCTGATGTGAGTGCTGCACCTGCCTTCCTGCATGTTCATGAGACTGAGGTTTGTACCCTCCCATAATGTCAGCAGTGCTAAGAAAGGAGACAGCTGATGCTGTGTGCAGCTGTGCTCTGAAATCACACATTTGTCACCTCACCAGCACTTGAATACTTTGTTCACTCCAAAAGCTTGGCTCCCAGTTCAGTGGTTCTACTTTGGAAATAAGATCTTGCTCATCATAATGAGGTGAAACTTGAACACTCCAGCTAAACAATAAAAGTGTGAAGATCAGCCTGAGTCCTGGGCTCACTAATACTCACCTCTAGTCTAGTCCTGAAAGCAGCTGCTGTTTGAAACAATTTGGGTGCTCTGCTTAGAGCGTGGCAGCAATCCTCTGGTTTGCATCTTCATTCCTATCTAACACCTGATGACTGGGTTACAGCCCATTCTGTGGTGAGACACTACAGATGTAAATATTTATCTTTTTAAAAAATTGTCGTGAGACTATTGTGTATCAGTGACCTTGCATTTCAGCTCTTGGGATGTCACTGCACAGATTTCATAACCAAGTTAATTGAATTGTTTGGTTTAGAGATTATTTAGATGGAGAAAAAAAGGTGTTTATTTGATGTATATAGATGAACAAAGCAATATGAATTATCATTTGGATCCTAGTAATTTTATCCTTATAAAAATGAAAAGCTGGATTCCAGTAAGCACAAATTGCTTTCATAGATATTTAATTAGCTTAGGAAAACTGGCAAATTGGAAATAAACTACTTTGGTCCTTGTAGCACTTGTGAATATTTCAGAAGCATAAAGACTAACAGAGTGCCGATGCTGGTGCCAAATGTGTTTGAGCCAAGCACAGCTCAAATTCATAATGAGAGCTTTCCAAGCTGCCCAACTTGTTCCTTTTCACATCCTTTGACGTTTTGCTGGCTTGCCTTTGTTCTTGCATGCAAGTTTTCTGTGCAGTCTTTAAAACTGCCAGCCTCACACCGTTGGCAGAGTAAATGCCGTGCTTGCAGAGTTACAGTTCAGCCAAAACATTTGGACAAATGGAAATCACGCCCCGACCTTGTGCAGCTTCTCAGCAGAAAGCTAAATTTTCTCCCAGAGGATAGAATAATAAACTAATATGGATCCTGCCATGTAATGATTCCCAGCAGCTGGGACTGGAACCCAGTAGGAGAAAACTATTTTTAAAGGATTATTTTAATTATTTCTTCTTTTATGTAAGAAAATGCCATAGGAGAGGGGGGGTTTACAATTTTATGTACATATAAATTGCAATAAATGTCTTTTTTAAAAAAGAATTCTCATTTAATGTTTTATAAATGTATCTATGCCATAGCTATCATGCTTCCTGCAAGAGACCTGACACTGAATTTGTAGTGGTGGTGTTGGTATGTGCCCTATTTTCTTTTAGCTGAACTTTAAAATTACTTTAATGTGGTTTGTACCAAAAGTATTTTTTTTTTTTTGTTTAACCTGAAGGTTTAATTTTTAAAATGAGATTTAGAGAAATAAACTTTAATTTAACTTTGGGGTTTTTTTTTTACATTGTCCCTAAATTAGTCCAAATGGTGCCATGAACAACACTGAAGATTTTCATCTTTGATCTGTTTTGTGGACAGGTATTAACAAAAAATCATCCTCAGGTACTCTTTGGAAGTGTGATACGTGCATGTAATAACCACAATTATTAAGCTGTTTAACCTAAATGAGGTTTTTAAACAGTGTTCCTATGGATAGAATTTATCTTAAAATAAAAATATGGGCCTGAGCTACTGAGTAAGAAGCTCAAGTTAAAACATGTTCATATATCCATATAAAATAATGGGCATATTCAAGAACTACCTAAAATGACTCTATTTTCCCTGTGTCTCTTGTTCGTGCCTTCCAAAAAGTCAGTAACAGTTCTTCACTACTGCATTTGAACCACCAGTTTGGCCTTCCTGACTGCTGTGATTCTCTAAGAAAATCAAGACCATTTCTAGATCTTTGTTTTTAAAATGTTCTCTGTAGGACATTATTTGAAAGAGAAATTATTATTAGGGATGCTGATATGAATCTTGGACTTCCCAAAACATGAAAAGTCACCTCATTTCATCCTTAGCCTGAGTAAGCTTTTAGGTAAATAACAAAATGTACCATTTAACAAACTTTGTAAGTTTTTGTGAATTTGGGCATTGTTTACCAGATGACTGAATGAGAGTTCACTGAATTTATTTTTACTCCCACATTTATGGTGGAAGCTTGCTGTTTTCTGTGGGTTTTTTTCTGCTTAGACTATGAAGGTATTTAACTGGATTCACTGCTTGGCTCTAGATGAGGGGTTCTTGCTGTAAGTCATCTATCTAGACCAGTACCTTTGAAATTTTCCTCCACTAAACTGAATCCCCCAGGGTTCCTGTCATATATCTTCATAAGCCCTTGGGTGTGACAAAGTTTGCAATATTGGTTCCCTGAGCTGAAGTCCCACTTTAGCTCTTGGAGACATTGCTGGGTGCTGTGTTAGAGACAGCCCCAACTCGACCCATGGCATCGTTCTAACCAGACCCGTGAGGGGTGTTCCTTCAGTGAGGTGCTCAGGGTCAGTGCAGGATGTGTCCCTAGCCAGACACACTCAGGCTGGAAATGTATCAGAAAAGCAGCTTTCATAGCAGCCTTAAAAGGGGGTTTCAGTGCTCTGCCAGGAGTTCACTGTTTGCGCTGGAAGAAGCAATCACATGCAAAATTCATAGGAGCTTCTTGTCAAAAGCAGTGCTGTGTAACCTGTGTTCTCTGCACAGATTTCTTGTTGCAGCTGACTTTTCAGGAGCTCTAAGTTCCGGTGACCCTTAGCCAGTCTGGATAAATGGCTTGGGAATAAGAGCTCTTACCTGCAGCCTCCTGCCCCTGCTCGCTGCTCAGCGCTGCCGCCAGCGTTGCCCGGTTCCCCGTGGCCCTTTGGGGCCGGCCGCCAGGCAGCCGGCTGAGCCTGGAAGATGAAGCACACACCCCCTCAGCAGATACTTGGCTGGTTTTCCTTTCACTGGGGTGAACTTCCTCCCACTGAAAGTGCCATTCACTCACCTCCCTCCCCCACAACTACTTGATGGTAGAATCTTGTTAAAGTGGGGTCTTGCTCATCTTTTTAGAACCATATCCTTATCTTTTTATCATCTGTTAGAAGCTTTTGGGGGTTTTTGATCAACACAGAAAATTAGCAACTATGGGCTTGTAAAACTTTAGGGTTTGAGTAGTTCTTTATATCACATCAGATATAGGAACAGTGGGAAACAGTAAGAAACAAAACTAATAGCTTATTATATGTCACACTTTTAATTAATGGCTTAAAAACAAAGCTACTGAAGTGAATAATTTACATTTAGATATCAGATTAGACTTCAACAAATCAATAGAAGGTTTGTATCTTTCTGTATTAAAGATTGATTATTTTCCTCTGGCATTTGCAAAGAGGCAGTATTTTGGGAAAAATCTTAGCTGAGGAGAATGAGAAGTAATGCAGATCTGAATTTTAATACTGCAGTGCAGAACTGCATCCTCTTTCAAGTTACAGTGGAGCAATTTTAAACTTCTGATGTTCCATTCAATTAAAAGTCATGAACGATGAACACAGGAAAAAAAAAATTAAGGAAGATGTTTTTATATGCAGCATAGTGTAAAAAACCCATACATTTTATAAAGCCCTATGAAACCTATTAACTTTAAGTCTCAGTGATTATTTAGAAGGATTTTTGTTGAATGTTTGGGGGGACAAAGCTGTTCAGTTTATTGTCAATGAGCCTCACATTGCAGAGATTTAATCTGGTAAACTCTGCTCTTGCTTATTTTCTGAAGATGTCAGAAATTTCTGTAATTATCTTGATTTCAAAACTACTTTAATGTAAGTATTTCCTGTTGTTGATTTCTATTCTGGATGTGCAGGATGAGTGAAAATAATTTGAAAGAGCTTTTGATTAATTGCTGTGTAGTTGTGTGCTATGTACTTTGTATAAATAGACTGTCTTGCTCCTTGATCTCTTCAGATTTGAAAAATGCCAGTCAAATAGTATTGAATTACAATTAATTATTAAATAATATAATCATCAAAAATCCATGCAGAATGACTGATCTCTGGTGGATAAATTATTTGCTTGTAACTCACATTTCCTATGACTATTTTAAAGCAGTCTACAGTGAGGATTCAGGAGTCAGAAATTATAGGAACATATTATTTTGTAAGGCTTAATTTGAATCCAAAATTAGGGGTGTGAGATGTAGCAACTCGACTTGGCTCTAATGATAGTGAATTTCCTGTTCCTTCTAAAGATTTAAACACATATGAGCTTGAGCACGATGATATCTTTTGGGTGCAAATCTGCTTTTCCTATTGAGGCAATAAAGTCACTGAAAAGCAGCATTAGTCAAGGAAATGCTCAGCATTGGGCTAGCTTTTTGTCATTTAATCTGCTTTAGTGCAAGTAAGAAACAGACCCTGCACCTTGCACAGTGTGGGGTGGGCTGGCAGGATCGGCTGCTGCAGCCCGTGAGAGTGGAGGTGCCCAAGCCCAGGGTGTTCCTCAGCCAGTCCCAGGCGAGCTGCTTGCTGTGGTTGCTGAGGCAGCCTCACAGAGTGCCCGTGAGTTTCAGAATGGGTACTGCATGAGTTGCACAAGGAGCTCTTCCTGGCATTCACAGAGGGGATTGTGCAGGTCAGTCATGTAAACCACTCCTTTATCGTCGTGAGATCCAAGGCAGTGCTGGCTGCACTTGAAGACAAGACATAAACCTTAGTGGCCCCCATATATGTCCTTGTAAAGTGGTATTTTGCTTTCTTAATCTGTTGTCCTCATTGTGCAAACCAGTCTGTTTAGCCAGGCTTCTGTATGGAAGGTGGTGGCCAAAGTACACTTTGGGGATCATGTGTACCATGTTTTGATAGATCACTGAATATATCAGAAATGTTAGGGGTGTTTATTGTATGGATTTTTTAACTCTTCTGTTGTTAAGGCTGGGGCAGGTTCCATTTATCTTTTCTACCTTGTGGGCATTTCAAGAATGAGAAATCTTGTGTTATTCGAACTTCTTATAAGCAATATGGATAGTTGTTTTGTTTTCTTTGCATAACACAACTTCCAGGAGCAGCTTCTGAGTGATTTTTTTTTGAGGGCTGAATCTAATAATAATAAACTAACAAATGTGTTTCAAAGCAAGCAGAATAGTTGCTCAAATTCTTTTTTCCACATCAAATTTATACATTGTGAGTTAGGTTATAATCCACTGGCGGCTGTTCAAAGTGTGTCAATTTGTTGCTTCTTAGGAATTACAGCTTTAACCAAAGTAGAAAAATAGAAAATCTGAGAGACATATGGGGTTCTGAGGTTATTAGTTCATATGTTATTTTATACAGCCTTGTAAGCCCGATGTTACACTCTTTCCAAAGTATATCCCTGTATATGTACAGAAGGGTACAAAATGGAATCCGGTATGGAATTTGGCACTGTAAAATGAAAGTAGTGTGGATTCCAGAACAGGTTATGTCACTGCTCCAAAGACACAAAATCTTGGCAGCATCGTGGGGTTAGGAAACAAATTGTAATGAGGGCCACTTGAGTGGAACTGCTAAGCTGAAAACCAAAGCCTGTGAGATTGTAATTATGGAAATTGGCAAATAGTGAGATCAGAAATAAGCTACTGTGACTCCCCAGGATCCATGGAATGCCTCTTTGAATCTGAAAATTTTATTTTACATATGGAAGCACTGGACCAAAGCATGTGGAGACGCCACACCTGAAGTTTTTGTTCTGCTACTTCACATGAAGTTGCAAAGTTCTCTTGAGGTTCTGAGCAGTCCCAAAGAAATAAGGTGTCAGGAGTCTGATGCTGAATTGTGACTCTGGTGAAATCAGTCTCTGACAGTGCTTAGTATCTGAGGGAGAGAGGGGCTGAGACCTGCATGACAAGGGAAGCAAGCAGTGAAATGAGCATCTCATCTCTATGGTGCATTCTGGAGTTCATGTAGGCTTTTTTGTGGGCCAAAACCAATTTTGTCTGAAGTGGCAGAAGAGCCAGTTTTGGCTTTTCCAGCTGAGCATTAAATGGTGGCTGTCAGTCCATCCCACCTGGTTCAGATGGGTGCTTACAGGCTGCCTGTGGGTAGCCTTATTCTTCCCAATAGCTGCAGCTGCTGTTACCTTCGTTGGCTACACAGTTGTGTACAGCTATGGCAGGCACTCACAGAAAATACTCTGCTGCTTCCCCCAGATCCATACACCAGAGGGGATCTTCGGGTCCATAACTATCAGGACAAACTCACAGGTAGGCCTTCATTTGACAAAACCATATTTCCAAAGGCAGGAGGAGAGGACACCATCTTTCAGAGTGCAGTCATGGGGTGTCACCTGCCCTGCTCTGAGCAAGGAGAGTCTGCCCCTCTCCAGCTCCTTACTGAGCTGGGACAACAAGCAAAGCACAGGGCATTGTTACAGTGGAGGCTTACACAAAAGCTGTGGCCTACAGCAATCCTGCTGAAGTATTTTAGATTAATGAGGCAAAAAAGCACAGGTGAACTTGTAACAACTTCACATCCTTTGTGACACACCTGGAGCAGGAATTGAAAATGCACTGGTTGGCAGGCTGCCAATCGTGTAGAAAGGCATAAAACATGAAACTATCCAGGAGCTGATGTGACTGACAAGGCCATGGGCATGTGCCCCCCAGCTAAGCCACACCATCCAAACCCATGCTCCTGACACATCTGAGCCAGTAATAGAAATGCCATGGGCAGCCCTGTGCCACCAGCCAAGAGCCAGGGACTCAGGCTGGGTCAGGAGTGGCTGCCCCCATTACTGTGGGTCACTGGTATGCTGGGTTACACTGGGCTGGAGGGCAGGAGCTTTCATTAGTATGACGACAGTTTGTGTGTTTTTGTTAGAATACAAATCACTGGCTGCTCCCATGTTATCATGGTTAATAATGACAATGATAATACAGAAATGGCATCAATACAGCACTTATTGTTACACAAATACTTGATTTGACTCTGGAGTTGCTTGCATATATTTCTTAAGATACATTTTCAACATAATCATATGCTGTTTGCATTTTTCCTGTGAAAAGTGATGAGAAGAGCAGGATAATGGGCCAGGTGACCTTCAAAAGTCTCTTTCAACTTGACTGATTCTGATTTTTTTTTGGTACAGTTTTTCTTTGTGTATATGTTCATTTGAACTTTCAATAGTATGGTGAGTATATATTGTTTTGCAAGCAATAGACCTCATGCTTTGTGAAGACCTCAGAGAGAAAGGACACTAATTGAAATGACCATGAAATGGATTAGAAATGGATCGATTTTTGCTGGGTTTTGACATATTTTTCGTGCCGCTAGCATGAGAACAGCAGTTGCTCCTAGTAACTATCAAGAGCCCAGGCTCTGTAAGAGTTACTTTGAGAGACTCCCTTTGACCTCAAAGACAGAAACTCCCAGGGAAGAAAAAAAAGTAATTTGGTCTTCAGTTTTATACTCATTAGCCAAGAGTGAGTCCTCCCAAAGCAATTTATGAAAGATAATGAAACAACTTAATTTGCCATCAAGATGCTTCAATTTGCATTCTTCTCAGTTGCATTCAGTCTCAATAAAATTGGATCATTATTTATCTCTAATTTTAATTCTTAAACTAAATTGTTTACCAGAAGGAATTTTTACTGTCTCTCTCCCCAACAACAATCTATTAAGCTCAGCGTAAACACTGAAAATAAATCAAAAGTAAATTGAGGCTCCTGCTAACTTATTGAACTTGTGCTTTTTCCATATAACTCTTCTTATGCAAAGCAAAGAGACTCAATTATTTGCAGTTAATTGTATGCCACTGAAAGAATTTAACCTCCTATGAGCCCCAAAGTGGGGAGACACTGTATGTGGAGGACTCGTACCTGGTGGCACAGTGAGACTTGGCTCATTCTGAGGGGTTGTACATAATAATCTAAAGGCAAGGAAAGCAGAGATGGTTTGGACACCTGGACTGGGAGGGGAAAAAATGAATGTGATGGCACAGTGCATCCTGAGTGAGCTATGGAATGGGGTAGGGATAAGTCCTTTCCTGCTTTCACTTGTCCTCTGTCCTACACAACTGCATTTTTTGTCTAAGTCCAGTAATATCTGGGCTTGCAACTTAGTGCTAAACTCTCTCTGTCTTACTGCAGTTTTACATCTGCTGATTTTTTTCCCTGAATATTTGACTAGGTAAAACTATAGCTGATAGGGAATATGTAGGCTGTTTTCTCAATCTATTGCTACTCTCTGGTTATGTGTGTGAGACACTAAACTTAGGCCAAAATTCAGGGAACTGTTCTTCAGTGAATATATTTTTTAAACTATGCAGGAGCAGCTGCACAGCTTTTCTCCTGACAGTGGATCTGGTACAAGGAAAAAGGGCTTGTGGTACCCAGTTCCAGAATGTAAATACTGGTTTGATGTAAATCACTGATGTAGGCTTATTGGGCAGAATAGAGATGAGTTTATAGACACATATATCTATTAGAATGTTGGATATTTGAAGTTGAATAATTAAAGAGATAGAGTATTAAATACAAGTGTTTGTAAAGTCTAAAACAAAACCTTTAACATATTAAAAAAACAAAAAAACAATAACACAAAAACCTTTACCCCTGAAAAAATCTAAATACAAAATCCCTTTACAAATTCATTTAAAGGAATAAATGGGTTAACATTCTGAAAACTGTGAATGTGTGAGTCAGAGTGGGGTGCTTTACATACTTGCAGTAGATATACCATTCATAGAGATGGGGCTCCCAGAACAGAGCAGTAGAGGAATTAGTACTTTAGGATTATACCTAAATAATAAGGTAGTTACCAACCTTAGGGTAAAATGCATGAGGTTGAAATGTTGGAGTGCGGAGCCAGCAGTAAATCTGCTGCATTTCTTTACTCGACTGCCCAAGACAATTGTGTTGCTACAAAATAAAACATGTTTAGGAAAAGGGATGGAGGAGATAAAGTTTGGAACTTCCAACTTTTTGTTGGAAGTCTGTTTCTGGAGTCTTATATTGCCTTTTGTGTAATTGATAGGTTAGACTGTCAGAGCCACAATGTGATATGATCACTGCTGTTTTAGTTACATTGAATTATCCTTCTAAAAGAGAGCTGCAGTGAATAAATGTAGATAAGTGCTAAGAAATGTTTTATGACAGTAGAATTCATATATTCTGTGAAATTTCCTCATTTTCATTAGTCAAGTTACATACACTATTTTGGCACAGTATTATAACTGAGAAAATATAAACAGATTTATCTGTTGCAGATTAATGTTTAAACATACTGGTGATCCATGTGCCTAAAAACCTACATTAATAAAAATAAGCACCCAGCTATTACTAAACTAAATGTTTTTAATATAAAAAGTAAACTGAATCCTAAAAACATTAGAAATAGATATGAAAAATTATATACATGTTTTATAATCAAATCTCACTCTACCTTGTTCTAAAACAACCTATTTTGTACACTTGCACTGTCTTCCTCATTTCTCTTGCTCTCAGTATTTATCTTCCTCTGGATACAAACTAGTCGACAGAAAAAGCAAAGAACTGCAAAACAAACTATTTCAAGTCTGGAGAAAATGGAAACATTGAAATCATAGCTCCACTCTGTTTCTACTGTTTGGTTTAGACATGTGGACCAAAGGGCTCTGGAAGGCTTTTAAAGCCCCACAGAACTGTAATTTAGAATAGGAGTTCAGCATGAGCCAGGATTCTTTTCTGCAAGTGCAAAGCAAGTAAAGTTTTTGAGCTGCAGCTGTTCATTGCTTTGGAAACTTCTTCCTCTCAATTCACAAAAAATGGGTGTAGTCCATGAAGGAGTGCATGATCCTAATGGATGATTGATTTTATGCAGAACTTTAAAAAGATGAAAGAAATAGGTTCTTATGCTGAATATGAAGCAGGGGATTGTTTATACTTTTTTGCTTCAGTTCAAGTGTTGAGTATGGTATTTAAGATAAGTTTTTGGTCATAAATTCCTTCTTCTAATCCCCACTTAAAACCTGAGCAGAATTTGGGTTCAGTTTTGCAAGTGATGATTCAAGGAGAGGTCACTGCCCAGAAAATCAGAAGTTTGTTTATGTTAATTTCTGAAAAAAAAGGTATTCCATAATAACTAACAATGAGAAGAGCTGAATTGAATCCTATAGGGAAGGGAATTTCAATAGAAGGATAGAAGGACAAGTTATTTAATCCCAGGAGCAAGTAAATCACAATATAGTCTGAGAATACATTTTTGGTCAAACTACTGATGTCCAAAGAACCAGTCAGCCTGATCATTTCCAAATAGAAACCTTGAGCTATTAGGACAGCTCCCTGGGTGAAATTTAGAGGGGGGTGTTTTTTGTTCCACAGTTAAAAATTCTGTAGGCGATGTCACAGGGCTCTTAACTGTCTGCAGAGATTATTTTAGTGCCTAGCCCCAAACTCCTTTTCTTTTAGCTTGATCTTTCCACCAATTTTGTGGAAAAACTTTTTCAAAGGGCTACTCAGAAGGCTCCAGGGCATACTCTGAACAAATTCTGCATAAAATACTTCTAAAATTTATTTTTAAACCCTGTGATTTCTGAGATCCATCTGTAAATAAATCACTAACAATGTTTGTTTTTCTTCATCAATGAGAATTTTCTCATTTAAATCCAAAACCTTAATATTTTAATAATTGACTCCTAGAGTTAAAGACACTTTAGTTTCATTATGTTTTCATAATTTTTTTCCTTTGCATTTACTTGTTTACAGAAGTCAGCAGTTCACACGTTCTGCAGATCTGTATATCAGTTTGTGCTTTCGACATGAATTAGGAAATGAGGAATTTGGAGGATTTTTGGTTGATTCTGTTCAACAGTTTTTTGAGATGTTCAGTTTTTCAGACTGTTACCTTTATATCGTGGCTTTAGTTTCTGTGCTGTACCCAGCACCACCGACTGTGTTCAGTGGGCAGGTCACTCATAAGGATCACTAATATGATCAGGTGCAAACGCACAGGCAGTGAAAAATGTGTGCTGGGGTAGTGCACACAGACCCGTGTGTACGTGCACCTCACTTAGTGTGCAGATCAGGGTCTCCCATGCCACACAGGCTGTCTTAAAAGAATGTGAAATTCCACAGGGAATAGCTACTAGCAAGTAATTACAGCCATTAGCATGAAGGACACTTGGCTTTATCTCCTCCTCATCAGTTTTCTGAGAGAGGCAAAATGATTACCTCATAACTACCTGACTTGCGCTGTCATATCTTATTACTTGACCAATTTAACAGCACGCAAGGCAAATACACTACAAAGCCAAAGCTCTCCATGTTAATTAGTCAGAAGCAGATAAGGAAAAGAACATTTTAAGGCTGAAAGAATTTCTCTCTCAGAAGGGAAGCACCATTCCACAGAAATGGGGTATTTCTTCTTCAGGAAGCATTTGTAATATCGCTGTATTACAGAAAAAAATATTGACTTTTCACTGACTTTGTGCTGGCATTTATATTTCCTCCAGCTCCTTAAAATCTTTAATAATCATTTCTGTGGCAAGATCCATTTTTTACTTCACTGCAACTCCCTCTAGTAATGATAAGGTACTTTCATGGTAGTGATAAGCACAGCAGAAGATAGTACTGTGAAAACATATATAAATGTGAGTATACTATCATGCATTTTTTTTGCCTATGACCATTGTTATCTATCTTAAAATACCTAAATAAAGTTCTAAATTAGGACCATAGTGCCCAAAGAATTTTTGCTGTTCAAAGTAAAAAGTTAGTTCTAGTTAGTCCAGGTCACTTAGCATTGGCCTTTGTTTCAAGAGTTGTCTACACAGTGTTTCTTGAATCTGTTTTTATTATTATGCACATTTTTCAGGGCTTCATTTTCACCTGAAATAGAACTAATCTATCTATGAGTAATCTGGATTTGAAACAAAGAAATTACTGGTGTTTTTTTGTTGGTGTTTTGTTTATTTTTTAATATTAATTTATTTACTTTAAATTTGAATGAATTATATACCTTTCTGATGTGGGGTTTGCCTAAGGTTATTACTCATCTCTCATGTTTTTTTGCCGTGGTTCACTCGGCAGGTTTAGGGGAAGGTTTTTTGATTCACTCTGGGCTCTGCACAAGGAGAAACAACTAAGTTCCCAGGAAGAGCAATAACAAACTTCCTAAATGTGAAGAAACCACTGCTAAGGTGCTCTCATTCTTAACTTGTGGGTACATCTGGTAATACATCAACACAAACAATTTTTCTTATCAGGACCTTAAAATCAAGGAGGTCATGAATAATTAAACATGGCCTTGTACAAACTGTCCTGGGATCTGCTGAAACAAGGATGAATGCTCCTAGTTTAAAATAAAAATATATTGGAAACTAGAAGAGAGGCACTATGAATCTCAACAATTTATGAGTGGACTTTCACATGAGTCTTCTCTGTGGCAACTAAACTGTCAGCTAATCTAAAGATAAAGAATTGTCCAGCTTTGCAAAGAAGTGGTTAAATAGTTGCAAAGAGAAAATAAAACAACATAAAGCTTTCAAGTGAGTTTTGATGACTACAAACTTAGATATTTGTGGAAGCATAAGAATAAAGTAAGTTAATTTAGCTGGTAAAAAAACTGTTAATAGGAATATTTTATAGGGATCACTGTGTTGAATTTAAAAGTTAGAAGATCTCTTAGTTTCAGCATGATCTGGTCAACAAAAATGTCATCCTTTTAATATGAAATTAATATTTTCATGTGAATATATAAATTTGCATCATTAAAGCAGCAGAAGCAGAGACATCTACAAACGTTTTATAAACGTATTTTAGATTTAAAAGAGCAAGGAATTTACAGTGAATATTATATTTGCAAGTGACTGTGAATTAATCTTCTGCTGTGAAAAGGTGATGATAATTAAGCCAGGTGTGCCATGGCCATCCACAGATTGTGTGAAGCAGATGGGCAACGACCAAGTATCTCTTGTACCTTTCTGAGAGGGGGAGTTTAGGGTATGTGATGTGTTCCTGGGTTGAAAGCATTTCATGTCACATGACCATGAGACTGTTAGAAAAGGAAAGGTTTAGACCTGAGATTAGAGAGATTGGGCAAATTATTTTTCAAAGCACTAAAAGAATGGTTTTTACTGCTTTTCAAGCAAGATTTTGAGCTTCTATTTTACTTCTCTGAAATTCATAAATATAATAAAATACCCTGTGTCATAATCTCAGTCCAACTCAAATAATATGGAACCACTGAGCTTAATGGAGCTATGGTAATACTTATAACAACCATTTCTGGGATTCCCTTCCAGTTAAACAGCCAGATATCCATGCTATGCCAAATGACAACTGGTTTTTTTTATGCAAGCTGTGAGTGATCTATTTTGACACATCATGGAAAAGGTGCACGCTTTTCTCATCTTCCAGAACACCAGTATTCAATATTGTGGTGTACATTTAATAACTTCAAAAGCATTTTAATCTTGTGCTCTTGTTCTCCTTGCTGATTATTAATGTAGAGCCATATGAGTAGACATAGCTCTGGAAGAATATATTTTCTGTCAAAGGTAATTTAGAAGTGCTTCTACAAGTCTGAATGAGTGCTGGATAATAGAATCAGTACGTGGCATTAGACATTTCTCTCTTTCACTCTATTCTAATACCTGTAGCCATAGTGTATCTGGTTAGATTCTGACTTCTAGCACTGGTGTATTTTTGCTAAATGATTATGACACTGTTGAGGTACCAACAGGAGTTGTTTCAGAGAGGAAAGACAGGTCAGAAGCTTTTTTCAAAGTCTTCAGTAATATCAGGCCTTAGGTCCAGACTTGGAAGTTTTCCTACTTGCTGAGACAAAGTACTGCCGTGCATTCCCGTAGGATGACTTGTCAGAGTAGGAAAAGGTTTCCAACATTTGCTTTTAGAAGGCTGAATTATTGGACCCACTCTAACCAACTGAATCAAGTACTCCTAGGAAAAAATACTATTGATTTAGACATTTATTTTTCTTAACCAAAACAGATTTTTATCAACATCTTTTCCACATGAAAGCCAATATTTTTGAATTCATGTGAAAGTCAACTGACTTCAGTATGAGTGTTAATATTAGTAATTCTTATTGTTAGAAGGAGGTGATAAGTTTAATTTCTCGATTTGCCAAGAAAGTAAAAGTATTGATACTTGGGAGGAGTGTGTGCAATTAATGAAATTCCATGCTGTGAAATTAATTGTGGAATTACTAATGGTTATGACAGAGTCCAGGAATTCATTGTATATAACCAAGCACTGATTAAAAGCAGTGGAGAAATGAGGTGTTCCCTTGTGGCTTCAGCTTTTTACTGCAGAGCTGCATTGCAAACCATCTTCAAATAGAAAGAAATCCATAACATGATGACAAGTAAAAACACAGTTGCTTGGATTTGTTTAACCTTGATAAGATCCTTAAGTATTTTGATTAAGTAGCACTAGACTGTCTTCCATATTGTTGTGGATTATTTAATAGCATGTAATTCCTAGAAATCAGAGTATTGAACCGATAACTTCTTATACATATAAACATACAAATAGACAGGAGGCTGCTTGATATTTTGAGTTTCAACTTATTAGTCTTCAGCAATCTTACTTCCTTGGTTTAACAAAATAAAAGCTTCATTAAACAAGTCACAATATATTAACAGGTCAATACCACATTGAGCAGTGGTGTATCCTTTCTGTATTTCAATGTTCTTATGTTACTGCATCAGACCTTCTAGGGAAGGACTGGTTTTGTGCTAAAGGAAGTAAATTCATTTATGCTAGGTAAAAAATGCAGTCTAACAGCAAATCAAGTGGTGAAATGGAGCAAGAGCAAATACAGACAATGGAGAAGGACTTTGCCTTCACAGAAGTCTCAACAACTGCAAGCTGTGCCAAACCAAACATCCCCAGTCACTAACAGTCACCTGTTACAAAACCATGCCACTGCATGTTGTGGAACCAAAAACTGAAGCTCAGAAAATATTGTTTAGCGTGGTAATTAAATGAGTATTTCTGTTCTTATTACCATTACTTTCTCAACTGCCTTGAGAACTAGTGCAGACATGATTATCTCTTGCTGTCTATAAGGAAACTGTCTTGAGTGCATTACTATAGAAGCAAGTCAAGATAGTGAAATGGGGAAATACGCTAGAATATGATCAGAATAATTGTAGTTTTATTTTATTTTCAGTTTATTAGTTTAATTGTTTTATTACTCCCTGGCTGACAAGCTGTTTTGTGTTACTCAAAGTGATTTTAATAAGGTATTATATTAACAACTTCAAGCATCTTATTCAGATAGCTTTTCTGCTGAAAGAAAACAGACTATTATTTAATATATTTCAGGAACTTTTTCTTTTTTTGTGCCTCTGTTATCCATATTCTCCATATACTGTGGTAGCTTTCAGTTTGTTCTGGGAGGATACACACACAGTAGTTGCACCAATTCCTGTCCCAAAGTTACAGTGTGGGCTCTTGTCACTTATGTCCTGTTGGTTTTGAGCACCCTATCTTATCAGACACATGTTTACAATAATCCTGCAGTCCTGTTTCGCTGGCCTCCTAATTGCAGCTCTGCAATAAACAGGTTTTGTTTGAGCTCTAATAAAGTACGTGTCACAGTGTATCACCTGTCTGTTAAATACAGTCAGTACAATTTTGTTTTTCTGATATAGAAGATGTTTGATCAGTCAAATTCCTTCTAGATACCTGCTCTTTCATTTTCTCTTTAAAGCAAAAGCAGTGGGTTTTTTCAGGGTTTTGTAATTGCTTGAATGATTAGTAATTAGAATCATAGAATCGTTTAGGTTGGAAAAGACCTCCAAGACCAATGAGTCCAACTCGTAACCCAGCACTGCCAACTCCACCACTAAATCTAAATCATGTTCCCAAGCACATCTACAGGTCTTTTAAACACCTCCAGGGATGGTAACTCAACCCCTTCCCTGGACAACCTGTTCCAGTACTCAACAACCCATTCAGGGAAGAAGTTACCCCTCATATCCCATCTAATCTGCCCCCGCTGCAGCTTGAGGCCATTTCCTCTCATCCTGTCGTTACTTGAGAGAAGAGACTGACCCCCCCCTCTTTCCACACCGTGCTTTCAGGGAGCTGTAGAGATCTGCAAGGTCTCTCCTGAGCCTTCTTTTCTCCTGGTCAAACACCCCCATGTCCCTCAGCTGCTCCTCATCAGACTCATGCTCCAAATCGTTCCCCAGCTCCGTTGCCCTTCTCCAACTCAGTCCGGTGCCTCAGTGTCTTCCTTGGAGCCCAGCACCACTAACTAGAAAAGTTGTGAAGGTTGTGCTTACGTTTGGGGTCAGAACAAGCTAAAAATCAAAATCTGCTTTGTGTGCTAATGTCGGGGTACAAGAAGATCTAGCAGAATTAAATACTGATGTTCTAAACCAGTAAATTCTCAGAGCTGTATCACGGCCAAAAGGGGTTGTCTCAACTGTGAAAGCAGATGAGTGTGAGAGTCTGCAGAGGTAATTTTATTTCTCTAGATGACAGCAGTTAGCCTTCAACTAAGCCGTGTGTGTAGTTCTGGTGTGCTTGAGAAAAGGTATAGAAAAAGTTGAACAGTCCAAAAAAGCTTCCTCTGGAATTATTTTCTAGATAGATACAGTGCCTCATGTGAGACTTGCCTTTCAGACACTACCTTTTCTTTTCTTGCAGCAGCAGAGTAAGAGGTAGGAAAAATACCCTGTAACTCTGTCTGCAAGAAAAATGTCACAATTGTCAGTACTTGAAGTGAAACAAAAAGCCATACAAGGTTTCTGTGTTATTGTTGTCTGTAATGGTGTTGGTGACTAGCCTTTGGAAAAATTCCCTAATGGTATTGCTAGCTTCTCTTTTAGTTAAAATTTTAACTACTCATCTTTGGATGATTGCTTTCCTTCAGAAACAACTTGATAATCTAAATACAAGTAAATTAATTAAATAAAGTAGTTTTTAATATACAGTAGTTAGACTTCCATGTGCAGTAATTACTTATTGATTCCTACTTTTAAGTTAAATGCAGTTGCCTAATTCAATGGATGTAAATTGTTAAAGAACACAGGTCTAACAGGAGTAAAATATTCTGAAAAAAAAATTCAACATTCTAAATACTGTATTTCTGACAGAGGTAATGTTTAGCCAAAGGAAGGAGCTAAATATATAACTAAGTAAAGAAATAGGAGAAACATTTTACTAAATCTATCTGAAATGTCATGAAGATACTACTAGACAATGTAACTAATGGTCTATTATACTCCTAAGACTTTTGGGATAGTTGAAAAGCTGTATTCATTGGTAAAAGAGAGGCAAGGTAGATGGTAATAGCAGATAATGGACTAAAACCAAAATAAAACAGTCTGGGTTTTGAATAAAATGTTTAAAACCCATGGAGGAAAGCAGTAATTGAAACAAAACCCATTTCCAACTTAGACATTTGAATAGTGGAATAAAATTATGCTAATCTAACATATCTGCGCTATTGTGCTTTTCTGTTCATTATGCTGCATGCATAAGTATGAGATGGTTATTATCCCTTTGATAATGGTCCTTACTTATCTGCTTCAAATTGGTGTGCTCTTTCTGAGGACAGCATATGCTGCCTTTTGCAGGATCTTGTTTACCAAATGAGTTTTCGCTGCTTGTTATATTGTTTTTTAGTTTAGTTTTGTTTACATCATGTAAAATGTATTGCACATGATATTTACTAAATTGCATTATGGGTTATTCGTGCCTATACATTTCTGGGTACCTCCCAAAGCATGTCTGTAGGATTCCATGTCCATTTCCTAAGAATTATGCTGCAGAATAAGAGATGGTCATGACTGGCATCCTTTCTCTTGCCACGAGGCAATACTGGGCACTCCAGAGAGAGAAGCAGGCTGTGCTCATAGCACACCTAATTATGGCTCTGGGAGGTAATTGCTTTGGGAACTGTAGCTGGGGATCATTTCATGTAAGTGATATTAGTGCTGCTGAGATTTTCACATTATTTATCACTGTGACTAGTATTAGTTTTTTGTGGTAGGATTTTGTTTTCCTGTTAAATATGAACTACTTCAGAGCACTGTCTGAGTGTTCATATTTTTCAGCATTAAATACAGGGTGTACCATGAGACATGGCTTGGTATTTGTAGTGAGTTCCAGAAGCCTCCCAAAGTATTTATTGTGACATGTTTTATGCCCTGAATTTAAAAATTACCTCATCATTCTAATGCTGAGCTCTTGTTGGTCTGGCCTTAAAGATCTGTTATGATCATGTCTCAGTGTAACACAGACCTAAAAATAGAAATTCTGTAAAGCTTGAATTATCCTCTCTGCCAGGGTCATAGAATTGTTTATGTTGGAAAAGACCTTTTAGACAGTCCAACTGTTACCCTACCTCTGCCAAGCCTGCCCCTAAGCCATGTTGCTAAGAACCACACCTACTTTTAAATACCACCAGGGACAGTGGCTCAGCCCCTTCCACGGGCAGCCTGTTGCACTGCTTGGCAGTCCTTTTGGTGTTCAGTCAGAGCATTTAAAGTAGGGTCACTTTTAAAATTTAATTAGGCTGCAGGTGGATAAGTTAACAGAAATGTTGCCCTAGTGCTTTCATTCCCTTTCCTTTTTCACTCTTATTCTTAGATTTTTCTATCTTTCTGTACCTGCTGTAATACCTTTTCTAGCAAAGTTTGAGCATGAGGGCCAGAGAAAGCCTTTCTTTGTTAAGCCTTTTCCATGTTAAATTAGCCCCAAGATATTTGGTCAAAGTCCTGACCAGAGAGGCAGGAATCTGAGCACCCCTGGGCAAAATGTAGGTAGGCACTTGATGACTCTTTCTGAAGTTTACTGCAAAACCCAGACCATTACACAAGAAGTTTGGTCTTTGGTTGTTTGGGAGTTTTTATCCATTTTAAAGAAGGTTGCATTTGTGTGATTGTGTAGGTGGGATTTATTTACACTCTAAACAGGAGTAGGTGAACGTTTATCAGCTTAAGGCAGAAACTGGGCACTGAAATCCTGCATGAAGCTTGCCAGAATTGAGTTTGTGTGCATTTCCAAAATTAAATTTTCAGATCTGGAGGGATATTGAAAGTTTAAAGACTGTAAAAAAAATCAGCATGCATGTATTATAGGTATGACAAGGGTAGACAACATTTTGCTGGGGACAAAATGGCATGGGTTCACTTTCTCTATTTTTAAGGTGTGCCTAGAAATTTGTTTTAAAACACTAAAGAAAAGTTTGTGTAAGGGAGAACAGGACTTTGGATCCATGACTTGGATTTCTGCCAAAATTTAGGTGCGTACAGAAGTTAGTCCTTGGGTTTTGTGACTTACTTTTAGATTTAGGACATCTAAAATCTTCTTAAAACATATGTTAGACTATCTAAAGATCCACGTTTTGGGTCCCATCCTCAGTACTTTGCTAAAGCACAAGCATAATTATTTTCAGAAGCGCTAATGCTTTCTCCCAGATGCCGCACGACAATTTTTATTCTTTAAACACCCAATCAAATTCTGCCCTGGAAGTCTAGCTGGAAATCTGGCAGACATTCTTGGAGCTGTAGTTTATTAAATGAATTCTACAGCTGCAAAGTTTTAGCGATTTCTATTTTGGAACGATATCAAAAGCTTTGCATTGTGTAAATGTGCGTAAAAGCCTTGTTTAGATGCGATCAGTGATGCATAACCCAGATTTAATCATGGCTGGCTTTCTGCAGTGCCCAAATCCCTTGCTCAGTGGGGATGAGTGCTGCATCAGATACCATTTAGAGCCCTTTCCTGTAAAGCACAGATCAGTCTCAGAATGGTGTGAGAATCTTCTCATTTAATCTGACAAAAGCACTGCAAGCATTGAGCTTTGAACAGTGTTGGTTTGACACACTCTGAGAAACAGTAGACCCAGATTCCTTCACAGGTGAGTTGTGTTTGGTTTTAGAGAAACACAGCCTTCATATTCACCTGTTGTGTAACTTTCTGTCTCTGGCACCTTTTAAGATCTCTCAGTACATTATGGTAAGTGCACAGCCACCAACTTAGCACAGTTTAAAGTCAAGTTTCTAAGATCTTCTCTTAACATTTGTTTAACTTTATTTACTTGGCTACACTTCTAGTGTATTTGATGGATGAAAAACAGCTTAAAATTTGAAGTACTTTGTTGGAGAAATCTTTTGTTGGAGAAATTAGAAGAAAGCAATAAGAATGGACTCTTGAAAGATTTCAAACAAATCTGATTTTCAAACCAATACTGTCTCAGCCTTATGTTGACTGGGATTTTTAAATCCATGTGGGGTAGTCCGCAGGATTTCCAGCCCCATTTTCATGGACTTCAACTTTGACATGTAAATAACTGAGAAAAATGGTCCTAAAATAAGGTGGGTTTAAATAATCCATCTGTACTTAGCAGTCTTATATGGAGGATCAGATATAATAAATTATTTATTTTGCTTTTTAACAAGGCAGATAAAAAAGGGTAATACAGTGAATATTGTAGTTATTAGGTCAGCTGTGATGGCAGAAAAGATCCTCCCAAGTGCTTTTCTGTGCAGAAGGAAAGCAAGAGATTTGAATGGCACTAACAAGAATTCAGGCATGTATTTTTTCAGATTACAGGTTTTGACTTGACAGTAGGAAAAATTTATGTCATCCACATATTTAGGCCACCTGAGAGAACTAAGGGTTTGGAATTGGAATGTCATGCCGTGAATACAGAGGAGCCATGAGTGCTTTCAAGCAGAAAACAGTGTTTGCTAATTTGCAAGGATGCACTGCCTCAAGTGTTTCATGACTTTCTAGCTTGAGTAATAGCAAAGGAATAGAAGATGCAAAAATTAAAGGTTCCATTTATAAGAGATGGAAGTGTTGAGACAAATCTGATATACCCTCCCAAGCTGTTTTGCTTGAAGATTTGTATTTTCAAAAAGTTCCTGTGCATATAAAAGTAACCTGCATGACATATTCACAGGCACTTACTAATTCTCTGTCTTGGAAGAGCATTAAGGGCAAATAAAATTTGTCCTTGCATTTTTTTATGCTCTCATAGTAATAAATACCCATCTCTGTTTCTCATAAAATGACTGAAAGTACCTTTTATTCAGAAAACATGAACTTAAATAGGAGGAGTGGTGGTTGGCTTTGCCTTCTGTTGGTAAATTTAATGTATACTTACTCTGTGTCTGAAATACATATAAGCAGCAAAAAACTGTTTCTAGACTTGTTTACACATCCGGAGTTTTTAAAAATTATTATGACAGGCCAATAGCAGTTCATTTCTGCTTTATTACAGCTTAAAACTTTCAGGGGGTGTGTGCAGGATGTATGTACTAGGTTAAACTTGTTTATATTTTAAGTGTGCTACCTGGGGCTTTGTTTTGAATTGTGCATTTAGGACCTAAAATGCATGGAGATATTTGTAAACTCTCCCATTGCCTCCAGCGACTTTAAATCAGATTAAATATCTCAAAGTTTGATTGAAGCAAGAATTTTATGGAAATATCAAACATTCTAAATGTTCAAAAATATTTTTGAATCTATTGAAACTAATGTCTTTTAGCTTGGTCCTAGAGAATACTAAATGAGCAATCTACAAGAAATTTAATGGAAAAGCATATTTAATAAAAATATTAATAGTCCTATTTTTAATTCAGTTTTACTTCAGGTTAGGAATGGAGCTGAAAGAGACATTGGTGAATGTTGTTTGGGTAGGTGAAGAGAGAGAACATGCTTCTAGTCCTTTCCACTTTTAGTTCTCAATCTTTTTAATATGCCAGCTTTTGTTGGAAAGCAAACAGACCAACCAAGGATGGCAGTCTCATCATTATTTATGGATGTGCTTTTTCAAAGGTAGGGGCCTGCAAGCCTCATCTCTCTGTCCATTAGCTCTGCACTCATGTTTGGTAAATAACTGCAGGGTGTGAAGGAATAGGTGATTTACTCATCTATGAATTGTAAACCTGAACATATACGCCAAGATCTTTGCTGATTTTTCTCCCACTATGTCCCACTGGATTATGGTTTCTTAGAGCAAATATATTGATACAAATCAGAAACATCCTGTTGTGTACAACTGGTTAACTGTAAATGCTGCATGTGTAAAGCTGTTATTCTGACAGGAAGGTCTGCTAGAACTTGGTTCACCAAATACGCCTGAACTTGGCCTCACCAGGAAGGAATTAACTCAAACTTAATTTATATAAATTTCAGGGGTTTTCTGTTGTCTACTCCAAGTGGGTACTAGAGCACACATTGCTGTGGGTGTGAAGGGTGCTGTTCTTGTGTACCATTTCTGGTACAGACTGTTTCTTTCTACAGACTGTTGTGATTGGAGTTTAACAAATTATTCTGACTCTGAAATTTTTGTTGGATAGTCTTCTTTTATTGGCACGTTAGCTTGAATTGCAGGACTTTATGCACCTATTCATATGCTTAATATTTAAATTAGTTAGAAACTACAAAGGTTTTCCTCATTACTTTTATATTTTTCATAGATAAATAAACCAGAAAAGGAAATCATCAGCACGTAAGTAGTTAATTGGGCTAACATCCAGCCAGATGAGTTTTATGAATTAATACTGCATTGAGATGAAAGAAATAATATATACCTTGCCACGTGACTGTTTCAAGCTGTCTGCAGCCTTAGGCAGACATGTAATAGGTGCCACATTTAAAAGGTTAGCTCTGTATCTGGAATAATGTTTAGAGCCTCAAGGCTCAAATTTGACTATGTTTTCCTTGATATCTACTATTGCAAGGATATAAAGCAGCTATAAACCTGTCCAACCAACCTGTTAATCCCAGTTTATAGCTCTGCTGCAGGTCTAGAATGTCGTGAAGTAGTGGGAATAAAGGAAAAAATCTGGTCCTCCGTTTTGTTTGTAAAAGGAGGTTTGTAGATTTTCAAAGCACAATTATGTAGAGACTGAAAGATAACCTGTGATTTATGTGGCAATCTTCATGTTTGCATAGTAAAATTATACAGCAAACCCTGCTTGCACTTTCCTTTGAAAACATTCTGCAGGTGCCCAGTCCACTCTCTTCTTATAGACAGGTGCAAAGGTCCATTTTGGTGCCATAAACTGTTGAAAACTGCACCTATTCTGTACTTCCTGTAATACTTTCTAGTCTAAATATTTGAATAAAGGAAGCTTGTTGATTAAAGAGAAGTTTATATTTGCATGTCTAAAAGATTGGTTTCCCTTTTCAAAAGCATATTTAATTTATAAGAATGGGATGTAGGATAAGTGTCTATACTGACTTGAAAACATTCTCCAGTGAGGTTTATTCTAAAAAATGGTACCATTCAAATTTGTTTTAGTTATATGCTAGGTTGGTAAAAAACTTTATCTACTCAAGAATGCTTTTTCAGTTCATTATGATAGAATTTTCAACAGAATGTGCTAATCACATCTGTTTTTAAGGTCTTATTTTCATATTTCCAGGTAAGAGGAGATTCTTGAAAGGAGTAATTTACTAAGTGGAATAAAACTAAAGGGAAAAACCAAGTCAGAATTGTAGGTCAATGTCTTATTCAGAATACTGTATGAGGAATATTGTGATGCTTTTTGAATCATGGATTCAGTAATTCTAATTTCTATTCAAATAGCAGAAACCTTAATAATTAAATTATAAGTTATTTTTGAGAGGCTTGGGAAGATCAGTTCTTCATTCTTGAAGGTATAATGGCAAAATATATGAGACCTCTTGTATTGGGAGTGGATGAGGATGTGTTTGTAGGCAGTGTGTTGTGTTGTCAAGTGTGTGCAGTTCCTCTCAACAAACCTTAAACTCTTTGAAGCAGTCGAAATCTATGGTGATGATGGATGGATTGCCCCACTGCCAGGTAATTCTGTTTTTCCACCTGAACCTTAAGGCTCATTAATCACTCATGCTCACTGAAGTCAATGGGAATGTCAGTCAGATTTTTGAAAGAGGAGTGAGGAATTATGTACCCTGATAAAACTGGGCTTGGAATAGTCTTGGACATCTCACTATTACTGGGAAAATCTAAAGTGAAAGTGGAATCTGACTCCTTGAATTCTGACTGGGCTCCCATTACAGCCAATTGAAAACTGAAGGTGACAATTCATCCCCTGTATCTTGGATGAGTGTTCTAGCCTAGAGCTGCATCAAATGCATTAATGAATTTTATGAATAATTGCTTCCCAAATACTTACAAAGGAAGTCTTTTTGGAGACATGCTGCTTGTATTCAGGCAAGGATGTGCATAGCTGTAGAATTTCTGGTAGTGGATTCTTTATATAATAGCAGCAAATATTGTATAAGGTCTAGATATTGCCTATAAGACAGATTATATATATATATATGTATGCTGTTAAGGATATAGACTATTTCCAAATGCTACTCCCCCTTGATTATAGTTCTTCGTTTTGATATTAGCTCGAATTTGTTTTTAATAATCATCACTTGATGAAGTCAAAATATTGTAGCAGTGAGAGATTGTTTTACCCCAATACCCATTTGAGTAGATTCTTTAAATCAAAGCAAGTATGAACTCCCAAGAATATTTCTAGGTGCTTTAAGGTACTATAAATTGTCCACCAAGATGAAAGCCCCCACTTAGGATGATAGGTACTTTCACAAATATAATAAAATATAGGCAGAGCTTTTAAAACTCCCATTTCACCCTTTTTCTGGACAGTGGTGGCACATGGCTCTACCCTTAATGTATGATATGATATTTTGAGTTTCCATGTACAGGCTGTGGGAATCTTATTCTTATGTTAACAGCATACAGTGCAATTAGGGTTTTTATTGAAAATAATGTGAATGTAATATTCACTTCCAGGGGAATTTCACTGTTATTTGGCATCAACTAATTTGACATAAAAATCTCTTGTTACAATTCCCATGTAAAGTAGCAATATTTATCTTATGTGGCAAATTACGCTTAGCTCCTTTGATTTTCATGTTGATGTAATTTCATTCCACTGTAACTAATTTAGCATTAATTAATGTCCAGATTAGCATTTCAGTGCTACTACATCAACACTGGGAATTGCTAGGATTTTCCTTTCACACAATTTTGTTGGCAGATTTAGTTGGGACTTGGGAACACTCCATTTCTTATTGGAAAGCTGATGGAAGTTGCTCTCTGCCATACTCTGTTCTGAGTGACAAGTGGAGGGGTTCCTCCATGGTCCATCGGTGTGCTGGAAAGCAGGAGGGAGTCTTCTCCTCTTCCTTCAATGAAACTTGAATGCAAACAAATGTGTGATCCTTTGCTAAGACCCTTCAAAAATTCAGTATTCTCTAAACACGTAAGCGCAAGTACACGCCAGTCATTCTGTCTTGTTATTGCCACTAAGCTTAGTGGTTCTGTGTAAAGATTTTTATTCTTGAAGGAAATGGTTCTGTAGTCTTGTTCAATTGAAAAGTAACCATCTGGGGACTTGCATTAATGTAGATAATAGAAAAGTGATAGAGGAAATGATGTGTTCTATCAACCTTTAATCATTTAACTTCTTTTGTGTTATGGACTAAGATATATAAAATGTATAAATACACATTAACTTAATTCAGGAATATTTTATTAGAAGTATACCCTGATTGTGCATCTTCAAGCAGTGGAATTTGCAATGACTTTGCACAACCAAACTGGACACAGTACTGATGTGGTCTTAACTGCAGAGAATGTAATTCTCTTTTCCTTACATTATGCCAGTTCTGGGCATATTATTTCATTTTGCATTTTGTTTCATGATAAAGCAAGTAGAGGCCAAGGACCTGAGACATTGACCCTGGGGTTCTTGTGTCAGTACAGGAAATATTTTATTTATTGGTGGAATAGTGAAAACAGTTTCCATGCAAGCCCTTTGTTGCGCAGCTGCTTGAACAAGCTGTGGTGCCCAGTCGTCCTTGTCCTAGTTGTGAACTTACCCTTTGTCTTGACTAAGAATAGCCTGTGAACATGCTGCTGCTTTGGAGGCTGTGTTTGCTATTCAGTGAATTTTTTATACAGTCAGGGGTGTTTTACCTTTAGACTGTTCACTGTTTGTCCAATGAATGACTTAGGGTATAGATAAATTCCCCTGGAAATTTACTTCTCAGTGGTTCAAAGGATAGGGATGAAGAAAGCAATATGCAAGCTCACATATTTCTTATTTATAATACAGACCCATGGGTAAGGTCCTAATTTATGAAGTAAAAATTACTTTCCATTCTTTCATTGATGGCTGCCTGAAATAACAGGAAATGTGAGGCTAAATTATCAGAAAGAGGGGTGATGGCAAAGGGACTCACGTTCCGAAGGAGTAGAAATTTCCTGTTAGTTTCACGTGTTCCCTTTAGGAATATTTCACATCTTTCATAAAATTGAGTCATAGGAATCCCTCTCTGATCTCCATCTGAAGGTCTCTATTATTTAATTTTTCGTAGCCTTTTGATTTGAAGCCTTTGTTTTTGTCAGTGTTATTCATGCATTGGGTGAGCAGTGATTCAGCATGTCCCGGGCAGGGCCTCTCCCTGCTGTCCTTAGAAGGACACCCCTCTAACTGCAGTCCCAAACATGCAGCCAACAGCTTGGGAGCAATTACAGTGAGTTCATGGATGCAGTGGTGCAGAATTCCACTTTATAAAGTATGACAGAGTTATTTAGAACTGGTTAACCACAGCATAACTTGGTGAGAATTAAATGGGAGTCAGGCCCTGGATGTCTGAGGAAGGAGCAGAAAATTAGAATGTCCCAGCAAGGCAAATTACAGCAATCTGGAAGTTATAGACCAAACAATGTGTCTGGGCAAAAAAAAGTTTGATGAAGAGCAAAAAAGACCATAAAAGAAGAAAAGAGTCTTGGTGAAATCTTTAAAGATTAGCCATTGAAAAAATATTTGGAAGAGAAAGGCACATAAAGGATGGCTGTCAGTCATAACTTGATTTAAACCCAGAAGTTAGTAGTGAGACTTCAGTTTGAAACTGGTTCTTCTGAGTAGAAAATATCACTATCTTAAACAAAATGTGTTCCACCTAAGCAGGATCCCAGTACTTGACTCAAATGGGAATTTTCCACTCATCTCTGAATAATACTTTTTTTTTGCATTTGCTACCTAGTACTCG
Organism: Promerops cafer; assembly: GCA_013398275.1. Classification (NCBI taxonomy): domain Eukaryota; kingdom Metazoa; phylum Chordata; class Aves; order Passeriformes; family Nectariniidae; genus Promerops; species Promerops cafer. The sequence continues at coordinate 638,267 of VZSE01005940.1, forward strand.
TCCAAAATAATCAGGGCAATTCAGAAAAAAGTGCTCTTATTAATTACTTTTACATCTTTTGTTATTACTCCAATGATGGCAAATTTTGAAATGGCCACAGAGACACAGAATTTCTCATGTAGCACAGTTTGAATTAGTGAAATTGTGGCTTTGTTTACATCAGGCATTTCATAGCAGTGTTGTAAGTACATCGAGGCAGTTATTGCTGGGACTGTGCATATCTTTATTAAATGTGGTACAAGTGCTTATTATGATTGCTGTCACCCCTGTCCCACTGTCACCACATGAACATATGGCTTGAGGGTTTCTGAAGGGGAAAGGCACTAGGTATGCAGTGGCTGACTTAATGCTAGTCAGGCATATGCTGGCGTGCTTTAAAGGAAACCTGCTGGTTTGGTACCCTTCAGAAGGGATCCAATTGCATGCACCCAGAGAGCCATGAAAGCTGAACATGTCACGTGGAGACATCTTTTATCTCCTGTGTGTAGGAGACTTTGAGAACTGCAGTGCTCCCCCAGCTCCCTAAGAATGGCACAAGCTGCACATTCCTCCTGCTGGTGATGTTGTGCTGTTAGCCCAGCACCCAGCTGGGTGCTGGCATTTTCACTGGGACCAGCTGAGGAGTGGCTGAGCTGGTGAGCAGCACCCTTGTGCTTTGCCCTTCGACCAAGAGCTCACAATTTTTCTCTCAGTGATGTTTGGTAGAGGTGGCTGTGCCCCACCAGGTACTGCTGGTGACAGACTTGATGATTGAACTGCTGAATGCCAGAAATTTATTACAGAATTGTAAATACTGGCATACAGTGGCTGAGGAAGGAACCCAGCTCTTCGCACCTACGTGCATCCCATGAGTTTGCTGCACTGTGATAGAACTGCTGCTACTAAATGGGTAAATTACTCATTGTTCTCAGCCCTCCTGTCAGGTACTGCACAAGCACTGGAGGAGTCCCTCCTCCCAGCCAGGGAGATGCAAAAGGGATTTCCATGACATTTCAAAACCAACCAGTAGCAAAAGGAAGAAATAAATTCAATACTCTCCCATTTTTCATTGCAGCCTCAATCAACAGCTATTCCATCCAGACTTTCCCTGCAGTGCTTATATATTCTGTTATAGAGCTGTTACATAAAGATTTTTTGATAGCCAGACCTTTTGTCAGCCTGTGTGGCAGCAGAGCTCTGGGATGCACCCATGGGACTGTTCTGCCTTGAAAGCTGTGTGGTATCATGTGTTAATGATATTTTTGCAGTTGCTAGACACCTTGAGGAAGAAGTAGCTTTGTTCAGTGTAATATCTTGTATTAGGAAGTAAACAGCCCATGCAAGCTATCATTCTGTGACAACTTGAAAGCTTTGACCTGCAGCAAGGTAAATTGTATAGCTAACTAAAAGCCAGTCCTGCTAAATGGGCCTTTATTTACCTTGAAATAGGAGCTGTTGGAAACACAGGCTGTTTCAGGTAATAGGTATTTAGCCCTCTGTATGCTTTGGTTTGGTCTTTTTGTACAAAAGAGTTGCATTGTACCATGAGAGATGTGACAGTGAGACTTAGTTTGTGTGATATTGCAAATAAAAAATACAAAACCAGCTTAGATTGTTTTAAATAAAATTAATTTAGTGGAACATATTTAAATGACTGAAATAAGTAGGACAAGCCAGCAAATGCTAGGGAATTCAACATGAAAATTTGATTCAGATTATGTGGATAATTCATACTTCACATTCCTTTTCTTTCTAGTTCAAGATAAAAGTCATGCTAAAATTCTAATCAGGACTGCTATGAATTATTGAATTCAGTTCCCTCTTACTAGAAATAGTTTTGTGTTTCTCTGTACCTTATCCTTTACCTGTAACTATCTTTCCTCAAGGACATTTTTTAAACTGCTAAAACCTCCCTTGTGCCACTCAACTGTTGTGCTGTTCTTGTGTTTGTTTTCAAATTTCTCTTTTTGTTATCTCCCCTTAAAAATACCAGTATGGTAAATTTTTTTCGTCCAAGTCTTCTGTCATCCTTGAGGCTTTCGCATTTTCCTTAGGGCTTGGTCCAAGGTGCTTTGAAATCAATGGGAACAACCCCATTTTCCCCACAGCTAGTTTCTGGAAGAGTCATTAGATTTCAGTGAGCTCTGTATAACCAGAAAACTCTTGGTGTCTTGAGGAGCAGGTCTGGTCTCCGTCCTTGAATACTTATTTAATTTGAATAAAGTGAATTTACTCTCCTTGAAGTTGAATAATTCACTTCACATCAGTGTTTTCCCTCTTCTCCACAGCCATGGTTTGTTTTAGAAAGGAGAAGGATGTGACTTTTACACAGTGCTGTATATGAATATGTGGCACTGAGATGTGGCACAAAAAGTGTGAATTGTATGAATTAGAATGACTTGTTAATTATCCTAAAAAAGGTCCTGTAAACTATTTGTTCTGCCCACTGCAATAGGATGTTCTGTTAATCCACAGAATACCTTTTGTGAAATATTTTGCACAACTACAATCTTAAACAACCAATTTATTTCCCAGATGGCATTATATCTGCAAATATCAGTTCTCCTTCCTCATAATTTCCACACTGTATACACTGGCCTAATAGTCAACTGGTATATGGGTTTGAGGGCAGTTTCTGCCCTCAAACTCTGCTTCAAATTCATTCAGTCTTTGACATGAAATTAATTGTGTAGCCTTATATCATTCTTGTCCAACACCTTCACACAATGCTTAAGCTTAGGAGGAAAGTTCCTTGATGTGTTTAAAATAATAAACAATTCAGTAGAATTGATTTACCACACCCCTCCCCCCCGCCATTTTCTAAGCAAGAAAAAGTGAAGTGAGTCAAACTCAATCTAGAAAATATACAGCACATGCAGTAAAAAGCAGAGCTATCTATAAAAACACCTGGAAAATGAACTTTGCAACACTTCTTCAATATCACTTTTGAGTAAATTCCTATTGTGCAGCATGATTTAAAATGTATTCATTATCTTGCTTTTCACAGTTCTTTAGACTCAAGTTTGTTCTGTTGCTGTGCGCTATTAACTTAACTCTGCTTTGTTTATTCATTTCAATTATGCTTTATGCTCTAGAACAAATAAAATTTTAGGGTTGGTGATAAATTTTTAATAGACAATATGGGATTTCTGTTAGTGCTTATAAAATAGTTTTATAGCCTATACAATGTTCAGGTAATGTTGGTTTTTTGGCAGCACAAATTATTTTGAAACTTTTAATTTATCTTCTTACACACGTCTTTCTTGCCTTATGTAAGAAGGACGTCTTTGGCAAACGTCATTCAAATTCTGGGGTTTCCACAGAAGTTTACTTTGCTGGGATCTGTGGTAGTAATCTGTGGGGCTGGCTTTGCAGTCAGCCTCTGAGGTGTAGAGCTGTAAACATGAACCAAGGCTTGGCAGTGAACGTTCAGAATTTGTTATCTGCATGTAGGTGTCCAGAGTATTGTGCATTGCTGGCTCAGTTTCCAGAGCACCTTCCATCTCCTGTACTTGAAATATTATATATTGATCATGGGATTACTTCAAGCCAATATATATTTCTCTCACAACAATAAGAAGGGAGTGGCAGTTTTCTCTGACAAATTTAATCCATGCCAAGGTTCCCCAAGAGGACTTAAACCAGAGCTTATTTTCATGGAGAAGACCTTTTGAAGACAGGAGGTGCTTCAGCACCAAGGGACCCTGGAGAACCTGTGTGATGTAATGAAATTGGTGGAACAAAAGGAAACATATTCCAGAGAGCTGCCTGGATTATCTGTCTAATAAAAGTTATTTCTGACATGCATTCAAATTCAGCACGAGCTTCAGGCACTGCCCAGTCTTGGAGCTGTCCTGGTTTAACCCCACAGAGCCTCTCCCTCACTCCTGGTGGGGTTGTGGAGAGGGTCAGAGGAGCAAAAGAGAGAACTTGTGGGCTGAGGTAAAGGCAGCTTAGTAAGTAAAGCAAAAGCTGCACCCAGAAATGAAGCAAATCGAGGAATCCATTCACCACGTGCCATGGGCAGGCAGGTGTTCTGCCATCCTGAGGGAGGCAGGGCTCCAGCACGTGAAACGGTGACTTGGGAAGATAAGTGCCATTGCTGTGCATGTTCTTCCTCCTTCCTCCAGCCCTGTGCAGTGAACATGATGCCATGTGGTGTGGGATATCCCTTGGGTCAGCTGGGGTCTGCTCTGTCCCCTCCCAGTTTGTTGGGCACCGCCAGCTTCTCACTGCTGCGGCCGTGTGAGAAACGGAAAGGCCTTGACTCTGTAAGTGCTGCTCAGCAATAACTAAAACACCCCCAAATTATCCAAAACACAGCACCCTACCACTGTGAAAAAAGTGAATTCTACCTCAGCCAATACCAGCACCAGAGTCCACCTAAAAAATAGCGTGGTATGTTTTATGGTGGCTGTACCTCAGGTTTGTTTAATGCTATAAACAAACTCATCTATGAACAGAAGCACAGCTGAGGGAACAGGAGCAGGACTCACAAGGACCAAGGAGATATTCTTGGTTTGGCTTGACCTGCAAGCAAATCCTCCTGTCTGTTTGCTTCTGCTTTAGTAAACTCATTTGAGGAAAGCTCTCACTTGTGTATGATAAAAACACTGGGTTTGATGCTGCTGATAACATGGACAGTTATCTGTCAGATTCAGTAGTCACTATTGCTACCTTGATCTCTATTTACTCCTCCATTAGGCTGTTCAGGCTGGCTGTCTTTAAAATGTCTTTTTAAATTCTATTTGAATATGTTTCTTATTTTGTGCACAGAGATCCATCAAATTGACATGAAAATGAAGGAAGTATTGCTAGAAATTTAGGGGTGTCTCTTGAAAACTGTTTACTATCAGAGAGCTATCACTTACTGTCAGTAACATAATGGGGTTTTGCATGCTAATAACAAAGTCCTTGAAATACTGTTCATATTGTTCAATCGTGACTTCATGTAATCCTTATGATCCTGACAGCTGACTTTTGAGAAATGAAATATTACAATAGTTTTGCTCTAAGCCCTAAGGACAAATCAAACAGTTAAATTGCTGATTCTGTTAATCCCTGTAGAAATTTTGTAAATGAAAACTCTTTCAGCTTGGCCCTTTTTGTCTTCCCTGTCCTAAATAGACTGGCTATTCAAAGAGATCTCAGCAATCATATCACACAAAATATTACAGAAAAAAAACCAAACCCTCAAACAAAAACTCAGCAACATTTTCAAAGCTAAAGGCAAAAGGCTGGTTGCTATTTTATTCCATGTACACTACTCATCTGGGTTGCTTTTTGCTTAAGTCACTGGCTAAGAATTTTCCCTGAATTGTCTGGTATCTGTTGCCTTACTGGTATTAAAGATGCTCAGTAAAGTAATTTTTATTAGTATTTGCCATAAAGATGCTGGAAACAGTGATTTCAATTTTATCAACATGTACGTCATGAAATAAAGGGTAGGGAAATGATCTCTACTAGTGCAGGGTTGGACACTTATTTTTTCTCCCATTTGGTTGTTTAGAACCCTGTGTTCTTCATCTGGGGATGGAGTGGTCTTAAAATGATGTGAAGTTCCATAGGTAAAACTCTCCTATGTTTCACAGTTAAAGTGTAATTTTAGAGTGAGGCTGGCTTCTCTTCAGATTTTATCCTGAAGTACTTTGTCATTGAGTGGATCTGTTCTATCACCTCCCCACAGTTTAAGCCAAAAGCAGAGTTTGAAGCCTATTTCCTCATGCACAACCTGCTGGGAAACACACTGAACAGCCGGAGAATATGGTTCTGGTTTCAGGTATTTTTCCCTGTTGTTTAGGAATAAGGCCCCTAGCAAACTCTGGAGTATTTTCCACTGCTTGAATATGCCACTTCTCTTCTTTAAAGCCTTTTAAAAACTCTCAGTCTTGCCAGCATGTGCGTCTGAAGCAGCCTACATCTGCATGGAGGCACAGCAAAATGAATATGGATGATCTCAAGCTGCAGCGTGCAGCCATCTTTTCCCCAGGTTCATTTCCCAGTCCAGGAACTTTATACAGGCAGGAGCACGTATCTGTAAATGTTGCCAAAGCCAATTGCCAACCCTTTGGAGCTGGCAAACTGGCAACCAACTTTTACATGGAGTGTCCATTTTATATGATTGCCTACCATCATTTCAATGGAAAGCTGCCACTGGGGGAAACTCTTTCTGCACTGCAGCTTCTTCTGCTCCCAGTTGTATAAGAGTTTTACTTCTTTCCAATCAGTTTATTGTAGTGTGAGCATTTAAAAAAATAATAAAAATTCTCACATATAATTTCCTTTTACATGTGCAAAGTGCTGTTTACAGCAAGATGTTCAGTAAAGGCAAAAACTGTGTTTTGGATATTTGACCATTCTGATGCAGTGCTGCAACAGAATGAGCTCTCCCTTTCAGCATGGTTTGGCTAATCTGAAGTTTCAAGATGGGGAACAGTCAGAAGATGTCACTGCAATCTGCAACTGGTGTTAAACAAGCAAGGTGTAAAAAGTGCTTAAGTCATCTGCTCAAGGATCACCAATTTCCTTCATCTCTTCAGCATTTAGCAGTTTGTCTGTGTCGCTCTCCTAAGTGCTATGACAATTTAACTTTGTTTTAGTAGTAAACATGTCGTGAACTGCAGCTTGCAAACTGGCTAGGAGGAAGATCATGGCTAATTGCAGTGGTGAATAATTCCTCATTTTGCTTTTCTTGTTATAAGCATTTAGAGTCTCTGTTCTTTTTAGGCAGTTATCTAGACAAGGAAATCCCATTAAGATTCTCTAAATGTGGGCAGTCAACTTATGCTGGCAACTCTGAAAGTCAATTAAATAATGTAAATGCCTGTAATCACAGACGCCTCTGAATGGGAATGCATTCTCTTTCTTCATGAGTAATTTTCAATAATTTTGAAATTTGAAATGTCTCTAAGTTATCGAGTCCTCGAATTGCTTGATTATTTTATTTGCTGTATTTATTATTGGGCAACATAATCATAACTAAGCATAATTCCTCACTGCAAAGTAGGTAATAAAAGCAGGATTGGCCACAAAGCTGATAAGTCAGAAAGCTGCCAGGGCTCCAGTCTGGAGTTGAGCATTTCAGAGTTCATTCTGCTTCTCCTCAGCTTGGGCAGGGTTGAATGACAGGTGCTGGTAGCTATGATTTGAAATGAGACCCTTCTGTGTTTCCTATGAGTCTGCATTTCTGCTACTTTCTTTATCATTTTTTCCAAATGCAGATAGGTTTCCAGGGAAAATATGAAAAATGTTCTTAGCTCTATGTTCTTGCAGGTTTCCATGGTACTACATAGCAATGAGAAATGAATTTTTATTTCACCTCTAATTTATAGCTACTTGGAATAACTTCAGAAATAACCCAGTTTTCCAAATCAAGGTTCAAGAAACCTAATTCTTCTCAAATAGACATTGTACTGTCTTGTGTCTTGTGGCAGGACAGTCTTTTACCAGTTTTTGACAGCATTAATCTGCATTTCATACTGACATTCATAAGAGGTTTGTATGGTGCTAGCTACAGCAGACAACTTGGAAGCAATTTTTCTTTAGATATATTATTTCTGGATCAATTGATCTCTATCATATTTCCATGTAAGAATTTGCAAAATAATAATTTAAAGTGCTAGTTCTTAATTTAGAATGCATTTAAAACAGGAAAATAAGTGATTCTCTCTTCAGCCAGGTTACACACTTCAAATATTATGCAGGTGATAAAGCTTGGTGAAGACATGGTCTTCATGGTCTCTGAAAGAAAAATGTATAGTGGTTTAATAAATGATGTCTCTGGAAAACATTAAGTGACCAATGGCCATATGGATTTACTTTGCTATGGAACAGCCCATTTCAAATCATATGAACATATATGAATATATTCTCAATATCAAGCATAGTGGTTTTGAAAGAGTCTTTCTGCTGCTAACCCACACATAACATATTGCACAAACAAGATATTCTTTTTACTGAGAGGCAGATATTAGGAGCTGTATCTGAGAGTATAAAATCAAACTTCATATATTACCAGAATTGCACTAAAATTGCAAAAACTGACCAAACTGTTTAGTATGACTCTCTTATGTCTGGAAAATTATTGGTCTAGTGATGAAATTACAGCATAGCTGTTTCTGGTTTTCCTGAAGGAACTGATATATTCTGAGTTTAATTTTTCCCCTCAATTACAAAATGCCCAAGATTATTTTAAACTTAGGATCCCTAAAATTAGAATTCTAAACAAAACAGGTAAATTGAATATTGCTGAGTGGAGTTATGGGTTAACACTTTATGGAGGTTTTCCACAGGGAATAATTAAGGTTGGAAAGTCTCTGTGACATTCATCTTGTCAAAATTCAAAACTGGATCAGGTTAGCAGGGCTCTGCTTTTCCATGCTCTGAGTACCTCCAAGGCCACTTGTCTCTGGGCAAATATTTATGGGAATTGAGGGAGATCAATGTGAGTGTGACTCCCTAGTTTTATGTAGATTTGCCCACCCTACCTGATCCTACAAGCTGCCTACAAAGCAGTGTTAGACACACCATGGCCTATAACACCTTGTGCATCTGAGAGGGACATTTTGAACCAGCTGACATGTGGATGTTTCATTCCTGACACCTCACACTGGCATGGCTGGATAGATGTGTGCCAGGAGAACTCCATGGTCCTAAAGACCATGAGTCTAAAGACCATGGTCCTAAAGACCATGAGTCTAAAGACCATGGTCCAAAAGACCGTGGTCCTAAAGACCATGAGTCTAAAGACCATGGTCCTAAAGACCGTGGTCCTAAACAGCCACTACTAACTGCTCATTTCCCCAGCTGGTATTTTCTTTACCAAGAATCCAAACCTGTGCCAGGGAGTTCAAGGCTCCAAGAGCAGATTTTTGGCTGTGTAATGTTTAAATTGAGAACCTTATGCCTGTTTATGTAATTGTTTATCTTAAAGGTCTCAGTGCTTTAAATGGCAAGAAAAACAAAAATGTGTGGGATGAGGTTTTGGCCTCATTAAAAAAGTTGGAATTCTCTATTAACATGCTTCTAGTGTTTTCTGGGTTTTTATCTGTAATACTGGAGTAAAGCACAATCCTGAGGTATAAAATCCAGTCTCTAGGTGTTTACCTTTGGGTAAAGAAAAGTTAAAAAACAAAGTCAAGGATAATCAAAGGTAGGACTTTTTTAGTATTAAAAAGGAAGGAGATACTTACTGAGAAGCAAGGACCATACTAATCAAAGGCAGGTTCTTTCCATCTCCAGTGAGCCTTAGAGCCAGCCTCCTTTCCAATTTAAAGAGTACACATTATGTGTAGACAAGGATTTCAGGAATATGCTTTTAATAAAATCCTAAGCCCCCTTTCTTCAAAAACCATTAAATACAAGGTATTAAGAAGAAAGTGCAATTTTAAAATGGAAAAAGCCCTTTACAGACAGGTATCTTTTAAAAGAAAGTCAGTCCATTATGAGCTGGAAAAGGAGTAGCAATTATTTTTGGATCTGAAAGTGTTTGTAATGTTGTTATTAGAAATGACTTTGTAGAAAGGAAACTCTTTTGAAATATAATTATGAGAAAGACAAAATTAAAATGCAGGTCAGGTGTATTTTTGGGCTTGCACCTGTCATATTTTGAGCCACCCTGCAGCAATGTATATATAGAGTGAAATAGTTCAGGAGAGAATGTTTTTGAATTTTAACGACAGCTTCAGGGGTTTCATGACCTATCAGCTCTGGAAATAATACTACTGGTTTGTAAGAATTTTCAGTAAAAATCATATGACAATAACAATGATGGGCTCTCTGTAGAAAGAGAAAATTGATTAAAGAATTATGAAATGTTAAGCACAGACCTTGGTAAGACTCAGGCTTCTGGCCCCAAATCAGGGAGATTTGCAGCAATTCAAAGCAATAACTGTTGGACAAATATAGTGCATTTTACAGCTGTAATTTGAAAGCAGCATGTGGCAGACTGGTGTAATTTATGCCAAAGTGTATTTTTATTGCATAACTCATTACTCTTTCCAGTGGGAGCCAAGAATGTAACCTGCACAGGTACTACTGAAAATCCAAATTGTTTGCTAGCAATTGCCTTAGGTACATAAATAGCCATGCAGTCTAAGCCATTGGATGCTATTTTCTTGTGACAAGGAAAACACTGTTTTCTTTTGGAGTGTGGGTGAATATGTGCACGTTAACGACAAAACTAAATGAGAATGGGTGATGAGACAATTTCCTCCCAGAGAAGTTTTTGGCATGTGTTTGGGTGATTTCCAAGTTGTGTGTGGTTTTCTGGTTGTCAGTGTTATGTGGGTGTTTTGTTTTTGTTTTTTTTTTTCCTATAAGGGAACCAACAGAATAGAGCTGTCCATTTTGAAAGATAAGATTTGATGTGACAGACAATTATTTTTCTGCATTAATTGTTAGGAAAGCACTTGTCCTCAGAGAGATAACTGATGCCAAGAGTGTTTTGAAATCAGTCCTAGATCACCACTGGCATTAGGCTAGAGTGAGATGGAGCAGTTAAACATTGGGCTGCCCAGGGAAATGTTGGAGCCACTGTCCCTGGAGGCTCAGGTGATGGCAGGAGGTGGCACTCAGAGCCCTGCTTTAGGTGACAAAGTTGAGTGTTTGTTTGAAGGTTGAACTTGATCCTGAAGGTCTTTTCCAACCTTTATGATTCTGTGGATGAACCTGCACTTCTTGATCAATAGCAAAGTATCCAATGACTACCACACAATGGTGTTGGCTCTTCAAAATCATCATCTGACTTCTCTCAAGTGAGTTCTCCATTGCATTGGACCTTATCAAGTCTTCTGAGTTATCTTTTTTTTTTTTTTTTATTTTTTTTTTTAAATTGTGGAAGGGAAATTTGGCTCAACTAATATTGGTCTTGAATTGAGCTGAATAGTCAAAATGTTTACTTTTCCAGTCACCAAAGTTTATGGGTCGTAGACTAAAAAAACCACCAGTCTCTCTGGCAAATATAACCTCTCTTAGTAACCAAAGGTATCAAACAGGACTTTGCTGATCAGAGAGGTAAGAAATTCATAGTTCTCTGCACACTGCCTGTCAAGAAGCAGCTGCAGCTCATTACATTGGTGTGTTCATTACTGCTCTACAACACGTTTTCAAATAAAATCCAGTCGATTACTCTCAGTAGACTTACCATGATATGTGAAATATCCAACAAGATATTTTCTCTCAGATAAATGAAGAGACTTTAATTGACTTGAAAATCTGTATTTTTGTCAGCAGAAAAGAATGATCAGAGGTACTTTGCTTATGTAATACTACATATTTAATTTCTTTTGTAATTAATAGAGTGTCTTCGAACATAATGATTTAAAAATTATGCTTGAGGCAACAAAATACAACCCTGATTTTATGACGGCAGTCTCTTTTGGAAGTGTAAATTAATGTTTCTGTGAAACTGGGACTTAATATGGCACTTTTAAACAGAATGATAGTAGAAATTCATCTATGTGTATTTCGATCTAGAACAAGTGATTTGATTTACACATTCAGGAAAAGAAGGAAGTTAATGGCACAATTTAGAATTGAACCTTGATTCAGGACAACGTATTAATGAATTACCTGGTAGTTTCTTGAAGGCTCTTTGTGCATTGATCCTGAATTTGGGATAGAAGAGTTTTGATGATCATTCACAGAGAGTCAGCCCAGTTCCCTTTCCCTAGTTCTTGTCACTGTCCTGTAATGAATGGACTCTTCCCCTTTGAGCTCCAGTTGATCAGTGCAACTGTATAGGTGTTTGCATGCGGTTTGCAAACCCAAAAAAGAGGTGAAGAAAGGAACAGATGAAAAAAGTTGGAGTTATGTGGAAAAACCCCACAAAGCTGGCTGTTAGAAGGTAATTGGGTAATTGTCTGCTCTTTAGTTGTCTTCAAATATTCTGAAAATGTGCTTTCCAGTATTTTCTGGCTTTTCTCAAAAAAATTATCTAGTTACATCCTTCAAAGATTCCTTTTCTCTAGTCCACACTTTGCTGTATAGAATCCACTGAAATATTCTGGCTTGTTAAAATATCTTTTCAAGGCAAAGGGTTTCCACTGCCATGACCTTAAGTTCAATCTAATGCAGGTACTGCATGTGAAAATCTATTGCAAATAAGAACTTTTAAAGAAACGGAAGGAGTACACTGGGAAACCATTGGACCTTCAATTTTGAGATGTGGTGTAGTAGATATTGTTTCCTATCACCAGCTAACAGAATGGTTCTGTGGTGCCTGACACTTGCAGAATATTTATTCATTTTAGTTCTTCCTCCCCCAGGGGTTTCTAATCAGCTTGTCAGTGCAGCAGCCACGGAATCCTGGACAAAACCAAAGCACAATTCATGTGGGTTTAATAAGACTTCTTAAATGGTGAGGTCCCGTGAGCCCTGTTCTCTTCAGGGGCAGCAAGATCAATTAAATACCACTGTGTGCAATTCACTCCAGTGGGCTGCTTTGATCTACTCCAGAAAATACATTTTTTCAGTCTCCTTTCTTTTCTTTGCAAGGCCTGTCTCTTTGTAGGTATTTTTTGTATCTTTTCAATCACATTCATTAATGATGCAAGATCAAGAATCAATATATCAGTGTACAGCTGGGCTAAATATTGTAAATTCTCCATTAAGTTGTACCAACTTGCATTTTACAAAGAGTAAAAGATACCTGAACAAAAGTGAATTTTGTCCAAGCTTATAACTTCGCCTCTTCAGTGAAAAATCAGGCCATAATTAAAACTTGAAAGGCATTTATCCTCAATGGTCGGGACAAGGAAGATAATATTTTTCCTCACAAAACTTCAGCTTTTTGGCTAATATCCAACAATGAAAATGGTTTGAATATTTTATTTCAGATATCTTGGGAAATCTCTACCTGCCCTTTAATGTTTTCATAGTGTGTGACAAAACAAATCTACGGAACTACTTTTATGTCAGTACATTAAGTATGGATGTATCTTACGCTCTGTATTCCATTGAGTTGGAGTGGGGGCTCTTAGGATATTTGCAGCTTCCACTGAAAACAGAGACAGTGTTTTCATGGACTTTTCTGGGAGTTTACCATAAATATTTAGGCTTAGTGTACTTTTAACTAGTTACCCTGACATTGGCAATTTTTGGGAGGTTAGCTGTTCCTGAAGTGATTTAATTATTGGTAAGAAAGATTATAAAAAGGTCTCTGCTATCTAAGTGATCAGCTAAGGTTGAGAAATGCACGGTAGGGATTTTACAGAGCTCCTTGTGTTAGGTGCAAGAATTAGGAGACTGCAAACTCAGCGGCTGAACAGGCTTAGAGCAACTTTCTTAAATAGAAATCAAAACGTCATGCTGGTTACAAGGACAAACAATATGCAGAGCATCATAAGGCAGTGCAGGACAAGCTGCGACCAGAAGTGGCCCCAAACTCTTGGGGCGCTTCGAAAGCAGGGGCAGCTCCTTGCCCTGCAGGCGCGGCCGAGCCGCAGCTCTGCAAACGGCGCCTTGACTGACACCTGCCCGCCTCTCCTTTCCAGCGCCTTGTGCTGCTGCTCCCAGCCCCGCCGCGCCCTGCCTGCTTCCCCGCTTTGCCGGTGGCTCCCGGTCCCCGCAGTCCCTGCAAGCCGCCGTGCCGCGGGTGTTTCCCGACCCTTCCCCGCTGCCTCCAGCTCCCGGTCCCGCGGCGCCGCCGCCCCCTGACGGTCACAGCCGCGCTGCGGGTGTGTGCGAGCGTCCTTTCACCCGTTCTCTTTTAAATTCTCTGGACTGCAGATGACTGAAGCGCTGTTTAAGGTGTTGTTCACGGTCACGTTAAAGCCAAAATCTCACTGTTCTCACTCCTGTCCTCAAAGTCACCCTGTTCCGGTTCGTGTCTGAGAACAGTGATGTCTGGGCCATTGAAATGATGCCGACTTCTGTCCAACAAGTCTGTCCATTGAAATTATGCTGACTTCTGTTCATCTGGAAATCAATTTCATGTAAATTGATGAGTATTCTTAATAATACTAATAAATTGTAATTAACATTGAATATTAATCCTAAGATTAATTTTATTTACTTACTACAAGTTTTAGGTCGTATCAGGATGACAAATATGTACAATAAGACCCAAAATTTATGTTAATATCAAAGCAATAATGCAGGATATTTGTAATAACTCCAGATTTCATTTTCACCAGGAAGTGACCTAGCACTTATTAAAATTGTAGCACTTTGTTTTAATCTGTCTATATTGTAAAGTGTGAAGAAATTCTTGTAGAGAAAGAGTGCACAGGATGTGTTTGCTTCAGAAGATGCATCCCTCATTGTGAGGTCTCTGTTCTGAATTTCTGACTTGCTCTAGATCATGCACCAAAAAGAGCAAAACAGAGATGCCCACTGTGCATCAGAAATTTTTTATTAATTTTATTATCAAAGAAAAGCTTGAAAACTTATTAAGAGCACTTCTGAGAGGGCTTTGTTGTTACATGGTTTCCATCACTATTTTGTAGGGTGATACAGTTTCCTTCTGATTATTGGAAAATGTATTGATTGATCAGCTTTGTTTAGAAAGTCCTTTATATTGTCTTCTCTGTGGCTTTGAATATGTATTCTTCTTCTGATCTTTTTGGAGAAAAGCCAGAGTAATAACAAACATTTGCATTAAATGGATTTATTTTTCCTCTTATAATGTGCATGCCAGCTGGTCACTGTATTTCTAAACAGCCTGTTTAGGACAGCAGAAAAGTAAGACAAAAAAATCCTAGAGCTGTATCAAACCCATCAAAACAAAATTGAAATACTTGTCCTGTTCTGCTTAATGCTGAATTCAGAAAAGAACATTACTGCTGGTGGGTTTAAATCACACCAGTGGACTGATCTGATCATCTCAGTGTCTGTAAATAACACATGTCCAGAACATTAATAGGAATTTGAAGTCTTGAACTGAAGAAGCAAATACCTTCAGACCCTTCAATGAACTTAATCTCCTTCACCCATAATCCAGATTTAGTCTGGATTCACCTGATCTACAGTCACTTTTCATGAGTGCCCTCCCTGTCAAATCATAGATATGTAGTGGTCACAGATGGGATGGGGAAGATGTCTACGGGAAAGATCACAGCTGTAAGACCTTTTTATGGCTTCTAAGACAAATAATTCAGCCTTCAGTGTATGTTGTATCTGGTCCTAACTGTGAGAAAGAGCACCTTTGGGAATGAGCTCCATGAGCCACTGCAGCAGCCACAGCAATCAGCGTTCACAGCTCCCGGTGCTCTCCGGAGCTGGGCGCTGGCTGAGCCTATTCAGAAAGAGTATGATCAAAGGCAGCCTGGTGGGCCAAGGTTTAGCATCCTGTGTCTTCCACATTCACCAGCTCTTTCAGGTCTTCCACTGAGATGTGCTTTGTTCTCTGGCTCTCTAGATATCGTATGTCCTGAAATTTTGAAAAGCACAAGAGCATGTGGCAGCCACAGGCATTGAGGCATGGTCTGTTCCAGTGTTGTACAATCTCATATGAATCTTTCCATGATTTCAGAGCGGGCTCTCCTGCTGGTGGAGAGAAGAACAAGAACTATGCCATAAAGCTTTCCAGCACGTCATTATGGCTGGACATTATGCTCCGTGCACAGTATTTTTTTGCAAGCCCAGTTTGCAGGGATCTGACTTCCTCTCCATTGTCCTGAGCATAGTGATGTAGCAAGAGACCTTCCAAAGTCAGCACTGAATAAACTTTCCTTTGTTTTGTATCGAGCTCTTACGTACTGCAACCCTTTTTGGTAATGAAGGCCCTTGGGCACACTGGCAGTCAGTGGAATTAAGGTTAACACACGGGCGGTTTTTAAAGGGGGTTTAGTGTTGTGGTTTGCACAAACACTTGGTAATGTTATTTGTTAGCCTATTTTCTACACACTCTTTTGAAAATAGCTTGCCTTGGTATCTCTAAGCTGTATGTAGTCTGTGTGTTTGTATCTCTAGAACTTCCTAATACCATACAAGTGATTTTTAATTTTTTTCTAAGTTTTGTTTAGTGTGTATCATAGGGTAAATATAAACTAAGATAAAATATACACATGATAGATCAAGTCCTTTCCTGTCTGATTGACACACCTCCATGAGAGTGAGTCTCAGTGGTTCTTTGCCAGCTTCCACAGGGTCAGTAGCAGGGCAAGGCAAGATTAGTGAACTCTTCCTGTTGATTGTCCCCTTAATCCTCTTATCTTTCCATTTACTTTGTTGTTGTTGGAGTTTTTTGGCTGAAGGTATTTATATTTTCTATGCTTATATGGTAGCATTTCTCAAAAAAATCCACTAGAAGTAATGTAGCTACTTTTACATCTTTGTTTCCAACAAAATCCTTATTCAGTCCCTAAAGAACTGCCTTCTGGAGATGTGAGCTTATGGAAGCATAGACCTGCAAACATTGCAAGCTCTTTTACATTTTACTAGTCACCAGCCGAGAAGGGAACAGAAGAAAGCCAGGAGTCACCAAGCTGGAAAAAGCTTTCTTCAGAATGTCACCACAGGTGTAATAGTGGACTGTGGCTTCACTGTGAAAGTGATCCTGAAAATGCTTTTTTATGTAAAGTTCAAATTGGTAGGAGAATCCATCACCTTGGTCACACTGAATGTACAGGGAAAGTTTATGCAGCTTATCATGAATGTGTTTGGAACACACAGAAAGACTGAAATCCCCACTTTCTAGCTGATTACAGGTGTACAGCTCAGTCTGTGTGCAAAGGCAGTGTAAGTGCTGGGTATCTCAACCAGCCAGGCTCAGAATCGTTTCTAAAAAAATAGGCACCATGATAGAAAGGGAAGAAAATGAATAATAAATGTGACATTTTGATTTTGTTTTTTAATAGACTATTTTCAGGAAAACTAAAAACAAGATGATTGAACAGCAGCATTGTACGCAGTTTAAATCCTCCTTAAGATGAAGGTCAACACAGGATTCTGAGATAAAAAAGACAGATTAAATATTTTGAACGTAAAATGCAGTTGATAATGAAATCTATAAATGGAAACCTTTTCTGTGTTGTATAATGATAACACATGACATTTTGCTGTCCATATAACCTTTAGCTTTTCTGTCAATATTATTGTGCTGCACTGATTTCACAAAAGGCATTAAACATTGTCACAGTGAAAGCCATGTTTTAATAATAAAGCAATTATTATCCACTTACGATGTAGGAATATAATTGGATTTTAATGTATTGAATCAAACACTATCTGCTTCAATAACAGTGTTGCTAAAACTATCATCTATAATTTATTAGGAATGGAACAAAATTTGACATGAGGAATGTAAACTAAGCCCTGCAACAAACATTTGTTGCAAAGATGCACTGATATCCAGCAAATTATTGCTGAAGGGTCCAAGTATTAGCATCAACCGAAGGTTTGATGTGTATTTTATTTCTAAGATGAAAGCAAGCCAAACTTTTAGATTTATAAAAAATAGTTGGTCAAACAGCAGCAGCAGAAACCACATACTAGTGATTGCATAAGCATTATTTAAGAGACGTTTTGTTCAACAATCTCTGTTCCACTTAGAAAAGAACTTGTGATAGAATTTCCAAACACAAGGCATGGTCTCTGAATAATTAAACAAAATCTTTCCAAGACTGAGTCATTTTGTCTTGTAGTTTTCCTTTTTTTTCCTTTTTTAAAAATCTTTAGCTTCCAATTTGTCATTTGTATGCCAGTTTGTGAAAGGATAGTTAATATTTTTGAACTTGTGGGGCCAACTTTGCCTAAGCAAATGCTTGTGGCTACACCTTTTAATATTCAGAAGTATATGACTGTTCATGTCTGCAACTGTATATTGTGTAGCTTGTCTGATCTGTTTTGAAACTTTTACTAAGAAATGTGATAAACAGTGGAGAAAAAATTATTTCTTGCCATTTTAGATGCCTTTTAAGAAAACTTGCTTCTGTGTTGCTGATGCCTCGGTCAAAATATGCAAGTATAGTAATGCAAAGTGTTATTTAAACGACTGACTGCAATGATTAGAGGAGGCAGGAGTTTTGAAAGCCATGTATTTGTACACAGCAAACTTCAGCTTTGCTGTAAAACCAACAATGTGGCATTTTGCGCTGGTTAAGCTATCAAGACACAACAGAATTCTTCTACCAAACTCTGCAGTGACACAAATCCTGTGTGCTGCAGAAAAGCCAGGCCAATTTCTGCTTCTTGTACCCAGCCTGGTTTTGTAAAAGGGTAGAATATTAATGAATTATTTTCAATAAACCCACATTTTGTATTGTTTTTCAACATTGAGGAATATACTGAACAAAGGATCTAGCAGATTTTAGAGTAACACTCCAAAAGTGAAGATAGAATCACAACAGAAGGCCCTCTCTTGCCAGGTGCTCTGATAGCAAGAGGGTGGTGTAAAAAGCAGTGGCAGAAAATCACTCCAAGGGTTTGCACTAACTTTCTATCAGGGATGTTTTTATTACACTGCAGGGTAAGATACAGTGACCTTGTTAGGTTCCCCTCTCATTCCTGCTATTTATTTGAACATAATGGACAGAAATGGAGCTTGCAAAGACACAAGAGTAAGTCCTGATTTTGTCATCTAAGCTGTGTAGATACGAGAATGTGCCGGGGCAGATCATCTCCCAAAATGGAGCTCTCCAATAAAACATCTGAGGGTGTTTGCACCGTAATGTACCGGAGAAAAAACTAAGCTAGTGTTAAATGACTTTCTAATGAGAAATAGTCCAGCTGTGGCATGATGGTAAATCATCCTCACTCAGAGCTGGGCTGTTACAAATAGGTTTCTACTCCCAAACCCAACTGATTGTCTGCACTGTGCAAAGGGGCAGGATGCTATATCTGGGCTTGGGGCAGGGCCACAGTGCTAAAACATCTTGTTCTGTCCTCTCCTTCAGCATAACCCTAAAATCACATTTTCTGAGCCAGAGCTTTAGACTTATCTATATTTAGGCACTATATGGAATACATATCTTGTTGAAAGCTTAGTCTCTCCTGAGTTTGTTTTAGCTAGGTTTGAAAAGTGTCATTGTTTTGATTCAGCTTTTTTACAAAATTGATGTGACTTGCTATTTTGTGAAGCAGTTTGGAAGATTAGTAAAGTACTTACAAGAGGTTCTTCAGTGCTCTTTAAGTTCCAATTATTCATCCTTGTCATTAGCAATCTAGTTGCAGAAAGTGACCTTCCCTGCTTCTGAGCTTTGATTCCAAAGCATCCTGATGCCACCAGCCATGACTGTAATACATGTACCAATTCAAATGTGTGAAATGCATTTTCAACCTGAACCAGTAGCTGGGGTTCACATCCACAAGAACAGATGCTGCAAGGGCAAAGAAGTAAAAGCAATTTTCCAGGATCATATACACTAAATTGGCTAAAAAATATGTATCATCAATGAGTTGATTTCAGAAAGTCTATTCTTCCTCTTTTATAATGAGATATTTTTGAGGGATTTAGTACAGTCAAATTTAATAGGTTGGAATTGACTAAGCACTGACCATGCCTCAGAATAAAAAGATGATAAACCAAATCTTTAATATACAATTACAAATACTAAATGGAAACATTTCAGAAGATGCATGATTAATGCTTTCATTAACCTGTTAGTTACAATGCAAATGGAATTTAATCCTGTGTAACAAGATTGTGCTAATTTATTTTACTGTTTCTAAAAGGAGTGTTTTTATTAAAATCAGGTCAGAGTATTTGCAATAAAATTCATTTTTGCAAGTTGCTGTGGTAGCACCTGCAGTAAAACTGTTAGTGCTGGCCTTTAACCTGACCTCGAGGGCATGATGAAATGGTCAGGTGTTGTGTGTACTCGCTTTAGTGCACCAAACACAGCTTGGTCTTAACCTGGACAAATGCTGCTAGGAGTAATCTCCAATAGCCAGCTCAGTGTTATCTCTAGGATAAGATCTCCAATAGCCAGCTCAGCGTTATCTCTAGGAACAATTTTTATAACTGTCCCTGATTAATTTGTGTATACCCTGATAAAATTTCTTGCTAATCCATGCAATAAGCCTTTAAAATCTCTGAACATGCTGTTTTTTAAAGAGAACGCTGCCTAGCTCCTTTCTTCTTCTAATTGACTTCTTTGCCTCTGGAACATGCCCACTAGAAATTATAGGGCCCTAAATGTTCCCCTTCCTTCATAAAATACTAAAATATGAAATGTTAGAAAATTCAGGCTTGCAGCCTCCTTAAGCAGAGGCAGCCAGCATAGCTTACAGCATCACAAAGTCCAAGGATTCACAGTAATACCCTTCCTAAACATGAATAGAGGAGATTCATATTCAGATGATTAAATGATTAGAGATGAGGAAAGTGTTCCATAGGAAGGGGATTTAAAAGATTGAAAGTGCTTACTTGGAGAAAAAATGCAGAGGAGAAAAAAATATATAAATAAAAAAGTAATGCTGCAGAGGAAGTAATTACTTTTGTTATGTACCAGTGATCTGTGTTGCCAGACTAGAAGAAGGATTTAATGAACTTTAGAAAGGGACATGCTTAAAATGATAAATGCAAATCCTTGTTCTTTTTTTAAAAAAGGTCTAAGAATAGTTGATTTTAGGATTGTCATATGCTTACTGTATTCTGTGCATACGTTGGTGTGAAAAAGCCTACAAGGCTGAAGTCATTCAGAAATGGGTTTGGTTTTTGTTTGGTTTAAAGCAGGATATTCACCCTTGGATTTTAAGGTAAAAACCATATGTTGGCACAGTTTTTTTTCCACTGAAGTGTTACCATTGGAGGCAAATCACAGCATGTTGTTTTGTTCTGGGAAAATAATTGTTGTGTTCCAAAGATATGCCTGTGTTATCTCTGCCAAGGAATAATTTCTCTGTGGTATGCAGCTTGGTCAGTTAGCACACAAGAGCAAAGTTACAAGGGTCATATTGCAGACCCTTTTCATCTGAAAATTTTCTCTTGTTCAAGTCCTTATGATCCAGGCAGCCTGAGCAATTTTCATCTTTTCTTGCTAATTTCTATGCACCTCAGACCCAAGCACATGCACAATAAATCATTGTAAATGTTACTGGAAGGTCAGCTGAAGGTGGAACTGCACGTTGTAGGAGTTTTGGAGGTAGCACCTGAGTAGCAAAGACATATATCTGTAACACACTCTGTTTGAGAGCAATATCCATCAGAAAGAAAACCCCAACTATTTCCAAGTGACAACTATTGCAATGGTAAACTTCAGCTTTAAACTTTGAGCTGTTTCAGTTGTAGTGCTGTTGAAATAAAAACCAACCCACAAAAAACTCCAGCAGTAGAATATTATTATAGAGACATAAATTTTTCCCAGCTCTAAGGCGTGGTTATTTTTGGTTGAACAAATAAAGTATTCACTTTCAAGCTCATACTGATCACAGAAAATATCATGCCTTTTATTCAAAAGTTGAGGAAAGAGAAAAAAAAAATAGTTCTTTAATCTCAACTATAGTGTTCGTTGTTGCTCCTTCTATATTTAAATGAAGACCTTTGTGTGAAAGAGAGCATTCTGGTTAACAAAAGAAGGCATATTAGTAAGAACTTAAATGACTCTGGCTTTAAAATAAGTGGATGTAGTCACAAGATGAAATTTAATTAAAGCTGACAGTATTGCTAGCTGCTATAATTCCATGTGTTAGCAGGAAAACATTAAGGAACTTGATAAAGCCAGATCAAGAAGATGTTTTATATTATTGTCCCACATGTTTAGTTAGAAGGTATAATCAGAATTTACATTAGAGATTGGAATGTTGTATCCTATAGCTGGGGATAAGTGAAGCAAGACAAGAGCCCTTTTTTGCTTCAGAGCCCAAACTGGGTATACTTCAGAGGTGCCAGGTACTGCAGATATTCAGGATAAGCCCAAGAAGGATCCCATGCCTGGGGAGCACACTCTGCTCTCCCCAGTGCCTGGGAGCCAATAACCTGAGATTCCTTACTCTGCCTTCTCTTCCTCTTGTGGGCAAATCTCAGCTTGAAAAATCATTTTCTCCTCTGCCATTGGTAAAGTAGTATTTAAAAAGAAAAAAACATTAGGCTTGAAATATCTCTGATAAACCTGACAGGGTGCAGTAGTGAATGGTCACTAGAATGAAAAATGTATTCAGTACCTAATTTTAGGCCTTCTGCAGCCTTAAGATGAACAAAAATTGGTTGCTACATCTGTTCCCTGAAAAGCTGACATTTTGAAGTGTTTTCTTTCCAGAACAACCAATTCTCTTTTCTCCAAAATTTCACTTTTGAAGGAAATAAATTTTAGGGGTTTTGAAATTCTCAAAAGTAACTGAATTTAGGAGTCCACATTGTAAGGTTCCTGGCTCAGCCATAAAGACCAACTCTCAGATCTTGCAGTCTGATAAAGCCAGCAAGATTTTATAGTCATGGCTGGACAGAAAGATTAATAGCTTGGGAAGATTCTCAGATGCAATTCTGTAAAGCCAGGAACAAATCCTGTGAATCCTTGGAATAGATGAGACCGTGGGAGCTAATGAGTTCACGCCTGCACAGCAGGGCTGCTGAGTGGTAGGAATTCCCTCCATGCTTTTCAACTCTAAATCCTTAAGTAAAGTTTCCAGGGCTTCCAGGCAGCATGAAAGTTTTGAAGGTCCATCAGCTAAAGGTTGGGACAGAAAGGGAAGATATTTGCTGTCATGGATCTCTGGATAAATGCTTTTCCAAACTCAAATTCTGTATATATTTTTTTGTCAGGACCACAGGAGCTTATTCCTGTCTCTGTGTAGGAGCATGAGGGACCAAAGTGGTTGGGCATTCAATGGTGTGGCTGTTCAAATGCTGCTGCCTGTTACAGTCACACTTTCTTTACTGATGCCTCAGGATTTCAGCTTTTATATTTTTCCTATATTTGTAATCCTGCAATCCTTTAGTGTATAACTCCAAACTAAAGAGTGTTTAAACATATAGAGTGTTAGCTACTGCTTTCCCAGTTTGGTCAGCCACAACAATTCCTCTCTAGGCCTGGGAATCAAGGACACCTCACTGCCTCAGGCCCTGAGAAATGTAAACAAAAGTGAGGTGGGGTGGGAGCAAACTGGGGGTAAATGACTTCATCACCTGAAGCTGTAATTGGAATATTAACCCCCAATATGCAAATGGACCAAACTTACAAAAGTGTGAAAAGTTGTGACATGTCGTCCATTTTTTGGGTGTAGCCCCTGGCGGGGCTTCAACTGCCCAAAATGTACCTGAAGACCCTTCAATAAATATAACTGCTTTTTATTCCCTAAATTTTTTCTGGCCTCTTTTTAGGTACTCCCAACAAGGCATCATTACCATATCAGTCTTTGAGGCACTTGCACTTGTTTGATTTATTTATCAGTTTTAAAAAAAGTGTGTTTTGACATAGAAACTTCAAATCGTACCGTCATGCTTCCAAGGCTAACAGGTTAGAGACATCCCATCAGAGCAAATATATGAAACTTAATTTAATTTTTTCTTAGGAGTTTAAATGCCAGGCTTCATAGCTTGCTAGAGAAACTGATTAGGCTCTGAAATCCTTCGTGCCGTGCTGGTTTTTAATCGGGCAATAACATGAGCTTCAAGGCTAGATGAACTGGAAACTCTATAAAGTCTGTAAAAGTTAGTATTATTTGTAAAATCAGTTGTGTTACAATAACTCTTACAGGTCTCATTTGAATATCTTTGAAGCTGATGGGATTTGCATATAAATCCACATTCTTAAAGTAATGTGGGAGCTGATTTTAGAACTCCAAACAGAGTTTGTGATAAAACTTTTTCCGAGTTTGAAAATTTAAATGGTAATGGTGTCCACATGATCCACTTAATCCCCACCGTAGAGAGCGCTAGAGGCACTCCCTGGACCTGTAATTACTTCAAGGGTGTGAAACAGAGTCTTAAGATCAACATAAAAATGTTCTAATCCTCTTAGTAATTATCCCAAACAGTGTAATTTAGTATTGTGAATGGCCTTATTCTGGAACACCCCTTTCTTCCTGGAGCCCCTGAGCGTGGCAGCACTAAATGGGGCTGGGAGCACCAGCAGGGACAGCTTTCCTGCCAGGGCAGCTGCACTGCTCTCCTCAGCACAATTCCCCCATTTCTCCTGGTCCAGGACTTCCTCCTGGAGCCTGACACCTCTCTGCAGACAAACCTTTGCTCCCCAGAGCCTGCAGAACCCCGAAGACAATACCATTTTCTGCTCAGTGTGGCTCCTTAGAAAGTGTTTGTTAATACTGCAGTAATCTGTTATGAGTCACTTTGCTCAGTGTTCTGTATCTTGACTGTAGTTTTCTATTTATAGCTGAATTCCCTCAAGGTTTCTAAAGACATTTTACATTCAAACACCATTCATACATTTTAAAGAAATACATTTCTCTTTGTATTTCTGTTTCAAAAGGGTTCCATGCTAAAATACAGAACAACCAAGAGTATTAAAGAGTTGTCTGATGAATGCTTTTCTGAATGGGAAAACCAGCTGATACGAGTTTTTAGATTTTTTCTTTCTGGTTTCTAGCCATGTTCTTTTAGATGCAATTTAAAAAAATCTCCAGGGGCTCCTCTGGAGTTAGGCCTTTACCTGTTTTCCTGCCATTATTAACTCCTGCATCCTGGCAGCTCTTGCTTGAGAAGTTATCGCTAACATTCACTGTCATCGTTACGAGACAACTTTAAACTGATTGGAGTATTTATCAAAAGGTGTTGTTGGCACTCTCAGCTGAACTATAAATCATCCTCACTGGCTCATGCCTTGTCACTCTCTGAAGCCTGACCCTTATTTTATTAATCCACAGGAGAAAATACATTAGAGAGGAGTGTATTGAAAGAACCATAAATTAGCTGAATGGTCTTTAATAGACATTGCTGTCTGCAGAGAACTGGGTAAATCTCAACAGTAAAAAAAACAGAGAAGTTTTGCCTGTGGACGCTAAGGAAATAATTCTTCCAAATTATTGTGTCTTGTTTCATAAATTATATTATTTAATCTACATAATTTTGTAAAGTGACTCAGGTTGTCCCCCCAGGAATCAATCTGATCATAATCTCAAATATACAAATTGGTTTTAGGTCACTAGTTGTCCCATTGCAATCAGGAAGGTATATTTGCATTCTTCCCCTGACTCTGTGCTCCTACTTAAGATGCTATTCCACATAAATACGGATTTTTTTGTGAAAAAGAGCACAAAATCTAGGAAAGTCCACTGTCAGAAATCTCTGATTCCAGAATGAGAATTAATAGAAAACTTTGCAACCTGTCTTGTGTCTTTTTAAGACATCTGAAATACATCCTCAGTTCCTAAAGGAAACTTTATGGAAGTGATGGGTGGCTGTAGTTAAAATTCTAAAATTTTATGGACTTGCAACAGTAACTACATGTACAAACCATCAGTTGGATTCCTCTGTTCAGTCATTCCATTGGAAAAAAAAAATGACATTGAAATGAAGGTAATTTAGGTTTCATCTTCCTAATATCCTCCTGTGAAATACCTTCTAAAGCCAACAGTAAAGCAACATAAAGGCAGAAAACTGGCATTTGTTTCAGCATGTGTATGACAAAAAAAACCCCAACTCAATCTATAATGAACAATTGAACATGAAAATGTGAAATGTTCTTACTTGCAGAACTGTGTTACTGGAATATAAATCAAGACAAAAAAAGCTAAAAATATTTGGTGGGATTTTTCTCCTAAGTGGAATTGTGCCAGGTGGTGAAGTGTAAAGCAATTATTCTGCCTGACGTGCATCCACACAACTGTAAGGGCACAAGCTGGCTGGTTAAGAAGGCAGTGCCTGCAAATGACAGCTTCTAGGGTCACTGCTGCCCAAGGGACATGAGGTGTCACTGAGGTCATGGCATAGGGAATGGAGAGGGATAGGGAAGGGGAGAGGGAGGAGTTGGTGAGCGTGCCTGCTGGTAGGAGAAATGGCACTGTGGATGCAGGCTGGAAATTTAAACTTGTACCTTTCAATTAAGTCACTTGGTTTCTTTCAATTGAGTTAGAAACACACACAATCTGTTAGAACAGCTCTGGTGAGAGCATAATATCATGAAGTGCAGTAATTTGATCATTTGCAGTCATCTGAACAGCACTAAGTTTATCCCTTGGGCAATTCCACTGACTTCCCTGGAACTACTCCAGGGAGCAGTTGAGCCCTGTGCTCAGGGAAGTAACAAACGCCTCATTACACAGGTTTGCTTACACTGTGTTGGTAGCAGAGCAGCTTTAATGTTGAAAAAACATATTCTAAATATCCTCATCCCAGTAATTTTCAGCTATTTACTTACCTGCTGATTTCAGAGGCAGAGTTGGAATATGTAGACTTGGAGTTCATGTATTGCATGGTTACAAATAGTTGAAACAGCAGCTTCAGAAAATGCCCGTGGTTTCAACTGCAGACAGTATTTCTTATGTTCTTTTGTGTTTAACTGGGCTTAATTAGTGTTCTCATGCTGGATGAAAACAATAATTTATAATTACTGTTGTTGTCCGATGAAGATTTCCTTTCACCTGCAAATCATTTCTGTAGATGGGACCAGCCATGGGAAAGTGAGGGACTGCCCTAAGTGGGGCTGTGGAAGAGGCTGCTGGGGGAATGGAGCTGGGTGAGGAGCTGGGACAGCAGGGGAGGCAGGGCAGCAGGAGCCACACTCCTCAGCAGCGTGGTGGAGCCTGGAGACCACCACAGACCATCCACAGCAGGGTAGAACTGACAGTAAACACACCCACTCTGGGGTTTGCAAGCAGCTTTCTAATGAACTTTAATTAACCCCAAGTCTCTTAAAAGATTATGACATGAATTACTCTTTTGCAGTACAGATACTCTAACCTGCCCCATCCAGTCATGTTTTGACTGAGATAAGCAAGTCTCCTCAGACTTCTAAACTGCTGTCAAATTAAGAATAAACACGGTTCTTTGTAGTAATAATAACTTTATCATAGGTAATAGGCAATGAGGCTGAACATTTTAAGATACAGTTGCACCCAAACCAGTAAAACTCTAATCATATAATGGAGACTTTAATTTAAAAATGAGTGAAACTGGCACAAAGTGCCTTGAGACAAGAGTATGAAAGTGCAATTTAACAGAGTAGATCTGAACACTTAAAGTGAGTCTTTCAACTACCTATATAAAATATTTTGGGCAGATAAGCTGGCAGCTAATGCAGCATTTCCAGGGAACAGCTTTTGGAATCTGCTTTATTTCATCTAATTTAGCAGATAAAACTTTTGATGTAGAAATAGCGGAAAGTTTATGTTCTCCTAAAGGAATGAAATTTTACTTTGGGAAATATGGTATACATACTAGAGTTTGGTCAGTGCCCAGTACACTTGGTGCAAATTTGGTGAGATGTTGGACTGCAGCTAAACAATTATTCAACACACAAATAACCTTGATAAAAAGGGAGCTGAAACAACAGCCACACTGCTTCAGAAAGGTGTCAGTGCACCTTACAAAAATTCAGCAAGCACCCTTTGATAGGCTGTGTCAATGCAAATTTTGTTCTTTTAAAAACAATTCATAGAATCTAGCAGTAGTTAAGGTCCTTTTATACACCCAAGATAAAGACAGAAGTATGTCAACGTGAGAATACTGGCTGTTTATGATGAAACATAAAATCAGGTTTTAAAAAGCCAAGTCCATGTACAGAGCTTGATGCTGCAAGCAGTGCTAGAGTCCTCTTTGCCTTGAATTTCTGCTAACTTCAATGGGAAAGCTGTAGTTCACACAAAGGAAAGCCAAATTGTACTGGAAATAGGGCTACATTTTTCTAAAAAGCTGACTATTGTAATCAGCCAGGCAAAGGTCCCATGGCATGTGGAGAAAATGGGGACCTGTGACTGTGCACTTTGTTCAGTTCAGAATTTGGTTCTATTACATCCAACCAAACTGCCTAACTGTGGAAAGGAATTATATGTTGGAACTGATGAAGGCAGTTCCAGTTCTTGGTTACTGTACAGCAAGAAGGGCTCTACCAGTGAGAACTGAAAGACAAGGTGCACACAGATGCTTCAGCATCTGCTAAGTGGGTGTTAAAGAGCTCCTTTTTATTCATGAAAACATGGATTTGCAAGTTCTACCCTATCGATTGAGAACACCTTCCCAGCTGGTTCTGCTTTGACATAAAGAAGGGAGCAGTTAGCCATCTTAAAAACAGAGAAGGTAAATGTTCTTATGCCTAAAAAATAATTTGTTTGGTTTGTTCCTGAGGGAGCCAAGCATATTGCAGTCTTGACATGAAGATACAATGAATAGAAAAAAGCTATCAGTAAAGCTGAAGATTAGTAATGGAGGAAAGCTCATTTTGGCATACCTGAGCAATTAAAAATATTAATTTGCAGAATGGAACCCAGAACTTCTATGAAGAGTACACCTCTAGGCAGCACCACAGCTACAAGGAACGACTGTGAAGCTCTCTGTTGGTTTAGACAGCAAAGCTGCTGCTAAGAGCTACTTGAAAAAGTAAAATTAACCTGATTCCTGGTCCTGTATTGCAGTAGTTGCCCATGCAGTGGACGTGAGGCAGAGTAGGACTGGACTGAGATGCTGTTTGGGTCTGCAAGGTAAATACATCAACAGAAGGGAGGGAAATGTGTACTGATCCTCAGGCAGGTCCCGAGCACTTCCCAGAGAGATCCCTCCAAACAAGCCAGTTATAGGGGCTCTGACAGGGCCAGCTATAAAAACCCCATTACCCAGCAGCTGTGAAGTGATAAAGCAACACTGCTGCTCTGCAGTTTGCTGCTCATCTTCATAAGCTTTACTCTTAGGATTTTACAGATTTCTTTCTAATGCACCAAGCACAGCACTAAATGGTGTAACGTTTATTTGATATATTGATAAGCAGCAACACATTCAGTATCTCCTAATGGAGGTTGCTTAGCAAGTATTTAATTCTGGTCCTTTGGATCTTCTAATCACTGATGTACCAAATGCAAAACCTTTGCTTTTTCCCTTCCCAGTCCTTGAATCAGCCAGTCTTGTCTTGAATTATCAGTGAAATATCACCTAATACTTCCCAGTAGAAGGAAAAGTCATTTGCAAGAATGGATGTGGCAGCTTCTTAGATCCCAGTTTTCTCTTAATCTTCTTGCTGGGAGTTCTGAGAAGCTCCATGTTCTTAATGACATTCTTAAATAATGGGAAGTGTTTGGTATTTTCTTTTTGGTATCCACACAAAGAGCAACACCAGAAGCTTCACAGAAAGGACACAAAACAAAGAAAGCTTACAGAAAGACTAGAAAAGATAGGTTTCAAATTTCTGGTTTATTCCTTTGAAATATCATTTCTTCATTTATCACAGAATACTTTTTATGTAAAAAACCCAACCCACCTTAAACATTTCCTCTTATTGTTCTAATTCCTGTAGGTCTTGCAGCCTAATAGTGGGAAAATATAACCACTTTTAAACTTCTGCCATTAGAAAAGTTAATTTATACATCCACATTTCCTCCAAAGTCCTTTTCAGATGATTCAATGAAGTTGAGAGTCTTAGACACATGAATAATTATAATAAGATCTTATAGGAATTACAACTGGAACATGAAGTAAAACATGTATTGGTCAGTTATCTGCTTTAGGGTGATTGGGGCTGATCTGGCTGAGCTGTATGTAGTTAAACTGCTTCAATTGTTGAGCTATAGGAAATTCTATGGGTTGGGAGAAATCTTTTTGCCAAGGTAAAACCCAAGCTGATTTCAAACTACAGTGGTTAAATTGCTTCCCTGAGCAAGGGGAAACAGGATTTTCATTCTTTTGCCAGTGAATATTTCTGCAAAGTGGAACAGAATCTCTAGGAATAAATTGAATACCTTTAATTCTGGGATATTTGTGTGTGTGTGTGTGTGTGTGTGCTTTCAGACAAGTGTGTTCGTATAGCATCCAGAGCAGGAAGATGAAAAGTGCAGGGCTGCAGAGGATCCCAGCTTTGACTCGCACACCAAGTGATCTCTCACATCTCTCTTAGTGAATCTAAAATCAAGGATTTAGAAATTGATGTCTCAGGTTTCTAGCCTGAGAGCTTGAATGCCCAAATCCTGCTTTCCTGAAAAGAAAATTAGGGTCTTAGGAGATTAAGTGTCCTGGAAATGGTACTTACATGTGTAAGTTACCTTATATTTGCAAAGTACTTTGCCTCATGGTAATTTACCTTTAAGTAAATTTATTGTCTAAGCATGAGATTAGAAAAAATTCAAAGATGGTAACTGAGAAGTCATGAGAACTGACATACATTTAAACCATTTTAAACTATACTATATATGTCCTGAACTTAGATTTCCTCAAAATTTATTCACAATTACATATCACTGCTGGAGGACATTGAAGCTCTTCTATCAGTACTAAATCCCATAAAACATATAATAAATTGTGAGTGCCTAGGTATTTATTTAGAAATTATTTTCTTGATGTCATGCTGAGAAGGCTATAAGGAATGAAAGAGAAGGCAGACACACACACCTAGGGGTTCAACAGGCAATGCTATTGGCTGTAAAGGAGGAGAAAGTGAAATGTTGTGATTTCCTATGAAATATTATCACCACTTCCAGTGAAGGACATACCCTGATTTAGCAGTTCACGAATTCAGCCACCAAGTGGGACATGGGTGATCAGGGTTCAGTGGGCACTCCAGATGATAAAGGAAAAGGTTAAAAGTTATTCTCAGTGGTGTTTAGGACTGCTATTTGTACCTTGCTTTTCCCTTTCAAAGACTGGCAGCTTCACAGCATCTGGAGTAGTGGCACTATAGACTACACTACCATGAAATAAATAAATTGAATCATAAGGGAATTTTTCACTGCATATGGTTTGCCAGAGGAAATTTTCTCAGTCAATGACACACAGTTTATTTCAGAGAAATTTGACATGTTGTTAGGTCTAAATGCAGTGAAGTATGACAAAGTTGCTTCATTTCATGAAGCATCAAATGGAGCACTGGAACTTTTTTTTCAAACCATTAACCAGACAACCTCACTAACAATACATTATCAGAAAACTGCAGTCAGTTTTGTTCTGTTTGTTTGTTTGTTCTCATTTGGTGGTATTTTTGCCTTCTTTTTTTTTCTTCCTTTTTTTTGGGTACAAAACCAATCTTTGTGTGTCACAACAAAAGAAACATTTAGTTTTTAGTTTTGAAATATACTGAGAAGTCCTAAGGCTTGTGCTGTTCCCTTAAGACACTGCCGGGGGCTATTGCAGCTGTGTGAACACTCTGTGTTCCGAGGTACTAGAGCCTTTCTGGCCAGAATCACAAAGAAGCTTCCCTTCTCCTTAAAGCTCAGCCCTTTGCCTGGAGAAGAAGGGGTGTTTTTCTTCCCTTTGTCCTCTCAGCCAGATCAGAAAATTCTCAAGAATTTGAAATTCTGAGTAAAGAGGAAGCTGAGGTGACAACAGCAAATGTAATGAGCAAGTGTGTCAGACAGGTTGTTTCTTACAAAGCTCTGAAGAGTTTGTTTTCCTGCTTTTCACTCTGACCTGGGGAAGTTCATGGCATTGCTGTTCAAAGTTATGACAGAGACTAAAATAAATGAGGACTAATGATTCATATTGGGAGTAGTGGGGTTTTGGTGTCCTATAGGAATGAATTCCTCAGCTGACCATCAAGTTATCAATACTCGACTGGCTTCTCTACCACTGATTTATTATGGGGACATAATTAGACATACAACAAATATTTTGATGTGTCTTACAATTGGTACTATTTAATTAAATAGAATGGCAGCAAAGATTGGTTCTTACTATTTGCCCGTGTGGTGTCCAGTACCATGGCCTTAAAAAAAGACCCTATTAATAGAGTATGTAAGAGAAATTAATGCTCTGTCCAAACATGCATGCAAAGTGTGAGGAAATTTTAATCAACATAGTTAAGGCTTTGTAAATTGTAAAATTGCTTGGGAAAAAGTCTTGGGTGAATCTAGTAGAGCTGAGAAACTTAGACTTCTGGAAAAGAGAAAGTAGGCCTCACAATGTGAATGATAATCAATGATGTATGAATATTTCAGAGGTACAATTTAAAACGTGAGGGTTTATTTAATTTTCACAGAGCATTTTCATTGGTTTTTTAATCTTATTCCTTTGGCTTTTACTTGTGATATTTCTTCTTGTATTTTGGAATTGCTTATGACTTGCATGACTCAGCAGTGAAAGGAAAAAGCTGGTAATCAATTTTAGAACATTGCAGGTGGGAGACTCATCTGGTTTAGTTTATCATAACCACACAGAAGTGAACTTATCTGAAATTACCTTTGAAACACAGGGGGTAGGTCTCAGTATAAGTTACGTTTTCCTGTGTATTAAGGGGTAAATCTGCTCAGGGCAGGTTTCATAGAGGCCAAAGCCAACCTCCTCTCCCTTTTTCCCAGGTGGGCACATCTGCTCCCCGTCACAGAGTGTAGCTGCACAGCCCTGCACAAACTCCCTCTCCTCTGCCTCCATTCCTGTTATTCACACTGTGACTGCATCTGTGCATGCATGGAGATCACTGAAAAGCTCAGAGCATTTTTAATAGCTTTTTGCCAAATGATGGTTTTGAAAATCTTCTCAGTCTATCTGTATTTTGACAACAGACAGCTCAAAGAACAGTCTGAGCTCATTGGGGAGAGCTCTCACTGTCAGTTCAGTTCTGGTGGTCAGGGCACGAGGAGAGGGTGTGAAATGACAGTGTCATGAACTTGCCAAGTGATTCTTGCCAGCTCGCTGGGGGTCTGGCCAAAGCCCTCAGCGTGATGGACAGCACAAGGACACGGGAAGCCTTTGCCCTGTGGCAGCTAAAGGATGGCTGATGGTGAGTGGAAATGACTCCCAATGCAGTGAGGTACCTAGATCTTACAAACACAGCTGAGCTCTCTCCAGATTACTTGTGGGCCTGAATGACTTTCCTTTAAATAGGGGTTCCTCACATGCACACCGTCAGTGGTTGGCTGCTTTGGGATTTTTCCCCACTGCCTCCTACTCACCAAATATGGAGATTCTGTGTTTGCTTTGATTTGTGGATTGTTGTTGTTGGGGGTTTTTTTCATACTCATTACCTCATTCTTTGAAGCAAATTCAGCTTTTAGTTCTATGGGATTTTCTGTTTTCACAGTACATGATTTTTCCCACATTTTTTTCTCTCTGTATTTTGCACATAGGAAAAATCAAGTCTACACAGACCATTTCAAGATGCACTTACTCAGGTCAAACAGTTCTATAATTGAATCACAACATTTCAAAGGAAATCTCATTCTCAGTTTTTTTTAGTCCATGTAAATAAAATCAAAAGAATACAGGCCTGCTAAAGAATAACATTACAGAACTTGTAGAGTGATAACTTTATAGTGCCTTTGGAACTTTTAACTGAAATAATTCATTGGGGAAAATTATGGACACGCACACACTCCAGAGATTTCTTTTTAGATAAAATAATTTAATAAAATGCTGAGATTAAAGCTATCTCTCTCTTAATCTAGGCATGTAATTTTTGTTAATATTAAATTGTGTGTGCAGGAACAGAGGACTCCTGTATCCCATAGTACATAATTGCTGTATTCAGAGTCATTCTTCTTGCAAAGGATTTAACATTAGGATTCTCTGGAATTATACATGGCTTGACTTTAGCAAATAATGTTGGGTATTAATTGGGCATTCCTTAGAAAAGGAAAGTTACAAGAAAAAGTTGAATAAATAAAACACAGTCATTTTTGTAGCATCCCTGTTAGTTTCCTTCCTTGAGATATTCTCTAAACTTACACAAATGGAAGAATCAGTTTATTCGTGTTTTTTCTATTTTTCCAGGAATTAGATTTTTAATGTTTTCTTATTACTCCCCAATACTGAGAAGTCAGCAGATAATTCAGGTCAGAAAAGACATTTGGAGTTCTCTTGTCCAAACCCTTGCTCAAAGCAGGGTCAGCTTTGGGCTCAGACTCGTGTTCCTGGGACCTTATCCAGACACATTTAGAACATTTCCAAGGACGGATGCTGTGACAGTGTGCACGGATCGGTCCCCACGACAGGAACTTCAGTTTGATAAATGGATGCTCTGACTGCTCCAGACTCCTCAGATGAGCTGTGTCCCCGGAGCCGCACCCTGGAGGGCTCCTGGGGAAGATCTGTTGGAGTGGATGGTCAGTCCTTATCTCCCAGGGTGCTACCAGTGATGTGGGCAGTGTGAATCACTGGCCACTTCGCTGGGTCCTCTCAGCTAATGACCAGGGATGTGGCTGTGCTGAAATGGGAGCAATTAGACCTCTCTCTTCCCCCTCAAGTTCAAGTCAATTAGCATGTGCATGGGCTTTTCAGTCAGGAGCCACCGTGCAATTCTGAGAAGCGTCAAGTGGTTAAATTGATTGGGTTTGGCACTTAAGCTACCAGGAGGAAGAGATGATTTTCTTCTGTGCCTGATGAGGGCATATTATACTTGACAAGCAAATATCAGTACCATTAGAACTACCAAAACAATCCTTATACAGAAGATGTTTATAAAATATATTTACATTAGTGCCAATAGCAGTAAAAATGAGGAGAGTGATGAACACAAACTCCATCTGTAGCTGTGAAAGAGTAGCTGTATAGACTGGCACCAGTTCAGCTATCTTCAGAAATTTTAGTCCTTTCATTAAGGATGCCAGAAGCAGACTCAATATAAATATTTACATTTTTATTTCAGAGAAGGATAGCCTCTCTTTGAAGATGCTTTTGTTCCCACTGAAGCGTGAGGATCAGCAGAAGTTATTTAAACTTGTTCATTTCTAGAAACTAAAGACTGATTATATTGGAGATAGTTTAAGCTCTTTTTAGGGTAATTTCCCAAGCTAGACATTCCAGTTCTGAATTCTGCAAATCTTTGTCTGTATATCATCATTCTCTTACTGCTTAACTTGATAGAGAGCTGGGTCAAACATTTGTCTCATTTACGGTAATAGAGTTCATGACTGTTTGCTTTACAGGGAACTAGCAAAGCCCTGGTATAGCATCCAAATGCAAATTAAATAGCCAGAAATAACACCAAAGGAAAATACCTGCTCTGTGCTGCACTGCAAAGATACAGAGCAGTGCTGTAGAGTTCTGACTGGATTATGGACAGCAGGCATTACAGCACATTGTTACCCTGCCCTTTGCAGCAACCAGGGATTTTTCAAGCTCTGTTTATTTTGCTTTTGTTGTATGGAAGCTGCAGCCCACTTGAAAGTAAATAAAATTATGAAATATATTTTCTGTGAGGAGACGAAAGCCCGAATGCAATCAGCAGTACCTGAAACACACACACTCTGTGTTTCTTAGCAGATGTGTTACTGAATAGAAGGCTCAGGCATTAGCATTTTTAATGTCCTCTTAACAGCATATGACAGATGTGTCATGAATAATTAGATATTATTAACTACTGAACAGTGCTTAATTCACTTACCTGCCGGTACATTTGCCCTTTCTATCTGACAGCTCAAGTTGAATAAATGATATCTCTGGCTCTGAACCACCAGCTGTATGGGGCACAAAGGTCAGCCTTGCACATCACAGAGTGAAAGCTTTTACACTGAATAGTAATGCAGCTCCTGAGCCTGAGCTGTTTGAGCCAGACCGCCAGTGGTGGAGCTGGTGCGGGACCTTGCTCCCTGAGTGCATGGTGTGTTAGCACATCATTTCAGTGCTGCTCGGGCAGGAATTAATGTCAGTCAGCTAAGAAAATAGTTTCTTGGGATTATACATCCGTTTCTGTAACTGCATGCCAAGAAACCTCTTCTTACACCATAACCAATGCAATGGCCAGGCCCTCACCTAATGAGAACTCCATTTGATGGAAGAAACCCTTTGACTTACTGGACAGCATTGTTTGGAGGAGTGTACTGATCTTCAAAGCTGTAGCTGTACATAATCCTATCAACTGCCTTAAAAAATTGATGGGAATATTGTGGTTTTGAAGATTTTGCTGCATTAGTTTTAAGTTTGTAGGGCCAGGTTTATTATACTGTACAGCTTAGAATATTCTTCACACAGATCTGTAGGGCTACACTAGCCAATAAAATAAAATTTACAGCTGGAATAAAATTGATTACCTTTGCCAATGTTGTCAACAATTTACGTTTTAGGCAGAAAATAAGGTCACACTAAGGGCCAAGGCCCTGCTGCAAATGCCATTGAAATCAATGGGAACTTTCACACTGACTGCAGAGTACTTAAAGGTCAGGCTCTGAAGTCCAGATTCTCCTGCTGGAAAGCTGCCCAGCGCTGGGGGTTGGCCAGTGAACAAACAGGCATGGAAAGAAACTCACCTCCTCTAACGGGCACAGTTCTTCCACTCTAATGTTTAAAAGCAGGCAGGCAAAGATGCAGTGGGACAAAAGACAGAGAAAGCTTTTTTAATAAAAAAAATATAGAGATTAATGCCATTTTAAAAAAATCCCAATGATACAGGGTGCTTGCTGTGATTAAAGAGAAAACTGGAAAAAAAACCTTTTAGGAAAAAAAATAGCTGGTATGACTTAGTCTGCAGAATGTCTGATTGTGTAATTCAAGCTATGCTGAATTCCATGAATGAAAATAATGCTGCCAAATAGGAGGAAGAGTAAAAGATAAAGTGAGTCCCGCACATGAAGATCATGGCAGAGATGTTGTGTTGACTTTCTGTATCTTCCACATCTGTGAGAAAGCAATTCAGAGTCATTCTTAAAGCTAAACCTGACATGAAGTGCAGTGGAGGTTAGGCAGTGTTGGAAGGTTCCGTGTCCTTTATGAAGCTCTGACAGACTTTGCCTCTCTCAGAATGTGCTGTCTCATCTCTTTCATTGCTGCTGAGCAGAAGCGCTGGGTGCATGCACTTGAGAGAGGCATTTTCACAATGAGGTGGGATGGGATGGGAGCTTTTGCATCTAAACTGAGGAAACAGGAATTAAACAGCATTGAAATGGGCTCTGAGCTTCCTTCCTGCTGCTGGGATGCTGTGCAGCTGTTTCTCTTCAGGATAGCAGAGCCACAGGAGGAGAAACAGTGTCTTTGCTGATTGCTCTTTTTCTAATTGATATGCATGCACTTAGCACGCACATATATTTATATAGATGTTTATGTTATACAACACAAGTTGGGTCATGTTGGTCTTGGTCTATAAAGAAGAAATCCTGGGATTTTGTTCTCATCCATGGGGATACTGTTTCTCTCAGAAGTATTTAAAAAATTGTAAAAAAATGCTTATTTTTGGTTTTGTTTTCTTAAGTCTGTGGGAGCCAGAATTATGTGGTACTTATATTTTTGTTTCTTTGATCTTAAATGAGAAATTGGGAGGTACTGTATTTATATTATGAGTGCCTGAAGTACCAAGACCAACTGTAGAAGCTATTTAATATCTTTTTGTATTTTAAAAAAATCACTACAAAATTGTTATCATTGACTATCTCACAGGGTACAGTAATTGGTCTTAAAATTGCCTGTTTTGAGTTTGTCTCTGCATACAGTGA
Organism: Promerops cafer; assembly: GCA_013398275.1. NCBI lineage: Eukaryota > Metazoa > Chordata > Aves > Passeriformes > Nectariniidae > Promerops > Promerops cafer. The sequence goes on from VZSE01005940.1 coordinate 675,578, forward strand.
CATTAATTATAAAGCATTTTAATAAGTTCACTAATTGTAAAGTGTATGCTATGATGAAGCAGAATTAAAAAGGAGCAAACATAAGCTTCAGCATCACTCTCGTGCCTATTGGATTGGTGAACTCCTCAAGACTGGAATTATACTTGTCTGTCCAGTCCCTGCTTTTCAATGCTAAGTGATATTTTTGCAGCTAATTAATTTGTTATTTTATTTCTGAAAACGTTTACAAGAGTCCGATCTAAACTGTGGTTGCTCAGCAATTTCATTATTGCTGTTGTCTGGAATGTAACTTTTTATACTTGTTTTAACCACACTTGACTCAATGTCAGGTCCATCCAGTGACCATCACACCGGGTAGTTTCTGTGCATTCCCTGCTTCTGCTGGGTATGGTACCAGGTGGGCTAATGCGGGTATGATCCTTCGTAGCAAAGGGGAGCAAAGACACATGGACCTCCTTGCTTGTAAAGAAGATTGTTTATTGCAACAAACCGAACCTTTTATGTTCTAGACTTAACCCAGAACAAGCCCGCGCTGGCTGCCTGCCAGGGCAGCGTCGCCGCGCCCGCGTCCCTCCACCCAGCCTCCTCCCTGCTCGCGCGGTCGCCACGCGCCTCGCGCACGAGGCGGCCACCAGCCCGCTCTGCGTCCGTCTGACCCGCAGCTGACCCCCTCCCAGAGCGCTTTCTGGTGAACAGGTGAAGAGAACTGAAGGCTTTTACAAAGGTGAAAAAGGCCCTTAAGGTTTTTCTTATTTCGCACAATCCTTTGCTCTGGATGCTTCCTGGTGGCACTGCGTGGACACGCTCCTATCAGTTGAAGCTTAAGATCTATGCCTGATCTACTTATGGAAATTACAGCTGGAAACGTCTCTTGTTTCTTTCCAAACAGCTGCTGCTCTTTTCTGCTCTGGTGTGTGTCTGCTGGTCAACTTGCTGTGATGATTTTCATATCCATGATGATTTTGTTAGGGTTTCATTGTCATTAGGCTTTCCAGAATCCTCTCTATCTCCCACAAGGAGTTAACAGCATTAATATTTTCTTTGCACTGTGTAAAGGCAGTGTTCCTTTTTTGGCAGTGGGAAATGATAAAAGGTCTTTCAGACAGTCTCTATATTCAGTATCATAAATTATTTAAACATGTTTGTCTGTTATTTTACCGGGCAAGTACTGTGTTCTTACCATATATATCACTATATTTTTCAAAATTCTCTGACATATATTGTAGTATCATTAAAACTTTCCAGCAGCATTGAAGGAACTCATGCCTGTAGCTAGATGAAAAAGTAATATGGTCATTTCTTTGCGTTCACAATAGATTTTCTATGCTGCTCACCCCCAGGCTCTTAGCACCAAGTGAAATGCACTCCTTAATCAGACATGAGACCTCATTGTAATTGTAGATCTGCAGTGGAAAAGGGCCTGCAGAGTGCTTGCAGTGTAAGTGGAACGTGTTCCAAGCTGAACCGTTACAGCTCAGTGTTTAGATTAGCGTGGAGTGGAGAGTCTGATCCATACCTGTGGAATTCAGAAACTCAGACCTGGCAATTGGAATGGGAATATTACTGTGGTTCCTTCAAGTCCTGAAACTAAGCCTTTCTGTTGCTTACATATACATTACACACCATTTAAGGTGGCTGTCTCCTAAATGTGTGGGATAAAATACATGGTTTAGGCCTCCAAACTTAAAGTTCCAATTATTGAGAAGTTTGGCTAATGAAGTGATCAAGTCACTAAGATTTCTCGGGCAGTCTCTTCTGTAACATGCTCTGAGAAAGTGTCAGGAGTGTTTGGAGTTGGAAGGAGATGAGTTTTGAGGAAGGATGGCTGGCTAATAGTCAAGAAAACATCTGTCATCTTGTTTGAGCGCTTGTTTGAGATTGTCTCAGCACTCTCCCCTGCTGCATGTGCAGAATATATTTTTTAAAAATCAGGTGAAGATTTGTTAGTGATTGTTGCATTGCTCTAGTAGGAATATTAAAGTTATCAATACCTTGTTGTCTGAGAACAACCTTGATCAAAACTATGGCCTCAGAGCTTGGGAACTGCAGTCGAAGGCAGACTTTGGAACACAGAGTTGCACTGTGACATAAATTCAAGTCAGGAAATTCCTCATAATGTGCACCACTTTATTCAGCATAGTTGTAAACCTCTGTGCAAAGGGAACATGAGCCATGTACAAAGCAGGCACCAGAAAGAATAGGATCATTGTGCAACTAATCTGTTTTCCACACAGGAAAAATACGTGTATCGTGACGAAATCTGGGCCTGGAGGAAGCAAGGAGGTTTCATCAGCTCTCAGATCTCTGTGCCAGGTTAAAATAGCTTAAAATCACAAACACCCAACTGTTCACCAAATTAATTTTCCTTATCCATTTCCATTAATTATGAGGAACACAGAGGTTATGACTAGCCAGGTATTTAGGTGGTGGTAACTGTGTGCAATTTTACCAATGCCTTAAATACAAGCATGCAGTACCTCTGAAAGTAAGAAAAGAGGTTTGGACCCAGTACTAAATTTCTGCCACCTTACCAACTGTCAGAGTTCTTCATACATATTTATTTTGAGGAAAGCCAAAATTCACAAGAACCATTCTGGTTTATATTCTTCTTCCATCTCAGACTTCACTTTTAGAGTGAGCAGTCTCCAGTTGAATAGAGGAACCAGTATCCCTTGAGAAAGAAAGCAGAGAAAGAGAATAGGAATATGTAAGCAAATGGAAATTGCCAGTGATGGGGGGAAGCACTTGGTGAGTACTAGGGAAAAATAAGAGGAAAATGAGAAGAAATAATTCCCCAAATCTTGGCTTTCTGATGCTGTCTGAACCAAAGGATATAGCAGAAATACATCTGTGATTAGAAAGACTGAACTAAGATAGGAGGCATTTTGGGGCCATAGCAGGTGCTGCTGAACATTGCTGACTATATCTTTTCTCCCAAGAATAAGAACAGTGGGCACTGACGGTTTCCAAGAACTTGAAAAATAACCTTTTGTTTAATTAAACGGGGCAAGTTCCTCAGTGAAGTTTCCTTGTTTCAGCTGAGCTTTGCTGCAGTAGAACTGACTGTCCAAATCCCTGTCATTTTTCACAACTGGGAACAGTGGTGACCTACACAATCTTCATCTTGCTGTGATCAGGCAATTCTGAAAACTCTGGAAGTTTCTAACTCAGTGTTTCTAATTTTTCTGGTTTATATTTTTTCTTAGCCCTTATTCTTCTTTGTGACTGTATTTCAAATTCCCAAATTATGACAAAAAGGTGCTGTAATGATAGCCTACAAGTGCAGCAGTTTTAAATTGTTTTACAGAGGAACATGAACTGACACCATGAGGTCTAAAATAACTGAAATGAATTGACTATATTTCTTGCAAAGCAGTTCTGCCATGCTTTTCCAGAGGCACCTGCAGAAGGCAGTGATGCAGTCCTGAGAGTGCACTGCACTGCACTGCACTGCTGTCAAAAATGAAGCAGCCTGGGTAGTCCCAATGAAACACTGCTCAGCTGCTTCCTGACCTGTTTCCTGCACCTCTCTCTTACCTGGAGCCCTGCAGCATTTGCTGTGGGCATTGTGTGAGTTTACAGTGGCCTCTCTAACACTTGTAGTGGTCAAGCTCTGGCCTCACAATCTTGTCTCCCTTATTTCCTTTTTTACTCTTTGAAAGATCAGTGGCACCATTTATACTCTTCATAATTTCCTTCTGTACTCCACTCACTCTGTAATCCCTGTATTTACAATAATCCAACAAAAACACTAATTGCACAAGCACACAGTTCCCTCTGTCAATTATTATGTATTTTATATTTATTGATGCCAGCTGAAATTTTGGACTAATATTTAAAATGTACAAAATAGGTGTATCAAGATAAGGGAGCAGATTGTGGCTGGCCTCTGAAGATGTGTACATATTGCAGTGAATATCACTCAAAGACACTCTTAAATCTCTCTTGCTGAGGACCAACAACAGGGAAAACCAAAAGCCCTTAAACTCAAAAAGTGCTAATCTCTCACTGATCTTGAGGCACAGTGGGACACAGGCTTTCATGGAGTGTTCTGAATACTGGTAAAAGAGTTGGAAAAAGGAAGCTTCCTTATTTTATAGCAAACACTGCCCTAAAATGTGGGTTTGAGGTAAAGAATAGTTTGTGGAGCAAAACTAAATTTTAATTTTGTAGAATCCCAATTATTTGTGCTATCTCTGCAGACCTACAGCCGTAGGGATGTATGTGCCTTACAAGATCTCTAGCACAAGCCTAGGGTGGCTGCCAAAGACTGCACCATAACCAAAAAAAAGTGGAAACATAACTAGATTGATCTGAAGCACTTAAGAGAAGTCCAAACCCCGTGTTTATAGTAATAATAGTCCCGTTCTACCACAAGGAACTCTTAATATCTCATAGTTGCTGTGCTTTCAATTTATTACTTTTACAGGACAAATCAATCCAGTTAGCACTCCACATATAAGCACACATGAACAATAGACTGTGTCTAAGCACATTAGATAAAACTAGATTTTAAAGATAAAATTTGGCTGTGTTAAATGTATTCCAGTATGCATGTGCTGTGTTTTTATCCCACAGCACATTGTGGTGGGTTTTATTTCATGCAGACATAAAAATAGACTGGGCATGCATTGCAGCATTAAGGTCTGAGGAATTATCTGTAGATTTGACAGCTTTTCAAAACTTAAGACAGTATAATTCAAATTTTAATTGGCTTGTGATGAAGCAGTTGTTTTGAAATCTTCCTTCTTAGTAAATCTGTAGCACAGCTCCCAGAGGCTTAAGGAAAAGTACTTGGCCTTTTCCTTATCCCCAGAATCTTCATGCATAGATGTACGGCTGCACCAATTGTCTCATCTCCAGACTAATTATCTCATTTACATTTTTCCTGCTTTCTGCTTAGAATGCTCCATGGACAGCCAAGATTTAAATCATATGCTGTCAGACACAACTGGTTCAGGGACACACACACACACACACACACCACACATTGTGTGCATTTTATTTTATTAATATTATTCTGAATTACGTGGTACTTTTAATATTAAAATAGCATATTATCTACTGTTTCACATAAAATATACTGTTGAAGATAAAGCTCCCATAACTTTAAACATTCTAAAATTAAGGATTTTGTGTAATTTTCCCTGATCACCTCTTCCACCCTCTAGTATTACTCCCTCTGCACTTTGAGTCTATTGAGTGGATGAACTCATTCCTTTTTTCCTATTTAATTTGAGGGAATAAAAGGATTCGTACATTTACATTTTGTAGCTACCATGCCATACAACTAAAACTTGCTCCCAGTAGAGTGGCACTTAACTGATAAAATAGTGATCTACTGATGAGTGCAAATACAGCAAGTTCTCAGCTGTAGGTCAGTCTCACCTAATTAAAGATATAATTGGGTCCTTTCATGGTCTGATGCTTAATAAGACAGTGCAGTTGGAGACTGCCTCAGTGTATAAATTCCAGGGTGAATTGGGACCCTTTACACCCCCTATCTGCCTAGTACAAGTCCTGTTTTAAAGAAATAGTGATCTCTTGAGGTTGTCAGCGAGGGCAGCCCGTTGTGACTGTATTCTCACTGGACTGAGCATCTCGGGAGCATATGTTGCTTTCCCTCGGGTTACTTCAGGGAATCATGTACTCCTAAAGGTAGGGCAGGTGGAAACCTTGGCATTCTGCCCAGGGCAGGCTGTGACTGCTCCCCACTGTGCTCCACAGGCTTTTGCAGAGTGAGTTATTTCCCATGCAAGGTACGGAAATGTCACGGGGCACTGACGGACGGCTGCTAGCCCACTTCCCTGCACAGCAAGATGAATTTGCTGCAGAACGAGCCAAATCAGCACCCTTGACAGGCAGGATGTGTGTGCTTTCAGCAGCTGAAACCAACAGTTTTCCCAGTTAGTGCTGACCTTCCAGTTCTGCTGAAAGGCAGCTTTGTATTGTTCCTCCATTTGAGAGCAGGTATTGCTACTCTTCCTCTCCTAAGCAGGAATAAAAACCAGCAGAACATGGGCTGCAATGAAGTTTAGACCTCCACAGAGGTGGCAGAGAATCTTTTGGGTCCTTTTCTGCTGTGAACTATACCATCAGTCATTTTATATTTGATAGTTCTTTACATTTTACCATTGATCCAAAAAACATCATGTGATGATAAATGAGCAGAGAAATTTCTGAAGAGCACCTGTCTGCAGGTATCATGCATGCATTACTGTCCCTAAAAACCCCCAAAATGTCTGAGCAGCTTCTAGTAAGGAAACCTTAGATTAAAATAGAAGGCTGTGATCTATATGTACAGCTATGAAATCAATAGGCAGTCGCTGCAACCACTGCTCATAAGAGACATATGTTGTAGTGCATATTTGTCTGCAGCTCCGGAAAACAAATTCTGCTCAAAACAGCATCAGTCTGTCTGAATAATTCAGGTGATGAAAAAACCCAAAAACCAAAACGAACAAACACCTCCCCCCAGCCCCCAAAACAAAATAGGAAAACATTTTGCGCCAGGTAGCACATCCAAATGTTGAGAACTACTTTTGTTTTACTCTTGTCATCACTCTCTAGTGCTTTATACTGCCTGTGAGAACAAAGAGGGCACTCAACTGCCTTTTATATTCAAGGTGTGTGCAATTTTAAGTATTTCTTAGTGCTCCTTTATGGTACCTTCACATACAGCAGCTTTTTCACACAAACCCCTAAGCAAACCACAACCCAAAAGAACCCCAACTACAAAAAGTCCCAGCGCAGAAACACAACACTTCAAGTATTTCACAGCATAAAATTAGAATCAGCAAGTTAGTAAAATCATGAAATTATGTGTAATAGCTCAGCTATTGAAATCAGTATGTTCACTCCCTTCCATGTGCAGAAGAGCTTATGCTATGCTCATCCCCAACCAGCTGAAACTATAAATACATTAATCAGAAAACCAGCTAATTATAATCTAGGGTGTATTTTCTTTTAGCCCTTATAGGGCCTTCATAGCTACTGTGTGCTTGACTTTTGGTGTTCACTGTATTTCAGTGATTCTGTTTTCTCCATCCACATTTTAACCTTGCTGCTGCCTTGTTCAGACTCTGTGCCCAGGAATTTCTGTCAAGAAAGAAGGAAGTGTTGCCAGGGCCTAATGGTTTTGACTTTAAATGTCCTGTTTAATTACAGTTTCCTAGACATTTACACTCTTCCATATGTATATCTGGCAGTTCCAAGGAAAAAGAATTTGTCTAGTGATAGCACTGAAAGGGCATTTATTTTTACACCTGATTTTGGAGATTCCAACATCTGGACCTGTGAAAAGCTCTCTCTGTCCTGAGGAATTCCCATCTACATGTTTTAATTGTTATTTTTCAGTTATAATAATTCTGCTTTCCATAGGGTATTTTATCCTTGAGGAGGGTGGATATGCCTAATAAGATATTTTAGACCTTATTATGTTCATATCCTAAATGCAAATATGAATTTTTTTTAAATTATCTGGCATTTCTTTGGACACTTAGTGAAACAAGCTAAGATTTCCCTAGTCCTAGGCTCACTGGAAATTATATTCCTGAAACTGAAGGCTTCTAAACAGCAAATCAGTTCCTTTTCTTCTTTTTTTTTCAGTCAGGGGGTCAAATTCCCAGATACTTAATCAATTCATTGATTATATTCAGGTACAGTTTCCACTTAAATACATAAAAACTAAGTTTAGAAGGGATGTTAAAATTTAGCCCAACACTCTCTGCCCGTCTCTTGAGGGGGTCAAACAATAAATTTATATTTTTTCTGAAAAGGCAAATGCAAAATTACTTACCACTAGTTTAGCTATATATCCATACCAGTCAATAGTAAATTTTGTACTGATTTTAATGGTAATAACTAGGTCAGTTTTGGAATTCTGAGAATCTCAAGTGCCCAGCCTCTGTAATACCCCTTTGTATCTCCCAAAATAAAAACAAAATGCACCAGCAGTAGTTCCAAGTGCAGTGGTTCCCGAGGCTGGATCCAGCCAGCTCTGGTTAAAGCCCAGCAATCCCCAGCTTTGGAACTGGTGCAGTCATGGAGCTCCCTGAAGTGAGTGTGGAGAATTTGGGTTTAGATTAGCTCCTGAGCTGCTGCGCTCTGCTGGCTTGGAAGCAAATTATAATCACTCCTATTTTAAAAGTCCATATTCTTATCATTCTGAGCAATTGAGTAAAATTACATTGCCTGTAAGAAAAGCTGTCTAAAATACCACAGTAATAATCAGCTTAATAAAAATGCTTTGAGTGAATGTCATCTCACAAAAGCAAAATGTGGCATGGGGCTAATTTGTAAAACTGCCTCGTTAACTGAAATTATTTGTAGCTTGTCAAATATTAAATTGCTCAAATCAGTTTTTGTAATTCAATTTCAAGGAAATTAACAGTCTGTTGTAGTAATAAATTTAGTAGATTTTGTATTTGGTGTATTTTCTCCAAATTAAAATTAAGTAAATAAGTGTCTGAGACATTTCACAAATTTTGATTTTTTTTAATGTCTAAAAAAATAAAAAAAATTAACTTTATTTTACTGCATTACACTCACAATCAATGTAAAGCTTAAGTTAACTTGAGAAAACCAGAATCATTAGAAAGGAATTTTGTAGGGTTATGTGTATTGTCATATTAATTTTGAAAATGAAATTACCCTGACAATAGTTTTCTGGTGTTTGCTCAGTTTAAATTGTATTTTCTCTGTCTTTCCAGCCTTAAATGAATAAACATGTTTTATTTTTCCTGACATTTAGAATTTTTATAATAGAGAACCCAATTTTATCACCATCTTGGAAGAAAATGTTCAGTAAACTTCTCATAAGTGTCCAGCAAAAGTGGTGGCTACTCATGGGTACAATGAAGATTTTTCTGTGTAGTGCAGGGGAATTTTTTTCCAAGTGTAAATGTAACTACCCTACATAAAATAACTGTTTTGCAGTAACATGGCCCCTGTTACTGATGGGTTTTGTTAGCATTCATCATCATCATCATCATATCAGGTATAATTCCAGTTATTACACAATTTATTATGTAATAGGGCACTTTGGTTCTAAAATCTAATTTTGTTCAAGTGTGGCTATATATAGACTGCTGTGAACACCCCTAGACAGAAAGAAACCCCCACCCCCCATCTCTAAATGGGTGATTCATGTGAAATAAGAAAAGACAAAAGGTGATTGAAATTGATGTTTATTTGTCCGGGGGCTGAAGTGGAGCAAGTTCCTGTTCAGGGCTGTCACTGAGAGCACAGCCAGGCTGGGGTTAACCAACCATGCAGCACACACTGGGCACTCTGAGCTTCTCCCCAGAGTCTCCAAGGGTACAGCAGGAACCACCAGGACACTGCTCTGGCCATAATTGCATCATGGGCAAAACCTGTGGTCTGGGAGTCTTAAAAAACCCCTTTATGTTATGTTTGTGTAAGTTGAAATCACCCTGGGAAGATCACCAGCACTGTTTTTGCAGCAGACAGTTCAAATCTACACTGTGGAACAGTGTGGTTTAGGGCTCAGTTTTGGTTAATAGTGGTTGATTTTCTATCCAGTGGGTACAGCTGGCTTGCTCACAGCATTGTCAGGTATTTAAATGCAACATTGTCAGGCTTCTGAAGAATTTGATAAAAGCTGTAGCCCCATATTTTGCGGCAATATCTAATTCTATTCTTGAATAATTATCCACAAAAGTTGCAAATGCCTGTGATTGTTCCTGCAAGTCAATAAAATGTGCAGGAATAATGTCTGAGCAGTGGAGGGGTGAAAATGTAACTGCTCTTTGTTTCATAACCTACAGTACACAAACAAAAACATTTTTGTTCCAGTGTACAACTGCTTATTCAAAAATGGGACTTTTCTGCGTTGTAAGACAAAACTGGGGATTTGTGGTGTTTATTCCCACGTGGTGTGTGCAGGTGCCTGTTGTGAGAATCAGTGAGAAGGGAGGGCAGGGGTTTGGAGCCCTCAGACAACATAACACAGCAAATAGGAAAGCTTTGCTAAAACAAAAACATTCACTGCTGCTTCCAGCCTGTTTGGAAAAACTTTGCTGTCAATGGGAGTATCAAATGATATGAACAATGACATTCCTAAAGGAGAAACCAAGGGTTTTATAGCTTCATTTGTTTGAGATGAAAATTCTGGAAAAGAAAGCGTCACACTGCAAATTGAAAAATTTTATCAGGGTAGGAACTGATATTAAATGAAGTAATTTGGTTTGCCTTTCTTTTTTTTTCTGTGGAAAAAATAATCTGGAATCTGTATGGTTTGAAGACAGCTATTAAGCAATTTCACTTACATTACAGAATGTCTCCAATTCGTCTCCAATTCAGAAGAACCCAAATGCATTTACTTACTGCAAATTTAATATAATAGAAAATAGTGTTTAAAGGCATTATGTGCTAATGTATGGTCATTAAGATTTATGGAAACTGAAGTAGATGGCTTCTGACTAGATGAGAATTCTCTTCCATAAAATGCTTTTTATGCTTATTTCTACTGCAGTAATTCAGCTGCTCTGTGTCAGGGCTCTGCAGTCTGAAAGGAGGAATGCACAGATGGAGCTGCAGTCCTGAGTTTCACCCCAATGAGACTGAGTTTTGAGAGTGCCCTTCTGTTTTCAAACAGTGTTCAAGAAATATTAAAAAGTCCCCAAAGTTGCTGACTACTACTGGCCCTCATTTCTGACTTCCCTTGTTAAATTCTCCTTAAAAAAAGTAACCTCTGGGAATTTGTCAGTTAGTCACAGGGAAGCAATTAAGGATTGCAGTAAAACATGGAAAAAACCCCTTATTCATCATACCAACACCACGTGTTTACCAGCATCCTGCTAAAGAGTTGCAGACAGTTAAAACCATCAGGCTTTACTGAATGACATTTGATCACTGAGCTAAATTCAGTCAAATCAGTGTGAATAAATTTTCTGTCCTTTAAGAATGTACATGATTCTGTTTTGTTCAGGTTTTTTGAAAGCATGCCCTCTTTTTCAAATGCCTTAGTGACAGTAAGTAGTGATGAATTTGGTTGTATTCATTAGCACAATTACACAGTTACTCCACTCTTAAGGTAACGAAGCACAGCATTAGAAGTGAAGCAATAATTTCTATAGATTTCAAAGTACTAAATTACAAAATGTTGGTCTATAAAATCCTGACAGCAGAAAATAAATTGATAAACATGCAAATAGATGAAAGAAAATTTGAAGTCTACTGCATTATCAAGTATCTGGGAATTCCTGAAACGAGCAGTTCAGTAAAATAGTGGATGCTGATACATGTGCAGTGAGAAGTCAGGCTTTTAAAAAACAATTTTGCAACATTTTTAATGATTCTTATTTTTGGTTTGGGAACAGAAGTTGTAATGGACAACTGAAAAGTAACTCTGGATGTCTTGAGTTGGTTCTGAACCTGGAGGATGATCTGGATTTTACCTGCAGAAAATAATGCACCTCCACAGGAGAGATCTAGACTTGTTTTAGATTCATCCACTTTATTTTTCTCAATGGAAAATTGAGGTCTTGAGGTGGAAAAGCCTGCAGTGTTTCACAGCCCACATGTAACCAATTCCTCTATCACTACTATAATAATTCCAGGAATCACTTGTATATATGAATGTGAATTACAATTATTTTTGTGAACATATTTATTACCAAAGATATGTTATTCTCAACATTATTGTCAATCTATCTGGCACTTTGGAACAGTGGGAATTAATTAAATTTCCTGTATATTAAACAAGAATTATAAGATACTTTAGACAAATGAGAATAATAAAATATGAAATAGGACTATTCATTCCTACATGCTCTGAAAACTTAATTGTGAAGCCTGCAAGTTATGACTTCTGTACTTTATTCCTTGCTTTGCTATGAAATTGATACATGGTGCCAATAGCTGTAAAGTCTAATTTCAGAAAATGCCTTAAAGCGTTTCTGCATTTAATGACACACTAAAGCATAGTGCTAGGCTGAAGTGAAACACAAAACTTTTATGTCTGCTGGACTTTTCATCTTTTGGTAAGAAAGGTGCCTTGAAAGCACACAGCCTGAGATGATGGAAGAAGCTGGGGCTTGGCTTTTCTAAAACTTGCACAATTTCTGTAAGAGAATGGATGTCTCTTACTACTCAGCACCAAAGCCTATTTCTAATGATAAACATAGTAATTACACAGCATGAAAAACAGTGGGACAGCTTTAAAATCTGGACAAAAATAATTAAAAGCCCGTTAGACTAACTTCACATTTATCTGGTGACTTCCTCACTTAACCCAGGAGTCGTCCAATGTGGTAAAACAATCCAATATAGAAAAAGTTGCAATAAGGCACATGGAGACTTTGTGGAGTTTCAGTGCAGCAGGCTAAAAGCACAGGATCACTCCTACTTTCTGCCTGAGAGGCAGTGGCTTATCAAAGCAGAAAATCTGGCACTGCCCTAGGAACCCTTTTCAGGTAAATGTCTGCAGGCCAGTTATGACTTATATGGCCCGTTGGCTATTTGAAAAAATAAGAGGTAATCTCCTGTCCAGGAGAAATGTCTCTCTCCAAAAGTAACTGCTCTTGGCTTTAGTGAGATTAGGTAAATCAAAGAGGAAATATTGCTCCACTTCAAAATACTCAAGAGAAAAACAAAGTGTGATGAGCCCTTACATTTTTTTTATTTGTGAAGATATTTATTTCTGTCATCCAGCACAGGGAGCAGATTGCTTTTTCAAGCTCAAACACCTTCTTTACTGGCTCTTTGTAACTCAGGGACAGAAACAGTTGCAATATAATTCACCTTCCAAATTAAGAATCCTTCTCTTGTCACTTAATGCCTTTGTATTCTGAGATTTCAGCTTTGGTGCACATGATGCCAGTCTGGGTAGACAAGGTTTGTCAGGGCAGCCTCTCGCAGCAGGAGACAACCCAGAGCATGGAAGACAGCACTGTTTTCATTGTGTTTAGAGATTTTCTTTGGTGTGTTGTTCCATGTAACCCTTTCCATTCTGCTCACCATCGAAATCACCACAGATCTCCTTAATGCCTCCAAAATCTTCAGTTACAAAAAACCATTTCAGCTTAATGTGCTAAGAAACACTTAATTGTATAGTTTAAATTTCATGCGTGCAAAGAAAACTTGGTGACATAATCATAGGTCTGAAGAAAAATGACAAAGTAATCATACCAGTGCTATTTTAAAAACCAATCTCATGATAAATAATTTGCAGTTTTGGAAAGCTTGGGGGAAACTGTCTGTCACTTTTGACTCTCCCATCTCACAAACCTCAGAGTGCACCCTGTGACTTTCCTTGCAGTGAATGCTTAGCACAGCTCACCAATATGACAATGAAACTCTTATTTACAGCTCAGTGCATCATGTCTAATAAAAAAGAAAAAACCCCATTAATATCACAGGAATTTATTCAAGAGTTTCTTACAGGGAACTAAGCTTTTCACTGAAGGGTCCAGCTGCCTGGTCACTTGTGCTCAAGTCTAATTGAGATGTTGACTAAGCAGCCAAGTGTCACAATATAACAGACAGGACTCTAGTTTCTTCATGCAGAAAAGCCAAATCTTTATTGCATAGCTCATATTTTTATAGGACTATCAGAAGGCACCATGTTAAATCCAATTGGTGAATGCTACACTGAAACTCAGTTCATTGGTCAGTGGATGACCAGGGTGCATGTCCATCAAACCTCTCTGTTTCTAGACAGTTTACATATTTTTGTTCACTGATTCTCATGGGAGAGATTTCTTGTTTATGCAGGTGCAGCCTATTTTTCTTACAAGAATAGATTGTTATGCAAACTGATTTTCATTCTCATAATTCTTTCTCGTGGGAACTTAACAGGATAGCTGTTAATTCAGCTGAGCAAGGCCTGATTTTATAAGGCCTTTCTTTTATAAGGTTTTTACCTATATGCAGCAGCCAAGCATCGTAGACATGTCCTAAATATAAAGTCGATGAGATCCTTTACTTGCGACTGTTTTCCTGTAAATTGTGTTTGTAAAAGACTCCAAGCTTTATTTAGTGAAATGTAGCTTGTAGTTTGAATCAGCCAGTAAGGATGGTTTTCAAAATGAACTGTAACGAGACTACATAGTACATGCAGGCCATTATATGAAAATACTCATCTATTTATCTTGGGAGAGTTAAGTATCCCTCTATCCAGTTACTACATTGGTATGATAGTGTGAGCTCAATTTTTGCCTGTTTTAAAGAAGGAGATGATGAGATTAATTAAAAAAAATTCCTAATGATAAATTCCAGAATAATTTTTATTGTGTTCTCAGAATGCCTAATAGAGAAAATCTGTGATGAAGTGCAAAACAGTAGCAGAATTAGGTGCAAATTTCCAGGTAAAGAAATTCCCAATTGCATTGTGTTTGTAAGACAGATCATAGCAAAGGTCTGCATCTATATTTCTTCTACTACTTGCTGATGTATCCATTCACTGGTAATCAAAACAATATTGCAGTTCATGCTGCATTAGCAGTTACAGCTTAGTTCTTGGATTGCGTATTTTCCTTTCTTTCACCCATTTTTAAAATGAATGATTTTAAATTACTTGAATAAAGAACACAAAGCACTTGGCAAATTAGGCAAAACAAATGAGAGAAATTACCGATAGCAGGTAATCACAAAGCTGTTTTGATGTGAAATGTTATTATTTGAAATAGTACTTGATCAGCTGTCTTTAAGCGTGCACTTGGAGCTTTTAGAAATGAAATTATTTTAAATTAATAAGGCTATTTCATTAACTGCATTGCAGGCATGGAAATGAGGCATTATATTTTTTTCTCCAAACTCATATATTTTCAGCTATTCAGAATCCGACTGCTGATACGATACGTTAAACCCCTTTTACCTTCATTTTATTATCTTGTAGAAACATTGAATTGAAACATCCAGTCATAATCATTTTTCATTCAAATTGATCACAGCCTTGAAACTGTTGCTAGGAAAGTAATCACATCATAAGAAAGACAAAAATTTGGGTCATTTGAATAAAAGGGAGATTATCATGCAACTAGAACACATTCATATCAGTTCTTGCATGCAGCCTTTAAGGCAAAGTTGCACATATAGCATTTCTTTATTCACTTGAATGTTTTAAGTTTTAATGAATTATGAATGATATCATAGCTGCTGTTGCCTTACACAGCATTTTGAAAAATGTTTCTAATTACAGTGACCTGTGACAATTCTCATTAGTTTGTCACTTTGAGTACTCTCTTGAAATTAGAAATGTGTCAGGGCTCAAGTAAACATTAGTAATTCATAATAGAAGATATTTGTTGTCATAGTGGCACCAATATTTTCGAAGTGAATAATATGTCTAATACAAGCACAAGAAGATGGCTCTTCTGAAAATCCCATCTCAAAGGTTATGGCATTGGCAAGCAGGGATCTAAGAGCAGAAATTAGGTAGGATCAGCCTGTGCCTGGAGCAAGCCTGGGAGGGGAGCAGAGGGAAGGAGTAATGCCAGCAGGAGGGACATCCCTCATCCTGCGGGAGGCACGGCGGGAGCTCCTCTGGACAGCCCCACTGACATCGGGGCACCCCTGGAGCCTGGTTCCCCACTAAAATCAGATGGCAGGATAAAGCCAAAAGTAAAAGTGCAGAGCAATTTGTATGTTAAGACATGGTAAGAGTAGCAGTTTTACTCTGAGTGGTTTCAAGACTTTACTTTCTGCTAGGTAATTATGCAACATACAGAATAAATGGAATTATAAGCCATTTTGTTGCAGTGTCTCACTGGGGAGCATCCTTAGCACATGTGCACTGTATTTCTGCAGGCACTTGGTGCTGATGCTCTGAAAAATAGGTGCTAGCTTTTGACAGCTCCCCATCAAAACAAGCAGTTTGTCTCCTGCAACAAGTTGTATTCAGGCTCTCAAAACCTCATATACACATTTAATATGAATGCCCATATACTTTAAAAAATAATGGTTTAACAGTAGCCAGCCAAAGAGAAAAAACCAAATGTACACAAATGAAAAAATACCAAACCACCAGCCCAAGCCCTCTCCCAGATCCTCAGCTGTAACTACTTCTCTGTAAAGTTTAAAGCTGAGAGGCAATTCTAGCAAAATTATAATTTGCAAAAATCTTTATTTCAAACACGTATCTGTGGATACATTTTAAGGGGAAAGATTGTCCACAGAAGAAGGAAGATTCCAGTCACTTGTTCTTTCACTCATTGGATACCTGTGATGAATGGATTGTTTTCACTCTCTCTCATTAGTAAACAATTACTTTGAGCAGTCCTTCTCTTTAGGAGCAGAGATGCTTACCTTGGGGTTTTAATACAGCTGCAAGGAGCTAATTTACTAAACACTGCAGTTTACAGTTGAGTTCAAACAAATTTTGATTTTTCCCAGGAAGTTTGAGGGCTTATCAGTAATACTTTCCTGCATTCTGATAAAACTGAGGCTTTGCACTTTTCATTTCTGCTTAGTAAGGACTTTAACATTGTGAATTTTGAGTATCACATCTTATACTGAATATGTGGAATTAATCCAGGGAGAAGAATGGGAGCTGTCATTGAAAACATGATTTCTGATGAAAGATTTGGAGAACAAGGTTTTGAGGAGGAGGAAAGCACAGAACAGTGACTGATAACCTGAGAATTTATGATAACATTTATTGTAACATTATTTTTGACAATGTTTAACATTGCCAAAACATTTTACTTGTTTGACATGAGTTTATTGTGCTCGCCTGAGAATGAACTTTTCAAACTAAAGAAACCCACCAAGATCTTGAGTATTTACAAAGCTTTTTTGAGAGCTGAGAGAGGCAAAGAAGAAGTGAAGTAATGAATGAAGTGTGGTTAAAAAATGGCTGTACTGTTACAAAGGATGAGAGCAAATGAAACACCCAGGAACCCTGGCTGCTCCTGAAGCTGATAAGATCATTTCCTGGCTGCAACAAAACTTATTGGCATTCTCAAAATTCTCCTTCTACTGCATTTATTGTGGTTTTGCATTTTATCAGCTATTCTGATTGTTGTGCCTGTGCTGGCCAATAAAATGAGCTGGGAAGCAGTCCCTGGCTTTAGGAACAGGGACATGCCCACATCCATCTGGCCCTCAGTCAGCTTCTTCTCCTGAATATTTCCCTTTTCTCTACTAGAATATGCTCAGATGTGCCGTGGCAGCAGCTTAGCAGTGCCACTGGTAAGAGGCCCAGACCCTGGATTTTTACTGGCCTTCTGTCATTTGGAGGTGTGCTTGTGGGTTTAGGTAGCCTTTACTTCCAGAGTAGCTCATGTTTGCCAAAAAGCATTTGAAAACATCTCAGCAATGTCTGCTAGGAAAGCAGACCAAATACAAACCCTTTTCTGGAAAAGAGCTCTGCCCAGAGCAGGACTATTTCCCAGGAAGGCATGTCATTTTCCTAGGCTCAAAAAGAGCTAAAAAGGATTTTTTCACACTCAGTTTGTGAGTCCAAAGTTTTGGTAGTTTGTTGATTTTTATATTTTTTGGTTTGTTGTTGTTGTTTTAATTTTTCTTGTTTTATGTAGACTAACTTCTCATCTTTAAACAGGCTAATAAAATGGAGAGGTAAGAATTTGTCATATTGATGGGTAAGATTTACCCAATAATTTCAATTAATAAGATGTTTATTTGTCCATATTCAATTTCAAATTTTTACTATAGGACTATTTTATTCCTATAGACCTTAGAAGAAGCTTGGGTTTCTTACATTCCTGCAAAACAGAAGCCTAATGGTATTATTCCATCCATCATCGCTGCCAAAATACACAAAATAAAACCTTTCCTGCTTGGCTCCTGTGACCACCTCAAGGTGATAAAAAATCAGATAGAGAAATATGCCCTGCTCTCATCAGCATTTGAAGCAGGACTGCCATCAGGATTGGATTTTTTTGTCACTCTGTACTGTCCCATTTCCCACGTCAAAATCTGAGGAATATTAAGTGTATAGTATTTAGTGGAAGACGCTTAAACAACATAGTTCAGACTGTGTGATAACTCTGCTGCATTTTGGTGGGGCAGTATCAGGCCTGTGCTGCACTGAAGAGCCACAGGCTCCTGTCTGCTGCCCCTGTGCTGTTCCTAGAAATGGGGAAATCCTTGCAACGTGGGAACATGCAGGGAGATCTCATCCTGAATGTATTTCTACTATATAAATCACATGCGAGTTGGCTTTTATGAGTTTAGCCATAGATAGAGTAATATCCTTTTATTTTTCAGTCTGTAATTTCAAGAAGTGAAATTACAGAGAGGCCAAATGCATATGATTCTTGGTTTCCTCATCTTCCTTCCTCTCAAATCCCAAAAGCCTTATATTCCTGCTTCCAGAAAAAAAGGAAAATTGATCTATTTTACTTAATCTCTGATGTATTTAATGTGGCCATGAGGAATTCACCTGAAAACCTGCATGGATATAAGGGGATCTTGCCTGACTTCCTCCTGAGGTTGGCTTATAGATCACAACCCTGCTGTTGCAGGTGAAAAAAAAAAAAATAACCTGTTCTGAAATACTTTTTACTTGGGCAGTCATGATGATTGCTTTCTACAGCTCCAACTTGAGGACTTATAAACTGGGAAATGGGAACAGAAATTCTGTTTAAGACCAGGAAAGCTTTTGCACATTGTTCTTACAATTAATAAACTATAACCTTTCTTTTATTGTCTCACCTTTTTCTTGCACTTTCTGCACGGGGTGTGCAGAAATCCCTCTTGGCAAACCTGAACTGCTGTCTTGTGCTACACAGATCTGAAACTCAAGCAAAGCACCTTTTGCTAGGAGCCTTTTGGAAATAACATAGGAAGTAAAATAGAAAAAAAAGTGGTCTGAGAAGAGCATCTCTCATCCAGAAATGTAATTAAAATCAGATGCCTGATATGCAGTCAGTGTCATGGATTTTCCACTAAACAGATGGTGAATGTGCTTTTCCTAGCACGAGACACTTTTGTTTAGCCTCACAGGAGAAATAAATTATTTCTTAATAAATACAAAATTTAGCATAATAGAAAGATAGAAAAAAAAATCTTCCTGTTTAATTATGAAAGAGGATTGTTATTTAAAAAAAGTATTTGCAGAAATATTCCTAGTTGAATCTGTGTGTATTCAGTGGCAGCGAGTTACTGGTGTGTTTTCTACTTGCAGGGTGTCTGTTACTGTATACTCATTATTCCTGTTCCTTCAGTCGTAAATTAAATTTCCATTCATTCTACATCCTTATGGTTGTGTAGGGTGGAATTAATTTTTTCTCCTGCTGGATCTAGAAAGTCCCTAGCACATAAACCACTGCCTTTGCAAATGTGTTTGCTTAGAGGGGAGTGTCAGAGGTGTGGGCTCTCACTGGGTTAGGGAAAGGCAAAATACTCTCACAAATTACTGTACAAGATCAAGATCCTGATGTCCTCCAGCTATTTGGTATTGTTTCTCTGTTCAAAATTGCTGATCTGACAGCTGCATTAGCAGAAAAAATTTATATGATGATCTCCCAATGAAAAGTGGGACAGCCTTGGACAGCCAATCCACCAACAAACATAATTTCAGGTTTTCCATCTCTGTATATGAAGGAATTAGTGAGGCAATAGGAAGTGTCACTTTTTGCTTTCCTAACAGGAGAATAAAAGACAACTAAAATAAAAACAGGTGTTCTGTTTTAAGGGTTTGTTTTGTTACTTTTTATGCCCAGTTTTATGTGGTAACATTTCAGAGGTTTTGGATGCATAACTATTTTAAGGATGCAAATGAAGAAATTCCAGGTCACTGACAGGTGATTTGAGTTTGCCTTTTGAGCATTGCATGGTCAAGGATTACCATATATGACTGGAAATAAATTTTCTTTCTCTGAAGTGTAATCAACGATCCTCTACTTTGTCTTCAAATCAGAAAACCCATGCAAAGTCCAAACACTGTGTGGAAGTGCTGGTCAGCATTTGCATTCTGTGATTTTGATAAATAAACATAAATCAGTAAGAATGCATAAAATCAATTAAGCAAACAATCCGTGCATGGCACTCCAAAGATGTAACTCAGAGTGCTGCAAATGCACTCATCTGCAGCTCCACTTATGCTTACCAAGATAAGGAAAGTTATTTATACGTTTTAACATGTAAGGTACTTGCCAGAGAGTAAATATGAGTTTCTGTTGAAATTAATGAGGGAATTCTGATTCATAATCACTCATGTGTGTTTAGATTAATGAGAAGTCCAACATTTCCTGGTACTTACATCTCCAGTAACAGATAGTTCAAACTTTGCAATGCAATTAGAGAAATTTAATTAGGGAAAAAATATAGCATTAGTTGAATTTTCTGGATGTTATCTGGTTTCCGTGAATAGAAATGCTGAAACTGTCTGCTCAAAGAGCATTTTAAATTTTTCCATGCCTTCAACAGCAATATCTCTTCAAAACCCATACAAATGTAGGGCAAGAGCTGAGAAAGCAGCACATACTTCACTGTGGGGTTTTTCTTAGCTGGAAAAAACAGGCATGGGGTGTTGATTGCAAAGCATGATACCCCCCTCACTGCATCCAGTGGCATTCTTTGGCCTTGATTCACCTCTGTTCTGCATCTTCAGTCAAAAGCTGTGGAGCCACTTCTTGTAAACAGTACTTTACATTTAACCCCAACGCGACATTAAACAAACTGGTTAAACCCAGATTGCAAATTAAAAAATTCTGAACTCCTCCTAAGAAAATAATAATTACAGTAGGACTTCTAGAATTCTGTGCATCTTTTTCATTTGACTATTTGATGCCTGCCCAGAGAACTGGATGTAAGTTCTTGCTACAAAGCATATCTTTGTATTTTAGGTGTTAAAAGTGTGCAAGAGTGTAGTGGCAGGGACAATTCTATTCATTAGGTGATTCAGCATATTTTAGTAAGAGCTCATTGCCAGTGACATTTTCAGACAGTCTTTTCACACATTTCAGTACAATTCATTTTATTCCAAAAGGGATCTACTTATATTTACATCAAAAGTTTCTGCAGGTTGAGATGTCAGAAATTATTCATTTATGCTTTTCAAATCTTCTTTCAGAATCAAACCTCTAACAGTGTAATAGGCTGCTTCTGCTGGCCAAGCTGTTTAGAGGTGCTGTGAACCCTCTCTGAGTAACTGTGAAATGCTCAGAATGACCACTTAATTAGGAAGGGGACCCGGTGTATTTCCAAACTAATAGCAGTATAAATATTCAAACTTCTGGTGGCACAGAAATCTATGTGTCAATGTAATCTTAATTTCCCCAGACACCAGGATTTAAAATAATTTAGAGCCTACAGTAAAAATCAATTTTGAGAATTACCTTAGAATCCTACTTGCATTCAAACCAATATTGTTTTGATTGAAACTTTAATTTACAAGCACCCTGAAGAATTCTTTATGTTTCTGAAAAATGCTGTGTTTTACAGGTAATGAAGATAGGCCATATAAGTATAAAATGAAGAAATCTAACTGCGTATAGTGCAAATAACTTATGATAAAATGTATCAACACAGGGCCATAAGAGTGAATACTTGGCTTTTTTTAAAAAAAGGAGTAGTTATGCTTAATAGATTTTAAGATTAGAAATATACATTATCTACTCACACTCCCCAGTACTGACCTAGATAAATTTTCTTGTTCACATACTTGACAATTCTCCTCTACATAAGTGGTTGGTTTTTTGGGGGGGTATCTTGTGCATTAGAAATAACTTATCCATAACTGGTAAGGTATCAGCTCCAGGAAAATCTTTGAGAAAAATACCTATTTTCTGTCATGATGAGAGGTGTGTTAAATGTTTGCCTCTGCTTTTCTATACCTTATGCTTGTTCATATATGTTGCAGAAGAAAGTTAGCAAAGTGTGCTAGGAGTATTTTCTCAAGGAGTATGCAAAAACCTCTTTCTCATACCTGTAGGGCATTTTTCTGGTCTTTGAGGGGACTGGATTAAGAGAGGGGCTGTGACAAGACAGGAAGGGGATGTTTCACATAATATTTCTCTTTAAAGTGTTATATTCTTCTAACTTGAGTCACTAGGCATCTTTCCTTAATGAAAGGGATTTTGAACATACCTCACAATTTTTAAAATGTTTTTCTTCAGTGAGTAGTATGTGCCTCCTAGTGGAAAAAAAAAGCATTAAAAGAAAAATCACAGTCAACCAATCAACACATTGTATATAGAATTTTTTTTTTTTTTTTTTTTTTTNTTTGCCAGTACCTTTTTAAAAGATCAGCTCATATATTCCTATGGGTTCATTTATCATTACTTTGAATAAATTTACTCATATGCATGGATGAAAAGCATGATAACAACAGAACTTTTCTGTTTTGCTTTATGTGGACTTACACTTGTTGGAGGGTGTTTAAAGCATTTACTTAAACTGTTTATTTTTTCTGTATCAGACACCATTTTTCAATTTCAAGTAAATAATTGCATGACAGAATGCAGTGTACAGCTCATCCAATTTGATCAGGCACTGGGGTTTTCTCCTCTCCTCTGCTGCCCCATATCTAAGGCAGAGTGTGCTACTGGAATTAATCAGCCATACAGTTGATCATTCATTAATAAATAGCTCCATCTCAGTAAATAATGTCTTCAGTTGGAAAGAGATGAATCAATGAGGGTTTTTTCATGCATTTATTTTAAAAACCCAGCTTATTGAGTATTTCATAAATGGCAACTTTCTTTAGCAAACTTGCTTAATTACAGTAGGTAGGGGTTTAGATGGCTATATCAAAAGCACTGTAAATGCCAGGTGTATTATCCATAATATTTGGAGTTAGTCCTCATATTTCTGGAATCTCATTAAAGTCTGGGTCTTGAAAAGAGCCCAGTCAGACAGGCTACTTGTGTCTCTCAAATCTGAGCAAGATATTTAACAGGTTTTCCCATGAAATGTGGGTTATTTGGCAGATTTGAGGCCTCTGTTGAAACTCTCTGAACTCTTCCTTATGCTCACTACTCTGATGCACAGGGCATGAGAGAAATCAGCTGGTTTGGACCCACTTTCTGTGTAACTGCAGGTGAGACAAAATGCTTTGGAACAGAGCAAATCTTTTCCTTCTACAGTAATTTGGTAGAAAATCACTGTTGAAGGACCTATGTATTAAAATTGCTCTTTTGTAGCCAATAATCTGGTTCAGGAGAAGTCTTTTGACCACGAGGCTCTCTCAGAGGTGTGCTGTGGGTGTGCTGAGAAGGTAACAGCAGTGTCACTGCTCACCCCTCAGCTGTGCCAGCTTGCTGTGTGTGTCATTTCTGGAGTCCATGCAGGAAGCTGATGGGAATGCTGGGGACAGCACTGTCTTTCCAGCAAAGGAAGGACAAAATCTCCTGGTTGCCTCTTGCCCTCTGTTTAAGAGGTCTGAACCAGTCCTTGCCTGGTGACTGAGCAGTGCCACTGATGGCAGCTGGAATTATTATTCTGTGTCTCGTAAATGTCAGGATTCCAGAGCACAGCAATGATCACAATGTGCAAGCAGGAACAATCCAGTTAAGCCAGATATGCCTTATGAATGTGCTGCATTTTACAAACAGTGAATCTTCTTGTATCACTTGTTCTCCATCAACATTATGTGTTAAAAATTATCCATCCTACCCTTTGAAACTGTAATCATTAGAAAATAATTTACCTGGATAATGCATAACTTATTATCTGTAAATGGTAAAAGTTACAGCATTCATAGTTACATTTTCCTGAAATGTGTATAACTTAAGGCTTATAGAGAAATGATGTTGCCTGTGTTGTCTTGATTCTGGAGTCAAAAAATTCATTTATTATTGAGCTTTGTTTGACATTCCTTGAGGTTCAAACTTCTTGGGATTCTGAATATAATCACAGCAGATACATGTGCATCTCTTATTGCTTGGCTGAGCACAGAAGACTCAGAAGAAACCCTAGAGGAAAAAAATCCACTCCCTTGCTGAATTCTTTAAAATC
This sequence comes from Promerops cafer, assembly GCA_013398275.1. NCBI lineage: Eukaryota > Metazoa > Chordata > Aves > Passeriformes > Nectariniidae > Promerops > Promerops cafer. Next base: position 699,464 of record VZSE01005940.1, read on the forward strand.
ATTAATGCTTTCTGGCTGCAGCACGGAAGCGGGTGGTGCCAGCAGAGCAATGTAATTAACCTTCCTTATAAATTAAATGTGCAAATGTGTTATGTAGTGCACAGAATTTGGATAGAATTATTTCTACTTCAATGTAGGTTTAGCTGGGAAAAAATAATTTTCTAACAGCTGCTCTGTGGCTTGGGAATTTGAAACAGCTTTTACTCTCCTTAAACCAGCTATCAAATACCTGGGGCTGAGAATGGCAAAATGTGAAATGTAGTCATATATTATTATATACAGGATCAATATTTCAAAAGGCCATCTAAGCTGTCTGGGAAAATAGGAGTTTGCCATTTTTTCTGCAAACCACAAAAGATGCATAGTTGGAAATATGACAAAAGAATAAATAAACTATTCATCATTAATTGGGAAGGCTCTTTAGCAGCTGTAAAAGGGGGGAAGCCCTTGTGTAATTCATAAAGGTAAATTATATGAGAAAAAAAACAACATGAAAAATTTCCTTATTTCTTCCCTTTTTCCCCCCTTTTCCTGCCAATACATTTGTTCTTTGATGTGTGTTTTGCTTTTTGTAAGTCTGTGATTTTTCTTATCTATACCCATATGTACTTTATATACATTAGGAGACATGGAATTTATTGTTTCTTCAATTTATAACTGATATCAGAAAACAGGTACAGTTCTCAAAACCAGAGAAAGAATAGCTAGTTGTGCTATGAAGTGAAAGTTAATTGATACTGGCAACAAGATGGGGAACAAATACTCAGGTTTGTTATTCTTATACAACAACAACCTTAGAATTTTGTGAAAGATTGAATTAGCTGAAAACTACTTCTTAAGGAGTCCAGTGAGCTTGTGGCGCTTTTAAAATTCATCCTAACCCTACACTAATCTGTATTGAGACATTATTCCTTATGGAATTTGTCATTTGTTCTGAAATGAAGAAATAAGTGAAAAGTAGATAACCTCAGCTCTCTGGTCCTTATGGATCAGTAAATTGCTATTTGGGAATGAATCATTTTGTAGGAATCCAAGGTAGAATACTACTCTCAAAATTTAAAAGTTGCCTATTTTATGTTAGAAAACCTCATTTGTGACTGATGTGGAGGCACAACTTTTATTTATGTCTTGTATATAGTTATTCAGTGTGGGGCATGGGATTGACATTTACGTGCCTGGGTTCTGATCCTGTACATGTAAGACAAATTAGGCACAATGAAGTGTTTTCAATGGAAAATATCCCTCTCCCCAGCTGCTCAGGCAAACTCTTTTCCCTAGAACTTCAGATTCTAGGTTTGACACTTTAGTCAGGGTATGTTAGCTGTGTGCTAAGCCTGGACAACACAGTTGGCACAGTTGGCAGGAGAATTAAGAGGGTTTGAGCACAATGGTGAGCATTATCTACAGAAACTGGCTGACTTAAAAGTTGGCCTACTGTCCCAAAAATGATTTTTTCCATTACGTGATGAACAGCATTGCAAAATAAAGAATGATATTCTGGTCACTGTATATGTGTGCAAGCAGGATGTTATCATTGTTGGAAGTTACAGGCATAAGACAGATCAAGAAAAGTCAAGGACTGCATTCCTATTGCTTTATCCTTATGGGGCAGCAAGTGATAGCTAATAAAATACATTTGACTTCTCAGAAGGGCTCCTTAGCCCAGCAGAGCACCTGTGTCTACTGCAGCTGCCATGTCTGACACGTGTATCTGTGTTCACCTGCCTGCGCTGTGCAGCCCTGAGAGCGCTGAGCTCCCCACGGTGGCCTGGACAGCGCTCCAGGAACGGGAGCGGGAACGCTCGCTCGCGGATAACCGTGCGCAGGATGCATCAGTGTTTGGGTGATAAACGTTGAGGAATTGCAAATGATTGCCCCCTGAGGTATTCATCTACTGTCTCAGCATGACTTCAGGGAGCTCTGAGCCTCTGTTTATGCCGCCTTTTGGATCAGCTAGTCTATATCAATTCCAGAGGTCTGCATCAGCTGTGATCCCATGGTATCTTTTGTAAATAGGATCACTAACCCCAATATGCTGCCCAGACACCAGTTCTAATAACAGTCAGTCAAACCAAATTCCTCTGTACTCCAGTGCTGCATATAACATTCTTCACTGCCTCCCGTGCTGTTTTCCTCTTAAACCTCATGTAAATGAAAGCATTCAGAACTCGAAGAAATCAAACCTTATTTCAAGCATAGTTTTTTCCTTTTCACTTCCAAAAGGTGTTGGAAAATCTAAGTAGAAGCTCGCTGCAGACTGATTTGGGATATGCCTAGACTGAGATTTCAAACTCATTATGTTACTTAGCCCTCTTATCCATCACAATTAGAGTTAGACACCCAAATATCTTCATGTCTAGACATATTGATGGAAGATATCTCTACTCTCTCATGGAAGATTATAGTTAATAATTAGGATTAAGGCATTGGCATGCATATTAGAAATTGCTGCAGCCAAAGGACCCCTTCATCATCTCAATCTGCAGTAGGTGCAGAGACAACTCATCGGGGCAGTTTGTTCCTACAAACTGCTTTGTGTAGGACACAGCAGCTAATAACTAATGTCACTCTCAGCAGAGCAGCAAAGTTCTGACTGTAAAGGTGGAAAAGCAGCTGAAAGCAATACCTCAGCCAGGCTGAAAGGAAAATTAGCAGGTCCAGTTCTGAGTTTTGAGGGTTTCTGCATGTTACAGTACAGGTTCTGCACTTTATGCATCAGTATGTGCATTAACATAACCTCTCCTTCCCAGACTCTCAGGTGGAATACTTTCCTTCTCTGTTCCTCTCTCAATGGCTTTGCATCAGATATTTGAATAAAATCACACAGTTTAAGGGCTGAGATCCAGATCAGATCCTGTTCACTTGGCAAGCAGGTAGTCTGAGACCCTTGAGAAATCTGTCACAGGAAAAATAGCTTTATTTGAAAAGCAGTGACTGAGACTTCCTGAGCTCCTCTGAAGGCAGAAAGTCTGTGAGGGAGTTCACAAGAAAGAATAGGGCAGTTTAGATGTTGCAGGACTTCCATCACTTCACAGACTCTTCAGAAGAGCCAAGAGACTGGAAGAAAGGAAAGGAGAAGGCTGAGAAAAGCAGTCAGTGGTCTAAGTAGATTAAGAGTCACCTTGTAGAGAACAGACACCAACAAATTCTTAGGAGGCACATGGCTCCTGATTGCAAAATGTGAGCTAAGAAATTATCCTGTGCATGTGGAACATGGAGCAGGCCATGGGGTCATTCCAAAGGAAATCAGATCTTGTAAGCAGGAGTGAAGAACTCTTTAGAGAAGGAAAGCCATTGACAGCAAGTTTTTAAAATTTTCAGTGTTCTTAATGGTTTTAAAAGTCTCCTCCATTATAGCATGTTTTATTGTCAATATCTTGTAGGATTTTTCTGGAGTACTCTACTCCTCCTTGAGTTAAATATATATTTAATTTTTTAGTGTTTGGTTGTTTGATGCCAGTCTATGATGTAACAGTCACTTTGAAAGGTATGACTGCCGTATATACAATCTGATCCAAGAGCAGTAAGCAGATTTTTTTAAATTTTTCTGATGTTGGCAGGAACTCCTTAGTCGTTCCAGCCAGATCTTTAGTACATCTGGCCAAATGTTTCTGCATGTGCTGATCTTGCACTCCAATTTATCCCTGGGTGAATTAATTTAAGTATTCATAGGGCTTTGTGATTTGCTTCCTCATTTTTTTCCAGGATGTCACAATCTTATTTTGTTTTGCCTGGGTTGTATCTTTGACACTGATGTGATTCTAAATTAGTTTCTGGCCCGATTTAGAAGCATTTCTTTCTGGTTCTTCAGCTTTTACTTAATGCACACTGTATGAAATACTGATCCATAATATGGATAATACAATGGCATTTTACTGGCTTTTCTTTAACCTTACACAGTTACACTCATAACTGCATAAGTGGGGTCATTGTGACAGAACAATGACAAAAGCAGCAGGCAGCACTCTCTTCTTGACTGAGTCTACTCTCAGTCACCAAGTGCAGCTATCTGTAAAAGGCTGAAATCAGAATGACACCCTAAAGACTTCTGTTCCACTCTCCCATGCCCTCCTAAGAAGAGGTTTTATTCCTCTCATATACCACCCCCAGTTTTCATGGTATGCCATTTATAACAAAAGATCTTCAAGCATAAAAGAGGTATAATAAAATTTAATTGAAGCATATAGGACAAACACAAAAAATGGAAAAATAAAAAGGAGCGTTGTTTATATTTGGGCACCTTGAGATGTTAAACTTTTTTTAATAATATCACAAGGGTCATTTTGAGGGAAAAACATCCTGTGATCCCTAACTGTTCTTGAAAGAAAAAGTACTCTCTTAGGTGCTTGATTCATTTCAGTGAGTACTTTGAAACCAGAGGAAGGTGAGATATTTATTAGGGTAACAATGAAACTCCTGATTTCCTCAGGTGCTTTGAAGAGCTGGCAAGCAATGTGGTAACAGGGAGTACAAAGATTTGTCTTGATGCTTGTTTGCAGCTATAACTCTATGCTGAGATATAATGAGGTACAGTAAAAAGGAAAACAACTGCTGATACTTTAACAACCTGTCCTGTAGGACAGCTGGAATTTCAGAGGTTTAGCTCTGTGTGTTATGCAAAGTGGGAAGTTTATGAAAAATCTATCTTTCTGAGCTATTCTTTTATTCCTGTTTCTTTTGTTTCTCCCCCCACACCTTATATTATCTTCCTATAGCTTTCTACCAGGCCCTTGAAAGATTGAAAATTATCCTCCCTCTCTTAAATAGAATATTATATAATATAATGTGCTGTCCTTTGCTTAGATTGTCATCTACAGAGGTTTGTGTAGCTTTTGAAGTTCTCTTAGATGTGGAAATGCTTCACATATTCTGAATACTAAAGATAAAAGCAGGGGGTTTCCACTCCCATCTCAGCATTTATTATCATTCATACTTGTGAAATAAATATCTCCACAAACTAGGTGTCAAGCTGTAGCTGCAGGCATGTCAGTCAAAACCAAGAAATAAAAACTGTAATAGAAAAGACTTGTTTAACTATGTTGGTGTTCCTTTGATACTTTTCAAGGCCTTTAATTTGTGATCAAATTAGTATCAACAGAAATGGCTCTTGGGTGCAATCTACAATTTCTCTGTGAATGTGATAAGGATATCATTTGACATGTGAACTCAGTGAAACAATTCCATATTCTTGTATTTCTGTAAGAAATAAAATCAGTCTAATGGAAAAATAAAAAACAAAGAAATCATTACAAAGAGGTTATTTGGAGTTGACGTTTGAAATAGAGATTGGGAAAGGAGATTGGAACAAAATCACAAACTTTGTTCCCAGGTATAATCTTTAGGGTAGTCTTTCATTGTTTGTATAAAAAGGTGCCTCACTTGATAACACAAGTCTTGCTTATGGCAGCCAGTTTGCTTCTAAAAAGCTCCTCAGTTCACACAGCTGCAAGGGACAGTGCCACAGAAAGCCAAATGTAATAAAAGAAAAAAAAATCAAATTAGAAAAAACCTTGTGAAATTTCCTACCAGGGATTGCCAGGTGAGATTGACCTGGACACATCATTTGACAGCACAGCCCCCAACAACCAAACTCCCCAGTTCCCACCTCAGCTCAACAAAGCTCAGAGCACAGAGTTACAGGGAAGATCCAATGTTATAATTTTTAACATCCACAGTAAACCCATTCCATAAATCTTAAGGATTCCTTCTGGTTTTGATGTCAAGTAAACATGCAGGGAATTCAGAGTGCACTAGTGAGTCCTTGGAATGTTGAAGCAAATTTTACAGGAGAAAAGATGCCTTCTAAAAAGTGAGACAAAGAGGAATCATACCTCTCAATTTCACCTGATTTCATTGCACATCTGCATAGTGGAGTTATAATTACACTACAATCCATTAGGGAATGAGATCCCATTAAAGACACACAGAGAGATCCCGTGCAGGTTCCATCCTCCAGAGCAGAACAGTGCAGGTAGGACCAGTGCAGTTAGAAGTGATTGGAAAGCTCCAGTAAAGGTTTACATCTGACAAATGTGACCATAACAAAATAAGGAAAAGGATAAAAACTCGAGGGAATTGTAGTCAGATGCATGAAAAACTGCAGAAAAGGTTGATAGAAAAGCCTGGTTTGGATAGCAGAATGTGCAGATCTGACAGAGTTGCTCAGCTGAATTCCTCCACCACTATAGCTCCTGTTTGAGCTCCTGCATATCCCCGGGCTTTCAGAGTTTTGGTTTATTCAATAAAATAAATAACATGGTGCAATTCTACTTCGAAAATTACCAGGATGTAACTGCGTATTTACAGCAGCAAAGAGAGAGCTATCAAAGGACAAAGCAGTAGAAGTTTCAGGAGCTTTGTAACAAAAATTGATACATTCTAGTCACAGTCCTGAAATTATCATGCCTTTTCAAATTCCAGCAGAGATAGCAACTGTAAGAGAATTTGAGAATAAGCTCATTCTTCCACACAGATGACATGATTTTCCTGCAGTAAATGTGAATTTACTAAACAAGTTAATTCTAAAATTAATAAGAGATGATGTTGCAGATATAGCCCTTAATACAACATAAAGAGTTTAAATGATTTGCTGAGAATCTAAAACTGCTCTGGGGACAATTTCTGTCCTTTATACTGCACACACAAAGAATAGTTGGCAGAATGTAATAGAGGCATTTTTCATTTTGTAAACAACAGGATAGGTAGTGTGCCATTTAAGAAAAAGTACATTGTAAAGGAATGCTGTAAATACTGCATGGCATTATTCTGATCCACTATGACTGTGTAGATGCTATGAAAGGGAACAAGAAAGAATGCATTTGAAAGTGCTATTAATCTGCCTGCTTTTGAAATTTTTAATATTTAAAGCAACATAAAGCCATTTTTTATCCTTTAATCAACATTCTAGCTTGAATATCTCTTGGGTTTTTTCCAGATTTACACTTCCGCTATTTATTTACTATTATTTTAGGTTGTCACTGGTGCTGCAGCTACTTATGCAGTAATAGAAAAGAGCTTTTCTTCTTACTAGAAAAAATAAAATCCTTCATTTGGGTCTGAGATTGCCTCTTTCTGTGTTATTTCATTTCTTCTGCTCTCATGAGCAGCAATTCATATGGATTACAAAGAATGCCTTGTTACAGTATTAAGACTTTTTATAATGTAGGTAATTTTATTCATAACAAGATGAGAAAGATTCTCTTTAATATGACTAAACTTTTTTGTTCAAAGATCAGGTTTAAAATATCTGTAGGATTCAATCTCTCTCTGAGGTTAGAAATATATATCAGTCTTTTTATCTTCATGAATAATTTTTCTATTTATTTGTGCCAAAAAAATTCAACAGTGATATTCCAAAGTCAGTTTATAAATATTGAGGCTCTGCTTCCCTACTAAGAATGACGTGCTCAGGGAGTGGCTCCTGCTCCCTTTTGTGTCTTACATTTCTGCAGACCCTTTCATGCAGTTTTGTATATAACCAGGCATGCTTTATATTGTGTTATGTATAGTATACAGGTGAATTTAAATCAGAGTCAAGAACAGCACCATGTGCTCATGATCCTGCTCATCCTTTGGTTATCACTGTGCTCTCAGAGACAAAGGAGCAAGAGCTGCTTGAGCTTCTGGCATTGACTCCTTTAATTGGAAAATTGGAAAAGTAGCTCAGAGTTCACATTTTTTCTCTGTATAAAATGGCTTTAAATTGTCTTCATAAAATGTCAAATGATCCTGAACCTCTTCTCGTTTCCATGACAACCTGAGTGTGGTGTAGTCATAGGCTGGAGATTCTCTGAAGCCGACAGTGACTTTATTAAATATTTTTGTTTTAACAAGGGAGGATGTCAGCAATTTCTGCCCGGTGAGCTCTCAGACCATTGTTTTAGTCTTTGGTTTTAAATATGCTGCTTTGTAGCCTCTTGCCTATTTCTGTATCAACAGCAAGGAAGATACAAAATCGATGAGGCTCAGCTCAGATACTTTGTGCATAGGAAAACTGCAACTGGTTTTAACTAACAGAAAATCAATGTCCCATATATTAATAGTTATGCACTTCTTCCCACTACCACATATTTGTCCAAAAGGTACAGCTCCATTTTTGGTGCATTTTTGGGGCCTAGTAGTAATACTAATGATATACTCTTATGTCACACAGGCAGAGAGAGAATCGGATCCACAGTGGGTGAAAAATGAGAAAACTTTACTGCTGAACAGCTGAGTGTTCCAAGGATATAAAACCAAAATAACAAATTTTTCCTAATTATGCTAACCCTAAAGCCAAGCTCCTTTGCCAGGAACAGAAGAGTATTGATATTTATCTTGCTTGTTTTTCTTGCCTCTCCAAACTGAGCTATGTTTTTTGCTAGATTAACTTGATCAGTCTGTACTCACACCAAATCATTACAAGCTGCACCTCATTTCAGTAAAATGAAAATTAAATTATTGGAAAACACTGGCTATTTCTGCTACTAATTCAGCAGATCTGGTTCTGATGAAGAGCATTTTATTTTAGAAGGTAGATTAAAGGCCTAGCTCTAAACAGGTAATCATGACACTTGTGCATATCCTGGGTAATTGAAATGTACCAAAGTTTGCTGATAGGAATATCCCAAGAAAGCTGTAGGGTTGTGATCTGGCACGGAGGCCACTCCAATCATCAAAGGTTGCATTGGTGTTATTGTGTATGTTCATTTCCTTGAATGCAGCCACTCAACAACATTTTTCTTGTCCTGTATTGATCAAATTATGCCTGCAGCTGAATTGGTGAAGTGTGCAAATAAATGTTTGTATTAGTAAGAACGTGGGTCTCCATTTTCAGTCTCTCAGTCTCTAAGAAAAGCTAGTTTTAACAATGGCAAATTTGGAGTGTACCAAATTCAGTCTATAATTCACCCTGATTTATAGAATCAGAGACAAGGAAATGACATTTTGTTATGACAATAAATATGGACAGTGGCAGAAATTAAATGTCTGGCCTAGTCCCAAACAGCATCTCCATGTTTTTAATGGCTAGCTCATTCAGGGCTCTGTCTGCACTGCCAAAGAATGACAATTGAAGAGAAAATAAAAACAGAAGCAAGCTCATCTACTTGGGTAAAGATGACTTGGCATAGAATGGCCTAATAGGTGCGTTTTCCTTCTGGAAATATGAATAAATGTGTCTGACCAAGAATCCCCATAAAATCTGTGTAATGTCAAGAAGCTGGACTTAAATCATTCAGACCGTGGATCTCTAAAATCTAACAATACTTCAGATTAATCTGAAACTTATAGAATCAGAGGCCCAAATTTCTACATGAAGCTTTCATTTTCACTCTCCAGCCCAGTCCTACCTTCTCTAAATTCACAGACACCTCAAGAGGCTCCCAAGGGCTGAAGGAAACCAGAGCAGGAGCATTCCTGCAGCCAGAGTGTTCACTGCTGACCCGGAGCAGTGGCCAGGGCTGGAGACTGCTCCTCTCAAAGAGGGGGAGAGCAGCTCCTTCCTCTGGTTACAGCCTCAGCATATCTGTGTACTGGCTTCATCTTCTGTCAGTAAAAAAAACTCTCGCAGCAGTGTGCAGGCCACTACAAAATTCCCTGTTTTCAAGGGGAGAGTTTGGAATGAGTTAATCAGATATTGCTTAAGTAGGAAAATTTCTTCTTTCCCAAATTGTTGATCTTTTATTAAAGAAATGCTGGCAGCGATCTCTTCTAGAAACAGAAACTCAGATGTTAAGGAAAATAGCCTGATTTGCATTAAATAGTGCTGTCTTTGGAAACATACCACAGCAGAATAAACTACTGTGAATGTTGATAATTCAGAGCAGCTTCAGGGAAAAAATATGGAAAGCTGCAGTAAAAATCTTAACAAAAATGTTACTATGAAATGATGGGAGCGAAGTTACTCAGTTGTCTATTCTGCAAAATCTGTACATGGAGCTCTGTAGATAGGAAGATCTTCAGGCTTGGGACCTGCCCAGGGTGAATGAAGGCAGTTGGGTATTTTCAGGTTAGAGGTATAATTCACCAGATGGTGAACCACAGCACTGACTGGGTAAAACACACCTTTATTACTTGGGAAACAAATTTGGTTGGCCAAATTAATATTAATACAACATTTTTTCCATAGGACTTTCAAAATACAATCAGCATGTTGCTGTATTTTCTTATATAGTTGGATAAAGTCAAAGTTGGAAGGGGGAAAAAAAAATCCCAAAGGATACCATTTCTCTGATTTTTCTCAATGTTCCAAGGAGTTCAGATCAATTCAAGTGCTCTTATCATGAACAAGGCAAATAACTTTTGCCAAACTGAATCTTCTAAACAAGCTTAGACATACAAAAAAGAAATTTTTCTGTGACTTCTAGCATTCTAAGGAACTAGTACAGTAACGTTTGCCACAGCCTAAAGCAATGATGATAAAACTGGGGAAAAGAGTAGATAAGGAAAGAAGAAATACAAGAAATAGTGTAGGAACTAGTAACAAAAATGGACGTGCATAAAACTGTTCAGGGATCAACTTGGACTTGCAGAACTGGGAACACATCTTTTGGAGATTGTAACTCTTCTGGAGAGTAACATTTTTGTATATGTCTTAATAACCAGGTCACTCTGCAATTAGGTCTCTGAGGACTTTGTTGTCTGGCTCTCCTGACATCACAGCTAATGCCAAATGTTTGAATTTCATGAACAGTTCATGGGGAAAGCCATTTGTAAATCCATCATAGTAGGAAAAAGTGAGTTTTGGAAACGTTTTAGGTGAATCTTGGCTTCTGAAGTGAATAGCAGAGTTTCCAGTGCTTTAGGCTAAAGTACAATTTCACCTTTGACTTTTCTGCAGTCTTCAAAAAAAAGAGTCTATTGTAATTTTTTTGTCTCCTAAAAGGGCCAGCAGAAATATTAGTTCCTTTCCTGTGTTTTCTCAAGAGGCAGAATGGAAAATTTAGTTATACTTGAAGAGCTTTTTTTTTTTTCCTGGGGAAGGAGAAAGAATAGATAAATAATTTTCCAAAAGCAGTGAGGAGTAATGGTTTATCAAACCTCAAAATGCTGAATAAAAATGGGGGAAAATTTCGTTTTGTTTGTGGATTTGAGTGGGGGGGGGAGTCTTGCGGGGGTTTTATTTGTTTTTTCTTAAATTTGGATTTTTGTTAAGATCATATTTTCATCAGAATCAGAGAAGAAAAACAAGATAGAACTTTATTTACAGATAAAATCAGGTGCAAAAAATTGAGTTTTATATTGTCATTTAAAGCATAGAACAGATGAGACTGAAATTCTGTAGTTATGATGAAAATGACTTTATTTAATTGTCCAGAATAACAAAATAGGGACTGCTGAAACTGAAAATGAAATATATATTTTCCTCTAGATATGAACCACTTGTTTTATGATCAATCTTCATTGCAGAATATCTCATTCATTTTGAAAACACTGAACTGCTTGTTAATCTAAACCATCTGAATGTTGTTTTGCTGGGTAGGGGTTCTTTCTGAGCATGCAAGTACCATCTTTGAGTGGGAGGCAGTGCAGCCTTTGAGCTTATGCAGTCGTGTTACTGCTGCTAAAATTCCCATTTTCCATTTCAAGGAAAGCAACGTTTTTGTGTGTTATGGACGTTATCTCAGGAGTGGAGCTCTGCATTAGGAGGAAACTGCTGGTGGGTGGCCTTTACGTTCAGTTATTTATTTGTTATTTACTTGCTCCGGATTTGTAACAGGGCCCTAAAAATATCATTGAGTGGAGTTCTGGAGCCCTCGGCAGGGTAAGAGATGCTCCCAAAGGTACTTCAGGAGGGTTCTGGTGTAAGAGCTGTAAGCGCTGCGCCGGCTGCCGTGGGTGCCCGCTGCGGGGCCGGCTGCGCGTGAGGCTGTGCAAAGCAGAGCAGCTGCACGTGGGCACTGCCCCTGCCAGGGCACACGGGCACACTGGCACAGGGCCAGAGCTCTCTTTACTGACAGTCTTCCTGCCTGACTGCTCTGTTCCAAAAGCATGTTCCTGCCATACAATCACACAGTGTCCAAGAACTGCCAACACCGTGTGTTGGCATAAAGGGAGTAAAAGAGGAGTAATATTAGTATATGAGCACTATTAACAATGCATTTTAAAGCCCTCCTGTAACATTCTGTGTTCTTCAGATTTCATCATTTCAGAAAGTGTGCATGTATTAGTGATTTCTAGGACAACCAAATGATTTTGGGAGTTTAAGTCATTATCACTGTCACATGGGAGCACACAAGGGTGGGTGAGCTGAGTTGTGGGTGTTTCCACTGGCCAGGAAGCTCAGGTAAGGAATGGGAGTGCAGTGTCACTGGCATGAGTATATTAAAGCACAGGTAGGCAGCTTGGTGAAGAGCAGCAGAAAAGGTGCTACCAATCCAGCTCCAGGCTGCTGGCTTGGGGTGCTGGGTTTTGCTTATAGGATGTGTAGGGTGTATGGAGCTACCTTTCCTGCTGGCTGAAGGAATGCTGGCATGAGTGGGACTGCTCACCCTATTTTTCTCCTGCAATTACAGCTCAAGTTGCAGAAACTTGTTTACATTTCTAGAAAGGCAAAACTCAAACATGCAGTAACATAGAAGAAGGAAAAGGAATCCTGCAAAGAATAAGGATAAATGGAAGCAATTTTGCAGGTTAGGTGCAAGGAGTAATACCTGTCATTACAGACCAACCTGCATTTTATTTTAGCTTTATTCCACCTGTTCATTTGGTATTTACTCTGGCTTCACTTTTGCTTACTACACTGGCAATGTCTGGGCTCAGTGTGCCAAGGCTGCCTTTTTGCTTCATTTCCTCAAATGAGCCAATTGTAAGTTCTCATGCCTTTAAACCTCTCTTATCAAGGGGAAAAAAAAATCCCAACCAACCAAAAAAATAACCAAGTAATAATCTTAAAAAAATAGTTTGAACAGGCTGTTTACAAAAAATGTTCATATTATAAAGTGAACATTCTTGAGCTCCTGTTCAACAAAAGAAATTCAGCACTGTCATCACACTTAGAGTCAGCTAGAGTAAAACAATATGACTTGAAATATTTAATAGAAGGCTTGGGCAATGACCTTGTGAACACTTTATAGGCATTCTTGCATTTAGGAATATGAATGATCCAACTGATTTCCAAGTGTCATGAAACTGTACCTACAGAGCTTGATATAAGGTGTTTTGAACTCAATATAAGGGAAAAAATGGCCAAGAAGGGGCAATCCAACCTTCAGAGAAGGCACGGAATCAAGCCCTTAATTTTTCCCGTTTTTTTGTTAAGATGTAAAAATAAATTGTAAAGATTTGTCTTCCAGGCAGCATCTGACAAACCAGACCTCCAAGCTAGTCTACAGTCAATATCATCCCTACATTACTTAGACCTGGTAGGGAACTCGCTCCTCAATAGGAACATACCTAACAGGGAATATTTTTCCCACCTATAATTCCTATTTATGCATATACATACATGTACCGTATTTTACTTTAAAATATACATTACCTGAATATTTATACTCATTAGAGAGTAGCTACCTTTTACCAGCAGCATTCTCCTACCTGGCCTCTGCTGATTGTCCACAGAATTTTGTAATATTCACAGCTGTCAGGTTTTTCAGGTTATCTGATATTTTACAATCTGTGATCACCATTTAACACATCCTTGAAGACAACAGTGTTTGTTCTCAGTTAAACCGAAAATTGTATTTTCAACTGATATATGCCATTATCACCTGAATTGCAGGGGAAAGCACCTGTATTGTTAAAGGATCATAGAATGGTTTGGTTTGGAAGGACTCTCAAAACCCATCTGATACCAGCCCTGCTGCCATGGACAAGGACATCTTCCACTGGACCAGGTTGCTCATGGCACATTACAGGGGAAAATAGATTGCAAAGGGAATTTCAATGTGCCCTCTCCAAAGAAATGCCTTTTACCTCGCACATTTGACACAATATAATCATGTAAGATTTCTGACACCACGGCAAGTCTTAAGTTCAGTGTGAAGCATCTCTGCTATTTTTTCCAAAGAAAGCTGTCTTAGCAGAGCAAAGTAAAGCAAAACATATGAATTGCTTCCTTTTTTATATGACACATAATTCATATTTGAGACAAATTGCTGAACAAGGATTGAATTGAAGAGCTCTGTAGGATTTATCAAAGAAATGCATGAGAACTTCCACAATTCCATTAGATATATAACATTTGCATAAACCTGCACACTCAAGACCATGAACTGCTTGAAATTCAGAATATCTTTCTGCTAAGCTGGTATTTCACAGCTGATAGTTCAGAAGTAAAATATAGTTTGTCTTCAAGAGCTGACTTTTCAAATGTCCTAAAGTAATTGGTTAAATGATATAACCTAGTACAATACTCCCTATTATTCACCCAAGTAATAAATTTTGATGAATATGGACTAAGATGGAGGAGTGGCCTTAAAACAGAAAGCTGTGAAGCTAAAAATCCTCATCTTGGATCTGAATACAACAGCTGGTGAAATTCTGATTATTTGACACAAAATCCTGCATACTTTTACTTCAGTAGGAACAGGTGATTTTCATGAACTCCATGATTTGGTTCATAATTTTGCAGGCCATTTCAATTCTTATATCTTTATCATAGTGTTTGTATAACAAATAATGCAAGTGCTAAAAAACCCTAGCTCCTGACCCTTTAATTGAGACTAGAGGTTGTAATGAACCTAGATTAGAATTGTAAGCAAGTTTCCCCACCAAAACCCCTCAACACTACTGATATGTTGGGGATGTTGTGTGTGAAGTTAGGGCTTTATGAAACTCTAGTAATTTTGTAAGAATAGCCTACTCTAAACAGGGGAGAATGGAGTTTTTCCATTCAAACAGGGATTAAGCCAGCCTGTTTTCCTCTGTGAGAAATACACTGTGCACTGCTTTTTTAAGTAGTGGTTTAAATAATAATATCAAATCCTATAAAACAAATGGTCTATGAGCAGCTTCATAGAATACCACTTCCTATATTATGTTCATATATTAGCAATCTATAAATCTATGCTGCTTATTATTAGCTGCTTTAGCATGTAGAACTGAAATATAAACACTGCTCAGCATTCTTTCTGTCTCAATTAAGCCATTATGAGCTGAATCTCTGCATTTGCTGTTGTATTTTCCATTTAAAGGTTATTATTTCTTTGGTAATGGAGTTTTACTGGTTTTGCATAACTTACATTAATTACAGTAATTAATGGTAATATTACTCTGCCTCTGTCGTGTACCCAAAAGTTGAGCTTGTGACAATTCTTTGTGAGTATTGGAAAGGACAGATAAAAACTGGAAAGGACAGCTTATAAAAACTGGTCTTAAGTTTGTCAGTGATAAATTTTAATGGGGACAAATAATTAGAGCTATTTTTGCAGCAAAAAGGGCTTTAAAATTCGATTTGCTTCTGCCTTTCACATTGAAAAATAATTTAATTTTTCTGTAAAACATAATACTTTGACTGCACTAGATCTGTAGTAGACAGAGGTAGAATTGGAGAGACATGGAGTGTCGCAGACAGACAAGACACTTGATTCTTCATGCAGAATAGCTGAGTCTTTATTCACTTAGCTTATATTTACAGGAATATCAGAAGGGACCATGTTAAATCTAACTGGTTAACAATCCATTGAAACTCAGTTCGCTGGTTGGTAATGGCTAGAGTACGTGTCCATCAAACTTTTCCTTTTCCAGATAGTTTATAATTTTTCTTCACAGATTCTCATAGGATAGACTTCTTATTTTTTGCAGCTGCAAACTGTTTTCTCACAAGAATAGATTGTTATGCAAACTGATTCTCATTCTTATATTTCTTTTCTCAGGGGAACTTAACAGGCGAGCTGTTAGCTGAGCCGAAATAGCAAGGCCTGATTTTACAAGGCCTTTCTTTTATAAGATTTTACCTATATGTAACAATGAAGTGTTTTCCATATATTTTTTTCTCTGTGTGTATTCACAGAAAGTAATTGGTAATGCAGGTAAAAGCATTGCTACATGCTAATCCAACATCTTGTTGGATTAGCATGTAGCAATAAAGGTTACATATATGCATTGACATGTCTTTATCCTTATTTACATGCACCAAACCTACCATACCTGAATATTTTTGAAGTCATAAATTCCCTGGCAGCACAGTCTTATCAAAATGCTCTTGTATGCAGTCAGAAGGAAGTTATTTCTTAAAACCCAGCAAACTGATCATATCCACACACCAAATTTGCAGCTTCAGTGTATAAAGTCGTAGTTGTATCTAAGTAGCTATGTTTCATTTTCTTGATTTATTCTTGATGGGTTCTTTCTGCTGCTTTTAAATATTTAAAAGAAACATCATGCCTTGGAACTATTGTATGTGATTGTTTCATTCCTTTCAGGAAAAAAACGGCTGCATATAAAAGTGTTGTGGATCTGGACGTGGCAGCTGGAGCCAGCCATGCTGGGAGCAGGTGCTCCACAAGCTTTTCCCCACAGCTCTGCCAGCAGAGCTCTCCCCACTCCAGCCAAGCTCTTGTCATCTCATTGCTGGCTGTCTCCTGGACAGCCTGGCAATTGGGCCAGCTTTCTTTTGTGCTGATAAAGAGCAAATTGGACTAGATTGCAACTGTTAAATTCATCTCACTTCTGAAACTCATGCACCTGGGTATTGTCATGGCCCCAAGGGCAGCTGTAGGCTTTAAACGCCCTGAGCAGCCTGCCCTGCCTCCCCTTTCCCCCCTCTTTTCCACTGGAGCTGAGCTGCCTCCCTGGGCTGTGCCGTAGGCGTGCCATAGGTGTGCCATAGGTGTGCCATAGGTTTGCCATGGGCGTGCCAGGCTGTCTCTTGTGTCCATCTCTGGCCTGTCCTCCCTGCTCAGGCTCTGTGGGGCCGTGCCAGCTGGCGAGGGCACAGCCTGTGCTGCGCTCACCTGTGGCTCCTGCTCATCCTCCTTCCTGGAGCTGCTTCTGATGCTCCTTGAGAGGTGTCTTCACAGGGAATCCAACATTTTGCAGTCCTTTACAGAGAGCTCAGAAATGCTAGAGAACTTGCACAGTCACAATTTTGATGCAGAGAAGTGGAAGAAACTTTCTACAGCTAGGTAACTGCAGCAGTTTATTTATTTTGCAATCCCTTAGGTAATTTTGAATACATAAGTTTAAGTGACCAGCTCAGAATCATGAAAGAGCTATGTGGCTCAAGGCAGAAATTCAAACCTTAATCCCCTTGTTCCACAGCTGGTCAATTTCTGAAGTGGCTTCATGTGAGAAAAAAAGGCAATTAAAAGCTGTTAGTGTTGATTTTATAGATGGTACTGAGAACTCAAGCAGTATCTGTCTAGTTCAAATTTTCTGTATTCACATCTACTCAGAAAACAGGCATTGTATTGTAGGAAGGAAAAGCATTTATATCCTGCCAGGTCATGTATTTTAGTGCCTTTCCGATAAAATAAATGCACACAATCTTCTCTCCTCAAACCCTTGGAATTCTAAAAAGAGAAAAGCCACTGTTAGAAGAAAACTATCTTAAGTACCTGCCATTGAGATAAGCTTGCATTTCTCTTCTGGCTGCAAAAGAACACAGGCTTTTGCTGATATACATTTGTACTCTGTCTCCCCTTTCCCCAGCAATCCTGCCTTCCTGCAGGGTGGTGCCTTTCAACTCAGTGCATTTGTGCCTGGCCATTAATTATACCCTCAAGACATTAGAAGCCTTGAAATGTAAATGTGCAGGTTTTGTTCAGTCCTAAAGAGCTCTGTGTGCTCAAGAGGGGAATCAAACGGCAAAACTCCCAGCCAATAGTTTTGGCACACCTGTATGTCCTGTGAGCCTCACCTTTTGGTATGAAACAAAAAGAAAATGGCAAAATAAAACTCCCCTCCATGTTTATGTGGCCATCCTCTATCCCTTCTTACAGCATCACTGGTAAGATTGGAGCTTTGTAAACTGAATTCACTCGAATTCTCTGAAAGATTTTGTTATTTGTTCAACAAAACCCAGCCGAAAATCTCAAATAGTAACAATTTCACACCTGTTCTCCCAGACCAAAGTTTGTTAATCCTCACAAAGGCGACGTTTCCAAACTCCAGCATTCAGAAGTGCCCTGTCAGAGTCTCTGGCAGGTGTTCATCACAGGAGGTGCCTCAATGATATTTTTTAACCAGGTTCTTTAAACTATTCTATTTTGAAATCTCTTGCCATTATTCATCTGATTTCTGGCAGCACAGTTTACAGCATTTCATATGAACCTGTGCCAAAAGAGATGTCGATGCACTCAATTCATTTTTATTTCCTCTTGAAGATCATTTTTAAACAAAACTATCCTTTGTAAACCTCATCTGCCCTCCATTTCTTCCCCAGAGGGCTCATCTGAGGTCCACTGAACTCAGAGGGAACTGTTTCAGTGTATTGCACAGGCTTTCAGTGAGCTTTCAAATGCTGCCTTCCATGTGAAGAACAAGTAAACATCAGGATCTTTTCCTTTTTTCTGTTCTCTTTTTTCAATAGGTTAACACTAACTTTGAATCATGTGCATTCACTGAGACTGTAAATGCCATTAATTTAGAACTTGTCAGATGCTCTATAGCATTTTCTGTTTGTAAATCTTGTACGTGAGGCTCCTCAGTTTGCTCAAAAGTACTCACCTCCCTCCCTCTGAAGACTAATTTTTAGAAATATATTTTCTTCCTTATTTGTAAACTGTTTGCTTTAACAAATAACTAGTCATGTTCATTGCTGGGATCATGGGATATTGATTTTGATTTAGGAGTGACTTATTCAGGTTTTTTTCCAATACTAGAAAAACGGTTGATCAGTGATAAATTGTAGTAGAATTATTTCCTTAAATGAGTGATTGAAAACAACACCAAAAAACCCCATAGTGTTTTGCATAGCTATTGTTGCTTTCAACATTGTTGAAGTCCATGGTATCAAGAATATGGAGGATATGGAATCCTCTGTGCCTGTAAACACTGCCAAAGTCCACCAGTGCCTTCAGATCCACCTTCTGGTTTAATCTAAGTTAATGTGGAACAAATACCATGGGAAGAAAAAAGCCATTCCCACAGCTGACCTTCGTGTAATTTCATTTCATGATGACTTTTTATTCTTTCAGTTCTAAGTATGCAGTTAATAGAAAAACAGGTAAAGGGCGATCGGCTTCCTGCCAGTAACCCAGGGGTCAGAATTTGAGGTAAATTAGGTAATTAACAAAGTCCCTAAAGCAGACCCACAGTGGAAAGGGAATTTAGGAACTAGTAAAAGACATTTATAAAATAAAGCACAGGAACTGGAGGTGCTTTGGAAAAACCAGCAGCCTTTCAGGTAAAGGGACTGACACTATTAGAACTCATACATGACAAAGCAAGCCCATCTTCAGGGAAACAAAGTCTGAAACAGCCCCACTGCTTCCAACTTCTGATTTCCACACATGGTTTTAGACTTTAGATAGTAAAATCACAGTTAAAGATCAAGAAAGGAGTATTTTTGTAGGAAGTAACAATTAATGTTGTCCTCCATAGAATCAAGGTGGATATTATTGAGGTCTGTGCCTTGCAGCTACAAGCAGGGATATCCTAGCAGGGGATAATGTCCTTATGTAGGGTAAGCAGAGATAAACACATTGTGGGGTCCTAGGAAAGAATGGCCTCAGCTTTAAGTTACACAATGTGCCAAGGGATAAATGGTGGTAAAATACCAATATATTTACTACCTCTGTGGTTTTTGGGTATGTGGTGTTTTGGTTTTTTGTGGGGAGAGTGGTGAGGTTCATTTGTTTATTTTTCAGAATATATTCCCTGGTTTTTGTGATTTCTGGGGTTTACGTTGCAAGCAGTAGCTGGTAGGAAACTTATTTAATAAAAGTAAACTGACAGAAGACAAGGAATGTAGGAAAAGGCATTTATATGGCCATGACAAGATAATGATTAAGTTCTTGGAAAAAATGAAACAGAACAGCTCTGTTGATTCAATGAAAAATGAGAGTTTACTGTCTGACTTGGTTTTTGTAGCTCCAAAATATGGCCACAGGGGTGAAAGTTTGATTTTTAGGGATGTTTCAGAAAATGTGTAATGTAGCAAAAAGCTAATATTTTGTTTACATAATTATCAGTGATTCTATTTATTAAAGCAAACTTAGGAGGATCAGAATAGCATTTGTTTGCAGAAAAATATGATATCTGGTCTAATAAATGGCCTGGTAAAAGCTGTTATAAGTCTATTCAATTCTGCTTTTCCACCAGCAGAGGAGATAGCACTGGAAAGAGGAGAGTTTTGTCATAATTATGTGACACAACTGTGCTGTAAGATAAAGTTCAAACACACCGCCGGGGATGAGTCTGATTATCCAAGCCCTAAATAATTTCATTTAGATTCAGGTCAGAGTAAGCCATGTTACCAGATTTCTAACAAATGACAGGATGGGAGGTTTTTATCAAGTACCTGACCCCTGAAGGTCAGCTGTGGTCCTTCTGGTTTACAGAACTGGGAACTATTGTCCAGGAAGTTGCCATAATCCCAAGGGAGAAAAGTTGTACCTGGGCCTAAACTCAGGTCCTACAGTGGAAAAGGGAGAATGTGGGAGGGAAACACCTCTATGCTGTCCTAAACCCTAGAGATAAGATGTTATTTGGTCTTTACCCTTCATCCCCCACTCCCAGACATCTGAACTTCTGGAACTCTGCAGTAACAGCTGCATTTGCTGCCTGAGCTGGATGCCAAGTGCTGTGGGGAACTCACAGGACTTAATCAGCAATCAAGGTGTGTCCCACATATGGAGAAAGCAATTACATTGTAATAATGCAATATAATAAATTAAGGTCATATTGGCTACAATCAGTTTGAATAATTTAATATCACTGAAAACCAATATCACACACCTATTGAAACATTCATTACAATAATTGTTTAGGCTATATGAAAAGCTTATAATTCAATATGAATATTAACAGCCTCTATTTCCCAGGCAGCTAAAAAATTATTAGAACTGATGATTTTGTATGTAATATGAAAATTATGTTCTTAATGGCAGCGAATGTTTTATTGCAGTGAAGACATAGAAACCAGATTTGTACTGGCAATTATGAATTGCAACAAAGTATTCTGTACTGAAGAGTTTCTCCCTAAGTCAATATTTTTAACAAAATCGAGTTTGATTTTTTTAAATTTGTAGAGTAGCAATGGGTTTTATAGCCTTTTTCTTTTTGTTTGTTTTGCTTTAAAAGAAAATAAATAAAAGCCCCACAGTTGGCTGTAAAAGCGAGACTGAGCAGTGGGCAATATGGTTAATGACCTAAAGAGGTTTGTATTTAGTTGAAGTCTTTGATGAACGTTCTATTCCTAAGGGTCTTGCTGTGTTGGGGCCCCAGGCCCTCATCTGTAAAAAGGGTACAATGTGTTGTCTGTGATTTTTTAATTTATTTTGATTTTTTGGGTTTGTTTTGGGGTTTTTTGTTTGTTTGTTTGTTTGTTGTGAGCTGCTTTGGACAGAGCTTGTCTTTGTGCAGTACAGCTGCAGAGTGGTCCAGTGTTGGCTGTTATACTCTAATAAAACATCAAAGATGCTTTCTTCAAATGTCTTTTAACTTTAGAAACAAGTATGGAGATGTTTCTTTCAAATATTCTAGAAAGCATAAGACAAGGCATATTGCCTGGACTGATGCTGCTGTAGCATGACACGTCTGTAAAGTCACTGCCAGAGTTGTACTGAATCATTTTTATATTGTGTTCTTAAAAATTTATTGTGATAGGTGGACAGCATTAGCTATTTCCTTCATAAAGCACTTCAGCAAATTTATCAATATACTTAGTTCCTCAATTTCTTGGGCACCCTTAATGACTTCATAATTGCAGACATGATAGAGGTCAAAGGGTTGCCCTTTTCATCCCAGCAGCAGAAAAATGTTTCATTTTGGTTCTATTCCATCTGGAGTTAGAGGAAAAAATTGCTACAGTTTCTTGCTTAGACATTTCTGCTTGGGCATTTGGGTGTTTTATAATGTTTGCTCGATATGGCTTATTGGTACACTCTAGATATGTTTCACTGCTGCTACTGACTTCTGTAAAGCACAACAAAATGCAGTTCAAGACATGCATCTTTGCTCCTCTTCTCTCTGACAACACAGTTCAGAGTTTCAGAGCTGTTGTAAAGCTGTGAGCTCTGTACATAGCCCAGTAAGTGAAAGAGAGCAGAGCTGATGCTTCTGAAATCCAGGGAGAATTTTGGGAACTCTGGCAGTACACAGAAGGAATATTACTTACAAATATATCTCTAAATTATTACATAATTTTAAAAAACCCCTAAAAACAAAAAGAAAAGCAAGTAGAAAGATATATCTGTCTCACTGCCCTGGCACCCATTTTATGTTTGTAGTTGGGTTATGCAGAAATCAGTCTTTATATTAATTTTAAGAACATTGACACTTACAGTTTGCCATTACATTGCTCAGGATGCAATTGTATAAGACAAGACAAAAGAAAACACTTCTCAAATATTCCTGAATATCTGAGCACATCTTTTTCATTACTTATTTAGTAAGTTTTAGGAATCTGCTCAGTGCTGTATGGGGAGAGTGCTTCCCAGTAAAAATCTCAGTCAGAATGGGCTCCTCCTTTCCCTTGTGATCTGAATGCCTTGGTCACTCAGGTGATGCCAGCCTGTGATTTCAGGTGGTGGCAGAAGAAGTTTTTGCTCTCCTAAATCAGGAGCTGTCCCGAAGGGACTGAGCTGATCTCTTCCTGCACCAACCTGCTGCTCTGGAGGCACGGGGCTGGAGCCAACAGAGTCTGTTTAAAGATCAGTTACAGCTCCTCTGTAAAGATGCTGCCCTATGCTGTGATTACATATTTATGGAAACATAACTGAGCTGAGAGAAGACTTAATTTTGCTCTATTATAAATGGAAACAAGGGGGTTGCATTTTTTTTTCTTTTTCTTTTTTTTTGGAATGTGTCTTGGAGTTTTCACAAAAAAAATAACAAAAGACATTCCAAAAATGTTAATTTCATATTGAAAACTAGTTCAGTAAAACAAATCTCCTCAAGCACAAAGAGATGTAAGTAAAATTAGATCTCAATGCAATTTGATTAACAGTTGTCAGGGAAAGGGAAAAAAGAACAAGAAAGATTTCTGCATTTACAGAAAGTACTAAACGTATGGACAATGAGACAATTCCAGTAAATTATCAGCCTGCTCAATTCATTGAGAATTCATCTCTTGGGTAATTGCTAAAACTGAAAATGTTGACAGCCTATTACCAAAATCTCTGTAGGATCCTAATGTGGAGTTGAGGGATTTTTCTGTTACGTTGAATGGCTCCTTAGAGTCAGAGAAAAGAAGAATGTTGCCTGCCACCCTGTAGTTTGCCAGAATGTGTTCTTTACCATTAAATTTTAAGAATATAAGGAAGAATCTTAATTTATATAAGGCTGTTTTGACATCAGCCTGAGATCTAAGTTTCTGAGTACTGGGATGCTAGAAATCTAAAATGTTTTGTCTTTGAAAAGTTAGATTCTGTGTATAATGCCAGAAATTATCACATGTTTTTAGTTTTTGTTTTTTTTTTAAAACCCAAAAATATTAACATTTTTTTTTTTTTTTTTTTTTTTTTTTTTTTTTTTTAATGCTATCTGTGAGATAGCTGCATGATAAAAAATTCTGAGATTGTGGAAAATGGGTCTTTCTGGAAAAAAAAAAATATTAGCCATGTGAAATACAGGTGCTTTGCTTTCTTATTGCTACCATCTCTATTAAGCAGCATTTGCCACAGCCAGAGCCACTGTGCAACTGAAAAAAAGTCACAGGTGGGGTTTTTTTTAATCCTTTTTAAATTGATATCTTTCACTGCTGAATGTTTCAATTTTGTGCTCATCTAATTCTTTATGTTGCTATAAATCTCTGGATTGTAGCTTTGACAGTGAATAACAGGGTAGGAGCCAACTCTTTAACTCAAGTGCAATTTAATTTTCAAATCCATAAGTAGAGTAGTTGTCAGAAAAAGGCTTGAAAATGAATGTATTTTTCTATAAATAATGCAGTTCTATCTGATAGTGTAATCTCCCACCATATTAATCTTTAATGATCAACTGTTTCCACATTTCTCTTATCCATAGGTCTACTCAGAATAAAAATTACAAAGTAGACAGTTACAAACAGTATCTGGTATTTCCCAACCCCCCTTTCTTTTAATGCCTGACAAATATCTTCAGTCTAGGAAGACACTTGGTAGATTTTTAAAAAAACAAACACACAAAACAAACAGTAATCCACTCAAATCAGTAGACTGGAGTTTAAAACCATCATTGAATAGCACCTAGCACTGCAGCGTAGATAGAAGTGTCCCTGCATTTGCTGAATTACTGGGTTTGAGAGACTAAAGAACCATTAGGACTTGGTGTTAGGGTGTTTTTCTTCTGAAGTTCTTCAGCCCTCTAGAAAGTAATCTCCTGAAGTGATCAGTACTTTACTCCCTTTGCTGATTGAGTCAGCCTTCCAAATAAAAAGAGAGGAAAATAAAAGCCACAGACAGTTTGTAAACCTAACCCGGCCATAAATGAGTCCACACGGCCATTGAGATACATTGACTTTCCATCTCCTCACATTTATGTAAGTAGAGACTGCAAACAGGAAATTGTTAACTTCGTGGGAGGTGACACTAAGTATGCACCACACTACCATCCAGGAAGCTGGTTTTGCATACTACTTACTGAAACTTCATTTTTGGTATTCTTACCGTGTAACAAATACGATTTTATCTGGCATGATGTTTGTCAAAATTGCCATCTTCCTAGGAAGAGTGCTATTAGTGAATTGGACGTATAATTCAGAGTGTGAACTTTGTAAGATTTGATTTCCTTATCTCTGTATAAACATGATTATCCAAGCCTTCTCCATTTCTAGCTGCTATTAGCTGATGGTTCTAAAGCCTTTATTCATGGAAAAAAACCTGAGGGTTCTAACTGCACAGACATTATTTGAGAACTTCAGTGATCACATTCTGGGAAACACTGTGGCCTCATAGCACACGATTCAGAGAGCACACACAGCAGAGCCAGCTGCTCCAGTGCCACACTGGGGCCGTGCTTTCCATCCAGTCGGGGCTGGGACCCTCCATACTGGTCATACTGGGGCCGAAATCCAAAGCCATGGGTGTGTAACATGCAGCACTAACAGTGTGCACATTGCTCTCCTGGTAGGTAAAAAAAATCTTCTGTAGACACTTGTGAGCCCCAGCACGTGACAGGAACTTCTGGTGTCTCTGTCCCTCTCATACAGACAATTAGAGTTTGGTTCATCTCTCGTGTTGCAGCCAAGAATTGTTCTGAGCTATGCTGGAAGGCAGGGATTTGTCACCTGCCCTGACACACAGCAGCCCCAAACCTAGCTTCAATCCTAAAGCCTGATGTGGGAACTGAGTCTTATTGTATGATCTGAAGTAGGATGAGTTCCCTTTTCTAATGAAAGCTGGCTATCCTATCTGAATGGATAGTGATTAAGCACAGCATTCCATGAACTAACTAGTGAAGTGATTTCAAATGGCTTAATTCAAATGGTGAATTATTTAATTCCTAGAAAAATTAGAAATGACTCAGCTGTCTCTATATGCTCAATTACCATCCAAAATTCAGAATAAGATCTTGTTAATGATTTCCTCAAGTCCTTGCTATTTGCATTTAGCAAAGCACTGAAATGTGAGTTGTAATTTGTGATGAGTAGCACTTTATCAAGTTGCTGTGCCTCTGTGCTGCTGCGCTGAATCTTCTCTGATGTGAAGGAGAAGAAAAACAGAGAGTAGGGAGAGGCAGATAACTGGGTGATAAACATGAATAATGCAATGATTTCCCAGTAAAACAACAACAAAAGTAGTAATGACACTTAGTAATTATTGGTAACATGCTAGTAACAAAATACAGTTCTTATATTTTGTTTTATAGCTCATTATGTTCTAATCCAGTATGTTCTGAAAAATGAAATGCACCACAAGAGTAACTGACACAGATTGCATCTTAGGTATATTTGAATTCAGGGTGTGGTTTGGTATGTAGTGATTTAAATATAGAAAATATTTTTTCCAAGTAGCTTAATTGTTGTGGGGAGGAAGCATTAAGAGGATATAGACTTTGCTGAAATATGTCAAGCTTGAAAAGCTAGAGGGGAAAAGTGTCACTTCTTCCTTGAAAGACAAATATGATGGTCACTGTGTGGGTTGCATTACAATCCTTGACCCTGTAACACACTTCTCCTGAGAAAGCTTTTACAGTAACTTTATGTGTGTTTTTGGCTGTGCTGTGAGTAGAAACACTACAGCTGTCCATAAGCTGTTCTCAGATAATCCATCTGCTACAGGAGTATCAAAATCTCCAAATGAGAAAAGCCACACATCTTCCAAACGGGAGGCAACATAACTCTGTTTAACTGCCCTCTGTGGATTATCTCTTACACGATGCCCAGCAGTGCAAGGCTGTCAATCAGTGCTTAAATGGGGACATTAATTAGCTCAGAATAGCTACTCATTTCTGGTTGATTATTGTTTCAAATGGCTTATCTTTAGATAAATTATTCATGAATTATTATGGTGATCCTTTCTTTGGCTCTAAGGAATTTATATTACCTGGTAAGTGACCAATCTTTTGACTTTTCTTCATTAATCACTGTATAGTGTTTTGTATTCCACTATCTCATTTCACCTTTACTTGAAGGAGATGCTGACATATCATTGTAAATAATGATTGCACAGTAAATCCTTTCCACTTAACAGCATTAGCTTAAGCACCTTACAGGATCTGTGCCACCTCACCATGACATTTGAGAGAGAGGAGATAATTTTCTTAATAAGTGGTCTTTAAGTGATAGATTTTCTTGTGTTTCTATTAGTTAGTTATTAGTTCTGTTAGCTTGTGCTATCACTTTAAATTTAACTATGGAAAGAGAAGCATGAATGTTTTCTAGTTTTAATACAATCTTCACATCTGTAAGGTTAAAATTTGCTTAAATATAAAGACCTGTTGTGAATCCATCATTCAGGGTCTAACAGTTCAGCCTGCAGGGAGGAGAAGCTTAGGGAGTGCTCTGTGGTTTGCAATGATCAGAGCATCAGGATCTCTTAGTAAGTGAAGGCCTGGAAGAGTATGAGAAGGAAACTTGTGACACTAGGAAAAGGCTGGGGAGGGGAAATGTGATAGGCAACATTTGAGAAAGTATTAGACATGTGAGTGGTGAATTTCTGCTGTTGGGTGTCACTGAACATAAACTTGTAAAGCTGTGCCCTTTTTGTATGTGAACCTGCTTTTATCCTGATTTTTCTGGTTTGGGAGTTAAAAAGACATAGCTAATTTCCTTACACCAGCAGGAATGAAACGTAGTTTGAGGCAGATGAAGGAATGGCTTGACTCCCAAAGGAAAAAGGAACTGTGCTATAGAGAAGAAATGCCCTCAGAGTATGTGGGGGGATGTGGGAGGTGTGGGCATGGGTTCTTTTGTTATTAATAAAATATTTTTTGACCAGGGATAAATAAGCTGTTGGATAACTGCACAAAATACACATTGCTCTGGCTGGACAGGGTAAATACTCTTCAGTGGAGAGTCAATTCATAGACATCTTGCAAAACACCAGAAAGATGCACAGCATTTTCTTGTAGGTCAACAAACCAAATGAGATTTGGATCCAGTGGGATGGGATTTCAGTTTTGTTTGTTGGTTTGCAGGACAAGTGCACATCTTGACCAAGACCAAGCAGTCACTTGAGCAGTGCTGCCTTCAGGTCACTTGTTAAGGGGGTGCTCTGGGCTCCCCTCCCCAGAGGGTTACACGTTCTGTGGAGAAGCTGTGCTGCCAGAAGAGCTGATTGACTCAATCAGCGATCCTTCCTGGGATGCAGCACTAACTGCTGCTCCTTCTGCCTGGGGAGGTTTGTTGAAACTCCTGCTGACATGCCCACGTGCTGGCAGCCTGTTCAGAACACTGTCACCTACTCAGACAGGTCCAGCTTTGATGAGGATAAACAAAATCCGTGACAGGAGCGGGAAGGCGCTGTCAGACTGACATCAGGACTGCAGTGCATATGAGCTTTTGCATGGAAACCTTGATGTGATTTCTGTTCCAATGGATTTTCTTCCCCTGGGAAATGGTATATCAAAATGTCTTTCACAGCCTTTTGCACAGAAGTTGAAGTCATATTATATGCTTTAAAAGCAATCAGCGCATTTGCAATTGCTTCAAACAAAAAACATATTGCGAGCCTGCTAAAATACAACTTTCTGTCCTTTGGGACTTAATTTGCTTAGAAACAAAACATTCCCCTGAAGATAAATAGCAACAGGAATTGATTCTATTAACTGGAACAACGCTTCCAAATTAATTGAAAAAGATTTCCTAAAACCACTGTAACGCTTCTATCAATTAAAAATATGTCCTGATTGGAAAGTTTGGTGCTGAAGAACTATAGTTACAGCACACTGAAAACTTACTGAATTAACTTTTAATTAAGCTATTTCATATCAAAGTATTTTAATTAAGCTATTTTATATCAGGCTACTTTATATCAAAGACAAATGCAGCATTACTTCAAAGAGTTCACACTGAACATGAAAATCATTAAAACTCAAAGATGTGCCATATGGTTTGGCAGGAACTGGAATACTCAGACATGGGGGCAGCCTGAAGCTTCAGAATTGTGAGTCCACTGGTGTAGAAGGAAAACATGCTGAAGTCTTCAAAGAACATGTATGTTGTTACATGGATATATTTTGTTTTAGTTCATTGGGTAATCCAGTCCTGAGTACTTCAAATGTTAAAATAAATGTGCAAGTGGAAGGACAGTTTATTTGTCCTAACCATGTTGGTAAATAAATTATGGAAGTGTACAATACAAAAATTTTAGATATAATTTCTTGATCTTGGGGAAATCAAGGGTGGAAAAATAAAGGGAAAATATGTTCTTTGAGAACAGATGATTGTGAGAAAGTTCTGTGCACTGGCTTCTGTCCTTCTGAATTCCAGGACATTCTTAGATCCTAGTGCAGTGATTAAAGCCAAAATGGTATTTGTACAGTTGAGGACTGTGCCTTGAATATTCTCCCAAATTCAAAGGATTTTACTCTGTGACTAGATGATAAAGTGCTTGACTTTTGAAATGAGGCAATACAGACTCTACCTTAGAATACATTTAAATCCCTGAGAAATGCACATTAAAATGTGTGCTGGATATTGTCAAAATGAGAGAAAGTTTTATGTAAAGAGAAATAAATAATCACGTACCTTGAAAAACCTCTAAACATGACTCCTGGACATTCAGCATGAGCACTAAATGCTGACAAGTGTTGCAAGTGCAACACAAATGCCATGGGCAAATCCATTTTCTTTCTTTCTCAATTCAGATTTCAAGATGCCTTGTGCAGGTTGGCAAGCATGGATTCCTCTGGTTTTGCTATAGAACAGTCATTTTCTCCAGGAGATGTGAGGGTGGATTTCTGCAATGGTTGAAATTATAAATTAAGAATTTCATTCTGCTTTTAGGCAGGAGCACAGCAGAAAATGCAGAGTAGCTTGGAGTGTTTAACTCTCCTAGCTTGAAAATGCTTTCCAGTTTTTCTGTAGGATAAAAGGATAAAACTAGAATTAATTATTCTGAGGAAACCTATAATGGTTTGGGTTTTTTTACTTCCTGAGTATTAAGAGCAACTTCTTTTTTTTGTGTGCCTTTTTTTCCCCATGCCAGAGTTTGATTTTTTTTGAATATATAATTTGCTCCTACAGTAAAGAAATCATTTGAAATATAGACAAATACACTGAGAAGATGCAAAAGCATGTGATGTGACCAACAGCATTTATCATCTGGCCAGTCCTATGGCAGACCTGTGACTGAGGATAGCATGGCAGTTGAGGGGTCCCAAATAAAAATGATAATAGTCCTCAAAAAGAAAACTGTTTAAGGGACAGAGTTATATGTGCACAGCTTTGCATTTGAAGGTCTTACCTGAAGTCTGCAAAGATAAAAGTGCCAACATACAGAGATTAAAAACAATTTTCCAGGTACTTCTGAGCTGTCTGGAATTTGGAAGGACTGTAGATCCTATGACACACACTGGTCTCAGGAAATATGGGCAATTCAGATAAGCTTTGAATAATCATCAAACATTTTGCTGCTTGCTGCTTATCTTCCATTTCAAACTCTGAAATATTTTAGGCTTATCTGTCACAACAAAAAGGGAAAGGAGTCAAGGTGCTATCATGGTCAAAAAATTGTACAGCCATCAATAATAACAGGTTTCTCAGTGCTCTGAGACATTTCCTGGTACCTGCAGCCTCAGGCTGAGAACTGAAAGTAGGCAGAGGTTTGGGTTGTGTTAATTTAACAAAAGCGTTTAAAAATATCAGCTCTTATCTCTAGAAGTGTTAGTCAGTGTAGAGAAAAGATAAGATTTCAATTAACTGGAGGTAAAATATTGGCTCAATGTGTTTTCCTCCTTGTTTTTGATTGCTTCTTGTTTTCAGGATGGTGAAACATATTTAATAATCATTATCTGAGTATTAAGCAATTATTTTGAAGTCGTGCTGAACTGAACCTTTTTCCCAACAGCTCTGCTTTGACACTTTGTAATAAGGCAATCTGGCCATGTAGACCCAGCTTGGCAGAAGCAAGTGCTGTAATACTTAGTTCTCAGGTAAGTTACAGTGATGTTATTTTTATGATGATTCTTTCTTATATATTCTTAAAAATTCCTGTTCAAAGTAATTATGAAGCATTTTCTTCATTTTATTTATTGGTGTACTTCTCAATTGTAGAGAATATATCCAAGAAAAAGAGTATCAAAAACTCTCTGAGGTATTTATCAGCTTTAAAAAAGCAGTTTAAACAGTTCAATGATATTTATGATAAAATTCTTTTGTGATCAGCGTTTTGGGGTGGGGGGCCTGTTTGTTGGGAATTTTTTGGGAGGGAAAGGGGACTCAGTTTTGTTTTTTCATTGTTTGACCAAAAAGTTTTCCTAAATAACACAACAGGTGTTTGAAACTCCAGTAGTTTACTGGTGCTGATACTTTTCCATGAGTCTGCTTACTGCTGAGACCAGTTTTGCTCATGCTAATTAGGATGGGCTCAAATTGATCAATAATTTGTGACATGCTTTCACTATTCCAAGTCATCTTAGATCATGCTTCCATGATGGCTGTTTTTTCCTTGTGTGCAGCAGAATCACAATTTCCCTAAATCTAAATAAAACCTATTAATCCTCGAAATCAGGCAGCAATATGTAATATAAGTATTTCTACATAAATATATAAATGAAGAACTCATCTGTATGTAATGAGTGTTATGGTGAATACAGTTAAGTTCAATTTGGCTCATAGATATAAGCACATTATTAAAAAATACACTTTTGCTTGCACTTGCTGTGGGAGAGCAGTTGAAATCCCCATGATAAAGACAAACTGCAGTAATTTGTGTGTGATTACTGACAGGATCAGAGAAGTTATGGCAAAAGCTCAAGGGATGAACTGCAACTGAACAGTGATGTTAATCAATGGCCTCCCCTTGCCCTATAAAAAAGGAGAAAACCAAAATGTTTTATGTAAAGTTTAAAGATCATAAAGTAAGAATGTCTGGAAGTTGAACTTCACCCTTTTATTCTCCTTATTGTTATTTATACATTATTATTGTTGCTATTAGGTTAGTCTTTCATCTTTCTCTAGTAAAATAAATAGACCCAAATGCTTCAGTCTTGCAGGTTTTCCAGACCTTCAGTGACATTTGCAGTAGAACCCTCCCAGTTTCTGCAACACTTTTTTTCACTGCAGACCTTGGCCACTATTCCAGTAGCAATTTTATCATGGCAAATAAGGACACAAAGTAGATGTTTTGTCTCTTCAATGTGCAGCAAAACTTCTGCTTAACACCTTTTTCTGCACTGTCATTGTCAGCTTGGGCTCAGAATTCCCAGAGCTCTCTTTGGCATTACTTCTTCCCAGTACCCTTTCCTGTCCCTAAAGAACATGAACTATTTCTTTTATTCTATACAAAACTCTATATTTAGTCAAAACCAAAGATTAATGTTTTCTACTTGTGCCTGGTTTACCATCTAGTAAAGATGGCTTTTCATCATGATTATTCCACTGCATTACCTTTTGTCTCAATCTTTATGTATCTGCAAATATGACAATAACTTAATTTCTTTCTAGTGAGAAAGTCACTCATCAGAGTATTAGTCTGGTTATAATATTCAAACTTGGAGGAACTTCTTAAGTGATGCCTAATTAAAAGTAACATCAGTCTATCGGGTCCTTGAGGGACTCGTGATATCCTAAAGCAAATGTTTAGTTTGAGATCTGTTTTGTCTCCATTGGTTCACTGTATACTCAGATTCCATGCCCAGAGAGTTGTGCTTACAGGGGGGTGGTAGGGGTGTCATTGAGAAAGTTCTTGTGGTATAATGTAAAAGACAACTACCAAAGACTGCAGCTGCTCTCTATTCCAAGCTCATTTCATGACTGAGTCCCCCTTAAATTTAAACATTTATATCTTGTGCAAGGTTTTATCTGTACATGGTTCTTTCAGATGAAATTTATAGCCATTGGCTGCTGTAAGTTACTTATTTCTCTCTAGAAGGTAATCAAAAGCTGTCCAGACTTAATGGAACACTTTAATAACTTTAGGGAAAAAAAGGTTAAAAAAAAGAAATCACATGCAACTTACTACACATGAACTGATAAAACACTGGCTGTAAAATATTTTGCAAATTCAAATTTAGTGACTCCTACATTGTTACAAAAATATTGGATATAATTTATTTATTGAAATTAAATTTTCTTATGATTTAATTCCTCTCGAACTTAACCTATTTTCAGTTTTGTGAAAGTATGATTATACACAGTGCAGATTTATAGTTTTTTATTTAAAATAAGATTAAGTTTGAAGGAAAAAATCCTCTTCTGCATAGTAAAGAGAGGGACTTTAACAGTGGTAAAAGGAATGGGGGTTATTGGGGAAGTGGGTATATTCCAAGATCTAAAGCATGATTATGACTGACCTATATTATTTGCATCAAGAATATTTCACCTCAGCTCTGTTACTTTTTTGTTAGATTTGAGGATTCCTGCCAGTTAAATGTAAAGTCTTCACTGAAAGAGCACCAGTGCTGAATAACAGACCACAAATGTGGTGCCAGCACTTGTTGCACCTGGTCTTGCCAGGATATTCCAAGTGCCACCTTTTATGAATCTGTGTAACTTCACACACTGAGAGTTTACAGCAGTGTAAAGGTCTTTTTTTGGTAGACTAAATAAGTTTTACAGAATTAAATGTCTCTTACTCCCTCACTGTAGCTGAACTCAGATCTCTATTTTGTCCTCTGAAGTTGGTAATGTATTTACCATAACTATAAATCCTGTCAGAAGCTGCTTTGCTTAGAGCCAAAGTGCTCTAAGGAGCACTTGAAAACTGGCAGGGCCCTGGTAAAAGCCAGTGGTGCCTCAAATAGCTGCTGTCTGTGCTCACTCCTTTGCTCTCACCACCTCAGCAGCACGCAGCTGAGGTTAGAAAACACCAGTTTTCTAAAGCTGATTTTAGAAAACACCAGTAAAATAAGGTGTTTAGGGACACGTACAGAGCTCCACCTGCACGATCTCCAAGCCAGGATCAACACCTGTAGTATGGAGATGCAGTGTAGGTGTCTCTCCTTTACACTCTGCTGTGTCATCTGGCTTTGCTGGGCATGCACACAGAGCAAAGCTTTGTATGAAATGAAAATCATTAGGCTGGCACAGGAAAAATGCTTAACTTGTGGCTTAGAAGTAAGGTTTGGAGCAGCTTCCTGATTTATTAATTGCATGCCATTTACTGTCAGTGAGCCAGTCATTCCTGATAGCTATAGTAGCCTGCACAAAATGTTAACCAAGCCCTACAATTCCCTAAATGCTTCAAAACCTCTCCTCAAATGTTCTAGACGTGCACCATGCTGCCTCTCCTGCAGCCATGGCAGCTGCAGGCACCCGTCGGCTCCTGGGGGGACATCTTCTGCCCTTTTCACACAGCTCCTGTTAGAATTTGGGGCTTTATGCTCCTTGTGCCCACCTGAAACCTGCAAATCCACTGAACCTGCTGGGGACAAGGGCACCACAGTCACCTGCACACACCCAGGGCTGGGCCCCAGTGCTGCACCTCTGGCTGACAGGCTTGGTGAGGGGACTCTGACAGTGCAACCTTCTGCTCTCTTGTCCTCTTCTCACTCTAATATCCCCCATGGTTTTGCAAATTTTCATGATTTCAACTCTGCTTTTCTACTCAAGTTCAGCTTTATTCACTGTGTGAGATTTTTAAGGAAATAATAGGAACTGGACATGTCAAAGCATGACTCAGTCCCAGAAAATGACAATAAACCAGGCTGCTGAGCTGTAACTAAGCCTGACTGCCTGGGTGTTTCTTAGATGGCAGAGGAGGATGGGGGTGAGCTGCCTGGGGAACCAGGAAGCCTTAGAAACTTTGCCTGGAATTAAAAAATAATGGAATTATTTGCTAAATCATTGTGTCATTCCTCAATGGCAATGAATGTTACTCTGGGAAGCACTCTTCCTGCATTCTTCACTGGTATACTAAGAAACAAGAGACAGTTTCTGGGATTGTTCTTTATATTATTGATTTATACTTATTTACATAGCTTTTGGGGCTCTGCAGTCAAAAATAGTATTAAAATTGCACTGATAGCATTGGTAACATGAGACTGAACTCACAGTGTTTCAGTAACTGGCTGCCTTCTGCTATAAATGTCCTGACTCCTGTGTGCCCCGGAAATTGAAGGTATTAACTAAAATAGGAAGCTATAAAATAATTGTTTTTGAAAAAAGAAATCCATAAACCTGCACGAGATAATTTCATTTCCTAAGAATGTAGCTTAATTAAAAAAGAGATGTAACAGGTTAAGTGAAACACCGTGAGAACAGAGAAAGACAGCTATAATGGAAATGGAAATTTAATTACCAGTAAAAAGTTTAAGAACATTCTAGATATTTCAAATGTATAAATGAGTAAAGATATGACTCCTCATGAGTGGCAGATATTTCTCTGCAAATGTATTGTTGCAGCAGGTAATTACTGTAAAGTTTCAGCTTGTTCTATACCTATGATTAACAAGCTTCTAAAACATTCCCAGTGGAGAGGGCTGTCAGTACCACTGACATGTATCTTGTTCTTCTATTGCTCTGCAGTTCTTCCAGGGGTAAGATGAAGAGGCCAGAAATTGTAAGCATACTGAAATAGGCTCTGCTTGTCACTCTTTCCTTTACTATAGAACAGGAGCCAGAATTCGATAAATCCAGCCTATTTTTTTTCCTTTTGAGAGAAAACTGTGTCAGGCTATGTGTATTCTTTCTTCTGCATATCCTGAGCCACCATTTCACATTGTTGATGTTATGAAATTTCTTATTAAAAACATTTCAGAAAGGGATTTGCATAATAAAAGTTGTACAGTATAATCATAGATAATATTAGCAGGGCTGTGGAAAATGCCATCTTTTTTTGTCTTTTCATACCTTCCTTTTTAAAGCACAATGAATTGTTGTTCTATCCCACTTCAGAAGATAAATTTGGGGTTATTCTGTACCTTGTACCTTGGTATCTTATTGACTACAGTACATTATGAATCTTACTTGGTAGCACAGTCTGGCGCCCTACCAAGAACAAGCCATTCCCTGCTCCAGTGCATTGCAGTGTCTGCTTGGGATGGAGCAAAAGTCCCTTGACAGATGTCCTGACAAAGCAATAATGAAAAGGTCATACCACATTTCCTGCAGCATTTATCTTGTTGTTTTAGTGGCTGTGTACTGAAAACTAAAGCAAATTACACCTAATTAGGGAGACTAAGTTCTGCAATAAAGTGTCTTTTATCAAAGTTATTACATGTTGTATTTGAAAATCCTAAAACTCCTAAATAGCATCTTGACAACATTCTTATTCAGATCCAGTCTGAAAACGTTTTACCTTTTCTAAAGATCAAGGTCACAAACTCAGCAGTTCTTTTTTTATGGGGCCTTGGGGCCATTTTGAACTATTACTACTTCAGGAATTCTTGATTATGATTGAATACTGAAACAAAAGCACATCATAGACATTCTGAGCAAGTCTTCCCTGACAGCATTGTCAGCATATGGAATAAGAGGTGCCCAATCTTTAGTGACAATTGTGAAAATACTTGTTTATCAATTATTTTTTTTCCCTTGGTAAGTCATAAATAATTAAAGGCTAATTCTAAAGCTACTGTGTGTTTGAGCAAATACACCAATTTTTTTCATTGTTTCTTTTATCATAATCTGATTTTAGAAAACGAAGTAAAACCAATTGATGATGATGAAGAAAGCATTCTGTGTCAGTATAGAAAAGTAATTTGGTTAAGTTTGGAACAGACTTTTGGAAAGGCTGCAGAAGTCTTTCAGCTGACTTAATTAGTTTTGTGAGACCCATGGGCTGTTAATTATAGTGGCAACAGTGTCATCATTATGTCACCAGTAAAATAAGGTGCTTAATTGTGCAGTTACTATGCTGCTTAAAAAAGCCTTATTTGTTTTCCTTTATGTCAGACCTTTTCTGCATAACTGATAGCAACAGTAAACTTTGTTACATTCCAGCTTGCTCCATATTTTAAAATGCTTAGAAAATATGGTCCAAAATCAAGCAGGAGTTACAAGATTACTAAGTTACGAGTCACTAAGATTGTTCCCATCACATTTTCTTCTAAAGGGGAAACATAGATTATGATTAGTACATCTGGGGAGAACCTAGTCACAATAAATCTTATTTTCCTTCTGCTTTATGTAAAAAGTGGAGGAGAGTCAGAACAGAGTGTTCTAATTACACAGACGCAAATACTGGCTCAAAAATATTTTTTTTTTGTAATTAAATAATTGTTTAGTAATGGTAATTGTTCCACTA
This sequence comes from Promerops cafer, assembly GCA_013398275.1. Lineage (NCBI taxonomy): Eukaryota > Metazoa > Chordata > Aves > Passeriformes > Nectariniidae > Promerops > Promerops cafer. Next base: position 736,318 of record VZSE01005940.1, read on the forward strand.
AATGCTTACATTTTTCTTTCCCTCTTTTTTTTCTAATCTGGTGATTTATGTGTGACATACTCAGGTCGATGACCAATCAAAGTTCTTCCTGTGTTCAGGAAGAACACATTTTTTTCACAAAATCCAATCAGAATACACAGACTGAAGGAAGATAAAGGCCTTTCAGTCCAACTCTGTCAATGTCCCTCATAAAAATTACTTTCATATTCATATATGTTCTATACTTGATATAATATACACTTGAATGTGACCCACTTATATCCTGTGAGAATCTTTTTATTACTGAAAAATCTTTCTTCCAACACTGAAAATGACACAGCATCAGGAGTGATGAACTTGGTTTTCATTAAGAAGCAAGAGGGAGTGTAATAATTGAACAAAAATGAAAGCTGGTGAAATGAAGAAAGTGAAATAAATGCAGCTTTGATACAGTCTCTTAATTCCTCTTATTATTCTTGATTAAAAGCATATTTGGTTTATCTACAAAGTTCATTTATTGTTATGTTCTTATAATCTGAAACACAGGATTGAATTATAAATAATTTATATTTGTTTTATTTTATTCCACAAAGATGCTATGGATTTTAGGACTGAATTTTCCAATGCAGGTGAAACTTATGTTCACACCTGTTTTTGTGGGTTTGATCTACTCCCTTGACTTTATTTCCCGAAGTTTTTCTTCATATTGTGGTTCCATCTTTGAGCTAAACACTGAGATGTCCTGTTGGGGGCAGGGGAGAAGGGCTGATCTGGAGAGCAAGAGCTGCCAAGAAACGATGTGAGAGTAACTCTGTGTGGCTGGAACAAGCAAAACTGTCTGACAGCACCTGCAGAAACTCTAGTGCTGCTGGAGATGATGATGCTGACCATGATCCAGACTGAAGAGCAGCCAGGGTACTACAAAAAGACTTTTGAGACAATGTAGAAATACCTTGAAAAGAAATACCAAAGATATTGTGCGGTACCCACCTTGTGGGAGAGGAAAAAGAAGTAATTCCAAAGAAATTCTTCCCCCTCAGACATCACTTATTTGACTTGCCTTTTCTGAAAAGTCATAATTTTCATCATTGTAGCTTCTACATAGTCTCATCCTAGAGGAAGAAGCATGAGGGTTATAAAAATGACTGAAGACAGAATAGATATTATAGTAATGACTTAAGACAGAAGGTATAAATAATAGGTGAAGTATAAATAATTATATTTATTTTTTTTTCTCTGACATAGCAAACTAGGGACTAGATTCTTAGTAAAGAAATTGTTTAATGCAGACTCATTTTGTTCAGTTGAGGATGTAACCTCATCTACCTCAGTGCTGTTCTGAGACAGGCTCTTGACATTCTTCCAGTTCTCAAATTACAGGTGTTGTGCTCTACTGAGTTACAAACAATTGAAGAAACAAATCATGTAATGGTATGGAGGCCTATTACACATCAAGATGAATTACAAAAGCAAATCATGGCACCAGAGTGATAAAGGATTAGGATTTTATGTGCTGCTAGTGTTGAACTACAATTATCTTAGCCAAGAACGAGTAATTATTCAAAATAAAACACAATTTGCTGTCAATGCAGACTGCAGGATATATGGGGTGTAAAATGATGTAAAATAGTTTGGCTCAAAGGCTAAGTTTTCAGAATCAGTGTGACCTTTTCATGTCCCTCAGTTATCAGTCTGTTCCTATAGCATGTATAATTTTTTCAGGCACTTTAAAAACGAGTCTGCAGAGACAGAAACTGTATTGAAATTTTACTCTAAGCCTCTCTAGTATCAACGCTCATGTTTTTTTCTGTCATGCAATTTTGTTTGGTTGTTTGTTTTTTTGGTTGGGTTCTTTTTGTGTGTTATGCTGTCCTGTGAATTAGGGGTCAGTGACCTTGACAACCCCATGTTTGGATGTTCCTGGTGGACACTAATAGAGGGATACTACTGCAGGTACTGGGCACTAAAAATTTTCCTTGAGAACTTGAATGGAGCTGTCAGGGCGCTGTGAATTTGTCCTTTTTAGAACAACAAAAGCGAAACTCTGTACAGAGCACAAATAATTTCTCTCTCTCTAGGTGTGGCGTTGTCAGTAGAAGCAGTGATCCCCTGGATTTGTGCTGGACCAGAACACCTCAGTGTAAGATGAGGGGCTTCTGTAAACTTGGGGTCTCCAGAAGTGTGAGGTGCAACGTGTCCTGGCCCAGGCACTGCCATTACAAATTCCTCTCTGGTCAAAACCCCAATGAATCTAACTCACATGTCACCACCTGAGCTCCCTGACAGCTGCAGGGGTACCCTTTACCTTGATATTTTTTTTTAGGCATGAGAATTAGAGATTATCACCAAAAGAATAAAAGGTAAATCAAGTGGTTCTCAGAATTCTTAGGAAGACTAGGCATCCACTAAGGCAAAAATATAAGGAGATATATTGAAATTCTGCCTTAAGATTATCAAATCATCTTGATAGGTTCATGATAAAGGTACCAAGAGTTCTTTTCTTTCTCAGTGAATTTCATATTGGGAGTGGATGGAATTTACATCTGGTACCTAACTGCAGCATATCCTAGAGACACTGAGTGTCAGGGCACTACTGTAGTGTTACTCCATGACAGCAGGTAACAGAGTATTTCTGAAGTGGCATTCTCATGACATGTAATTTGATAAAGGGTTCATTAACAATTTTCACTTTTGTTACATAATGTCATTTCATTTTAGTTGTATAATGCATTTCAAAAGTTGTTACATTCTCTGTATTTCCATTCTCTAATCAATTCATCCTCTACAGTTTTTAAAATACAAGAAAAAACTTCTTTTCACTGCTAAAACACAGCTACTGGCTTGGCATTTTCCTCACTACTAATGTGACCTTACTTTACAGTTGATGGAATTTAAGAACAAACAAGTATGTTAAAGCTATCTAAACTTATCACCAAATATCCATATCTGTTTAATTTATCCTTGGATTGTGCATATTTGAAGAATATGCATATTGCATATTCTTCAGCTGCAATGAACATAAATCCTGTGACTGAACTAAATAATCCTCTTGTTATTGTGTGATTTGGGTATCCTACTCATGCACATCAGTGACATGACTAATATAAATATTATTTTAACAGAATAAAAGTCTAAGGAAGATTCACTATATAAGAACTTAGTCTGGACAGGTTTCTTTTTTTAAATTATACTTTAATGGCTTTTTTATTGTTCATATTTTTCAAAGTGGATGATTAAAACTGAAAGCACCTGTGATGACTGTACAAGAAAAAGCCCTCAAATTTCTAAGGTGATATTTGTTTTTTTTGCCTAATGAGAAAAAAAAGTTGTATAGAATAAATTTACTGCTTAGTGTTATACCATCTAGAACAATATTCTATGGCAGGAGTTCCAGTAGCTCATCAGAGAAAAGGGAACTCTTTGGGGCATATGAAACTTATGAAATGTTGATGTTCCCACAGCCACAGTGAATCGGAGCTGGGGCTGGGCCCAGCTGTCAAGCTTGTGTTAATATTCACTGAACACAGAAACAGCTTTAGTTTCAAAACCAAAGAGTAATAAATTGTTCATACTGTAGCTGTCACTGTGAGTGGTGTCTCCAAACGGAGCAGCCTCTCATTAAGGGAAATGTCTGTGAGAGCTTAAACTACATTTACAATAATGGATACAGCACTTCATTCCATTCCTGTGGATAGGTGTGGGCATTGAATATCTTGGATTTTTTGCAGTGATTTAAACACAGCTATGCTGACAGCAGAAAAGTGTTAGTATGAAGTCTGGAAGGGATTAAGGCTTATTATTACTAATCTAATCTATTTTAATGAAATTCAGATTGGCTGTTGTATTGTTAGAACCTTTTCATCTGCTAATATATGGAAGAAGGAGTACAGATCAGTCTTCCTGTTCAGAAATTATGAGTGATCAAAACAGTTTCAAATGGGTCTTTCCTCCCCTCCTTCATCATGCAAATGGGTTCTGGGTACATAGATGGATGAAAATGCAGAGTACCCTCGTCTCATTCTAATGCTTCCTGACCAGAATATTTATGTGCAGGGCTGATTTGTAAGTTACCCTTTTTTTATGTCATATGACAATTTATGGCCTTGTCTCAAAACAGACATTTTAGCAAAAAGAGCTCTTTGCTTTCTCAGATGTTCTTTGGTATATCAGGCCATGGTGCCAGTTGTGTTTCAGACGTGCTGGATTACAGTGGAACTCCTGTGAAGTACCTGTGCCATTCCCATGAACACCACATGAATTCTTAATAATCTGCAGGTTGTACGGAATACTGATTTCGTTATTAAGACAAATATAACTATATTCCATCTTTGTGATCAGGGCGTCTGTGTGAGTAGAAAAGTGGGCATTTCCTTGACAGAAACAGTTGGAGAACTTGTAAAATCACAAAGCAGCACCTGTAAGGAAGAAGGAGACAGATCCACTAAGCAGCTGGGGGGAAATGAAAAAATGCAGGCTTGCCACTGGTATATTGCATGTGTGTGTCTGTGGGTAATAGAATGAGTTATGGAATATCATGCTAAAATGTAAAAATGCCATCCCTAAAAAATTTTCAGGACCAGAGAGCTTGTCATTTATTTGAACATTGCAAGGTACCTTTGCACATTAGTGCAGGGTACCTAGAATAAAATGAGGAAAAGAACAATTAGTCTTTCCTAGTTTTTGAATTATGTTGCTAGTAAATATTTTTCCAGGACAATTGTGAGGGAAAAGAATGGAAGCTTCTTGTTGAGTGAGTCAGGGCACTAGGTGGAGGAAAGGAAATACAGTCAGTGTTAGTCAGCATTATGTGGTACCAAGTGGGTGGAATTTTGGCTGTGCTGAAAAGCTTGGACACTTCCTATTAATTTCTTTCATTCTTGGTGTTTGTTTCATAAACCAAAGCTCCCTGGTACACCTGCCCTACAGTAGAAGGCTTATCAGTGACTGAAACCCCACTCTGCTGACACCTTGTCCTTCTCCAAGCAAGTGTGACCAAAAAAGCCAGTAAAGGCATTTTCACTGAAAAACATCTCAGTGAAACTGTAAAAATATTATCTTGTTAGTATGTTTTCTCCTTAATCTATAAATTCTCTTAACGTTTTCCTACAGACAAGAAAGAAACAATGTCCAAGGAAACACTAACCTCTTTTTAATTTTTTTAAAAATTCTTTTTGAAGAAAAATTTCTTTTTAATGCTTGCCTTAGATCTGGTTCAAAGCTGTGTTTGAAATACCAGCAACTCAAACATATATCTGAACTCTTTGACTCACCCAGTAAGAGAACTTCTTCCCACCTCTCCCCAAAGGTCAAAAGTTCAGCTTTCCTTATTACTGTGAAAAGATTGTTAATGATTCTTATTGAGGACTTCACTGTTCAATATTGAAATAACTTCAGTACTGGATTTATCAGGATATACTTGCACTGTTAACAGGAGCAAGTGTTATGCACATTTATCTACTGCATAGATAAAAATGAGTAATTTACACAGTGCCATGGTTTGTGATTTTCAGTTAAACATAATACAGTTTAAAAATACCCACAGAAACTCAGAATTGTTATAGCTCCATAGGCATTTAAATTTATAGACTGTTTTACATTGATAGCCTATTTATTGCTGGAAGGGGTGTTACTGTATAGCATATTTGCTGTCTCTAATTAGGATTTTCCAGAGTTTTGGGGGGTTTTTTTCTCCATGATTTTAAGAGGGCAAATCTTTTCAGAAGTGCAGCAGATTTATCCTCTGAAAATTCAGGAATTTTTGTTTAACTTGTTTGAAAATCTTGACCTAAATGTATGGAGGTATTTTGTACCTTACTGTTGTATACCTGACCATAACAAAGTAGCACCAACCTAGAACATCAGATGAAGTAGGAATGCTCTTAATCGTGAAGATATATTGATGATTCTCCTCTTCTTTGGTTTTGCTCTTAATCACTTTTATCAGACCTGGCAATTCCTACTGCTTAGGTTGTAATATTTCCAAGAAACTCGCTTTTAAAAAAAAAAAGTGTAAAAATAAATTCAACTTTTTAATGATTTGTAAGCTTATATAAATGACAAGTTTAAAAAAGAGCTTGATGTATTCGGATACATCCAATACTCAAGGCTAGCATTAAGTGTTCTCTGCAAATCTCATTATATATAGCTGATGAGTGTAATTAACATATTAATTTATATGCAGATAACCATCTAAATGCCAAAGCATTTTTATACAGCAAGTTCTTTTCTACTCTCGAATTGGTATTGGGGAAAAAATGTGAAAGAAACTTGGTGGAGTCAGAATGGGATGCATGGAGACTGTCCATCTAATGAATAACACTTTTTTGACTGTTCTTAGTAGATGCACTTTCAGTTGTCTCAGTTTTCAGGCTGCTCTGTAGAAAAAAATGCCAATTTAAAAAAAGAAAGAAATTGTGCTTGGAATCTTTTCGTCAATTCTTCAAACAAAAACCACACTTCTCTCAGATATTAGCAGACTTATTTTTGTGTTTGAATAAGGCATTGATGTTTGTTCTTACCTCAACCATTCTGTGATTCTCCAGTATTATCTCTAAATACCCTTTAAAAGTAATCCCCTAAAGCCTGGAAATCTCTCTCCAGTCTCGTACTGTAATGGCAAGTGAGGAGCAAAACGTGAATCTGGAAGTGCGTTTGGGTTATGTTTATTTCCTAAATTAAATACTACATTATCTGCTGCTTTCCTTAGAGCTTGTTCTGAAAAGTGGCATCCAGGAGCTGCATGTAACCTTTTTGGGAAGTAGATTGGGAGTGTCTGCCAAATCTGTGTGGTCCAGCTAATTCCAGTGCAAACGGCACCTCTCAGGAATGTATTCCTGGCCGTGGAGTCTGGCATAGCTGACAATACTTCAGCCTTTTACAAACAAACCAACTACATGAGAGTTATATCAATCTGCTTTGATTTTCTTTAGCATAAACAAGAGACAGCAGAGCATCAACAATCAATGAGAAACTGGGACGAAAAGCTTTTGCATTTTTGTGTTAACCGGCGTACGGAAGTTCTGTCATGGGAGGTGAGAGAAAGCACTGGTGAAGAAAATGAAGATTTTGTAAGAGAATTAGTTGTCCTAGTTCCTGAACAAACACCCTTTCTCTCAGAAAATTGATGATCACAGTGAGCCAGAACCATTTCCCAGGGTTACCTGTTATGTGGGTTATTCAGAATCAACTTATTACTGAACTTACTGTACTACTTTTGGCATTTCTTGGCTGGTTGCTTAGTTATTTTTTCCCTCATCTTTACTACACTGAGTCTGAAATGCAGTATTTTGTTCCATCTCAGTAAGTATTTTCCAAAAGCATTTAGTGGATAATATCAAAGAATAAGTAAGTTTGAGCTGCTCGGAGAGCTAATCATTAGCTGCTCCCGAGAGTTCCCAAATGGAAAAGTAATTTGCATTAGAAAGAGAAGATCCAATCATAAAAGTTATGTAATCCAATTATAAACACTTTGTGATTCTGGAGTTCATGGACTGTTTGGCTTATTTACTAATGAGCCTAATTAAAAAGATCCCTGAAGCCAAAAATAATGGGGATGACAACTGTTAAAACACCATACAGTTGCCAAAAAGAAGTGTTAAGCTCTGCTGCAAGTCTCCAGTTCTGGAAATAGTCCTGATTTTTAGGATCTACTATTCCAGAAGGAGAGTACTTGTACAATTATGCATCCAGTCTTTATTTCCAAAAGTTTGGAGTTACTGTGATTAAAGACAAATGACAGCAATTTTTTGCTGTCTTGAATTAACTAAATCAAATGGGTGACTTCATAACTTTGTGACTCCTGACTCTTTAGCCCTTTATGGTTATTAATTCTTCCCCATCAGCATAGTTATATACCTTGGAATTTTCAATATTTTTTTTTCACTCTTTTTGACCAGCACAACCACAGCTAGAATCTTTCAACCACAGCTAGAATTTTTACTATTAAGATCAGGAGATATTTTTGTTAATTTGGTTAAGGGAAATTTCCATCATTAAGCAGTGAAATTTCATTTTTCCAGTTTTTTTACAGAGAAAAGATTATATACTCTCTCTCTCTCTCTCTCTGATACGTAGATTTGTCAATCTTACCCACAGACTGAATAATCTGGGGTTTTCACTCTCAATTCCAGAAAATAAGAGTTTAAGTAGCAAATTGTCAGAGTCAGAATTGAGATCACTATGTGGAATAGCAACAAATAAGTTATAGCTGAGTTGCTTAATGACCCTAAGAAAATTACTAAATGTTTGAAAACTACGGATGCAGTTTCATTTCTAGTGTTAAGAATCCTATGAATTCCTAAATGTTAGGACTAAAAAATAGTTATCAATAGTTTAGAAACTGCCTTAGGCAGGGCTGGATATAGCCTTGGGCAAAGAAAAAGAATATTTTCTCCAAAGAGTCTGCTGTAGCAAAAAAAGAATAGTGGATGGTTTTATCTGACTCTGCTCATTTTATTCTTTCACTGTATCTGAAGAAGCTGTGGTGCCTGCAGTCTCACTAATTTAAGGTTTTTTTCTATTCCTACCAAATCTTATCATGGAATAGGACTGAAAAAAAAATGTGGAAAATGTTGTATTCATTAAGTGGATATGTTAAAAAGCTGACATATTTAACTTGTCATTCCAAATAAATTTAGGGTTAAAGGAATGAACTAAAATACCGGAAAGTGTATAATGATGTTGTATGTATGACAGTAAAAGCACCAAGTTACTGAAAGCAAACATTTCAAGATACTATTTTGGTTAATTATTTTATTTTATTTTATTTTATTTTTTATTTTTTTATCTTTTATTATTTTCCTTTAAATTGCCATGAATTCAGTTTGGTGAATTGATTTGTATGATTTATGGGTCTGCAGGATCTACGAGAAAACTCTGGCTTTATGTACAAATCATCCTCCAGCCTGAATTATGAAACACCACTGAATACTGGGCTCATGACTTAGTCTGACATGGCATTGCTGCCCTTTTTTTAATGTACTTGCCATTCTATCCAGAATAATACTGAGAGAAGAAAAGCACTTTATTTCACTGTGCTAAATGCAAATAGATTTTTACCTTATCACTGTCTGTTGAGAAATTAGAACATAGTTCTATATAATCAAGCAGAGAGTTGGTAAATTTCTGAAATGTTTATTATTTCCTCTGAATATATATTTCAACTCTTTTTTCTATAAAGGATCAGAGCAAGTTGGATGAATTTCATACAACTGCAGAGTTGTCCCAATGTACACGCTTAGAGAAACCTTACAATTTATTAATGTTCTAGAAATGTTTGTATAAAGCTTATTTCTTCCTGAAATACTGCTAGAGCAAGAAAAAAGTAATCCTCTTAGGTAACAATGTGCATTTGAATGGATTTCACAGGAAAACTGAGTGATATAATTGTATAACTAAGTGACAGAGGTAATATACTTTTTTAAAGATATATTCAAATTGCCATACTCTACATTTGGGGGATTTCTGCAAGGTGTCTTCAGAGGGGCTTTGGCAATGACATACACTTTTACAACGGGGACGTTTGCCATTCATTACAAGCTGTAATATGAAGACAAAACTTCTCTAGCAGAAACTTTGGATGAAGTTACACTCCTTATTAGTAGAATTGGATTACTTGAGCAGCATTCTGTCAAGATGCTCAGTATGTGGTGCTGGGCACTCAGAGCCAGCTGGGTCTGCTTTTGGCGCGGCGCCGTGGCTTTCCTTGGGGCGGGATTCTTTGCAGGCTCCCTGCTGATGGCACCTGTGCTGGGAGCTCTGTGCCATTCTGCTCTCAGAGCACTCAGACCTGAGCCAGGGCAAGTCACTGCTCCCTAAGGTGCAAAGCACCACTCATCTCACTGCTCATGATTTCCATCAGTGCTGGGGGAGCTGGAACTGTAAACTCTGTTGGTGAAGGATACCAAGCTCCCGAGATGAAGCTCCAGCCTTTATAACCAGGACGGAGCAGCAGTATGGAATGAGCCTGCTGAGTGCTTGTGCAATATAGAGCTCCACAGTGGAATGCATCTTACAGGCATTATAAATCAATTTGGGCAATGGAAAACAAGCTACAGGCAGCTGCTGTTTGGAATTTATGTCTTTTTTATTCTTTTTGTTGCTCTCTTTACAAACAGAATGGGAAAGTCAGAAAAACACATTATGTCAAGAAAATAAAACCAAGGGCCTGCAGGGCAGTCATAAATGTGTTTAAATAACCATCTCAAGTGTTTGTGATTAGTAGAAATAAGTAGAAAAATAGATCGTTCTTAGTCTATGAATGCACTTAAATCAAACAAAACTTGTAATCAATCAATATAGCCATTAGTTTTCTGATCCTTGTGTCATTAATACCAGTGAATTGGAAAAACTATTGACAGACCCTAATTCTGGCTTTACACTGTGACAGATTCTGTGCCTTTTACTTATGAGCTTTACCATCAGTCTGCAACTTGTGACCCAACTGAATTTTCTTCAGAATTTACAGTACTCAGATGTTTGGTATTGCTGCTTCTCATTCACGTCATGTGAAACAGAACTATGTACAAACACAGACTTTATTTCATCTACTGGCTTCACCTTCCCAAGAAAAGTTTACATTGTTACAAAATTCAAGTGTGAAATATATATCTGTAGATTATAATTTCTCTTTTCAAGGAGAAATAAATTATTGTATTACAGTAGCTGGCTGTATAAGATTCTACATGGTGAGAGGAGGCAAAATGTGCATAACTAACTGAAGAGGAAAGAGGAAAGATAAATTAGGGACCAGAACAGGTTTATTTCTTCTCTTAAATGTTCCTAAGTGTCTCTAACATAATATATGCTTTGTTGCATAATTTTTTAAGCATTTTCTGGATGCAGACACTTGATACAAATAGCACATGGTAGAGGAGGGTCTTTAATTCCGGGATTAAGTTCTAAATCCTACTTATTCCAAGAAGGTAGAGCACACAGATACTAACTAAGCAAACAAGGGAGTAGGAAATTAGAAAGAACAGTTTTACAAGATTTCAATTATGAAAGGTACATGTGAATAGATTTCACCACATGTACTTCTGCATAAATGCTCCATTCCTACAGGCTGTTCTTGAATGACTGAATTTAACTGTGCATTGAAACAAGCACAGTGATAAAATCATCATCTTGATAGGAATGCTTGATCAAATAGTTCCAAAATAGATGTTTTGTTGAACCTTTATGGTGGATTTTACCGTTCATGATGGGCATGATATATCAAAACAGAGAGTCAGATCAGAGAGTTAAGGTGACTCTTCCAGCAGCACCACAGAGTCTCTGTGGATTTAAATGTAATATCCAGTTCCAGAGAGAATCACATCAGGTCTGTACTCTCTCCATGCAATGATGGTAAGGGAGAAAGAACATGAAACACAAAAGATTAAGAAGACTGTGAAGTACAGTAATAGCAGGAAGCTTCAACTGACTTCATAAATTTTGAATAAATGTCATATCAGGACAGAATGCTTGCTTCTGACATATCTAGAATTTGAGTCAGTCCTTTTTGAAGAAATCAGTCAAGAAATCTTCAAAAGTAGATGTAGCACTCAATAATTTAGTCTGATTCAAGATGTACTAGAGATCATAATGGACCTTCATTTAACTTCTCTATGTGAGAATGGCATCCAGGAAATTTCATTCCTAAAGCATTTTTAAGACAAGAAACTGCTTAAAGGAAAAGGGGAAGAAAGAGATAAAAGGTTAACCTGGTTAACCGGGTTGATGATTCTATATGTCAAAGAGCTGTTTTAGAGTAATATATTTGACATTATATTGGAGTTAATGTGTACCTCAATTCAGCAAAAAATGCTAGAGGGGTGACAGGCCAGCAAAACTCATCCAGCAGCTTAAGGAGAATTTTAAGGCCAAGCTTAGAGAGTGAAAATCATTTGTGGAAAATAAGAACAGAAAATTGCATCAAGTCCATCAGGTTCAACAGTCCCAACAGATGAATTGAACACTAATTTTGAGTTTGAAGATGTTAAAATCATAACATTTTATAACAGCAAGTGTTCTAAACAGCAGGGGCTCTGCTTGAGATTTGTGGTGCACGCAAACAAACACAATGCATGACATATTTAATGTAGTAACCTATGCTACATGAGAGATATGATTTGTTACATATTACCTGTTATATGTTAGATACATAATATATTGCAATTATGTTATAAATATGCTGTATAAAATACAGCATATATATATATGTAAACATATAGCATGTTACAGCTATATAAAGCATATATGTAATATATCTAGCAGATCCACTGCATTTAATTCTATATTATACATTCTAAATTGTCTCTTACAATGCTAATGATAGAAGCCTGTGGCAAGTCCACACAGTGTCTGTGCTTAGTCTTGATTGAACTGTTCTGACCCATCAAGGGCTTTTCAGCTTTGGATCTCATCTATACCTTTTTTATATTAATAACTTTTCACTTATGTGAGTATGGAATCAGATTATTTATAAGAAAATTGAGAGATTCCATTTCTAGAGGATAACCTGGATTTTTTCATTCTTTGTCATAGAATTTTATACCTTAAGCTAAAGAAGATCCTATTCAATGCCAGTATATCACCCCATATTTGTTTTACAGGCATCTTTCCATTCTCTGTGTGCTATATAAACATAATGTCACGGGGTGCAAATAAAAATCAAAGGAACAGATATGTACAATAGTGGGGAGATAATATTTACAGTCGTGGGAGGGATTGCTTGGAACTTCTCCAGAAAGTACTACAGTCTTCAGTCATTGTTTTTAAAAAAACCCAACTCTTGTTGCATAGTTTTGTTACTCTTCAACCCCACCAAAATCAGCTTTTTTAATGTATTATTAAGATTTTGCATTCAATGACAACCAATACAATTGTTTGAGAAGAGATGAGCTGAAGGAGAGAGGATGAAGAGAGAATGAGAATGAAGAACAACAAGAATTTTTATCTCAGAGAATGATTTGTGAGGTAACATTACGAAGATAAATACATGCAATCTGAATAAGTGATGTCTGAGAAAAGCAACAAGCTGAGAGCAAGGGTGAACACTTGGATAAGATGAAACATATTCACAAGAAATGTAATGGCATAATAGAGTGATGGCAGGCAGTGGAATTTTAGTCTGGCTCTTATTGTATTTCTTTGCACACCTCTTTGATAGAATAAAAAATGATGGCTTGATTTAGCAATCTCAGTGAGTTCAAGTTGGCAAAGTAATGACCTGCTTTTGTTGGCGGCTGAGTTTAGAATGAGTTCTCTAAGTAGTTCCAGAACCTTGGGGTTTTTTCAATTTTTATTGCTCTATTTCTTCCCACATGTTAGAAACTCCCCACCTGTTATATATTCTTCCCTATGAAGAAAGTAGTTTTCAAAATAATTGGCTCACGAAAAATAAGTTTGAAGAATTTGAAAATATTAGTATTTCATTTTAAGATGTCAGTTTTAATTTTTAGAAAGATCTGTAAAATTTCTGGTTCATATTCCTTTAGAGTGAAGATGGATGGCCACAGGAGACAGTGATAACAGCTCAGCTTGGCTTTTTTAGAAAGTATAATACCAGTTGATTTTTATACCCTGTTTCTTGCACAAGCCTGATAAGCCCAAAAATACTAAAAAATTGATTTAAAAAAAAACAAAACAATCTGAATCTGTTAGAGCAGGTCCAGAGGAGGCCACAAAGATGCTCAGAGGGCTGGAGCTCCTCTCCTACAGAGACCAGCTGTGGTTGTTCACCCTGAGGAAGAGAAGGCTCTGGGGACTCCTCAATTACTTCATTTCTTCCAGTACTTAAGGGGGAAAGTGACTTTTGACGTGGGCAGGCAATGACAGGACAAGGCAGAGTGGTTTCAAACTAAAAGCAGAGAAGTTCAGATTAGATGTTGGGAAGAAGTTCTTAACTCAGAGGGTGGTGAGGCCCTGGCACAGGGTGCCCAGGGAAGCTGTGGATAACCCAGCCCTGGAAGTGTCCACGGCCAGGTGGGATGGGGCTCTGAGCAACCTGGGATAGTGGAAAGTGTCCCTGCCCATGGAGGAATGGTCTGTTGGAATGAGATGATCCTTAAGGTCCCTTCCAACACAGGCCTTTATATGATTTGTGCACTGAGAATTGTGACAAAGTGAAAAATTGACTTTTAATCCTGGAAGTAACATGAAGAGAAACTTGCTCAGCATTTCTGTATATGCATAGGGTTTTGTGAGTAAAATCAAAATGGAACAAAAAAGTTTCTTTGGAATATTTGCCTTCCGTTTTTCAGTGAGATTGAGCACTATTATCTAGAAAATCTCTCTCCTCAAAAGCTTTTGTCTGTGGTCAATTTACTTTTATTTAATTATGCTTAGACACATCCTCATAAGGCCATCGTAGAGTTTAAGTCACTGTTTGCATATGCAGAGTGATACCTGAATGGGAATTAGCATGAGTATGCGAAATACTATTATCATACTTTCTAGTATTCTTCTTAGGGTTGGAGTTAGCATCTATTCAATTAGTTTCAGTATCCCTTGAGAAAAATCAGTCTGCTGGGATTTTTTTCCTACTTGTTGCAGGCTGTAAGTAGTCCTTTGCTGTCAGTTGTAGTCTAATTTTTCCAATACCTTTTGTCATTTACCTAGGAGCTGCTGGAATTTAAAATTATTATTGCAGTTGTTTTCAAAAACAATTAGGTGTCAGGTTCATTGCCAAATTTGTAATTGGATCAAAGATGCTCCATTTAGTGTATTTTAACTACGGAGCATCATGCACTGCTGAGGAAGTGTGGGGAAGAGTTGCTCATAATTTATTCTACATTTTGTTTGAAACATAAAATACTAAACCAACTGAACCACAAGCCTTAGGTGGATAGATTTCTCTGCTTGTGGTATTTACAGCTTGGGTAAATTAGGTGTACATAATAACCAGCTGTCGACCTCCAGATGTAGTACAGTCAGGCTGCGTAAATTCTGCAGTCCCAGACACTGTGACTTTCCCTGATGCAGGGCTTGGAGGGCTGCTCTAAATAATTTCATACTGTGTAACCTAATTTCATGCCAGTTTTGTTTTTATTTTTATTTTTTCTAGTAATTTAATGAAAAGCATGTATGAGTAGCAAAGTCTGATTGCAGTGAAACTGTCAGAGCTCTACTGTTTTAGAACAGGGAGGCAGAAGAAACCCAAGAATGTGACATTTCAACTGCAATGCTTGCAGCACATGACAGAAAATTAATGAGTGAGGAGTCCTCACTTTTAGGAAAATGCTTGGATGTAGCTCCAATATTACAGCACCAGTAACACAGTCTGGGCTGTTCTTCTCCCTTTAATTTTGCTGCTCAGGGTAATGGTGGCGTAATTAATTTCAGTGAAGCTGGTGAATAAATTGGATTATTTGACTGACTATCAAAACAGCTGTTATTTCTCTAATGAGAAGGTTTCAAAAGTCTGATTTCTGAATAGGTCAAAAATCCCTTAATATGCCACTCATGGGTTTCTATATGTTCTCTGGCAGAAGATTATTTCCTTGTGGTGTCATACTCCCTACACTCTGTTCTCCTATGAACTCATTTTCNCACCTTTCACACTGTTCTCCTATGACACCACATTTCCTTGTGGTGTCATACACTGTTCTCCTATGAACTCATTTTCCCATTATTATTGTTCATTAATTTTCAAGATTTTCATATCGTTCAGACCTGATGTAGTCTAATTTGGACCTCACTTGTCATTTAATCATGAAGATTTTTGGGCTTCTTTCTCTTCCTCCTCTCTAGACACCTTTCATACTTTTGATTTCTCTCCTACTTCTTACAAAAAAGGCTTGTCATATAAAAGGTATTTTATCTTAAGTTCTGGTTAGACTTTAAAACATAAATTAAATACCTTTATTAAAAACTAATTACTACATGACCTGCTAGTGCTTAATAAAAGACTGCCCAGAACATTTGTCCTCACCTTGTGCTTCCAAATTTCTTACTACATTCAGATACAGTATTTCTTAGTCTAAAACAGCTGTATTGCATCTCTGATTCACTTCCCAAGTAACCAAGTTAGGATTGTGTTCATTCATCTTCATGTCTTAGCCACTTTACATTTATTACTGTTTTTCAAATCTGTCTGTAGTTTGTTGTGGAAATAGATGAAGAATTAATTACTGATTTTTAACTGCCCTATTATGCTGTAATGTCTCCAGGTTCTCAAAGAAAGGGGTTTGCTTCTATGAGTCCCACTTCTCTCAAATGTTTAATTTGACGTGTCACTCTTCGTATTTTGCTCCACAGTTTTTCTAGAGAACTTGTGATCAAGCCTGACCTTTCAGAATTTTGAAGTAAAACATGAGTATAGATTCCAACTGGTTGTCACTTAGCATGATACTAAAACATTGCAGGGAAAAAATTACAGTATGCATTCTAGAAATCTCTTAAAACCTGCTTTTATTGTAAATGCTTTTGATTTCACTGAGCTGTGGCCCTGCAGTGGCTGTATTGCAGAAGCAAACCAGTACTAATCTATTTTTACACGAGCCTATACAGAGTTTACAGTATAAAACTGAGTGAATTCTTAGACTCTTGAGCTGAAACAAAGGATAAGCCAGTGCTGGCAGAGTGTAACCTCACAGCCCACAGTGCTGCAGTTTCATTGTCAGAGTTGGAAAGATGAGGTGGATCTGAGTACATTTGCATGAATTCCTTTGGTTTGCATCATGTACATGAGGTAGAGTTCCTCATTACCTTCTGGAATGATGCAAATTGTTCCATGCTTAATTCTCTCTGACAAATGGCTCTTCATAACCCCTACAAGTTTCACATTTGAATCCATCATCATCCACAATTGAATCCATCATAATTCTGTATAAGCTGAAGGAGTTCCAGAAGCATTTGATGTACCAGATGCAGTTGGAGTTTCCTGACAGAAATTTACTGATGTAGCTTCAGTTACCAGCTTGAAATGCAAGGTATTACTCTTAAGTATTTTGTGCTTTTCTTTCAGACATTTCTATGCGTTAACAGAAAATTGATTAACAGCTTGCATGCACAGGTAACTATGCATACTGGAATGAATTAAATGTAATTATATACATGATGATGTGGTAATAAGTAACCAGTGAGTCTGAAGCTGCTCTGTACTGGACACTCCCTGGGTTTCTTCCATCTAAGGAACCTGGCTCAGTTACCCACATTTTGTAACAATCCAGATTCATAGCTCATGTTCTTCTCTAGGTGAAACAGCAAGCACAAAGCTTCTGCAGAGCTGTAGTAGAAAGCTGTGCCACTTGTTGGTGTTTCACATTCTTCCCTGTTCTTAGGTATCCTTGGGTGAACTCATTTCACATTCATTAACCTCTGCCACTGTTCCAATCCAAGGCATTATATCTTCATGTAATAAGGGACTATTGATTCTTTTTCCCAGTCTAATGAAATAGCACAGATGAAAAAATATTGTCCCTGTTTCACAATGCTTAAAATTGTATTAGAGATGGATTTCAGTAAGCAGCTGACCAAAAGCACTGGGCAAGTAATGAAAACCTACATTACAAAGGGAAAAAATCACTGTTTTTCAAAGAGATAAGATACAAAATATTTATAAGACTTTTTAAAACTGTATGTATTATTGAAGCCAAAACTCTCTTCTAGCACAACTTCTTGTGTCACAGATTCTGATCAGCAAGTAGCAGTAAAGGTGTTTTATGTGTAAGTGGAGTTAAAATAGTGACGTATAACAGGAGTGCATAGAAAGATAACTTTGATTTGAGAACTCAACAGTATTTCTTGTATTTCTAAAGTTAATCAGGAACCAAAACAAAAAACTCAGTGTTTTTGTTTGGTTGGTTGGGTTTTTTGGGGATTTTTTTGTTTGTTTGTTGTTGTTTTTGATTGGTATTTTGTATTTGATATAACCAGAGGAAATTTCCCTTCCTTTCAATCTGATACTGGACAAGCCTGGAAGGTTTATAAGTGTTGTGTATATCTAGGCTTAAATTGCACTTCAGCATGGTAGATAAGAGGTTTAGGAGTGACCCCTTCTCCTGAAGTTGAGAAAATATTTAAATATTTTACTAAACTTGGTTGCATTACCAAGTGCTGTATGCCGTAAGAGCAGAGCAGATCTATGACAGGACCAGCATTCAAACACACTCAGGAGTGAGGAGTAGGCCTTAAGAGCAAACTTCATGCTTCTCGTATAATACATTTATTAGGTCTGCACTATTAGTTTTAGGTGGATTTCTGGGTTTTGCGGGGTGCTTTTCACATAACAGTATCAGGAAGAGCTGCCTATTAAAGACCCTAATCAGCCTCAGTCTTCACACCAGCAGAATTGTCATTGTGCTCCAGCTGTTTTGATTCTCTAGCAGTGCAGAGCAGATACAAAATCCACTTAATTGGATCGTTAAATACATTTATAGTTGTTTGGCACTGCCAGAATGATGGTAAATGCTCTGCAACCCCTGAATACATACTGAGAAGTTCCCTTTCCTGTTTTTGAATTTATTTTAAATTTGACTCCTAATTGACTCTTTTACATGGTTGCAAAACCAGATAGCATCCTTGCAGTGACCACAAAACATTGGTATTTCTGGATTGATTTTAGCCAGGATTTTTCTTTTCTGTGAATTTCAAAGACATTTCACCTTGAAATAGAAACGATTTTTGATCATTTAAGTTACTTTGGTTTCTGCTCTGAAAGTCATGGGGGTAGGTATCAGAGAGTAATTTTAAACCATTATTTGCAGCCCTGTTAAGCAGCAGGAAAGAGGAGAAAGAAGATTAGTAATTGGTGTCTGTCCAGCACAGACTGTTGCAATTGGCTGCAGGCTGCAAGGCCAAAGGCAGCCGGCGGGTGGGTCCGTGGCACATTGTGCTAACAGGCACGGGGGGTCTTCACCTTCCCTGTTCCACACTCAGCTTCAGCCCCCTCGCTGCCATCCTGGCTCCTTTCTCACGTTCCAGCGCACGCCAGCGATGGCCCCGTTGCACCCGCACCGTTTGCAAAGCCCTGCTGCCGGCGATTGCGGCTCGGCAGTGAGGACAGGTAAGTGGTGTCTTTGCCCCTTTATACCTCTGCACAGAGGACATGAAATCCTCTTGGATCTGCACTGATCAGTGAAGAATTCCCTGCTGCTGGCAGACTGTGTCCATTACAGTGCTTGCAATAAAACAGACTGTTTGAGTTTCCTCTTTAATAGAAGGATGCCATTTAATCTTCTTGAAACAGTAGCTTACGGCTGCTCCGGTGAAACTGCTAAAGGTTTTTTAATATGTATTTTAAAACCAAAGAAGTCTGTGTTAGTTTTGATGGTTGGATCCTTGTGGTCTTCTCTCGGTTTCTGATTGGATCTGGTCAAGCATCCTGTCTGACACATCTCCAGATATCATTTATGTGTGGCAAATATTTTGAGCTTTTATACTGAGTACACATAATGCCATTACACACAGGGAAAACATCTAGGTGTGATTCAGAGACAAGCTTGTCTGGAGAGCAACCTGTTCTGAGAGCTGTATTTTAGTCCAATTGCTTGTTCTGTGCTCTGTCAGACGTACACTGTCAGATAAATGTGTACTGAAACCTCTCACAGTCTGGCTGAAGCTGCGAATCCTTCTGTACCACTTGCCTGCAGCAGGTGAGCAAACACACAGAAACAGATCTAACAGTCCCATCCCATTCCACACACCTTAGGTACCTCTAAATAAGGCATTTGGATTATTGGAGGCCACATAGTCACTGCAGGAGGGTGTTTTCACTGAACTGATATATCTGGTTTGTCAGCTCAAAGGAAACCCTCTGTTGTTGAGGGACAGCTTTTTATAACAGGATAGGGTTAGATAGTCCCTGAAAGAAGTTCCAACTCCCTTAAAGTCTTTCTTCACTCTTGACCACATACCTTCCACTTCCCTTCCTTTGTCTGGTCCTCTCCTTGGTGAGCCAAATGAGAGCATTTGAATGGCAGAAAACAAATTCCAAGAACAAAATAAAGGTGCTGAGAGAGGGAGAGAGAAGGAGAGGGGATATGAGACAAAAGGATTATTTCTTTTAAAGGGCAGGGATTATTACATCAGTTTAGCTATTTAATCCCTATTAATGTTTATGACTTTAGTTTCAATGTACAAACAGGCTGAAAAAACCCCCAAATGATCGTGTGGAGCATTTAAACCTTACCACTGATTCAAAGGATTAGAATAGATGCAGTTACATCTCTATGAACATTCTGAATAGAGGCTTCCTTACCTCCCACAGTGCTCTTTCCCCCTTTATGAGATTATATGTAATTTCCTGGGGTTCATGGAGATAGAGTTTTCCCCTTAAGGTTTTGGTATTTGTAGGTGCTTGTTCAAGCTGTTGAAGAAGGCTAGAAAGAGTTTCCTCACTGAAGAGCCTCCATCAACTATCACATATGTTTTACAGGGGACTTTATTGCCAGAGTGAGCTGACGATGGGTCCTCAGTCCCAGTTCTTACATTTTAGAAAAACTACATGTTCAGTGAAACTGCTTTAAGTCAGTGACCAGGGATTATCAGCCTTATGACAGAAACCCTTAGGAACTGAAGTTCAAGACAGAATAAAGGAAGAAATGACCAGCTTTCTGCTGAAGTTCCACTGATGTTTTCAGCTTTGCATATATACACAGAGTTCGTGAATTTGAATGGTTTGTGACTGTAATTCCACAGATAACCTCACAGCTCCACTGCATAATTATGCCCATTTCCATGATCAACCAAAGCTTTTATAAATACATGGCATTTCACAGAAATTTCATGGAATGGTTTCAGTTGGAGGGGACCTTAAAGATCATTTCATTCCAACCTCCCTTCAGGAGCAGGGACAGCTTCCACTAGGCCGGGTTGCTCAGAGCCCCAGCCAAGGCACCCTCAATCTCATCCTTATTTTGCATTAAAAAAGGACACACAGAATGCTTTTACATGATTAGCTAAAATCCATCCTTAAGAGAACCCTCTCTGCCATTGCTCTGTAAATCCTGGAATTACTCTTTGTTGTAAAGGACCCTCCTTGCTTTAAGAACCTGGCATTAGGACAGTGTGTTTTCCATTACAATGACAAGTACATATAAAACACAAATCCTTCTTGAGAGCCTAAACTGTTTAAAGGGGTTTAGTGTCAGACACTCATTTCTGGGAGGCTGGATTAGGAATTGGAAAAGATGCTTTTACTGGAGCACTGAGCTGGTACATTAATGTGTATCTGCATGTCAGGAATACAAAGTGTACTGAAAGGCCACCCTTTTCTATTGCATATGACAACTACAGAGATTCCTTTTTACACTGACACTGATGTTTACTACTTTGAAAGGGCATTTTTTTCCTCCACAAATCCCACTGGATTAATTCTTCTTTTCAAAAAAAATAAAGAAAAAAAGAAAAAAAGCAGTACATCAAAATTGTGTTATCTGACACTGAAGAGAATCTCCCCTTTGGCTATTTTTCCTATCTGTCTTTCTGGATGGTGTTTTTCTGGACTTGCCTCTCCTCTCCCTTGCATGCTTGTGAATCAGGACTGTCTCAGAAATCAATGACACTACAGCACTCTAAATTTAATGTAAGAAGAGTTTCCAGGCCTATGTGTTTATTTATAGACATTAATATGTAAGATACCTAAAACTTCTAAATACTTAGTTCTTAATGCATTAATGCATTATTGCACTGGCCATTGACTTTTAAGACTTAGTAGTATTTCTTAAGGACTGATTTTAGAGAGATTGTATCAGTCTATGCTTTTTAAATTGATCTGTTCATACTTGAAAAAGACTTAAAGATCCTAATTGATTTATGTAACTGGACAAAAATATTCTTCTTTTCCCCTAAACTTTATTAGAGGTGCTGCAATAAGTTCATAAATGTGCATCTAGTGAGGAGGTAACCTGAACCTGACCTGTGCTATTGTCCCAAAGCTAAGGGTTCATGATGATTGTTTTTATTTTATTAGCAAACCTATATTGGAGAACTGAATTTTGAGTTTTCAGAGCTCTGAGTCTTTGTGATTGTAGAAATGAAACAGATAACAGGCATTTCTACCAGTGGCCAAGAATGACACAGGCAGAGAATGAGCAGGATGAGCTGCCCCCACGATCATTTACAACTTCTACATTTTCAAGGTTATTTTGTGAGCAACAACTCCCCTCTCACCCTCCCCCCGCAAAGAAACCTTTTAAAAGAAAAAGAACTCCCTCCTTTCTGTACCATATTTATTTGTGTCTAAAAATTATGCCCAGATGTAAATGGACATTTATCTTGAGAAGGGGGGAGGGGTTGCCTCAGAAATACCAATGCAGTCATCTTCAATGCTTAACATTTCAAAAAAAGTGTAATAAGTGGGATTCAATGACACCAGACTTTATGCCATGTTTTGACTTCATATTAACCATTGAATACCCTTAGTTACAGTTGGATTTTAGGCAAGAGCTGCAATAATATGCATTTATTGTGTATTTTTTTCATTTCCACCTTTGTAGATATTGATGTAATAGTTATTAGTCAAGAATAAAGCAAAAGCTGATCAAATTAGCCTACATCTAATGACTTGTTTTGTAATATTGATGGACAATTTGATAGTTTTGAACCGCCTTTAAACTGGTATAGGTGAAGAAAAATACTTTTAAATAATGTAAATCCTGAATAAATTGCAATTGGCCAATGAAAGCATTTTATGACTACCACATTATCTTCTGCCACTTATGAGGAAATCCAAAGAGTAGAGGAGGAAAGAATGTTTCCAGTATCATTTGCTTAAAAAATTATGAAGTGTCCTGGGAATATTGCTCTTCTGGGGTTGGTGGGGGAACAAAGGATACCTCGGTGTTTCTCCACTCCTCTGTCCTGCAGGAGCTGGCCCGGTTCCATTCCCTTCCCCTTTCTCTCTCTCTCCGGGGCTCCGGCCTACCTCAGCCTGGGCCTCCATGGCTCCCCTCCCCCACCCAGCCATGTGGCCGGGCGGGGCAGAGACGGGGCCGCTCCTTGGGCTCCCAGGAACAGAAAGAGAGCGAACTCTGGGAAATCTCTGCTTTTAACCCCGTGTGTCTGCAGAGGTGACTCACGTCTTCAGTGGTCACACCAGCTGTCAATATTCGAATCTGACCACTGATTGGTTTAACTAAAACTTCCCAAAAAACTCACTTCCTCCCAAACCGAGACACCCTGTTATTAAAATGTTAATATTTAATTAATTTTACAAGCTGTTCAGATGTTGCTCAAAGACTCCGCTGTCCAAAACCCTTCCCTGTTTACACATCTCTACAATCTCCTCTTAACCAACTCATCTGCCACTTTCTAATTAGCTTTAATAAGCTTCAAATTCTTCTCCAAGGAGCTGATCCTCAGCTGGATGAGTTGTCACATTCTCACACTGATAAAGATTGGGTAGTTTTCTATCTAGTTTCCTTGCCCTTAAAGATGGATAAAGTATTTGTAGCCCAGTAACAGCAAACTCTTTTACTGAAGCAGCAAATAGTAGAATTTACAAAGATTTTCCTTCGCAGGATCAGGTTAGGGAAAAGAGGAGGTAGCAGTTCTTGGTTTTATAAAAGGTAAATTTTGATCCTGAGACATGTATATTTTACAGATGTCTGAGGAAGAGTAAAATAAATCCTAATGAAAATGTACAGAAAACCACTGCTAGTGTTAGAACAAAGAGCTTTCTGCTAAAACAGTGCCAAATACAACAGTATGAAAATTAAGTAACACAGTCTCTAACTGGCTACTACTGGTTGGAAGTTGTAGTGTTAAAGTTGCTAAAATATTTGGCAGTATTCCTAAAGTTGCACGATTTTAGAACAAGAAGCATGTTATCCACACACTCTTCAAAACACAGTCTAAGTGAAGGAAAATGGTACAGAAAGCAACAGAGATAATACAAATATTGCCCACATTTGAAATAGATTAACTTTATAGTGCCAACTTTGTGTTGGCATTTTATAATACAATTTCACTGATAGATTATCCATTTGTTTTGGAAGTTTGAACATGTCAGACAATTGCAAATAAGAAATTAGAAATCTGCTGATGCTTTGACTGTGCCTGTGGACAACCAACCTATGTTTGTGCTCCTGCAGTGCTGTGCAGTAAGAGAGGGCAGATCCCTCTCGTCCTCAAAACTCATATTCAAGCCACTGCATAAGTAACTCAGTTTCACATCAATTAATGCTAAATCTCAGTAGAAATTGTGTGGAATCAAACTGACTTTTTATTTACATATTGATCCAAATTAATTTCCACTACAGGTGCCTTGATTTCAGTGCTTTTAAATCAGATGTGTTTTTTCACTCAGAACACTGGCACTGCATCAGAGTGCAGGATTCTTCTACTGACCTTCACTGTCTCATCAGGTCAAGTGTCCTTTTGTGACATTTGGCCAAGACAGAGCTGCTTTTGATAACACAACTCAGCAGAGTTCTAAAAATAACATTTTTCCAGTATAATTTTGGTAACTGCTTGGATTTTGTGGCATAGTAGGTAATAAATTTGTTAAAAAAGAAATGGCATCAGACATTTGCTGCTCAGAAACCTACTTATTAATTGATATTTCATTGTAATTTTTATCTGCAAGAAGTCTAGGTACAAGAATATCTTGCTCATGCAGGTTTGTTTAAGTAGTATAACAAGTATGCAATTAATTAATTAATTAAGGATAAGATAAAAACTCTCGTAGGTGAAAATTTCAGGGAAACTTGGCAGAAATATGACTAACATGAAGAACTAAAATTAAAGACTAACATTCTTCCAAATGCTCATAGTTTTCAATGAAAAAAATGTATTTTAGTAAAGAAAGTTTCCATAGAGTTTGTGTCCATTTATCAGAAAGCTACGCACGAGTCGGGATTGTATTATAGATATCTCTCAATGCAGAGTATTTTAATGTTATAACTCTGTATTAGTTTAAAATATGTTCCTCTGGACTTGTTTTTTACAGCTTTACACTTCATCAGACTGAATAAGAAAATTTTGCAAATTAATCGTGCTTTACTGTCAAAGAAAAAGGCTGAATTTATTGATTATAAAATGAAATTGCAAGAGGAAGTACAAATATCTGGTAGAAGTGTTTCCATTTTTTCTAGGGCTGTATTTAAGTTCCCCCTTGATTGCACAGGGAATACTTTCAGTTAAGTAAGTCCTTTAAAGTCAGATGTAATTCCAGAATGTACTGAAGCTGTTATTCCAATGCTTAGTCTACATAATAGCTTAGCTATTCTTTGCAATATATGGATCAATTTTGGTATAACTGCTAACTCTTCTAAATGCTGTTTTATTTTTCAGGGGGTGTCCATGTCAGCAGCCTCAGTATTCCAAGGTCAGTTCATATTCTAAAAGAAATTATTAACCATGGCAGAGATAAAAATAGGATTCACTATTTGATTTTTAGATGAGCTTTTGTTACGAATAACCTTTTCAGTCATACCCACAGCTGTTATCATCTCACAGAATTGCCTTTTCTTGACGAACATGAACAAACTTTTCCTGTCTTTGCAAGGTGGAATAAAGTTTAGATCTTAATGCAGGACAGTACTGAATAATTAAAGTCCTACTGCCCTCAAAATGAACGTGACTGACCATTTTTAATCTCTGTAGTGGTGGGAAGCACTAACTGCTGTTGTTGAGGGTGAGAAGCATGGCATGTGTTAATGCCATGCTTCTCAATCTTTGCCATTTTGCTTATTTTAGAAATGTTGATGCTTTAAGTACCAAAAGCATCTTCCTTCTGACCTGCTCTAAGTTTGCTCGGACCAGGCTTGTCCTTTACCCAAGCAAAGCTGAACAAATCTTGCAGAGCAATTGTTATCAGCACAAAGTCATAATCTAAACCTGACTGCCAGCCTGGAATACATTAAACATCACTGGCCAGCACTGTGAAATGTCTGACAGTTTTGTTTCTGCAACTGCTGTTAGGATGCCGTGGCAAATATATCACCATCGTTTGAGATAACTTTATTATGTGGAAGAACATAAAATATTTTTAAAAATAAACACATTACCAAAATCACCTATAATAAATATGATTGATTAACTTCAAAACCGAGCAGAATAATAACAGGTAAAGATTTTCAGAATTTGGATGACTATATTAAAATATTAAAATATTTGAAGTTTATATATTAGAAAATGGGTTTCAGGATAGTCTATGAAATATTCTGTGAATGGGTAAAGACCAAAACAAGACTGAAATTGAGCAACAAGTAATAGAAACAGATTAATTATTTTTGAATCTTTTTAGTTGTTAGTGGACTGAAATTCCCAAATGATAAAGAGAAGTGGCTGTTAGAGTATACAGCTTCTGATTGTCCATTACAGAAAATTTAACTTGAATTTGAGAGCAAACCAGACGTAGCTGATTACTTAGTTCAAGGTGTTTTATCTGTTCAAGTATTTTACAAGGTGCTTATAGTTCTGTTTGTTCACATCCATGTAGTCCCACCTAGAGAGAGCTTTTCTGGATTGGTTAAAGGCACTTTGGTTGGCTTAAGCAAAGGAGCCCTTCTGAGCAGAACTGTGCATCCAGCTGACCTCTCTGCTATTGGTCCAAGTGTCACTGTAAATGGCACCCCTTCTTTCTAGAGAAAATGTTTTTGCAAAACACTTTTCAATACAATATACTCAGAAATTTACTCATGAGAATAACTCTCCAAGGAGTGTTAGCTTATACAATGATCTTAGAATCAAAGGCTAGGGTATTTTTAAAGCAAAGTTGCTATAAAACTCTTAAGCTCAGCTTGCTTTGTCCTTTTGAGCACTTACAGTAGACTCATACTTCTAATGGATAGGTTAATCCCTGGTGGCTCAGTGGCTGTAGCCTTTTGACAGCTTATGGAGACCTTGGATAAGACACTCCATGTGTAAAATCAATTACACCCACCCATGTTCCCAGCTTTAATCAATAAGGTCAGCTGAGTTACCAACTCTGGCACCCTCGGTGCTGTGAGCACATCAAGATGCATCTGCTGAGGCTTCCACCCCATGGCTGGTAGCCAGGGCCTGCAAGTGAGTGAAACAGCCAAACCTTTAACCAGCCCAGCAAAGGGACCTGCTTTGTTTCTTGAAACTATTAGGAAGCTTACAAACACCTTACTCCAGGAAATTCACTAAAAGTAACCCTGCTCAAATAAACACAGGAGTTTAAAGAGGAATGGTTTTTACAGTGTTGTGATACTTTGGTAAAATGTGTAAATGAGAATGAGATCTCTCTCTGTATTTGCTTCACACTGTGTGTGATAGGAAATGTTTGGGGTTTCCAGTCTTGTGTTTTCACAAATAAGGAATTCAAACATGCAGCATGAATTAGAGGCTGTCCCACTAAAATGGAAAAAGATTTTCACTGGGTGTGAAAGCCAGTTTATATAAAGTGGGATTGTGCTTTCAGTAACAGAAAGAAAACCTTTCCAAAGAGGCTGTTCACTTGCAGATGATTATTTTAGTTACATTACTCTCAGTTAAACATGGGGCAATCTTGCTACCCATTCTCTGTAGTTGTTCCTAAGCTTCAGCAACTGACCTGTTCTTAAATATTGATATTGAAGAATTTTGCTTTTAACAAATGTGCAGTGACTCGTTACTATGAGCTGTACTGCCAGTGAGTAGGCTAAGCACTCACTTCTTTCCCTATAAGTATGTTAGGAATAGATCTGTGTGGAATTTTGTGATGTCAGATATTCTGGATTCAGTTGTTGGGCTTGTCTGGGATATCACATTTGCTTTTGGGCTGGTTTCTGTGTTGAAAGAAGTCCAGACAGCAGCTATGACTATATAGATATATATTGCTGTTATATAATGTCTTTTTTCTAGGCAGATACATGCTTGTTCTCCCCTTTCTGAAACAGGATGAAAGCTGTGTCACTACAACTCCAAACGTAAATCTGTTTCATTCTGGTGCAACTTAACAGGGATCTNTGTAAATCCCATGCATTCTGTTTCATTCTGGTGCAACTTAACAGGGATCTGCTGCAGTTCTGTCCATGAATTCTTAGTCCCTGGCTTTCTTAGATTTTAGACAAACTGACCATAATCAAGGCTGTAGTATGGTACAGGGTATGACAAAATTCCCCCAACAGCTCTACCTCCAACAGTTTTTCCTTCCTTACTCCTGCAGAGAAGGTGGAACTCGCTAAACTTTGCTATGCAGGCTATGTATGATAAATACATTTTCTATTTAAACTGCATTTTCAGTAACAATATCAGTTTACATCCTTGACATTCATGGCATAAAATGAGCAGTAGATGAGTGGCATCATCAAAATTTAATTTTTCCTTGCATATGACTGGATTTATCTCTATTTTACAGTAACTTTAATGTAAATTCTGTCAGGAAAAAATAAAAGTATTTCCATAATACTTTGATGATTTAGGGTCATATGTGACTCTGTGAAGCTGAGATGTTCCTGAGTGAATCAGGTGGGTTGCAGGTATGAATTTTTGCAAGAAAACACATAAGCAAAATTCAGTGTTTGCTCACAATGTTTCTCCTTACTTAATCTGTGCTGATGGGTTGTTCTAACTGTGTAGAAGCATTGGTTTTTTCACTGCTGATCTTATGTTGTCTTAATTGATTTCCTTTTGACTTCTCTGCTTGGTTAACTGTCACTCACTGCTGGAAAGAGAAGTGGGGTTTCAAAAGATTCCTTTAATCTTTAAAATAGTTGCAATACTAAATCAGTTAACACATCTACAGATGGAAAAAAAGAAAAAAACCAAAATGAAACCACTGAAGTTCTTCAAGAGGGATTAACTGTCCTCCTCTAACTCGCAGGAACATTGGTGCATTGATAGAGCCATGACTTGCCATTAACAAATCAAAGTTTTAGGGAGCTTTTAGTGCTCCCTTTAACATCAGAAGCTGTTAAATGAAAGCCATTTGCTACCACATATGAACAAGCAATTTAGCAAAACAAAGAACATTTTTAGAATAAATTATTTTTAGGTAAAATGCTTTTGTTCTTTGCTACTGGTATTAATGCTGCCTAAGGTTCAGAACCATGAAGAACCAGGATAGCCTCAGTAAACTGAAATTAAGTATAAAAACAGTTGTTATGTAAATATTTAGTGTCATTTTAGCATATGTAACTCTTTAGCACTTTTTTCAATGAGACAAAATGGTTGCAAAGTTTTAGAAATGTGTTTTGGTTTGACTTGAAGAATATTTGCTGAGAAAATTCTGCTAAATATAATTCTTTGTCAGTAAGGAGAGTTTCAGAAACCTTAGGGAAAGTATTGATAAATGCAGGCTCATCTGATAGAAACTTATCTTCCAACAAGTATAAAACCTCATGCTTCAGTGTTTGCTTCTTAAATTTCACTCTGCCTTGCTTTATTTAACTGATGTTCTTAACTGTCAATAAATATCAGACCTCAGATATATATATATATATATATATATAGTAATTNNTATATATATATATATATAGTAATTACTGATAAAAAATACAGTGATTTTCATCATTGCACATTAACTTGGTTCCCAGAAAAACACCATGTTTCCTGAACTGTGTAAAAATTCCAAAGTGCATTTAGGTACTGTTCTCTTGTGCAGGTTACATTCAAGATGGAGAAAAAAAATTAGCATCATCATGTAAGAACACTGAGTTTTTTGATATGTGCCAACTTTCATTGCTGCAAATGGTGCCAGGAGTAAATATCTGCTTGATGTAGTGCTGGCTCAGTGTACCTCTCTTTGATCTTTGAATGGCATTTGCTGGCAACCAGTTATGCTGAATTTAGAAAGGAACTCCCAGGAGGTCTGTTAGGAACATGGATGTAGAATAATTTCTGACTTAGAATCTCCTTAAAGAAAGGAATAAACCCCACAACATTTTTATGTTGCAAAATCCAGCTAGGAAAAAAATTTGAAATGGCAGTTTTCTAATATAGTCAACTCCAGAATGAAATATGTCCATATATATATATTCATGTGCATAAAGTTAAGCATTTTTTATAACTCAAGGGATCCTGTTTGTTGTCTTTTGGGGTTTTTCACATACACTGAAAGTTGTAAGAAGATATGTTTATGAAACCTCCAGTGTGATAAGAGTTAGGACTCTTAATATCTACCACACTTGAATTAATAAATAACACTACAGATATTATTATATGCTGTCAAATATTAAACATCTTATTTTGGCAGCTGCATCAGGTGGCTGAAACAGCACGACAGAAACACAACACCAATAGAACATATTAATTAATTTTAAAAAGGAAAAGTAAAATGGCAAATGAACTTATGTTAGGAAGTTAATTCTTTGTTCAAAATTGTTCCCTGAAAACAAATTATTTCAGAAGTTTCTTTTAAAATTTATTTAGACTGCAGGAATAAAAAGGTTTGCCTCCAGGGATGCAGGTGTGGCAGCAGAGATCCCCGGGGCAGCAATCACCTGGTGCTGCCCGCTCTGGGTTCAAATGCTGCCACGGGGAGCGGCTGCGCTCCTCGAGCAATGCCGGGCAGTTATCCTCTGCAAAGGAGCGTCTGTAATGTCACCAAGGGCAATTAGCACTGTGCAGGCAAGTGAGATACCTTAGCCCCACCTTTCCCCGGCTCTGAATCTGTCGCTGGGCAGTCCTGGCCCGCTGTTACCCCCAGCTGGGACCCGCGTTTCATCCAATCCCCAGTTCCAGTTACATCCCTGCAAAACGCTTCGTGTGAGGAATGGCTGCAGGGCCGCCTCTGTTTGCTGCAGTGAATCAAGGTCCAGTACTGCATTATTCTGGGAAGAGATGTCTGTGATAATTGCAGTGATTAGTCAAGTATCTGTTCACTTCTCTTTCCAGCCCCCAGCAGCCGCAGCAGCCAGGGCTGTAGGGGACGCACGATTCTGTCCTGCAGCAGGAAGACACCTGGGTCTGTTCCTGCCTCTGTGCTTAGATGCACCAGTGCCATCACATAATAAACACCATTTCTGGGCAGAACCTTCCTGTTGTCATCTTTGGAAAGGCCATTGCCTCCAGCTGTGTAATCAGGTCCTTGGAGGTGTGCTTTACAGATTTTTCACTGTATTAAATATAAATTAACAGAGTGCCTCATTTTTCAAGACTTCATTTGTTAGATCAGAATAATAGCACTGAGCTGGGTAAATGCAGAAGACACAAAAGTAGGAGGAACCTCCCCCCAGGATCAGTATATGTGTATAATTTTAGTAGTGCTTGCCAAGAAATAGTAATTCAGTAGCTTGCTTTCTATAATTCATAAAGATATAGTTTATATGGAAAAGTGATGGGGGTAGTAGAAGAATATGTGTAGATTTATTTTAGTAAATATTGATTCATCTAAAGATAGAATTACAGCATAACCTGATTTATAAGTAGAAATAAACTAAAAATAGTAAACATAAAAGTATACTAATATACTTGTCCTTTTCTATTTTAGAACAACAGCTCTATTCTGTGACCTCCCTTTCCCCTATCTGCTTTGGAGCTCCTTTTCTGTTTCCTTTGAAGTTTCTGAAAGTATTCCCATTGGACTAAATTAAATAATACTATTTAAGAATCTTCTAAACCAAATTAAGCACTTACTCATCTAGATTTTTAAATTATAGAGAAGTCACTTTGAAGTGCACACATGTAAAATGCCATGGGATTATTGATATGGAAAGCTCTGTAGAATTCCCTTGTTTTCCTTCAGGGAAAAAAATGATATAATTATAGATCTGATAGAAATATGTCCATTTCTCTAAATTCCAGAAGCAGCTTGGAGAAAGTGCAGTGGGACTGCAGATGTTGTTTTGGTGCTTATATGTGCCACTGACACAATTACTCTTTGGAGTTTTACCTCCTCTCTGAGGGGTTAAATTCTTGTTTTATGGATGCACTGGGATACGGGCCTGCACTGCCTTTGCTCCACTGTTGTTAGCAGGGATGGAAACTGCAGTGGTCTGGATCTAACACTGTATTTTCCTGATAGAATGTGTTGGCTCAAATCTGCTGGCTGTTCACTGGTGGAAAAGATGTCTCAGTCTTGCCTGTTTGTATAGGAATAAAAATTCAGAACAGCCTCCATATCCTCTATTTAGTCTGCAAAGGAACATTTCTGTTCCACACTTGTTAGTTTTATAGAGAAAACTGCATTCTCCAGTAGGATATGATGCAGATAGGAGTTCTTGCTCTTAATGCTGGTATCATATATAAATTAATTTAGACTGCAATTATAAATAAATAAATATATAATAGTATGGGAACTGTGCATTTTGTATATATTTTCATCAGTCCTAGCACTTTACACATTGAAGATCCTACAGAAATCACTGGACATACCTAGCACAGGTGTGCAGCAGGTGATGGAGTGATCCCTGAATCTCTGTTCCTATAAAATACAAAATTCAGAAACGCCTGTATTACAAATGGGAATGTGTTTGTACAAGTGTAGTTGAACTGACCCAGTGAGATATCCTAGCTAATTAATACTGTAGTAATTCATTTCTCTGAGCAGTTTGCCTCTGGGTCAGTGGAATTGTGCAGAGAGGCTGTCAGAGGCCCGACAGCTCCAGAAGCTGAGCTGGGTAGCACTGCAGACCTTTTGGCCCTGGTGCAGTGAAAGCTGTGGGAGAGAGACTCAAGGCAAGAACAGAGGTGAGGACACCGTGTGTGGTCACTCTGACCTCTGACACTGACCACTGATGAGGGGAGAGGTAACAAGGACTTGGCTGGCCAAAGACAGAACAAAGGGCATTACTGGTGTAGGAAGGATAATCAGAAGATTGTGTTTCTACAGGGGACTGGACAAAGGGGTCTGAGTGGAAAATTCTGTATGACTGTAGAGAGCTATAAATACAGGTAACTGTGTAATAGACTGGCTTTGCTCTGCTGGCATAGCAGAGCCCGTGCCAGTCAATCCCCACACCAGGCCTGCCAGCTTCTCACTGAAAGCAGGAAATCCAGACTGATCTTGCATCCTAGATGAGGCACTTGAAGGCTTCATGACTGTTAATTATCTACTAATCCTTTATTCTAAGAGATAAGGAAATATTATTTCCCTTGCAGATATATGATTAAGTGAGATATAAAAAATACTGTTATTCTTGTGTGGTTATATTACTGATTGGGTACAGGCCAGAAAATTGAAAATGGGTTTCAAATTTGTTAGCAAAAAAATATTGTCATTGTATCAGTTAATCTGCAAAGACTGTGTCCTGAAATGTAGCTTGCCTTTGAAACTACAGACATGCATAATTTGAACTTTTATTAAATACAACAGTATGGCTGGAAGGCAGGGAAACACAAATCTGCTGTGTAATGTGCTGGATAAACAGGATACCAAAAGAGCCTTTAAATTTAAATTGGCTACAAAGATCTACAAAAGAACTGACTTTCTGACTTGCACAACATCAGCTCCTGTTAAAGCAGGGGTCAATGAAAAGCTGACTTCATCACAAATCAACTTTTTTGTGGTTTTTTAATTCTTCTTCTCAAAAAGAAAGCAATCTTTAGTGAGTTTTAGTGTTTTGGTTTGGTTGCTGTTGGTTTTTTTTTTCCATTCTCCCTAAGGACAAAAGAAATACAGGTTGTAATCTCTCACATGCACAGAATGTGTGTAACTGCAGGAAAGGAGTGCTAGAGAAGCTGTTAAACTGAAAGCTTGACTGCATTTGTTTTTATTGGTTTTCCCTAATTTTTTCTGTATCCTTACTATATGGTTAAAAATATATTAATTGTGGTTTTCTCCATTCTTAACAAGCTACCATCTTTGTATTTGACTTAATGAATTATTTATGCCCACAGAATGCCTTTTAGTAAACAAAACTTCATACAATACTTTGAAAGCTTTACTTCAGTATGTTTCTAGAAGGAGCTCTCCCTTGGTATATTATCAAAGTCTGATTTATCTGAACAATGATGCAAGAAGTTTATTTATTGTGTAAAATTTCCTGAATTAACTGGT
Source organism: Promerops cafer (assembly GCA_013398275.1). Taxonomy (NCBI): domain Eukaryota; kingdom Metazoa; phylum Chordata; class Aves; order Passeriformes; family Nectariniidae; genus Promerops; species Promerops cafer. The sequence goes on from VZSE01005940.1 coordinate 770,111, forward strand.
AATTTTGAGTTCATTCCAGTAAAAATGTGTTTTTATTTTCCTAACATTCAGGTGTCAGGATATAAAAGGGATATAAATTTAGAAATAACTGTTGACTTCTAGTAGAGAACAGCAGGTGCTAATTAGGTGCTGCTGAGGATAATTGGGACATAAATGGTTCTGAAATATGAGATACCATGAGGGGTGTTTACAACTGTTGCTCTGAGCAGATAATCAAAATTGTGAACAGAGCATGTCTTTGCTTCCATTTGTTTATGATTCCCTAAACTATTGACTGCATGTAAGACGTTACACTCAAAATCTAGTTTAGATGCCAAGGGAAACAAGCACTGTATATGATATAATATAATACATATAGAAAGATAGGTGTGAGCACAATTGGTGATAAACACTCAATTAGAAAAACTGTTGTTACAGCTGCACCAAACCAAGCTCAGACAAGGCACACCTGAGAAGCATCTGTTAGGAGGCCTTGCAAGCCTCCATACTGAGCTTACAGAAAATTCCAGGGCTTGCACCTGGCAACACCTCGGGCTTCACTGGAGACACTGAGCAGGAAGACTGAGTGGACCAGATCAGCAAACAATGTTGTAGTGCCTATGAACTGGACTAGGATTTGAGCCGTGATTTGATACTGCATTCCCAAGTTTAATAGGGAGTGAATTCATTTGGGTATTTTTGCATTGTTTAATTAATTTAAATTAACAGTGGGATTTGGGGGGGCGGGGTGTGTTTGGTTTTTTTGGGTCTTTGTTGTTGTTGGTTGTTTTGTTGGGTTTTTTTTTTTCATTTGCTTTCACACAGTTTTAGTGGCCCTGGGGGTGTATCAGTGGGATTTTGCTGCCAGTGCCTGTTTCTCCCTCTTTTGGCTAAGTGTGATCCCTGCAGAGCAGAAATACAGCTGTGTCCACTGGCACGTGGTCTGCTCTGCCAAATCTGTTTCTGCTGCAGCCTGCCTTTGTCCCACAGCAGCTTTGAGCCCACGGTCACTAACGGGAGCCTTGGGCACAGCTCAGCACCCCCATCCCATGGGGCTGCCTTGTGGTGGAGTTTTTGCCCTGTCACAGGTGCAAGAGCTCCTGTCACACAGAATTGCCTCCTCCTTGGGCTGAAAGGTGCCTTTTCACTCTGCCCTGTTCCTTTAGTAAACCCTAAACTGAGCACTCAGACTTGGACGTAGCAGAGGGCACACTGATCCGTTCTACAAAGCCGCTGTCCCACGTTTTGCTTCTTTGTCATTCCACTCCTCCTCCTCCTCTTGTTTTTCCCCATTACCCTTTCCTTTGGCAGCCTTCTCTGCCCCTTTTTCAGCCTGAACCAGTGAAAATAAGTCAGTAACGCAGAGACCTCTAATGTGCATTAAACCTCTTCATTTTGATTCTGAGCACTAGAATAGCAGGTTTTTGGTTGGATTTTTTGGAACCCAAGTGTTTGGGAATATTTGTCTGGATAGGGTTATAACACTTTGTCTTTTTTTCTTAATATTTAAAAAAAACCTGCAGAAGTAATTTTAATACATGTAAAAATAGAAGATTAATCTTAATTTCTTAAACTAAGCATCCCCTAGGCAAGTGATCTTTCTCAGTGAAAAACCTAAGGCAATGGATGGATACATTCTTTCTTTCCAGCTATGTTCCTGCTCTAGAAAAAGTAAATAGCTGACTTTTCCTATTTTTATGTTAGGTCTGGATGGTTTATGCTTCAATATTTGTTTGGAAAACTCTTTGAAGCCATCCAAGCTTTCAGCATTCACAACCTCCTGGTTTTGTTCTTTCACCTGAGTTGGAGGGACCAAATAATCTTTACAGCCTTTTTCCCGGCCATTTGTGATTTTATTTCTTTAAGCTGTGTTATTCTGTTCTGTCAGTCATTTTTTCTCAGGCTGAAATATTTTATATCATTTTTCCTTGCATATGGCACTGATTTCCTGCCTCTGATCCTGTATGTCTTTGCTCTTTAGAGCTTCATTTTCACTGTTTTCCATGTGAGAATCAGATCTGCCACAGCAGGAAGAATCCAAGTGCTCCATGGGTTTTCATGGTGACATTATTGCATCTCATTTCCTGGCTCTGCTTCTCTGTAAGCAGTGTCAGTGAATAGTGTTCCGTTTGCTTCCTGGACATTACTGAGACCACTCTTTTTTCCCCAGTAGAACTATATATTTCAACTCCTGAGTCTCATTTTTGAATGTTAATATTCAGGCATCATTGTGTTCAGGCATAAATCGCAGCTATCTTTTCCCTCCATGCATCACCTTAAAATGTTCAATTACAGTCAGTTTTGATTACTGTTTTTATCACCAAATCATTTGTTATTGTGAAGACCCTGGTGATTTCTACAAACTTTTGCAAGTGCATTATGTTCCAAATCAAGGAACTGAGCCAGGAACAAAGCACAGGGATATGAGCAAATAACATTTTCTCCTCTTGCCTTGAACTTTGCATGTGTAAAGTCAGCTAGTCATAATTTGTCTTTCAGTATAATCTGCTCTGTATCTCAGTGAGCTTCCCTCAGTCCTGTTAAAGCAGTGGTGACTATAACTTGCCAAGTAAAATACTTGTATGAGCTTGCGAGGTGCACTTCTGAGCAGTGTCTTCCATCTCTCACCTGAATGCTTAAAATCCAGAAAGTACAATGTTTGTTAACACACTGTAAATTGGCCTGTCATTGCAAATCAGATTCTCAAATGTTGTAGTTGGCCCTAATAGCCAATTGCTGTCTGAATAAAAGTTGTGAGACAGACTGAGATACGAAATTCTTCCCACTTGGTCATTAATGTAATGGGATTCATTTTATACAGAATTGGTGTAAAATATCCATGTAAACAGAGATATCTTCAAGTATGGCTCTATCAGCTTTGTGTAAAGCCTGGAAATTTATAATAGGAAATACCAGCTTGGGTAACTGTGTAAAGCACTTGACATCTGTCCATATTTATAGACACACTTTCCATTTGCTGCAGTTTATTTACTCTTGGCACATACAAATGAAATGTGACAGACACCCTGTGGCTTCTATTGATGAGAGGATTAATAAAGCTTGTACTTTCATTATGACATCCTAAGCCATCAAGCATGAAGACTTCAACAGTCATTATTGAACATTGACACATATTGCATCAGTAATCAGAAATGACAGAAGACAAGAAGCTGGCAGAAACAGGACTTTCAGCTCTCTCTCAGGAATAGGATTTAATATGGCCTTAATGTATAGCCATGCACAGTTTCAAACTCATTTTTAGCTATATTCGTTGTTCTTTAAAGGCGTGTTATAAAAAATCTCTGTATACCCATTTTATTGAGATGAAAGCAGTGCATAACACCAACATGTTGTTAGGTGGTGATGCAAACCATCATGGCATTGCATGCTGGAGGGTCTTTTATGGGTTTTTTCCAGTGTGGAGACTTCATTAAATACCCTTGGCAGGCCTGTATCTCTTCCTGAATATTAACAAAGAAAAATATGGGAACTTCAGGCAAAGTCCTGTAGAGTCCCACTTATCACTGTGGGAAAGAGCTCCCTGCTTTTAGACATGGAGGAGACTGATGTAAAGCTGATGTGTCTCGTATAGAGTCTGTGGAATAATTCAAATGACCTCTCTAGGTCGTGTGGAGGTAAGCAGTGAACCAAAGCTGCAGGAGTGTTTTGCCATTTAGCCCAGGCACTGAATTTCCCTTATTTGTTCTGTATACCAAAGGTTTGGGCAGTACATAGAGGGCTAAAATCCAGCTTTTTCCAGAGTACTCATCATGTTAGTGTCAACAGACCTTCATTGTGCCTTTAGTGGCAGATGTTATATCTCTTTGCAAGGAAGATATTGAGCAATTTTGAGCTGTGGAAACAGGGACAGAGTTCTGGAAACTTCTGTTTGTGGTCTGCATTGTATTTCTCATCTACTGCTAGGTTGGTAGTTAGTCTTGTCCAAACCAGTTCTTCTCTCTGAGCAGCAAATGCATTCTGTTTTGAACAAACCTCTAAATTAACAGTTTTGAAGCAAATAAGCAAATCAATTAAAAAACTAAATAAAGTTTCAAGGGTCAGCTTTATTAGGAAAAAAAAGAGGCAGTCCTGTCTCTGCTTAATTCTGTAGAACTTCCGCTGCTTTTGTCGATGATTTCTCCTAAAAGTTTTAGATAAACACAGTTTGTTAGAAGAATCTTAATGAAATTAATACTATACCAAGGCTTCCTAGTGGCTGTGCAGGGTATTATTTCTTATGACTGTCAAGAACCGTCGAAAAGCCGCATAGTTACTTTTAATTAATTTCTTCCTTTACACAAATTGATGTAGCTGTTCTGAGGTGCTGGCTTTTCATCTTGCAGCTATTCTTCAGTTTCAATCTTGAGCAGTTTCTATTGCCAACAAGTTTTTTCTTCTTGAACTTTCTTTTTGTGCTGTGTCCTCTTGCTATAGAGAAACAGGCACTGGGATAAAATGGCTTCAGCCTATCTTTGGTTTTGACACTTAGGTTTCTGTGGGTTTTTTCCTCTTTGTTTGGCTTTTTTTTTCCCTTGGAATATTGACTTCTGCACCTGAGAGCAATGTCCATTCAGTTTGCACAGTTTTATTGGCATGGCAAGGTTTTCCACAGGCGTGGGCAATAAAGCAGCCGACGCAATCTCTCTTTGGTAGACTCAGCTTAGAGGAGGAAAGGTTGCAAGTGGCTACAAATGCCAGCTGCAATTTAACCCAGGTTGAGAGTAGGAAAAAAGATGTGAATCAGAGCACGTTTACAGCCTTTTTCTGCCCCGTGGAGCTGCAAACAGATTGCAGAAGCTGGACATAGGTATACCCCTTCGAGTGATGGTCAAATCAGTGACCGTGAAGGGAGATTGAGGCTGCTTGCTCCGTGTCTGCTGAGGACGAGCTGCCCAGTTAGAGCTGTGTCAAACAGTCTGAGCCCTGAGCCTAACAGTGCTCTATTTATGCATGTTAGAGGTTTTCTTTCTGAACTGAGGCCTCTTTCCTAAACATAACTACTCTGTTTACAGATGTTTAGTCCCTAAGTGTCCGAGTTTTCTGAAGCAAATCCACAAGCACTGTCTTAAGAATAAATGTCTTTGTGCTGTATAGAGATGAGATTCACCTCCTCAGCAGGGAAGGTGGAAAAATAGTATTAGGAAGCTGTCTCTATCCCAAACACACACACAAAAAAACCCCAGTAGGCAAAATGAGGAAAAACTCTACTACATTCTTGCTCGAATTACATTGTATCCACACTACCAGATGCTGAAATTTGTTGACTACTTACTTGGTAGATCCTAAATACTTTCCATTTAGGTACAACCCACTTTTTTAGGTGCTACACATCCTTGCAGTGTGATAGTAGCAGTGTACAATATTACCTAATTTCCTCCCAAAGATCATTAAAGAATGCCTCATAATCTGGACGTTCCTCTGTATGGGGTGAAGGATATTCCAGTGAGGCCTTATATATGCTATCCCTTTATTAATGTTAAATGTTTGACTCTCAGGAGCTTTATGCAAGGAACTGTCTCTTGTCTCTCTCTCTGAATAATTTGCTCAGTGAAATACAGATGCATGTGCAGTCTAATCCTCTAAATCTGAGAGCTTTTATGAAATATAACAAGCATTATAATGAATTGAAAATATGGCACTGTTTATTGATAATGTACAGTAAATTTTAGGAACCTCTCTGTTCCTCAACCCCTTCTTCCCCACCACACCACTGGCCCTCAGTTTTGGAAGACATGACACTATTTCTGGGAAGAGAAACAAAGGCAAATAGGCAGGGGCTGAGAGACAAAGTGGTGGAGGAAGCTCCTGCTCTGCCTTCTGAGTAAACAGTGCAGCTGGCATGGCTCTTGCCTGCCGTTACACAAATGCCTGCAATATGGAAAACAAATAAGAATTAAGTCTGTGTACAGTTGCAAATCTGCATCCCAGCTGAAGTTCTAATCCTTGTTTAAATTCATGAATATCACAGGTGTGCTAGAAAAAAAACCTACTATTTTGTATGAAACTCTGGAGGCTAGATAACTCTATGGGTGTATCATCTTTCTTGAAATGGAGCTGAGCAACTGGGCATAAGGAATCAAACAATACAGAGTTGGGATGATTCTTATTCTCTAATGAAACAAATTACACTGGAGCTGCTTGTGAGACCTTCATATGTTCGAGTATAAGTAACTCACTTCTACTGCTCTTTTCTATTTCTCCTTTCTACCTGTTTAGTGGTTTGCATATTTTTTTAATAGATAAGTATTATGACAACTTATTCCTATTGTATCATTTGTTACCTCAATCTGAAATTGGTTCTCAGTTTGTCAGTAGTGTAGTATTTTCCAAAAATGTGTCCATGCACACTATTAAAAATGTAGCTGTACTGAATTTTCCTTTTAATCACATCAACATGGCTTTTTTTGTCATCAATGACTGATCAAAGTGAGGTCTCTTTATAGCTGGGTCAAGTTATCCTTCAGTATCTAGTAAGTGAGTAAGGAGCTTTTTTGTTCCAGTAGTGCCCCACAAAGAGTGAAGCTCCTTGCTTCCCTGCAGTTTAAATTAATCAGAATTGTTCCTTGAAGTTCAGTGGAATTTATATGTAGAGCTCTAATGAATGGCATATCTGGAAGATCTCCTTTTCTGCAGATTATGTTCATAAATCTCTATCTGTTTGCTCATTTTCATGCTTGTTTATTCAATATCTTCTGCAGGGTTTTGTCAGACAAGCACTGAACTTGACAAATGACAAGAGGAGTCCTCACAGGGATCAGATAGGTTATTCCAGCATTCAAAACTGAATTAAGACCAAAATTCATATGAAAGGATAATGCAGGGTGCTATCAGATGCACTTGTCTTCATTTCATTCTTCTTAATTAAGGCTGAATCAATTGAAAATGGGCAGATTTGTTTGCTCTTGCCCTGGTTAATCTCTTCCTGAAGAGTGGAATAAATGCTCAGCTGATGTCGATCACTGCCATTCTTGTTAAGGTTCAGTGACATTTTCTCGACTCTTGTCAGTGCTTTTGCCTTGTCTTCCTGAGCTGGGCCTGCAAAAATCCAGCAATAGATCAAGTGATATTATGATTTACATATTTTGGTTGTCTTTTGTCCTGTTGCTTGGGCAGAAATGGTTCTATTACCAAGCTTTACTTATGAATGTTTATATACTCGCAAATGTACTTGTAACATATATTTTACAATATACTTTTAAATGGAATCAGCAATAAGTGATAATGTAATAACACTAATATTTCCTTACAGTACAGGTAGCTAAAGTGTTAGTTTATGCCTTGGAGAAAAAGTTTAGGATGTGGCAATTGCCACAGTTAACCGTGCAAGATTTACCTTTAGCTTACCTGTTGAAATCAAATGTGCAGAGAAAAAGTTGTCAGTTGCACAGTCAACACATACATTCTACATTAGAGCCACTAATTTCTGTTTATTTTGTGCCAAGTGAATGCTTTAGTTATAGCCTGTGACATTTGTGGCTCACTTCTGTTTTTCAAAGACCTCCCATATTCTGTTGCTGTCTGTGCCAATGTATTCCTTAGCCTTCGCTTCGTTAAGGTTCAGATTTTTGAAATACAGATCTGAGTGAGATCAGTTGTCCCCTAATATAGTTCTGTTTTGAATAGAAGTGAATGATGATGCTACAGGTTATCAATATTTGATAAACAGTTCCATTCTGGTGTGTCAACGAATGAGTGTTTTGACAAACACTCAGTAAATGATCCTGAGAATAACCTTTAGACTTGAATGACTTGAATTGATTTTATGCTGCTGCAATGCAATCCTTCCAGAATCACCTTATGCATTATTCTGAGTTCTCCTGTCTCTAGTTCTTGTTCACTTTGATTGTTATAGTCTTTGGATTGGTATTTTAGTAGTGCTCAAAGTTTTGGTAGAACATTTATGTATGTGGGGGTAGCTGAGGTCATAAATGCCTGCAGAGCAAACATTCTGTTAACTAATCTCTAATGTGAGAGAAGCATCTCCCCAGCTAATGGCAAGTGAAATCACTGAATGGGGCCATCTCATTTCATCAGAAGTCGGAATGGTCCCTTTTCTCTGCAGCTTTCCATTAAGTATGTGACAGAAGTACCACTGCCAGCCCTGAATTAGCAGTGGAGCGCTGCAGCAGCTCTTGGCGAGCCCCAATGAACCCGAGACGTGTTCACAGCAGCACCACTCGGGTCCCAAGGCTGCTTTTACAGGACTTAGGCAGCACAGATTGTTAAAGAGGAAGATTTTGCTTCAGTCCATTGCCAATGCTTCTGTTGCAGGGGGCCTGCACTGCAGTAGGGCCTTCTTGCTGACAATGGAGGAAATTCAGTTTTCAGTCGTGCTCTGTGGATGTTTTGTACAGTCCATGGGGTATTTAAAAACAGCCTTTAATGAGGTGACATAAAATGACAGGTCTATAGCTTAGAACAGCTCTGTTGCTGACTGTCTGCTTGGAACTGGAGAATATGGTGCTAAGACAGAGACCCTGGGCTGCAGTGAACATTGAAAGTGGGATAATTCAGAGGCCTTGCCTGCTGCTTCCTTAGAGTTATTGCTCTGACAACAGAGCCAAGTGCAATGGCTGCATCTGGGCTTCCCTGGGTCCATTCAGCACCTGAACTCACTGTCATTGAAAGCACATACAGGGAAATAGAATGCCATCTACAGCTGTAGAATAAGAAAAAAACAAGTCCTAATGTGCAGATTGGATAATGCAATAAAGAGGGACCAAGAATACCTTACACAGTGGTTTTAGGTCTGTGAATGCAAGGTAGGCTGCACAAGTTTTGTTGTTATACAAAGTAAAGTTGCAAAAACCCCCAGAATTTGATAGATGTCTAAACATCAGCAAGAAAAGAAAAGATGAATACTGGAGAGCAGTACAGGCATGAAAAAGATTGAGATTGGGGGGTGAAAAATGTGCACTAGCTGAATGAAGAAAATAGTTCAAATTAGAGGAAGAGGGATTGGTAAATCATCACATGAAGATACTGCTGAAGGGGGTAGTTATAATTTCTCAGTCCACAGACAAGTAGTGACATTTACAATGATTTTAACTTTCTCGTTAACCATCAAAACAAATTCCTAAAGATTTCATAATATTTCATAAATACACAATAGAAATCCAGCGTCTTAATTAGCAAAACAGTTATTTGCCCATTTTCCTTAAAAACCCAAGTTCTTGTCTCTTCCAGAATACAACCCAAAAGATCTAAAGGCTGGGAGGCAATACCAGGTTTTGGGAGGGCTTCTAAGGTAATGAAACCACTGAAGTTGAGAACACCTGATGGAAGTAAAATTCCTTGAAGTAATTTTTCAGCCAGTTGTGTGCTACATACAGAATTATATCATTGGAAGGCACAGTAAATTTATTGGAAATGCCAAACCTCCAAATGTTTCTGGGAGTATTTCTTTGGGCTTGCATATTCTTTTGTGTTCTCCACTCTGAGTGGAGAGGGTAATGAATACATGATTCTCTTTTTATCTTCTTAATATGTTCATTCAGTGAAAATATATGTTAGCTTGAACTATGTTTCAAACCCCCCAAAATGTAATATAAATAATAGCACTTGTCTTTTGAAAGGTATAATTTCAGTGTCTGTAGGACTGAGGCTTGTCCTTACATTGTGCCCGTGAGGTACATAAGTGAAAACTGTGACTAAATAAGAAAGTAGATGAGTAGAGGACTAAGAGGAAAACTTGATGTACAGTATGAAAAATGAGCAGTTGAAAAAGATGGTTAAAAAAATCTGTACTGTTTAGCGTGTCTTTTATAAATACATATAGGAAACAGTGATACAGCAAAGAAATTAAGACATCTGTTCATTTGTATACTGAAAATGCATAGAAAGGTAGAAAAAGGCAGTTGTAGTTTTAAATTACTTGTTTCAAACTCAAGTATAAAACTATAATCTGAATTTTTTTTAATTATAAAATTTGTAAAAAGCATCACAAATATAGCAGAAGAGGATTCAGAGTAAGAGAGTTCATACAGGCAGTTGCAATTTTCCAGTTAACAGACTTCCCCTCAAACTTGTCTGCCTTTTGTGCACAGTCTACATGCTGCACAAATTTATTTTTGTCTCTTAATTTATTCCAACTTTCCCATTATCTAGGCTGTCCTTGCAACATTTTGAGAAATTACTAAACCCTGTGAAGCACAGACTAGACTCCTAGATCAGGTTATTTTATGTCTTTATTAGACAATCCCATTAGAACCTCACCAGTGGCAAAGGAGGGAAATATAATGTCATCAGCACTCTTATAGTGCTGCACTCTCCCAAAGTTACTGGCATTAGTAAACTCATCTTACTGCCAAAACCTTTTAAAACAGTCTACAGGCTAATTTCATTGACTTATAAAACTATTTGTACTGAGCAATTCATTTTATGTTCTGCACTGGGGAACAAATACCACCTTAGGTTTAAGCTGACCGTGTTGCTGAGATACCACCCTGAGCTAACTTTGTATTTTTATGTCCCTGAGGGATTTCATTAAGGTAGTAGAGCAGTCTCCATCAAATATTCATAACCTGTAGTAAACTGAAGTAATATCTTCCTTTTCATTGCAGTTTGACACAGACACATGTTCGTGGCTGACAGTACTTGCACAGATCCACAAATTGAGTTTTTGCCAGTTGGAGCTCTGCTTCATAATATTTTACGTGTTGCTATTGTTTTCTAAATATTTGAACAATGCAAAGATTCTGCTTTGTACAATAAGCATCCTTCCAGACCAGAAGCATCTGATAATTCATATTCATATATCATTTTTGTATTTAACTGGTTTGGGGATTTTTTTTCCCACGCCAAGAGCTTTGTGGAAATGTAATGTCATATTACACCACTTCTAGCTCAGGCTGACTCATGACTCAGGTGGAAGCCTATGATCTTCCAAAAGGTCCAGAAATGTGCAAATGAAATGGTTATAGGAAAAAAACACTAAATAACCTTGCCTGGAACTGAAGTATAAGGCAGTACCTTCCTAGGATTTCACGTGGCCATAAAGTGTGTGTAATTCAGTTCTGAACCCAGCGAGTTTCAGACTACACTCGCAGGAGATGCTCTTTGAAGTAGATGTATCTGATTCTCATTTGCATTTTTATATAAAGGTGCCATAATGCAAATAAATTGAGCTGGCCTCCTTAGATGTTTGAAGTTAGGCATGTATTCCTGCATCTTGCTGAATAAGATCCTGACTCTGCAGTTCATTGACTTCAAAGGCTTTCTGTTGAATCACTGAGTTTTTCAGCTTTTGTACTCTTTTCAGCCAGAGCTGTCAGATACTCTTTTTTAACTGACCACCAATTGTGAATAACAATAGGCTTTTGGTTTTTGTTTTCTCTTATGTGTGAGATACTGTCTGTAATGTCACTTCATTATCATTTTATGTCTGTTACACCAAATGCACAAAGTGGGAAATTGGAATTTTCTGTCTCTTAAAAGAGGTGGAACAGAACTTTCTACAGAGGTAGACCTTTTGTGCTATTGCACTATTGCAGTGATCCCATGAAAACAGTGAAAGGGATGGTTGAAAATGGCCTGAAATGAAAAAAATGTGATGTAGCATTGTTTCCTCAGGTGTAATTGTTGGTTATGCTGTACAAGTGGGTGAAATAGGCAAGAAAAGAAGTATTTGAGAATCATGCAGCTGTGAGAGGACACAAACTATCTAAATATCTGGTGAGCAGCATGGGAGTGTTGATCAAATAATACTGAACCTGTTAAGCCTTACCTGCATGAATCAATGTAAAACATCTGCTGCACCTTGCTGCATCCTACTGGAATGGCAGGCACTGGATATTGCCCTTGGGCTCAGGATGCTGGGATGAGCAGATGTAACCAGCCATGGGACAGAGGGGCTTGCAAGGAGGACTGGCTCGTGAGCAGTGATTCCAGCATTCCTGATGGCCCATCAAATCCAGCTAAACAAACCTGACTTGATATTTACGGAGCGAGGTCAGCCCTCAGGGGCCTCCAGTGGACATAAAATCCATCATCACTCAACCCTGAGGAGCAGGTCTGGCTGGTGATGGACACCAACACCAGTGGAGTGATGGCAGCTGCAGGCTCCTGTCTAAACTGGGGCTCTTGAGGTGCCTGGGGCAGGGCTGAGTTTCTGTGTGATGGTCAGAGCTTCTGGCTACATGCAGTTCTACCAACTCTGCATGGGTTATGATGAGTAATGTAACATTTTAGTTTCATGGTTCCTCAGTTTACCTTTGCGTGCTTTACAGATCGAGATTTTTGTGACCGGGTGGTGTTTCAGTTAATTCATGTTAATGTAAACCTTCCAGGCAGTTGTAGAGTCTCCTGCTGTTTCCAGAAGACTTCCAGTGAAACCGTAGCAGGTCTTAAAAGCAGCATGCTGGCCCCACAGTTGCATACAGAGATTTGTCTTAGGTAATTATGAAATCCCTGCCAAGCACCTTTCAGAGGAACAAGCCTCGATGCCCTCTCTGATGCTGAGCTCCTCTCTGGGGGCTGATTTAAGAGCAGAACAGTGCAAATGGGCTGCTAGTCCCACTTCTAGGAGAAAATCCCTTATGGAAGGAGTTGGGAGGGCAGTGGCCCGGGGTGGCTGTGAGCCTTTGCTGTGTATGCCACACATTGCAGTTTAACTTCCTCCTCAGCAAGTGTTTTCTTTCAAATCTTGGTTTCCACTGGGGTCTTCCTTGTGCACTTCAGCAGCATAAGTCACACAGGGTGTTTCATCACCACATTTTCAGGGTAGGTGTAAAATCTGTATGGAATTTTTTTACAAATATGTTAAATAGATGCATGGGAATTCCTTGACAGCTTTTGTAAGACATGTTTTACTCTGGGGGGTAATGCCAGAAACTAACCTTGTAATGAGTAAACTAAATAAGATTATGGTCTTGTCCTGTTCTAATTTCAAAGCAGGGCAGCTTCTACAAGTTTATAAGTTAGTTCATGTGAGTGGAGGCAAAAATCTATTCAACTGTTACAAGATTGGCATGGATAACTTCTCTGAGAATGAACAGGAAGTTGCAGGACTGGACATTTTCTGAGCTACAGAAAATTTAATTTCATTCTGTGAGAGGCAGGAGAGGGAGATGGATCCATTTGACATGATTTCAAAGCACTAGAAATTACTTCCAAAAGTGTGACCAGCTGAACAAACAAATGTTGTATTTGAAAAACTGATCCAGATTCTGATTTCAATTACTTTGATGTGAACTCACAAAAATTGCAGTGAGTGTGTTAGAATTATTCTGAATTTAAAAAGGAGTAGGAAAACAATTATCTGCCCTGCTGTGTATTTGTGTATTTTGTCCTTTTTAAAGGTAAATGTTATTTTGAAAATTTCTGGAGGAAAAAAACCCCATTTGTTTATCAGCTGGATGTTATGAAAATACTCCATGACTAATAGTTCTATTATAAATAATAAGTAGTTGTTAGTTTATAGATGGAGAATACTTCTGGAGAGAAAGGTGAATTCAACTAACCTATCAACAAGCAAACAAAATGTAATTTAGTTCATAATTTCTAAGAATACAGAATCCTATTCTACTTATGTGGCTAATAAATGCAGTCAGAAAGTCTTTCAAAAACTGACAGTACTGCAAATGCCACTGTCCTTATGTTGCCAGATTCCTAAATTAGAATGAATGCATTTTTCTGATTTGAGTACAAATGGTATTTGCCAGATACAATCTGAGTTGTCATTACATTCCTTCAGGTTTATGTTGTGGCTGAGCTGAACTCCAAACCATGCTAGCACAGAAGCTGAATGAGTGCAGACCATATATTGTATAAAGAGCTGCTCTGAAATTTTTCAGTGTTTTATATACTGTAGTGTGCATATCACAGAATTAATGATATTGCAAATAATATCCACTGATATTTCCTAATAGCCTTTTAGGCTTTTCAAAATTAAGAGTAATGATTTCTTAAATGAGAACTGTGTTGCACCTCAGGCCAGAACCTCAGCTTGGTTTTGTTTGTTGAAGAGATTTTTGTAGGTGAATGATAGGATAACTAGCATCAAGAGAATTTTTTTTCCAAAGGATTAATGAAGTAGTTTTTATGTTTTAATAATTTTTAGGCCTCTCTATAACTAATTTACTATATCTATTCAAAACCCTGGAGTTCAAACATAACTCTGGAAACTGTCCAGTTGCCTCCTTCAAGTTACCCAGGAGACCAGTTGTGAAAGTGAAAAAATTCATGGAGGAAGGAGGATTCCATGTATCCTAAATCATAACAAGCACTGTAGCATCCAAATAAACTTGGTGCCTTTTAATACAGGTGTACGTTTAAGCTGTGCTTGTCTTGAGACCAAGTTGTCAGCATGGAGACTAAATGGAGCTGATGTCAGAATATTTTAATGTCAGGCACAACAAATGAAATCACTTCCCTGCTCTACAAGCGAGGGGCTGTGCTTTGGGAGGAAGGTCCAGTGGTTCCAGCTGTGCTGCACAAAGACAGGTGTTCCAGGGCTGTGGGGTTCATTCTGGTTCTACTCAGGTGCTCAGGGTCTCTTATGGGTCTCTCCCAAAGTTACTCCTGACCACACTTGTTATAGGATTAGGTAGAAGATACTGAATTCTGGGTTGTTCATTCTGAAACTCCCCAAATCTGACTCAAAACCTTTGGCTTGGAGACCTGAGACCTCACTGATGGAGATGGTGTTGATTGGTTAGGTGACACATCTCTGCTGGAAAAAAAACCCTCAAGCCAACCAATAAAACCCCAAAACTGAGGCAGCATAAGTGAATTGATCTATCTGGATGATTTCTTGCTGTCTCACAGAGTCTGTTTCCTTATTTCCTGCCTTGTTCTACACGTTTGCCTGAATCCAAACCACTTTAAACCAGCAGAGAATTCATAGTTCTGAGTAAACAGTGGAGCTGTTTTCACAGTGCACTTTTCTGTTTTATGCTGAATTATGAGGTGCTTACCTGAGAAAATGCCTTTTATTTCTCTCAGAAATCAATACTTGGGGATCTTTGCAGAGGACAGTGCTCTCCCTGTTGGGAAGCACAGCTGAGGAGCAGTCAGGCAGTGACAGCTGGCACAGTTCTGTCCACTCATCAGCCACCTTCTCATCATATAGTCCTTTTCACAAACTGAAATAGCTAAATGGCTTCTTTTCCTACTAGCTGTCATGTATTTCAAAATGTATTTTTATTACTATTAGAATATTTTTCCTCATTTCCACCTTATTTCCTCCTGATTTACATGCTCTGATCTTGATTTATGCACTTTGTTACATAGTCCTCCCTATGTTCCACAGGTTTTGTTTCATGTATTTCAATAGTGTCACTTCACTTCCCTGGATGAAGTAGAATCTTTTTCCCTTTTCACTTAAGTTCATTACTCTTAGTTCTATTTACCTTTGTTTTCCTCAGCAGCTCATCTGTCTTTATTACTTTTTGGAGAAGAATTCACAGTTCATTTTGCTGAAATACTTGTAAATGTCCTGAAATTAATTTATTTTTTCTTTTTTTTTTTTTTTTTAATTAGGATTATGAAGTATGTTTGCAAGAGAGAGTTTTGCTACTAAAAAATATAAATATATTATTATGGGCCAGGGAAATCTTTTTTTCTTGGAACTCATTCCAAGTGGTCACTGTCATCACTGGTTCTTAGGGGCACAAAATGGGATTAGCAAGGTCTTCTGAGTCTGAACACTGCTAGGAGCTCATTAGGGGGTTTAAGCAGCAAGTCCATATGTTATATTTGAAATTCAGCATAAAATTTCCTAAAACATCCTCATAATTTTCTCCTTTTAAAATCACGGTTATTTGGAATATCTGTTGCCTTAATTCTGGTCATTATGATGTCTCATGGTGTTTATTAAACCCACTGCGTGTGTAAACAAGACCTAACTGCACAGCAAATTAGGAAATGCTCTGTGGTTTGGCAGCACAGCTTTATCTGAAGGTGCAAGATGTGCTCTGGTCTCCAGACTCCCTACATTAACAATAAATCACATTATATATATACACATATATATATGTGTGTGTATATATATATGAGTGTATATATGTAATACAGAGCAGCTTAGTAGGCCTTCCATAATATCTTCATTTCACGCTGGCATGGTGGAGGGAATGAGGAGCACACGGCAGTGGATCCAGGGATTTCTTCAGGGATGCAGTGAGTCTGAGTCTGCACAGAAAACAGAGAGCAGCAGTGACTTGGTCGGGGAGCTGGAGTCGGGGCTTGGGCTGGAGCTGTGCTGCTGCAGGACAGCTGAGAAATGGCTGCACTGCTGCCCCACAGCACAGGGGAAGGAGCCCTGGCAGAAATAGGGATGGCTTGGATGAAGATATGAGGCTATAAAGATACCTGGCTGATACCAAGGAAATAGGTGGGTAGGATATGTGCAGTATGAGGATTTATACGTGAGATAACTGGAGCAGCACCCAGAGGATCAGAACTTACACTGGGCTGATCTACTCAGTAGATCTCTGTGCTAGTGACACCCTGAATCACGGGGAGGTTTTGTTGACCTAGGCTAGCACCCTTCAGCTTTGTGCCATAATGCTGGGTTTAGCGTGATCTCTTCCAAGCACGTACGGAAATGATTTCTTTTTGCTTTGAGGTTTCATTTCAGAAGGATCAGGTCAGAGGTGTGTTTTGAGCTGAGCTGTTGCCAGGCTGCTTTTGAGGTCGGGCTGCTGCCCCTGGGGTGGCACCCTCACGTTACTGCGCTCGGGGGGGCTGCAGCTGCACCCAGCACATCTTCACGCAGCATCTTGCCACAGGGGCTCAGTGCTTTCAGTCCAAAGCAGCCCCTACGTCTGATTCAGCCAAAGACTGGATTGGTGTTCCTGCCTCTTCTGAAATGAAGGCATTACTTCCGTTTTTGCTTTGTTTTGCAGTTTATTTGTTCTGGGGTTTTAAATTGTATTTGTTGTTTTGCGTTAATCTTTGTTTTTAAAAGGAAGAAAACAGTGGTAATTTTTTATGCTTTCTTTCCCTGATTTTCCCTATATCTACTTTTCATAATCTATGAAGCAAGAAGCTCATCAACAGAGGAAAAAGGAGGAGGAAAATCATGTGTACCGTACATAAAACATTTAAAACAAAGGCCAATATTTAGCTATGATTCATTACATTTGCATCTAAATCTGTTGAGAGGTTTACTGGTTTAATTTATATTGATCTTCTGTATAAATCAAATAAGTAGTCTGACCCCCTACCCAAAGACTAACTATTTTATATAATTTCTTTCTCTAGATCAACTAAGCAAGAATAGGAAGCACATTATTAAGAGACTTAAATGCTCATAGAAGTTCAATTAGAATACTCAGAGTTTCTTATTAGAAACTTCTTTCCAAAAGAAGTTCTTATTGCTTTCCATCTCTATTATTCCTTAATATTTCTTCCTATTTGAGACAGTAATATGGTTAGTGCTGTATTATTCCACACATTGCTTGTTCAGATTCTGTTACACTTCAGAGTATTCTTTCTGCCAAATATTGTTTATAGGAAAATTTCAGATCCATTCGAATGCTTTACAAATGAAAACAGTTGTTTCTGTAACACTTCTCCATTTAATTGCTTTTAAGGGACTGCTAAATCCATTAGTGAGGGTACTAATTGAGAGGAATTGCAGGAGGAATGGCAGGATTTTTTTTAAACGCAGTTCGAATTAAAACAGTATTTTTTATTTAATAGTTGGATTGGGAAAGCATAAATATAACTTCTCATGTTTTGCCATATTTGTAAGGTAAAAAGATTAATATAACAATTATTTTTCATGTCTAGTATACACATTACTGCTCTGCTGTTTATGAAGCTACAAATTTAGCTCTCTGTTAATCAACATATTGAAAAAAATTCAGGTAAATAAATTATTACTGCTATGAATCACAAAATTTCAATAAGGATATAATATAGAGTGTTATAAAGGTTCTTACATTTAGAATATTTTTAAATTTGCTACAGCTTTGACATTTAATTATGTTTAGAAACAGGAGAATTTTATTAGAGTGCTGTGGGAAAAAAAACCTAAACCGTAAAATCATACATTTTAACATGGAAATTACTAAGTAGTAGGATTTAAATATGAGAAGCTAATGTTGCTCTCTCTAATAAAATGATAAATACAACTATTCTAGTAAATTTTCTCCTGTTCTAGTCAATGTGAATATTCTATTCCAGTAGATGCTGTAGCCACAGAGAACCCTGAGCTGTTGCCTCACCCCTGCCCAGGCTGTGGCTGACCTCAGGCCTGGAATGGTGATCGAGGGGGCTTGAGCCCCCGTGTGTCAGGTTTGTTTGTTCTATTAATGAGCTCAGGAAACAAAGTTTAAATCACAGAGTACATTGTCATGTGAATCTGAGATGCAAATGGACCGTGACAGCTTTTCCTTGAAAACAAACAAAAGAAGTGTATTTTTTGGCAGGTTGTCCTTATTGTCAAATTTATAACAAGACATAATTAAACTCAGTAGGATTCACGTTCTAATTAAAACAGGGCAAGAATTTATTCTGTTATCCCATGACACTTTCATGAGATTATCTTCTAGTTTCATCAAATTTTTCATTAAAAAAAAAAAAGCAAAAAAAAAAAAAGCAACTGAAGGAAATTTAAAGATGCCAAAACTTGAGAGCCTCACACGAGATGGAGACATGTGATTGCATCCCAGCAAGGGGTTATGGAATGAGCTGTTCTGACCCACCTTGGTTGTTTTTTATACTGAAGAGAGGACAAATAGGGGGATTGGTAAAACAGGCAGCTTGTAATGGAGGAATGAACACAGACATGGTATCAGCAGCAAGGAGCTCTTGATATGTCATATTTTGGTACCAGTAAGTTTGGAGAGACTTAGAGTTTCAAAACAAAATTGGTCTTCAGGATAAAGATGCAAAAGGTAATGCAGAAAATTAAGAGATAAGAGGCTAAATCTATGTCACATTTATTTGTTTATGCCATGCTTTGTCTGATTTCCACAGACTTGAACTTTGTTTATTAAACGTTCCCATCTATCTGTGACATGAAAGGCACAGAATCTTGGATTCAGGCAAGAAGTGAGAAGAGAGTAAATATGAATTTCCCTTGCTATATAGTAATTCAGGTGTAGAAATAGGTGTTGGTTGAGATCGTTGTGTGCAACGCTGCCCACACATCTTCTTCCTCCCTGACCTCAGCATGTGTGGAGTGATTCAGAAGGAATAGAGCTTAGCATTTATCTGCATTTCCTAGCTGGATTGAGTAAATCAGACTGGTGGGGTAGAGCAGTGTTTTGTGAGTTCCTGTTTAGAGGAGAAGGAAGCTGAGAAGGGATGGAGCAGCACAGCTGAGCTGCTCTGCTGTGAGAGGGAGGGACTTGTTTGTAGGCAGTGAAAAACAAGGAGGGTGTAAGGAGGACACACTTCCCTTTTTTTCCCTCCTTTTCCATTTTCTCTCTTCTGTCACAGGTTTAGGAGTCCTAGGAAGAATAAGGAATAATATCTCAGTCTTTCTGTAGGAAAAGAACTGTGATATAAAGGCTGCCATCATTAGCACATGGGAGAAGATAACCATGATTGCCTGGAGAAGCTGTTTAATTATGGTCAAATTTCTTTCCTGCTCAGTTGAGAGGGCAATAATGTTTTCTCTCAGCAATTTTACATACCTAAAACTGTATCTATTTAAATTTCTGGAAGATGAGCAAAAATTGAATGGACTTGGTAATCATAAAAGTCTTTTCCAGCCAAAATGCTTCTCTCCTTTCTTACCTAATTGTTGTTCAGTGAGCTGTAAGATTCCACACAGTGGCTGAAATGCAGTGGAAGTCCAGCTCTGGTGTGAGTACAACAGCAAGAGCAGAACGATATACTCACCTCGTGATGTGTCTTACTGATAGGTGTCCCCTCTATCCCCATGCACAGAAGGACCTGAGGACTGTAACAGTGCAGGGACACTGAGTGTTGTGCATGAGAGGTGCAGCAGCAGTGCCACAGGTGTCACTTGAATAGGACTGAGTAACGATCAGAAATAACACATCCGAGCCTTCCTTTGGAAACGAAGGCAATGAAGAAGTCTGTATTTCAGAAGGTATGAGTCAATCAGGAAATACAGCAGTGCAAGGTTAACACTTTTAGTCTCCAGAGTTTCAGCACATGAAATACCCACCTGCTTATGCACAGCAGTGCTAGTGGGAGAAGGAAGATGCATTGCATCTTGATAATTGCTTTTGCCATCTTCCATTTAATTTTTTCTGTGCTATCTTCTATGTTTGTTCCTGCAGCACCAAACTAAGACTACAGTTACTTTTAAGACCATCTGAGAAATCAGAATTGTAAAAACAATTTCATAGTAACATGAGTCACTATTGCAGGAAAATTCCTTCCAGAATAGTTTTCAAGAGCTGCGTTTGGAGCAAGTTGGCAGCTCCCAAAGAAGAACTGAACTTGCCATGCACTTTGCCCTGCCTTCCCTGCCATATCTCCCAGTGGCTGGAAAGGGTTGGGCTCTTTGGGAAGGTGGCAGTAGGAGTTCTACCTGTTCTGTTTCCAGTGCAGACTCTTATTACTGATTCAATTTCACTGCAAGGAGCTTTAAAACCAACAGCTTATTCTTCCTCCTCTCCATCAGCATCCTCCTGTGGAAAAATGAGACAGAAAAGGAACAAAGGCAGCAGCATTGAGACCATGTGTCAGTTGTACTCAGCAAGTTCTACATGTGAGAGCCACCAGCTGTGAGGGGGGGTTGTGGTCTCTGGTGCTTTTTTCACCATGTTTTAACAGCACTTTTCCATTCATAGATACGAGTTTACCCAAATGTTGTTTCAAAAGGCAGTTGCTGGTTATGTAGACTGAGTACAAGCATTTGAGTTTAAAATTGCTAGAAATAGTTTTTTTCCATTCAGAACTTTGTGTTACGAATTTCAAAATTATCCAGGGCAGCCACAGTGTATTCCTTTTCAGTAGATTTGCTTCAACACAATCCTACAGAGCCTCCAGAATCACTGGCTTGCCCCAAATCATCTTTAGCATCTGTGGTGCTCAGGTGTTTAACCTGAGTAGTGAGATGCAGCTGTTGTTTTGTTAGCAAACCTCCTGCCCTATACCTTCAGGAATCACATCTCCCAAGCACATGAAGTCCTGTGCAGCCTGATGGAAGAGCTCAACCAAATTAAGTGATGCAGCTCTTGTAATTGCTTTAGTCTTAACCCAGTTTCAGGAAAGTGAAAGCAGATTTGTTGCCTATAAGGAAAACAGACAAGCAGATTGTTAATATTCTGTGCTGCCATCTAAAGACCCCAGTAGGTTGTAAAGTATGTTGACACCTTAGAGATTGACTCTGCCTCTGGAAAGTTGAAATCTATAATTTGATAATTCCTATTCTGTAGCATACTCTGATCCCTTTAGGAGCAATCACCAGCATATGAATTCCTATGGCTTAAAGAAAGAAAAGAAGTACAAACCCTTCAATTTTCCTCCTCTTTTTCAAGGTGCTCAGGATTTAATTTAGCAAATTGTTCTTCCTGGACATGCAAGTCTCCCAAAACTATCATCAGCTCTAGTTACTGCCATATATTTTTCCTATATTTTCATTAAAATAGCCTTTTCTACAGTTGATATAGTTGCACCACACATAGCTGCAAGATTATGGTACTTCTCTCTCTCCCTGGACCAAGCAATTGCCACTTGCAGCAGTTTCCAGGAGACACCTGTGAGTGATCCAGCCACCCATGGAGTCCCTGGGCTTTGTCTTCAGGAGGCTCAGGGCTGATCTGCAGTGTAATTGTAGTGAAGTCACTCTGTAATACACCTCATTATTACATACGTGCTTTTATCCATGCACAAAGACTCCAATATTACTTTGCTTGTGTACTAATCAGAGAACACCAGGGTGTTTTATAGTGATGCAGAGAAGGTAATAATAATGATAATATTAGTAGTAATCCCTTTAATTATAATGTTCTGTCACTGTGCTGACTCTATTCTGAAGGGGTGGGACTATCCTCTAGAAAAGACTTGCCAAGTACTTTGTGTATGCAGAAACATCATAGGAGACTCAGAAAACATTTTAAAAATACTTACAATCTTCCTCTACCTTATGTGTAACCTCTGGCTTTGGTTTGAATCCCAGGATTTTAGTGTACTTGTTTTCCAATTTTTTGTGAAAAACTCGAAAAGGTAATAAAAATCCCTAACATATATAATTCATGGGAGTGCATAGCATAGTTATGAGCCAATGAAAGTGGTGATATTCCCTTTACCGTTGTCTGAGTATCTTTGCATAAATACATAGTCTTTTACAAAATTATTTTCCTGGGAAAGCTGTTGGACACAGAAAATGCAACAGAATACTAGAAACTCAGCTGGTATACCCTGAGCACCTTTAGCATCCAGTGTAGCTGCTGAAGAGGATTTCAATTTGTATCCATTGGTGAAAAATGCTGACTCCTTTCCCTTTAACCTAATTTATATAAAAAATTCATCCACAGTCATTCTTTAAATTCCCTGAGACATTGTTGTTCATTTGAATTTAAGTTTTGCCAAGCACAGTAAATAGGTTATTTTTCCCCTGTATGTTCCTACACAGGGAGTGTGACCCTCCCTGCAGCTCTTGTTGGGATATCCTTTACACTTGGGATGTTATTAGGTGTTTGGAAAGCATTCTGCTCGTTAAAGAATGCTCACTGCACCATCCAGGACTATCTGCTCTTATGCCACTGCCCATAGAGTATTATACACTTAAAAAAGTCCCAATCTAGTTTATTCTTAACACTGAAGTATTTTTCAATGATCACCCTATGTTATGCTACAAAAATAGATTGTGTGTCTTTATTGTAATTACTTAAACAGTCTTACTACTTAAACATTCCTACATGTAATCTATACAGACTTGCTCACATAAGTTATTTGTACAGGCCTTTGTTCAGGCCTTTTTGGGTAAGGCATCTCTGGATAAAGATAAATGTCATTGATTTTTTAAAAAGATAAACCACAGGAAAAAAGTCCACTGATACTCTTCTATATTTTACTAAGGTGGTATGAAAGGTACATTGACATTAAAATAGGATTGTAGTCTTCCAGCTCTGTGCAGTAATTGATTTAATAATACCAAGTTGTTGTGAGAACAATGGTATTTTGAGGTTGACTATAAATAACTTACCAATAAAAAGAAATGTCTGTTTGTTCAGGTAATTGTAGTATATATTTTAAACATAACCTGAGTTCTTCTGAACCCATGTATTGCAAATAAACTGGATTTATTTACTTTCCATAGAGGAAAAGTGCTAAATAAACAGCCCTTAAAAATGCTTGTTGCTTAGACTATGTCTTAGAAGTCATGCTAATACTTTATTTTAAATAGTGCTAATTATGTCACTGCAATTAATCCATTGAAAAACAAATTTCCCTAGACACTTCATGCCTTCTTTAGTGTTAATTGCATCTGAGCATTGGAAAGAAAGGCTATAGTGCAGCAGGTGCCACAGAAAATATTTTAAAGCAACTAGTTTTTCATCAAATATTGTAATGTTTAAATGGATTTGGGAATTATCAGTAATAAATTTCAACTGAGATGCTAAAAATGTAAGTTATTGATAAAAAAGATTAAATTATGTCTTGCATTACATGTTCATTTACATCATTACATATAATTTACACATACATATTATTACATATATTTACATATCTACATCATACACTTCTATTTTTAATCACTTCTATTAGTTTTATAATAGTAAAATTATTTTTGCTAGAGATTAGTTTGATGGTAACAAATGAGACCCACCACCAAAAACCTCCTCCTTCACTACTGACCTCACTGATTTAGGATTAAGTCCAGTGTTAGACAGGGCAAATCTCATAATTAAACACAATTTTACAATAAATTCCTGTGTTGGTTTTGCACAGCCTGGTTTTTGGTAGCATGGGGCCACCACTGTGGCTGCTGTGAGAAGCTGCTGGAAGCTTCCACCATGTCCAGCAGAGCCAATCCCTGATGGCTCTGAAGCTGGACATGCTGCTGGCCAAGGCTGGGCTACTTAGAGAGGTTGGTAACCCCTCTGTGATGACATATTTAAGAAGAAAATCAAAACAAAGTCAAACAATTCTTTACTAGCCAGAGAAGAGGAGGAGGTGAGAGCATGTGAAGGAAAACGACATGGAGACACCAAGGTCAGTGGAGGAGGGGCAGGAGGTGCTCCAGGTGCTGGAGCCGAGATTCCTCTGCAGGCCGTGGTGAGGACCATGGTGTGCCCCTGCAGCTGTGGGGATCCATGGGGGATGCAGAGATCCACTCACAGCCCCTGGGGATCCATGGGGGATGCAGAGATCCATCCACAGCCTGTGGGGATCCATGGAGGATGCAGAGATCCACTCACAGCCCACAGGGATCCACGGGGGATGCAGAGATCCACGGGGGATGCAGAGATCCACCCGCAGCCCCTGGGGATCCACGGGGGATGCAGAGATCCACCCGCAGCCCGTGGGGGAGGTGCCCATGCTGGAGCAGGTGGATGCCTGGAGGAGGCTGTGATCCAGTGGGAGACCCAGTGGAGAGAGGGGCCCTGCTTCCAGGCTGGAGCAGCCTGTCCCTGGAGGGCTGCACCCCGTGGACAGAGAGACCCACGCCGCAGCAGCTGTGGGAGGGCCGTGTGCCCGTGGGAGGGACTCACGCTGTGGCAGGCGCGGTTTGGCGGCCGCTTGTGAGAGCGGAGCCACGCCGGAGAAGCTCACAGAGAACTCCCTCCGTGGGAGGGACCCCCGGAATCCCAGGGGAAGGGCTCCTCTCCCTGAGCAGCAGGAGGAAATCTCGGTGATGAAGTGACCAAAACCCCCACGCCCTGTCTCCCTGTGCTGTCGGTGGGAGCGAGGGAGGGGATGGGGGAAAAAGGTGTTCTAAGGGCTTATTTTACTTCTCATTATCCTCCTCTAACTCTGTTAGTAATAAATTTTACTTTCTATCTTAAAGTGGAACCCGTTTTGCCCTTGAAATGTTTTCTCGCGGTCCCCCTCTCCCCCATGAAGCCTGCATTAGTTTTTCCTCTCCTTTGCCCAGCTGCGGCGGGGGAGGCTGGGCGCGGCTCCCTGGCTTTGGGCAGCTGCTGACAAGGAGGGCCTGCACTAATGGAACTCACACTGGTTCGGATTTACTTCTAAATTTTTTACTTACTTTACTTACTGTGTTTCCCAGTTTACTTCTGTCAGCAAAATTTTACTTAGATTGATCCAAAACCTGCTAATCAACACTAGTTTAATGAAATTTAACCACTTTTATTTTTAGTTTATGGGCAGCAATGCCTTGTCAGGAAAGTGAAATGTTGAAGAGATTCAGTCAATTCAGATTTGGCTTGGCTGCTTTAAAATTACATGTGCATTTGTTTATCAAAGGATGGTTTCTCAGGCAAGCTACTCAAGCCTTTCTTGTAGTTTCTAGTATTTTTCCTACTATGAAATATAATTTTGTAGTAATTTACATGCTGTTTTCAGAGGAACATTTGAATATTTGCAAGAGATCCCTTATTGAATTGGTAAAATAAATGTCATTAAATACACAGCTTGTTGCCTGACATGCCCAAAATGTTGTACATTAATGGATTAGAGCTATATTTATAGGAGCATTAAAATATATCACTTTTGTAAAATTAAAGTTTATTTGCAATCTCACAATTTTTTTCCTCAAACCACGGGCTTGGTGGATATTGGATAGACTCATTGGATATTTTATTTTAATAGATCTTCCATGGGCTAGAGAAATACAGTTCTGTTCTTTGTTTTACTTACAAATCTAAACGTGGATGTCGTTCAAAACTTGGAAAGTTCAAAGCATCTGAGAATTTTCATGTGTGGCAGATGGCTGGAACTGCAAGGATAAATATTAGAGATAAATACAATGCAAGCTCTAATTTGAATAAATTATTCTTAAATGTTTAGCTGAAGCAACTCAGAGGCATGTAAATACACAATGTACTAAAGAGACTAATCCAAGAGAGGGCAAAGATTTATAGATTAGGTGTCTTGAGTATTGTGCCTTTATGCTATATTTTGTAGGCAGCCCTCTGCTTTACTTGCCAAAATCATTGCAGGAGATTGTCACAATATCTCATTTTAGGATATACAGGCTTGACTTTTGGTGTTTTCAAAAATACACTCCCTACAGTTCAAGTAGGGTTCTTTCATTTGTTCATCTCAGTCTGATTTTGCTTTCAATTTGGTGGACACGTTTCAACTGGTCTGTTTTCACATGGGGCATTACAGAACAAAAAGAGAAAAAGCAGAGAACTTTGTGAACATTCCCTGTCTATTTAATCTGCAAACCTCAACACGTAAGTTTTTACAAACCTTTTTCAGAAGTGGTCTAATTTTCCTCCTTTAAAAAAGCTGGGAAGTGCAAAAGCTGTGCTGTTTAACATGTCACAATATTCTGCAGCAGCACAGAAACAATCTGTCATCCACACTGTCCATATTCCCAGCTCTGAAGGAGCTTATTATACATTCCCCATGTTTGTGACTTTATTGATCTTTTGTCATTCCCGCAGAGTGAAACTGATATTTTCTAACAAAATGTAATTTGCTGGAACAAACAAGCAGTCAAGTGCTGATGAAAAGGATTCAAGGAAATGGCCACTGTGCCTCCACAGGAGTTACGGGGGCAGTTCTGCTTCCTTGATGTCTGCTTTGCATGCACTTTGTGATGCTCACGGTCCTTATTAGCACTGTGCCTTTTAATTAAAAATAACTACATCTTCACTTATTAGCCTCAATGTTCCCAAGCTCATTAATTGGAATTTTCCAGAGTTCTGATAGGAATTAGTCATCTAACTTCTGCTGAATTTTAATGCCATTTTGATGCATGCTTGCAGCAATAAAATATTTCCTGAAGGAGCCTGTTGGCCGAGGCAGCTGTTTGTGTGCAAGTTTGGTGCTGTGTTAAGGAAACTGGGTTTTCAGAACCTGGAGTGGGCTCTTAGTCCCAAGAATTTGTAGTCTCCTAGGTTGTAGAAAACTTGAGGTATTGATTCTAATAACTGAGAGTCAGCCTCTTCCTAAGAGCCTTGTGAGAGACACAAAACCCACAGTGGTTGTTTTGGGTGAAAAAGCTGGCACAGATTATGCGAAATATTTTGTTTGCATCCTTTTTTTTTTTTTTTTTGCCCTTGAGGACACAGCTCTGAGAGCAGGAGGGAATGTCCAGGCCAAGTTCTAGACAAAGCTTTTTTTTTTTTACTCTAATTCATACATATATCGAAAACACAATTAAAATTATGTCTCATACAAACTACCCTGAAAGAGCCTCTATTCCTCAAAGTTTATTACTGTGCTCTTTTAGAGTGGTTAATAAGAATACTGCTGCCATGGTAAAAATGCTTTGCCTGACATGTGAAAAGTTAGGAACAAAGTTTAGTTTGATGCTGGTTAGGAACAAGCTTGCTCCTGGAAAACTTCTCCTGCTGAAGGGATGATATGGAAACAAGAAAAGAGTAAGGAGTGGGTTACCTGTTTCTTCTCCTGAAAGAAGAAGAAATGGAAGATGGCTTGTATTTCTTGGCAGTGGTACAGCTAAGATAGTATTTTAAAGCTGAAAAAAGAGAACTAAGAGTAATTAAAATGTTTATTCATTGTATTGCTCCAATTTGAAGACTCAAGTACTAAAGAATGCTTTCAGAAGTAGAGAAGAAATATTTGGATGCCTATATTCGTTAAGCTTTGAGAATTAAGTGAAAGGGAAAAAAAAGGAAATAATTCCACAGGTTTTTGTAAAGCACTAGAGTGAGAATTCCTCTTAGTTTATTTATGGGCAGAATATTGTCCAAATTTTTCATTTGCCATCAAGACAAAACCTAAACAAATATAAGAGAAGAACATTAATATTATTTTTGGTCTTTGGGTTGTTTCTATTAATCATATTACTGTGTTTTATTTCGCCATTACGTCTACTTCAGTCTTTTTGAGTCATCTTTGGCATTATTGGTTTCATTTGTGGTGACTCTTGTTTTACATTACTTTCATATTGCCTTTTTGGTATTTAGCATGAAATACCTGGAATTTTTAGAATGGCAACTGAGTGGTTCCTCTACTATTTTTTTCCTTTTCCTTTGTTCTTTTTCAAATCTAAAAATGTTCTTGTCTCTCTTAAAGAAGTTGAATGTCTAACAGCAGAAATAAGGCCATTAAGCTTAATCTGTTTGTAACTCCTAGGAAGCTGCTGTAATTGATTACAAGCCTTGACTTCATGTTAGCTACTCATTAATCTAAGATTAAAGAAACCATTTTGCACAGGCAAACTCAAGGCTCAGTCTACTCAGTGAATTCACAAACTGACTGCTGTCTTCATTTATCACTCTTAGAACTATTTGCACTGTTAGAAGAAATCTTACCATGATGTTTTCTTTTACTGAGGCTGGGGGACATCTCAGGGAGGTCATTTAGGCTCTTGTTTAAGCCCAGCCTGTACCCACTTCTTCTTCCTGTAGCCACTGCTCTTACCTCTGTAGGGGTATGAAGCTAATTAAGACTAAATTCTAGGATTTCTCTCTGATGTCTTTGAGCCAAGTCCTCCACTGTGAGGATTTGTGTTTACAAAACAATGAAAAACATGGAGCTATTGCTTGCACCACCCTAAACTAGAAATTCATAAGATGATATTATCCCATATGAAATAAAAACGAAATAGAAAATCTTTTTTTTCTATTATCTCCCTTCTTCAGTTAATATTTATATTTAAAGACTTCTGCAAGTACACCAGCAAATAGGGATACAGAGTGTTTCCTCAGGAAAATGTGTTTGGGAAGGGCAATGGAATGAGCTCGTGTTCTTTTCTTAGAGATAAATGCATCGATTTAAAAGTAGGAGACAAACTCCTGACTAAAACAAACTTACTATTTTGTGAGAACAAGGGCTATGAAACACTTTTTTACCCGATCTTAAATATTTAGATGCTGTCTTATTTCACTGCATATACATGTACCATTTGATTTCATACAGTTTGGGATACAGGCATCATTTAGGCTTCTCTGGGGCCCAAAATATCTATGGGAACATTAAAAAACCTGGAGTAACTGCTCATTTGTCTCAGGTAATGTATTCCCAAATTTCCTTAGTTAATAGGTATATATTGTTCCAAAGTGGATTGTCAGTTTTGCTGCTATATTGTGGTATGTTTCTGCAGATTTCTGTATTTGCCATGTGAGTTAAACACTATCACTTCCAATAAACAAACATGCAGTCAGGCAAACTGCAGCAAGAAGAAAATGTCAGCTAGGACTTGATTAGATTTTGGTTTAAGCTAAAAGCTGAAATTTGATTGGCTCACAGCAGAGCCAACTCAAATCACACAAGCAAGGAAAATGTAAAGATTTGGTTGGGTTTTTAAACAAGTGTTATTCATGCAGAAGTGATTTTAATAATCCTGCTTCTCAGAGGTTAAAAGAATTTTCATTATGCACACACAGAGCACTCAGAAACAATCTGTGAATATTTACTGTAAAGCCTAAAGTCATTCTATGTGTCAAGTGGGGCTTGTCCAGACATAAATATTGTCCTCAGTCAGTTCTGCATTAAAGGTGCAGTGGTGTCACCATGGCATCCTGTCCCTTTCTAGATTTTCAATCTTCTTTTTTTTTGCTTCTCAGTAGTGCTTTTTGTAGAATCCATCCCTATTGCAGGCTGACCTAACATACAGTATTGATGTATTTATTTACTCAGATCTGAAGTTTAGAATAATAATTAAAAAACAAAACCAAAAAACCAAACCAAACATCTTGACAATTAAATCTAAATCCAATTTAGGAATTCTGTCCATGCTGTAATTAAGAATTTCAGGAAAGAGGACAACTATTTGGTCTGACCTAACAAACGGAGGCAGCAATTTGCCACAGTGATTGCACTGTGAGATTAGGTAAAACTGAAAAATAACACCCAAGAATCATATTGCCAAAACATGGATATGCAGTTTTTTGGTGTAAAGCAGAGAGGAAATCAACCACAGCGCCTGCTTAATTGCATTTTTAGTGGTGTTTTAAGTTAGGATTATGATTCTGATTTTGAAGTAATTAAAAGATGAATAACAGATTAAAAATAATCCAAACCCACCAAAAAAAAACCTTACAAAATACCACAGACTTTCAGTAAAGCCAAACTTGAGGAAGCTGATTCAGTTGGAGTTTCCTTTAGATTTCTATGAAGCCATCAGTTCATCTTTAACCTTTTTTTAAGGAGAACTCTACAAATGTTCTCAAGTAAACTCTCTGCCCAGGCTTGTCTTTTGTCCCTACCTCAAGTGTAGAGAAGTGTGAAGAAATGAGGGCACACGGTCTGACTGAAGGACGTGGAGGAAGTGCTCCAAAGGAGGAGCCTGAAAGGAAATACTTGAGAACAAGGAGAGATGGAATTTTCTATCAGCACTCAGGTCACAAAGGGACAAGGCTCAATAAAAGCCATCTGAGTTTTATGTTGTTGCAGCTTTTCTTGCCCAGAGAGGTTGTTGATCCAGTGAAGGATTTTTTGATAGTATGTTACAAGCCCACTAAACTCTGCAGGAATTACACCTTGTATTAGATAGGGAGTTCTGTAGTGGGGTTTTTTGGTTGGTTGGTTGGTTCTAGTTTTGGTTGTTTTTGGTTTTTTGTTTGTTTGTTTGTTTTTTTGCAGGGGGGGTGTTTGTTTGTTGGTTTGGTTTGGTTTGGTTTTTTTGTGATAACTACAGATCCAAGCTTATTTTTGTTGCTTTGTACAACTTCACTTTATTAGGTTCTTCAGCCATCTGTTGTAGGACAGTAATGTCTAAAACCTGTCAGCAGAAAGAGCAGGGTATTGGGCTTGGCATGTTTATGAATTGCAAACACGTGTTCAACTTCAAAGTGGTCAGAAGTCATCTTTTGCAAAGTTAATTAAAAAAAAAAAAAGCATGCTCCCTAATGAATATGACACAAACCATTAAAGCATTAAATTAAATTTGCATACTTTGTCACAGCTGGCATTCTCCAGACAAGAAGGTGAAGACCAGCGTGTGTCTGGAAAGATCCTGAAGGATCTGTCAGCCTGAGCAAGAGCAGTTTATGACTGCAGCTTTTGCTGCTCCTGGGTGCACCACCACTAAACCCAGACAAACAAAGTCATTTGCATTCAGAGTGGTTGGAGTTAAGTCCAAGGCAGTCAGCTAAACTCTCCTCTTGTGAAAGACAGAGGGCACCCTTAGAGCACAGTTCCTGCTGGAATTGTGATAGCATGGAGACACTGGAAATGTCATCAAAAAAGGCTTTTTCCCTCTTGCCCTGAGAGAAGGAGCCCCCCCTTGCCAAAAGCCTACCCAGCTAATGTGAACAGAAAAGGAAAAAAATGTTTTATTCACATGTGTTAAACAACAACATCAAAACAAGACTTTGTGGGGGAAAGAAAAATCATTATGCAGTACTTTACCATCAACCTCCAGTGCATAATAATACAGCTACATAATAATACAGCTTTGTATGAATAGGTCTTAATTTTAGAAAATATCTCCAGGTCTGACCCTTTACGTCATTCTGAATATTACTTTTTATTGATGGTCTTTTTTTGCAGGGCAATATTGTGTCTAATATTTTTGGTTGAATACTTTTTTCAACAGTTCAGTGCTCTCTGTATGAACCATTATCTGTTCAGAGCTTAATCTATTTCACTTAGAATTAAAAAAAAAAAAAAAAAAGGACTGAAAATTCAGGCTTGTCTTATCAGTACAGTTTTGCAGCCAGAGGAAGGACTAAATCTCCTTAATAAAAATTCTGTTGGTTAATGCTTGAAATGGTACTTCCTATAAAGGCTGTAGATAATTTGATTGTATGAGAATGGCTTCTATTTATACACGCATACTCAGTGATACCTAGGAAAAAAAAAAGTGAAAAGCAACACTGAGGAAGACAGAATAAACAGAAGAAATTTGTGAGCAGGTATGCCTTAACATGCATCAAGTTTGCCCCCTGTGGAAATGTTGGATACAGCTGAATAGAAAAGGTTTGGAATGCTGGAGACTCTGATACAACAGGTGTTTCTGTACTTTGCCTTAGAATTTGCAACAGCAGCATCAGCAGAAGGATTTCTTTGGTCACTGGCTGAATGGTTTCAAATCCTGCATGCAAGGGAGGAAGTGCAGGGATGATGGTGCTTCCAGCAGTGTCAGAAAAACAGGAGCAGTGCCCTGGTGAATCAGCAGCTTGTTCTCTTTTGTCCACACACTGGGGGTGTCCAGGCTGTGTCCACGTCACTCAGCTAAGCTCAGGTTCCTTCAGCACAACTGCAATATCTGACCAGTCCCAGTGAAGGTGTATTGATTAAAAAGACATTGCTGTTCAATGTAATACATTTAAACCTGTGTTTAAACAACACAAACTATAGTTGATACTTGAAATATAGACAGGTTATTGTCTATGGTTTAAAACTTGTAATTATTCTGGGTGGAATGCAAAGTACCCCATACACTGGGGTTACTCATTTGTATAAGTTAATTTTCTGTTGTTTATTCTTTTGCTTACGTTGGAATTATATTTACTTTTTTAAAAAATGTTACTTTTTAGCATTTTTAATGCTGATTTATCAGATGGCATTTTTAATGAGGCCTAGGTTTGAAAGCACTCGTCAGTGTATTTGTCAGCTTAATGGCTGATCCTTTGGAATTCTTCACAGAGGTGTAAGACATTGAATATCTTTCTCGGAATTTGAATTATAATAATGATATTAGAAATCTGAGTCTAGGTTTCTTAATTATCAAGGCATGTCATTTACATTCTCTATTTGTGACTGAAAAAACTCCACTCAAATAGCTTGCAGGATAATTTTCTTCACATTGTAGAAAGAGCTTCTAATGTATGATTAGGCACCTTACAATGAGAGATATTTATTTATGAAAATCTGATGAAATGCACTTCTACAGTTTTTATAAAAAGAATGCCATTAAAAAACCCCATCTTTGAATAGGAAAGATTTAGATAAACCTTTTTATCATCTATTGTCAAGACTTTAATATTCCCATTTGTTATCTGACTAGAAGAAATTTTCCATTTTTCTTTTCTCATTTTGAGATTCATGAGCCTTACCAAATGTTGGGTCACCCAGGGCAGAACCTTTTTCTGCACTTTGAAACAAGAATATGAATGCTTTTTTCACTTGTAATATAGGTAATGATAAAGAGAGAGATGAATGCCAAAACCTGCAACCCTGCCTTCATAAAAGAAGTATACATTTATTATAAAGCTGTGACTTTTAGCAGGTTTCTGAGTTGAAACCTGTGAAAATGTGCTACTGTTCCAGGGATTTTCAATCAACAAAAACGTGCTGTCCTGCAAAAGGCTTCCATTCATGACATTATTACAAAGGGTATCATAATTATATACTCTGTATTTATTTTCTAGAAAAAAAATGGGGCTGTATATTTATATTTTATTGACTTTAAAATAATAAAAGGATCCTCAGTGTTTGTAAGAAATCCACATTGCCCTTTGCATGACTGAGTTGTGGTACATCATATGAATACACACGAAGTGACACTTGGGGCAAGTGGGTGATGGAACTGTGAAAGTTACATAGCAAATCTATAGCAATTACACTTGACTTGCATATTGTGCTGGTATATCAAGATATTAGGGAATGGTTTCACTTCTGACTTTAGCAGGAAGGGCTTTAGTCCTAAAAAATAAAAAATATGGTGACTTTGACATTATTTTGGCATCTGAAAATGTAATTTTAGTATTGAAATACCATTTTAAAAGGAATTTTTCAGCAACAGTGAAACAATATTCTGAATTCATCGGTGAAAATGTCCCAAGGCCTCTAATTTCCATGAACACAAGTAAATAGAAAGCTATAGTTTAAATTTACTCTCTCCTATTAGTTCTAACAGAAATTAATAAAGACTCCAGGTTTGTTTTTGGTTTAGAATTTCATTAAGCACAGAAATAAGTTCGCTGCATGAAGTGCTTCAGAGCCAGCAGCCTATTCTTTAGCCTGCTCTTGATACTTTCATTGAGGAGAGCTAAAATCTATTGCTTATCCTTCAGCCAAAACTCTTTAATGGGTCTGGAAACACAGATATCATCTAAAAAATTTGGCTTTCCAGCAGAATTTTAACTCCATGTGTAGCTCTTTATGAAATCGGTTTGTTTGACTGTATTAGTATTATTTATGTGAAGAAAAGATTAATAATAATCCTGATGTAGTGGAACCATGTTCCATTAAACTAAAAGCATGAATTAATTTCTGCTCTTTTTAATTATTATCTGAGTTATACGTTTGTTATTATTTTATGTGATTCAGTCCTCTCAAAAAATGGCTTTATTCTGTTTTTCCATTGATGGCTTGGGTTTCAAATCAGCATTTTAGTTAATGTATTTATTGGGTTCAGCTGACATCACATCAGTGATGGAAATTCAGCAGTCAATGGAAACGTGTGCCCAGAGTGCTTTGGGGTATTTATGGGTCAAAATGTACAAGATATCATTTATCTGTATTCATACACAGGAAGACTGGAAATGGAAAAACCTCTATTCCTATAGCTTATGAAGTACATCTCATATTTTTATCCTTAGTTTTGCAGATGGAAAACCCCGTGTAAATTGGCTGATTTCTGCTAATGCAATTAAGGTGTTGATTTCTGAAATAATTAAAGTGAAGGCTAAGGAAAGACTAGGATCATTTTACATGGAGGGAGAGATGAGAGATGAGGTGGTGTTTCAGCTGCCAAGATGTAAAGTAATTTCTAAAGTTTAGAGGGAAAATACCTTTCACGAGATGAACTTTTGGGTCTAGAAAAATGAGCAATACCATTTAACACCAATCCTGTATGAAATGAGTACATCCCAAGGTTGAGATCAGGAATGTTGAGCGTTATATCCCATTTCTTCACGTACACAGGTCTGGTTTCAGACAAATGAGATGCCCTGCAGGTTTTGCAGTTCCTCTAAGCTGTACCCATGTGTGACAGCCCCCAGCAAACAGCTGGAGGTGTTTATGGCACAGCATGCCTTTAGTCTGAGCTCCAGCCTTGGTCTGAAGTTGGGGCTGGAGCCATTTGCTGCTCCTTTGCAGACTGGGCGTTCCTCTGTGCCAGGAGCATCACCAGCAGTCTGCAGTGGCCTGACCTGCTGCTTATGTTGCAGCAGCTCTGCAAAGGAGACTGCATGTGTCAGCAGGTGCAGCCTTCTATAGCACTAAAAGTTGTCTCCATTACGTCAGTTTTAGGTGTATGAGTCCTTAAACACCTCCCTACGCTGAGGGGCACTCTAGGTTTGAATCCCTTGAGAAAGGACTGAGTGTTAGCTCAGCTTTTTGCAGGGCGCTCCGGGGAACCTGGAGCAGGCTGGTGTCCTGGTGTTCCCTCCTCTCC
Organism: Promerops cafer; assembly: GCA_013398275.1. Taxonomy (NCBI): domain Eukaryota; kingdom Metazoa; phylum Chordata; class Aves; order Passeriformes; family Nectariniidae; genus Promerops; species Promerops cafer. The sequence continues at coordinate 805,353 of VZSE01005940.1, forward strand.
ACTCGGTGTTGTCGGGACAGCCAGAAAATGACTGGGGACTCAACAGGATGTAGCTGAGTTGAAGTTTAATCTCCAGGAAAACACTTCGTCCTTAAATTAATGTTAATGTAAACCACAGAGAAATAAAAGTCTGAGGATATTATTTGGAATAAGAATGACCAATTATGCATGACACAGAATTTTCCCTTTCTTACCTAGAATAGTATCTGCTCTTCTTGAACCTGCTTTTTCAGTTCTGGGGAATGCCAGTGTCTTATTGTCATAATAACTAGTAGATAATTATTTTCAGTAGCATTCCAACTAAAAATATCTCTGGGGTAACAAAACTAAGGAATTAGATATAATTTATATTATAAATTTGAATAAATAACACAAATTATTCTATTTAATTTAAATATAAATTTTTAAAATATTAATTTATACTATAAATTCACCACATACTTATGTAAGATACTGTGCACTCATTAAATATTGTTAAACTGCAAAGGTTAGCAGTCATTTCTTATTTCAGTCAGAAATAAGAGGATAAAAGTGATTGTAAAAACATTATCTCAAGGCAGTATTGTTTCCATCTGATCACCTTGCAATGTCCTCTGTGGTATAATTCAAAATTTTCCTCTTATTATCTGTCAGACTGTTGAATTCCATCCTACTCTGCAAGACTTACACTTGATCACCCAGTTATTAAATTTACAAAATATTTACATTTCTTTGTTTTGTGTTGCGAGTCTCTTCCCTTCAGAAAATTTAATAGATTTTTCAATGCATAAAATAATTCTATAATCAACATGATATTCTAGAATTTACATAAACACTCATGTAATCTTCTAAGAAGCATGAAAAATTTTTAAGTAATACATTCCCCAAATGCTGGTGTCATGATTCAAAGTTTGAGAAATATTTCAATCACTTTGACAATCCAAAATAGAATTATATCATCACCCATAAATAAGGATTTATAGCATTATTTAATTAGATAGAATGGTCTCTTCAAGCTTATTTATTTTAGAAAACAAACTGTCTTTATTTCTAAACTTTCAAAGACATTTCATCTCTTACAGACAAGAAATAAATGCTGAATAAATCAGCATCTTTTAAGATTTTTCTTAAGCCATAGGCTCAACTTCTGAGATCTTTTCAAACAGTTATGAGGAAATATTAATTTATTTCTCTTTCCATTTTATGAGTGATTTTCTGATTGACCAGTACAGTGTTTATTAGTAGTGTGTGTCTATGCAGCTTCTCAAGGGAAAGCCAAGCTCATGAAACTACTTGTTTGCATTTGGTGGTTTCTGTAGTCACTCCTAGGTCTTATGAAACTAAGACAGTGTCAGTTTTGTCTACTTTGCATCTCTTTGTGTTTCCTACGAATATTCCATCCAAAAGAAGCAGTTTGATACGTCCCATGGGGTTACACCTACCAAGAGCTCCTGCTCACACAAAGGGAATATTTAGTCCTGCTCAACCCTCTTTAGGAGAGCTGCTTGAGGAGGAGGTTTGGACAGGATGACCTTTAAAGGTCCCTTCCAACCTCAACTCTTCTGATTTTGTGATTTTCTATAGAATCCTAGAATGGTTGGGGTTAGAAGGGATCTTTATAGGTCAGATAGTTCAGCCCCCATGCAATCAACAGGGACATCTTCAACTAGACCAGGTTGCTCAGAGCCCAGTGTCTGACCTGACCTTTAATGTTTTCAGGGATGGGACATCTACCACCTCTCTGGGAAATCTTTCAGTGTTTCACCACTCTACATGTAAAAAATGTCCTTTTTCTGTCTAGTCTGAATCTACCACTACCCCGTGTCCTACTGTCAGAGGCCCTACTAAAAAGTCTGTCTCCATCTCTGTCACAAGCCCCCTTTGAGTACTGAAAGCATGAAGGTCTCCCCAGAGGCTTCTCATCTCCAGGCTGAACAACCCCAGCTCCACATAGGAGAGGTGCTCCAGCCCTCTGAGCACCTTTATGGTCCTGCTCGGTAGCCCTCTAACAGATCCATGTCTGTCCCATGCTGAGCGCTCCAGAGCTGGACTCCAGGTGGAGTGGAGGGGAGTAGCTGAAGAGACTTTGGGACAATTTCTGGGGTTACCTCGCCATCAGGCAGAGCCCACACTGGAGGAAGGAGCAGCCCAGTGATTGTCCTGGGTCACCTGGCGTGTTCTGATGCAGCAAATGGCTGCAGTGGAAGAGGTGAGATAACCAGCCCCATTCTTATGTGAGCACAAATTTTTTGTTCTTCTAGTAATGGGACTTGCACATGGATTTTAACGAGAGCTCTCTTAGCCCAGCTTCTCAGGATACAAAACTCTCTGTCCCCACAATCTATTCCTGTGTTCCATCGCTTTGTTTATCCCAATAAGGCCACGAAGCTTTGAGAGTGTGCACCATCTGTTTCACACTGTGGAACACACTGGTGCCAGCAGAAGACAGTGTGGATATAGCCAGAGATAATTATCCCTCCCTAAAGGATAACCAGTTCTTTCCAAGCCATTTGGTACAGATTGTTGACTTCTCATTTTTAAATCTCCTTTTCTACATCTCCTTTTCTAAATCATAGGATAGGATGTGAAGGTTTACAGCACATGCCTTCTCAGCAGTGATTCACTATCTTTCTCTTTAATGATGATCCTTGCTGTCTGAAAAGAAAAGCAGTTAAATACCTGTTTCATAGTCTGTTTCCTATACTTCTTGCATCATTGTCAGCTGAGTGTGCTTCACTTGTCTTTTGTCAATTTGTCTTCAGGAAAAAAAAGAAAAAGCTTAGCTGTGTTCCATTAAAAGGATTTTTTTCCTCTCTGTGTCATTTATAAACTATGGCTTTCATTGATAATGTCACAAAGCAAATTACCAGGTATCAAATAACAGATTTAAAATAGCAAAAGATCAAAAGTATAGATAAGTGATGCTTATCTAGTGCATAAATTTATGAAAGCCTTTTTTATCTATTGCAATAATGGTGCTTTTCAAAACCACAGTCAGTGTTTTTAGAACGCTGGGGGGCAGACAGAGGTTCTTCCCCTGATGTCCAACTCAGAATTCTCTTACCAAATACCTTTTTCTTTGCTTTTGGATTGTGTCTTGTGACACACTGAAATTACACAGTGCAAGTTGTTCAATGTTTTTGTTTAACTCTCTCAGGAAAAATCCTGAATTTGTTTGGTTAACCCTCCCTCACAGTAAAGGAGTTACTTTCTTCTTGACTTTACTATTCAAACTGCTCCTGTCTTACTAACTCTCCCTGTTTACATCTTAGTAGGAGGCTCAAATGAACTGCTTTTCTTCCTTAGACACTGGAATAACCAAGTCTCTTATTCAATAAGTGTGCTTAGATTCTGATTCACTTTTCAACAGTTACTCCTTTTTTTTCCCTGATATACTTGTGCAGTGAGGCAGACACTTCATTTGAATTGAAGAAAATGAAATTTGAGTATTGAAAAAAAAATTCCTCTGTACTTACAACTTCAAGTTTGGAACAGTAAAAATGCAATTCATTAAAATGCATTTCTTTGATCCTTCTATTCTTATAATAATGCGAGTTAAATAGTAGTATTTGTACTTTTTTAGCTTTTGATGCCTGGAGTACAAAGGCTGGATGGGTACTACAAAGAGCTGAGCTGGTTGAGAATGAAGTTAGATCATGAATCTTGTTTATGTCGAGTAAGCTCAACACCAAAGAAAACATGGAGAATTACTCTTTTCCATTTCTGTGTTTTGACTTTTGGGAGACTGTGAAGTATTTTCTTTACAGAAATTATAAAAATCACAGCTTTTACTGTCTCCAAGTGGAATACCTGAATTGACAGTTAGGCCATGTGTATTTTGGAGGAGGCAGGAGAAATCCTCAGCTGACCAAGTGCTGTGTGCAGTGCACAGCTTGCTCACTAAATAACTGTAAGCAGTGGAAGAGGAGCAGAGAGCTCTGAAGCCTGGAAAGCTGCAAGCAAGCAATTTGAAATATAAATGTGTTTAGGTTTTGCAAGTAGGAATATGCTTTTTGGTTTGGGGTTTGTTGTTTGGTTTTTTTGTTTTTTTTTTCTTGAGTGTGAGGTCAATTGGACAATTGAGATTTTTTCAGGTAGTCTAAGAACTACAGAACTCTCTAAGTCTCCCCACAATTATACCCAATGATTGTAATTGATGTCATTAAGGGAGTGCTCTCAAAAATACTGATAATCACCATTTGAAATTCTGATCTTTGAAGTTGGACTGATGCACTAGCGAAAAACAGAAGATATTGAATTTTAAGCAGTGAAAGAAAATATGATTTTTCTATTTTGTCTTATTTTTGGCAGTCAGGTTTTACACCTTCTTTTTTTCCTATAGGCTTTATTAATACTAATCGAACTTGATGAATGTTTATAAAGGACCCCACTCCTTGGTGCCTACATGACTTCAATTAAAGAACACACCCTCCCCACCCAATAAACAGGCACTATTATAACATATCTTTGAAGTATAAACACTTGTGAAATGAAAAACGAGGTGTAAACTGCCCTCCACTTATCCTCCTCCTCCTCCTCTCCAAACCACTATATCTTAAAACTTTTGCAGTGTAAAATACCTCTAGGCACCTTTCAAGCATCACAGAGAATATTACTTTGAAAAGAGACTCCTTCTCTCACCTTAATCTATAATAGTTTCTGCTTTTGCAATTCACCTTGAAATAAATGGGTTTTTTCTTTGTTTGATTTCCTTTTTCTAGACCTGTCACCAGCTTTTGTAGACTCACGTCCATATCACAATGTCACAATTTAACTTACTGTTTAACAGTTTTTAGTTTGATTAGAGCAGCTGGCATTGACTTTGGGCTAGAAACCAACCATTTTCTGCTTCTCAAGTGTTTGTTTCCATGACATGGTGTAATGCTCTTGTGCACTATGTTTTTCTCAGCGTCAGGCTTCCACCCTATATAGCATCAGCTTTAAATAACTCTATCTTTTTAGTAAAACCTATAAAAAACCATATTCTGTACTTGTTCAGTAAGTTCTCTCAAATAGTTTTGTTCCACTGTGAATAATTAGTTTTCAGACTCCCATATACATTGACATACCTAGGTTTTTGTACATAATAACAAATTATGTATTTGCTGCTATCCAATTCTCCATCAATGAATTGAATCATTTAGTGGGGAGTAAGTCACGTGATGTTTACAACCACCTTTGGCCAAAACAATACAGAACAGTTTGAAGATTCTCAGGAGAACCTGAAACTCTCAAGGGCTGATTTTACTGAACTCACAGAGTGGGAACTCGTTAAAATAAGAAGCTTATTTAGATAATCTCATGATCCTGGTATGGTGACTTGATGGATTGAGCTACGACTCCCTGGACAGTTTGTTGTTCTGCTGAATTCTTGTATCCAGCTGGCCTGTGGTTCTGCCCGATGACTCCAATGTATGTGTGATGTTTCCTTTGATTATTTTAAGTTCTGTGCAAAACATCACACTGTTTCACCAGGAGAGAGCCATATGGGACAATTCTCTCAGCTGCAGGAGGTCTCTTCTGACAAAGTGTCTTCTCTACTGAAAATGGGTAGAATTTGTCTCTAAACCAGGAGCTACCTGGGGAAGCTGCTAAGACACACCTGTCACTCTCTCAATGAGTATTGTCCCTCTCTTCAAAATATTGAAGGATTCAGGAGTGCCTATCAGGTGGTAAATGCTTGGCACAGGCTGCCTGAGGGAATCTCTGGGGCTGAAGGTCTCACCTGGACAATTCCTGTAACAGTCATGTGCTCTGCTGTGAAGTCAATTAGGGTTTCAGTTAATCACCTTCTCTCAAGGTGCTCCATTTCTTCCCATGGAGGCAGACTGCTAAACTTCCTAGGAAATATCCTGAATTCCCATGTGTTTGCTGATAGCATTTGCTAGTGCTAGCTCTAGTATTACCTAGTACTTTATGGAGCTTTCAAAAGCAAACACAAAAAAGCACAAGGAATAATTGTTTACTGCACTGGGGTGCCGCGTTTCTCTGTGCTTGGACGCGATTCTTCTCGCACATGTATGCAATGCTGCCATCTGTCACCATATTTTAAGGGGTGATTAATGTCCTTCTCTAACTGAAACAGCTTTGCATTCCTCAGCCCACAAAAATGCAGGAAAAAGTAGTCATATTTAATAACATGCTTCTCTACTCATTTCTGCTTAGCTGTTCTAAATGAGAAAAAGATGGTGTAGAATACAAATTCTTAGGTTCGCCTGCCTGTAGGATTTGTATTTGCTTAATGTGAAAACTGACATTTTATACTCCATAATCTGAGTTTTCATCTAATATGACTAAAAAACCCCCACGTAATTATGTATTCCAGGTAAAAATTGTTTTTAATAATGAATTGAAAGTTTCAGAAAAATCAAACAAAAGTGAGCTGAAAGAAATTGCGCTAGCAGAAAAACCTTCAAAACAAACCCAATAAGGAGATAGAAAAAAACCAAAACATTGTGGCTTCGATTTCCAAAAATATTTTTTATTTGAAATTGACTTAAAGTTTAATGCTTAAAAAAATGAGCTGAATGGCTTGAAGAGAAAATGAAACTTTCCTTGTAGTCAAACCAAAAAATTTCACATCAGTTCAGGACTCTTATCAGCACGAGAGATGTTTCAGAACAGGCTGTTTGGGTAAACAACTGTCACGTTTATGATCGATACCTGCAAGGAAGCATGATGTAATGGTTGGTTCTAGGAATGGATTCCCAGTCAGTGTTTCTGGTCAAGTAAATTTCTCTGGCAGATATTTATCAGGCACTAGGGCTGTGCAGTGCAGCTCCTGCAGCGCGGCTCGCAGGCAGGACGCAGCCGTCGGGCGGTGAGTGTTTCACCAGGTGTCCCACGCCCCACAGAGCGCTGCACGCTCGCTCGGGGAACTGCTTGGCTGTGCCTTTTCTCTGCATGGGGAGGATGCCTGCAAGAGCAGCAAATGGAACGTATTTCCTTCCCACAGCTGTGTTTGGAGTTGTTTGGATGTGAATCAGAGCATGCCGAGTTGCTGGGATTTCAGTTTTAGTTTTTCCAGCTCTGATTGTAAGCTCATGATTTTAATTAACTACTTCTCTTTTCCTCGTAATTAGTTCTTTCTTTTGCTTTTATGATCCCTCAGTCTCATCCTCTATTTTTGGTTTCCTGTAATGCATATATCGTTGTATTTTCAGCCTGCATACGCAGTTTGTAATTTTGGTGCTAGTCCAAACCCTCAATTAGGTGAGCCATATGTTCAGAAAAGCAGCTTCAGAGCACCACAGATCAAGGAATCAGAGCCCTGAACTAACGTTCAGCTTACTCACTCATCCTTCCTACCTCCCCTGATTTGAATATGGTCAAGTGCAGGGCATTTGGGGTGCCTGATAAACTGTTCTTTGCAGTCCAAAAACTTGAACCTCTCGCACTGGTAGACCTGGTCACTGAGCCAATAAGTGTTTATTGTTATGCAAATTGTCGTGTTTCTGTTGCAATCCTGAGCCAGCACTGTTTGCAGCCCCCCACTTTTCCATAATGCTTTATGGTAATATTAAAGCAGGAGAGTGAATAAAGACATAACTTTAGCCCATAAGAAAGCCAAATGCCTCTGCCAGGGATGTGCAGCTGTGGGAGGCAATGCAGATCTTGATTCTAGGAAGAGGAACTGTGACCCTCAGCTTTAATGTTTTGTTACTGATTGGTGTGGTGGGCTGAAGGCAGCTCATACTACCTAAGGAGAACTTTATTTTCCCAGTGACCTCCAGATCTGAAAAGTGGAATTAATCCATTCCTGCTTCTGTGTGAATAAAGTACAATTATGATCAACTGCACATATGCTAAAAGCTGTTCAGTAACCTGCATCTGCTTGAGCAACATTCCATCAGGTATAGTGTCTCTAAAAAAAATCAGTAAAGAAAAATTGGGTTACTCAATGAAAATATCTAGATAATGGGTTTGTTAAATGTCACAGTTATAAAATTGTGGTTCTGGCATAAAGGCATACAGAAGTGCAAGAATCAGCTCTCTGGGGATACCAGTGAAGTAATTTTTAAACTAAAGGGTACTTGATTAGCATTCTTAAATAGACAAAGGGAATCAATAAAGGCTATAGAAAATACTACAGGACATTTAATTAATAAGGAAATTAAGAGATCCTTAAAGGATCTTTGGTGAATTGAAGTACAGCAGAAAAACCTCAGGAAAAGGAACAGAAGTGGACCCCCTCAAGAGGCAACACTCATGATTTGCTCCCTGGATTATTGTGGCTGATAATTGCTCTGGGAAATTTCTGAATTATGACAAGGACAAAAAACTAATTTCATTACAAATATTTTTCTTTTATAATTTTTTTTTCCAGTTTTGTAATAAAGGGCTCCAGCTACTCTTGGCTAGAATATGGTAAATTCATGAGAGATTAAGATGGTTGTACAGTGTTTGCTATAGTTATGCATCTGCTTCTCTAGAAAATGACACTAAAGGAATGGGATTAAAGAAAACTTGGGCAGTCTAAAGCCCACAGTGTTCTTGAAAATCTTATGGAGGGAAAAGTGGGTGTGAAGTGCAATATTTATCTGCAAAGATTATTTTGGGAAGTAGTGTCATGAAGTGCCTGGACATAGAAGTATTCTGGTTTTATTCGTCAGTTTTAAATTGGTTATTAGGAGAAATATCTTCACCTAAAGGGTGATGTAGCACTGGAAGAGGTTTTCCCAGGCAGAGGTTTAGTCACCACTCCTAGAGGTTTTTCCAAGAGGTTCTGGTGTGGTGCTTAGGGACAAGGCTCACTGGTAGGTTGGCTGGGTGTTAAAAATGTGTGTAGGGGTTTAGGTAAGTCTAAGCCCTTTTGCCCAGGGCTCTGGCAGCAGGCAGGAGCTTTATTGAGGCAGCCAGCACCCCAAAACCCACTCCTGTTCACAAGTTCTTTAATAATGGCTGATTCAGTCTATTATAGAATGAATTAATTATTTAACAGACACAAAACTAACAGACATACGACTTAAACTAATACTACACAGGAATAAGAACAAAAATAATCTACTAGTAAACAAGTACAACGCTGGATTAAGGGTACCTACTAATGCTACAGCTAGTAAAGAAATAATAGAACTTAGGATTCAGTGTACCTTAGCATGCAGCTGTTGGTGGGGCACACACCGAGATCCCTTCCCTCAGTCCCCAGGGAAGTAACCTTGGGATCTGCGTCCAAACTCTGGGGAGAAGTCTTGAACACTTGTCAGGGTGTCAGAGGCTTCTGCCTCTGTGACAGCTCATGGGTCTTTTATAGTTTGTACCACAGTGTTTCTCAGTCAAGAATATTTCTTTTATCTCTTCCCACATCTGCTCTGCAGACTAAGATGTTGGTTCTTAGCAGAGGTCTGAGCCCTTTTGCTCCAGAGATGCTCCCTTGCTGGGCCTTTCAGCCCCTGGGTTATCCCTTTGTGCACCAACCATCTGCGGTAGAGAGGAGTGGCAGGGCAGACATCCTGCCCCACCGTGCTGGCTTGGCAGCTGGAGGCTGAACTCCATCATCTTAAGGGCTTTTACAAGCCCAATGATTCTGTGATTTCCTTCTGTAGGGTCACAGTCACTGAGTCAGCCCGGGATTTGTATTACTGGTTGTAATTTGTCTTCTGGAGAATATCCTGCACTTGGTTTGCAACCTGTGTGAGTATGGCATTTATGACTGAAGACTCAAGAATGAGGTGGGAGGTTCTTCCCAGTACAACTGGATAGAGAAGGTTATACACTATCTTCTTTGTCTAAGCATATAAGTTTTATTTTACCAGGGAAAGGGGGAAAAAAGGTCAAAAAGAAGAAATTCTCTCAAAGTTCAGCTCATATGAGCAGGCCAGAAAAGCTAGAAAGGCAGGAGGTTAACTCCTTTATCACACAGAACATTTCATATTAACATTCTTTACATCTCTGTAAATTATGAGCTATAAATGATCTATCAAATGATTTATTTTCAGAAACAATATTTTATATGTCTGTTATAATTTGCACTCTTTTAACCTCATTAAAATCCAAGGAGATCTAGTTTTTATGGCCAAGGGAATAGTGAAGGACAAAGTCATGTCTGTCATTTTAATATAGGAAAGCAAAAGAGTTCTGCAAGTCATTTCTACTGAGAGATATAATTGGTGTGTAGCAAGTCTCATGAATTACCATTGTTAGGAGAACTAAAGGACATTGGATCAGCTAATTAGGACTTTACAAAAGTCCTTCTCATATAGCAACCCCAAAAATTAATTGGAGAAATATCTACGTGATAATGTTATGCCAGTATATTCACAGGGCTTCTAATTGCTTCCTTCATTTCATTTGTTTCACTTTTTCTTTTTGCTTTCTCAGCAAAGCTGACAATTTCCATTTATTCACACACATATTGCTGTAGGCATGTGTGCTGTTTTGAGAAGGGTATATTTTATTGTTGAATTTACCAAATGTTAACTTTTATTGTGAAATTATATCCATTGTTAGAGGGGGATTCTCATTAAGTCACCTAAAGTTCCTCCTGTTCTGGTTCCAGTAAAAATGTTTTTGAGCATTAAAGATATATATGAACCACTATATATAAAATATATATATAAATATATATATAAATATATATATAAATATATATATAAAGATGAATGCTAACCACTGTGCTGTGGTTTCATTTTTATATCTGATCACATTATTGAAATTAATCTTTGAAAGTGCTCCTGCAGAATTCAGACTTCTATACGTCTTCTATTTCCTTCATAAAGAACCTATTATTAATAAAAATGAAGATGCAAGACAGTTAAAAGTTGCTAAGTGGGAACAGTAACACTTCTGCATCACAAAAGCACTTAAAAGCAAGATCATCTGCCACATGAGGCATTTTTCTTATCAGCTGTCTGGGTGGATACTTAAACAAAACAGAGATCTTAACTTCAGCTTGCATTTTGCCAGAGTTGTTTATATCATTTTAATACAAATACATGGTATTTGTGGGGTTTTTTTGTAAATGTACTGGTTAGAAAAAGTCAAAAATTCCATTCACATGGGTTCTAGTGGAGAAAAAATAGTTTATAACTTTTTTCAAGGAATTATATATGCAGTAACCAAAGTGTCTAATTTTAAGTAGGGGAGAAATAATATCCTGAAAATTCCATTTAATGCTTAGCACCATGTCACTGTGTGCTTATGTAATTTTTTAGATTATTTGTTGGATGATTTTTGTACTGTCAGTATAGCCTGTGATGAATAATGAAAGAGCAATACTTTATTGTGTGGCTAAATTTCATTGGTACTGTAAGAATTACCCATTTAAATGTTAGAGTGTCAGGTTTGTGTTTTTCATGTGGACAGTGAAGGATTTATGATGTCAGTAATTTCTCACCTCCTAGCTTTTAAGCATATATGTTTTCTAAATTGTGTTATCTAAAACTACTGTCACTAGGCAGCTTCTACTGATTTTTAAAGTGATTTTTTATTTAGATTTTTTTTTCAAAATTCTGTGGCATTTTATTAGATTGTTTTTGTAGGTTTGGGTTTTTTAGTGGGGTTTTGGCTTTTGCTGGGTTGTTTTTTTTTGTTGTTGTTGTGTGTATGGATTTGGAGATTAGATAAACATCTATTAATTAGACTTGTAATGACTGATCAGCAGAGTATCTAAACAAACATATTTAAATTAATGCAGAGAAAAAGAAAATATTTACTTTATCTGTAGGAAACAGCCAACTTTTTTGATCTTAAAGGAGGGAACATATTTTAAATCTTAATTTTGAAAATCAATTTGGTTTGATATTATGACAAATGCTTGATGTGTTATCATCTTAAAACCCTCTAAAGACAAAGTTGCTGCAGAACTTAGTGGCTTTCTGTCCACTAGGTAAGATTGGAATTTTGAAGACCTTCGGAAATATAGAGCAGAGCTCATAATGTTTTAAGGCTCCTTTGAAAACTTGGTGCTGAATACATACCCAGAGTAAAAGTGAATATTTTGGGGTTGGGTTTTTTTCTAAACTTTTGATGTTGATCTGGTTTTCCCTGATGGTCCTTAGCTGTCCCCAGTCTCAAATCTATTTTTCTGCTGCTGTCCACAAAGGTATCGAGTAATCCCCAGTGTGCGCTCTAAGTTTGAAGAAGTCTGTGAACAACTTAAACTTGGGTATTTTACAGTCTCCAAGGACAGCTTTTGGGAAAGGCAGATAGTGGGGATTGGTGATGGCAGCAGTTGTTGACACTGAGACAGGAACTCTTGAAATAAATGGGAAAAACTGATGGGAGCAAAAAAATGAAAGTGTGTACAGTGTGCTCTTCTCTGACTCGTTGTCATCACCACCTTCCTAATACAGCTCTAGGCTATTAACTTTTATGTCAATTGTAACAGAGAATTCTTGATTTTATTTGTTTCCAGGGGTTTTTCTGCTGTGCTCTCAAAGACTATGGCTGGCTGGCCTGCAGGCTGGGAGGTGCCTCAGGATTGTCCTCCCTGGGCCACCCTGGATCACTGCAGAGTTGCTGCAAGGCTCAGTGGGGTGGGTGAGTGAAGGCAGAGGAGAAGGCAGCTCTCAGTGTGAGGGGCAGCATCTGCCAAAGGAGCAGAGAAACCCTGACACATCTCAGATGTGGCTAAACAAGGGCTGTCCCGGGTTCTTGGACACACTGCAGTGTTCTGCAGGTCCAGTGTCAGAGGAGCAAATCTGAAGGGAAGGTCCCGTTCTGTGGTTGCAATGTGTTGAGGATAAGTCTCCCCCTTCCCACTTTTGTTTCAAGTTATTTTCTCTAGTTCATGGTTCATGCCTCTAGTCTGTCATGATGAAGCTCAAGCTTTAGATTTTCAGCTTTGGTGGGTCTGATGTCTGTAAGGAAAAAAGTAAAGGCACAGATATGTCAAAGCTGGGGATTGCTGAAGGTTGCATCAGAGAGACTTTTTCCCACATTTGAAGTAGTCTGTGTGACAATCTGGCAGATAGGGAGGACTGGAAGCTCTCTTTCTTTGCATAGCTCTGCTTATCAGCAAACTGAAATGTTTGAAAATTGATTGTGCCCACATGGAAAATATTTTACTTCACTTAAAACTTCCAGTAGCTTTATTCAGTAACTGAGGTTTAGTCTTTCTGGAATATTTGGTTAGTTTCAAGCCCAGATTCCAATTCTTTATAGAGTTATAACTGGAGAAAATAATCTGAAGTCCTGAACAGGAACTGAATTGTAGTCAAATTTTGTCCATGAGACAGACAAGTAAATGACTTCTGCCATTCCTTTCAGTATCTGTGAAAAATTAAATGAGCTGCAAAACTTTGTCCATCTGTGAGAAGGAAAATAGGTCTACAGCTATTTTTAAAGTCTGTGCGAGTACTAAGGTAAATTGACTAAATTAGTTTTAAATGAATTCTAAGCATTTGCACAACAGATTAAAATGTACTTTTGCTGTCAAACATTCTGGTGATAACTGATAAGGAAATAAATGTCAGTATGACTGATTCAGAAAAAGCTGTTTGCAAGACAATAAAGAAGCAAGAAGTGCTTTTTTAAAAGTAAGTTGCTCAGTTTCCTACTACATTATTCTCATGTTAATGCCAAAGCAGTGCTACTAGGTATTGCCACAAAAACTGTTTTATCTTGTCAAGCTGTGTAAGTTAGATCACCTTGTAAAATCAACTATCATTGTGCCTGCCTACTCCAAAATGAATCATCTTTCAGGGATCTTAACAGTGTTTTCAGCAACTCCTTTTCTGTCACCAGGCTGGTTCTGTGTTACAGCATGCTGATACAGTCTGTGGAGAAAAGTTGTGCTTGGAATTAAGGACACTCTTTTTCTCCACTTTGCAACACCTATAATTTCATGGAAGAATCTGTAGTTCTTCTAGAGTGACATTTTCATAGTGTCTGAAAAGATGGAGAATTCACTGTTCAGTTTTAACTGGAAACAATGGCCATTTGTAAATCACCATTTTCACCCCTCCTTCTACCAGAACTATTTTCCTGGAATACTTAAAAGACTTGCATTGTATTAGGGTGAGTAGCAGCATAGAGGAGGAACATGTGGTTTTCATTATGCAATAAATAAGACTTTCAGTTGTGTTTAGTGCATATGAAAGGTCTTATCAGCTGCTATACTAAATAAATTAATTATCTTTTGATGTCATCCCAATAGCCTTTACTATGGATTCCAGAACAGTCCTTGTCACTTGCCAGTTGCTCTACCATTATGTTTAAAGAATATTTTCAGGTGATTAAGCATTCTCCTAATTAGCAATCTGCTTGCCCATACATTTAAATATTATTTTGTAACTGGAGTAATCTTCTTGCAAAGTTACCCAGAGCTGTTTTTTTTTTTCTGTATTTCTTTGAAGAAAGCTTTATTTGGTACTGTTTTCAATGTGTAGATTTACAGAATCAATCTTAGGGTGTTAAACTGTGACCTCAGTCCAAAAGTGGAGTCATGCACTTAATTTTAACTGTGTAAGTACATTTTTAGACTTCAGTGGCAATGAATATTTGCTTAAAGCATGCAATTGGGAATAATTGATATGGTGTGGTATAGGGTTTAAGTCTGAGTCAGAAGCACATAAATATTACGGGTCTTGAATCAGCAGAAGTTAATTTAACAAAAAAAAATCGTAGTAGGGAAATTGATTTTTGGGTGTGCATTATTGATATGTTAAAGTTGATATCAGGGAACCTTACAAATTATAAGGACTAATATAGTCCAGAAACATGGTGTGGATGAGTTCGGTAAGTAGGAGAAAGAAAAGAAGCAAACAGAAAAACACACCCTCGCTATAAATTATAGTCCATGAAACAGACTTAATGCCCACAGCTTTCTCACTGGCTCCTTTATTCCAGTTTATTTATTTATTTACTATTTATCTCCCAGCCTGTGCTATGGGGTTAGTGTCTCTTTCAAATACAGGTTTCCAGGCCAGGCTCTGTCCTGTCTCTTTGAACATTCTCTGCAGTTGGATCTCTCATTCCATACTGTTGACTTTGTATTCCAGAGAACACTTTTCCCTTTAGATTGAACGTTCTCACTAAACATCGGTCTCTGCCTTTGCACCAGGCTTCTGTCTCAGCCCTTTGCCAGGTCTTGCTGTAGCCACAGTGTCCCACTCTTTGTGACCATGTGGCCCTGAGTCAAGCTGCAAGCCTGTCCTTGTCCCAACCCTGTTGTCACGAACAACGGTGACAAGCCAAATTTTCTTTGGGTGTTGTTTCTCAGTCCTTATTAGGCCATTTGCTCTAACATTCCTTCCTGTTATTTTAAAAGCTAAAACCATTGAAGGCATTTCTTGGAGTCCAGCATTCCTGCCTTCCCTTTGAGAGGCAGTTATTCGCTAAGAATCATCCATGCATTTGATTTTGCACAGGACAAAAGGAGTCAATGATCATCTTGTTTAATGGTTGAAGAAATACAGAGCATGACAGCCTCTGAGACCAAAGAAAAGCTCTGTATCAGAGAAACCTGCTATTTTTCAGTTGTTGAGTAGTAGGCATAAAACTTCTTTTTGTTTGCTGTTTTTGACATGACCGTGTGTTTGGGCACTGCTGGAGAAGCCATTTGGTATGTTCTGAAATGCACAGCAGTTTATGCAAGGCACTATAATGCAGTGGATGGGGTTTTTGCCATCTCATTTATAAAAGGATTCCTGTGTCCTCTGTGTGCAATGCATGCAGACTGCCTGTGTTCACAGAATGCTCTAAGAAATTCCAGCATTTACTCTCCTGGGAGTACACTGCTTTGTCACTTGGTGTCAGCTCGGGAGCCATTTTGTGCACTTGTGACAATTTCATCTGTAATGCTTCACTCGGCACGAAGTCTTGCTGGGCCACGTTGATTCCCTTGTGTGTCACCTTGTCATCTTAGAGTACCACATCATAATGCAGCTCTCCACGTTCTTTTCCCCTGACAGCAGCTGAAAGTGCCTTTCATCTGAAACATGACTTCTGCAGCACGAATGGTCATCTTAGTAAACAAAACAATCCGTGTTTCCTGCAACACCTACTTTTTTTCCTATTAATTTCAAAATTACTTTGTGACTTGACTGGGAGAAATATCCTGAGTAACACTTACTGGTGAAACGTTTAAGCAGTTTCTACTGAGAGCCATATTTTAAGTAAATTCACCAGTTTACATTTGACTGTGCTAAAGCAGTCTTGTTCAGTAATACAAGATATTATGCACTGCTTAAAAAAAGAAAATGCAGGTTCTCTGGAAGCATCTCCAGGTATCTGTGTAGAGCCTATGGAATGTGCTTCTGGACCCCTTGTATACAAAAAGGAAGGAGAACAGTGAAGACTAATCTGAGTTGTTCTCAATCCTAAATATGTCAATATGTCATAGTTTGGGGCTGGGTTCTTTCGGTTTGGGGTTTTTTAAATCTTTTTTTGTGTGTGTGTGTGTGTGTGTGTGTGTGTGTGTGTGTCAACAAGTAAAGATGCCAGTGCATAATTTGCAAGTAATACTTAACAGATAGTCATGATCTTTTAAGTTGCTTGAGGCTGGAATATCGCAGTATTCTTATATATGGATTAGTATCTAGGGAGAAAGGAAGCTCATTTGGTCAGGAAGTGCATCTTCAGATAAGACCAAATTACACTTAACTTGGCTGCTTGAATGCCAGTAACACGTAGGGACACAGTTTGTAGTAATGGAGAGTGGGGCTGTGGCCAAGCCTCATCCCTAATGAGCTTCACCTGTGCAGAACAGGTGAGCAGTGTTGAAGGCAATGAGACATGGAGTGCCAAGGCCACTGACCAACCACAGAAAGGTGCAGAGGGCGCACAGGTGTAAGGTGTGTAAGATAAAGGGTATACAAAGGTGTGCTGGAGAACAAGAAGGGGCAGATGCCTGAAGCCTTCAGAAGCTGTGTGGTGATAGTCTGTGTTGTGGCCTTCTCAGCTGCGACATGTGGTGACCCCGATGTGATTTGGAATTGGGCTGTGGGTGAGGTACAGCCAGAGAGGAACCCAGTGCAGCACTGAGAGCAGCAGGGGATGCTGCCTGCTCCGGACCTGACCGAGTTTTACACCTGGAGTACAGGTGAGCCTCTGGGGACACGATGGGAAATAACTTATCAAGTGAGGAACAGACTATTTTATCTACATGGAAAGCTTTGTTGAAAAGAAAAGGTATTAAGACTACTGACCATGCCCTTCATAGTGTGTTATTGTGGGCAAAGACCCAAAACTTTGAGACTGATGCAAGTACTGCTTTTAGTGTTAGAGCATGGAAAGAAGTTGGGGAAAGACTATGGGATGTGGTATCAAAAGGGAACAAAATGGCTGCAGATCTGGCTACTCTATGGAAATTGCTCTATGAGACTTTAAAAGAATAGAACACAGAGCAGGACAGGAGAGAGCAAGAGGTAGAAGAAGAATCAGAGCCTGGAGAACTAAGCAGGCAGACTAAGAGCTTAAAGGTAAACCTGGCAAACCAAGAGCCTAAAAATCCAGACAAGTTCTAGCCAAGCAAACCTGAGATTCTGAAAGAAATACAGGTGGACCTGAAAGCCTAAAAGTCTGGAAAACTTATGAAATGGTACCCCCAAGAAGAAGGATGCTAGGTGTGAGGAACGGATGGTACACACTTTACTTATTTGGTACGATAGAAATAAAATGAGGCTAGGCATTTTGCCTGTTTGGAAAGAGATGGCTTGGGAGTGAACATACAAACTGCTTTTTTTTATTAACATATGGGACTCCAGAGAAATGCTAAACACCTGATCTACATTTCATCCTAAAGATGAAACGGTGTAGGTCAAAAAATTACAGAACAGAAGTTTGAGAATTAATAATATAATTTTCTGCAGATAAAGGTAAGTATAGGATGCTATAATTTACCTAGTATTAAGGCTGTCTTCAAAGTAATGTGAGTCTGTTTCATAAATGGTTGCTGTGTATTTGAAAAAGGATTATAATTTAGAATTATACAACTGTTAATGAAGCTGTATAGTCATTAATGTTGTTAAAGGTGTACAGCTATTGATGGAATTGTATAGCTGTTGATTTTGTTCATGTCCTAGTGTATGGCCTTTTACTTGTTCTTGTGTGTTACCTTATAAAGTTGTAGAGCTATTGATGTTGTTAATATTCTAGAAATATGTGTATAAGAGTTTTAATGATAAATTTAGGGAGTGAATCCAAGTCAGTACATGGACACTTTCCAAAGCTAGTGGAACCCACACAAGGGATACT
Organism: Promerops cafer; assembly: GCA_013398275.1. Taxonomy (NCBI): domain Eukaryota; kingdom Metazoa; phylum Chordata; class Aves; order Passeriformes; family Nectariniidae; genus Promerops; species Promerops cafer. The sequence continues at coordinate 823,470 of VZSE01005940.1, forward strand.
TATACCATGTTTGCTAATTCTTCTGCTAGAGCCCTGTAGAGAATTGGTAGATGTAGCAGTTATTTTAAAAAGAAAAAAAGGGGAATTGTAGGGACACAGTTTGTAGTAATTGGGAGTGGGGCTGTGGCCAAGCCTCATCCCTAGTGAGCTACAGCTGTGCAGAACAGGTGAGCAGTGGTGAAGGCAATGAGACATGGAGTGCCAAGGCCACTGACCAACCACAGAAAGGTACAGAGGGTGCACAGGTGTAAAGTATGCAAGATAAAGAGTATAAAAAGTTGTGCTGGAGAGTGAGAAGAGGCAGATGCTTGAAGCCTTCAGAAGTTGTACAGTGATATTCTGTGTATTGTGGCCCTCTCAACTGCAGCAGTAACACATGAAACAAAAGAAGCAGTAATAAATAGGTTTTTTTGCGCACTTATTTTTGGTGGAAAAGGGAGAAAGTGAGAGTCTTGGAATTGTTTTTCATTTGCAGGGTTTCTTTAGCTCCATGGAAAGTAAAATGAGATATGATTTTGAGACCATCTTTGTACTTGTAAAAGATTTATTGAAGATGATCAGACAGAAAATGCTCATCAAGATATGCAGTTTTTAGGAGAAACATCCTATACTATGGTTGTATAATGAGGAGTAGTGAAATAATTGGGTTTTGCCTATTCCATAAATAAATGTAAATCCCAGGTACCAATAACAGATACAGGTTCTAGGAAAGCAATTTTTGTAATTTCCCAACTAAGAATTAGGATACGGTGAGGGGAGAGAACAGTGGCTTCTCTTCTCTCCCCTGCTGTAATCAGAAAGAAATCACTGAGTGTTTTCCTCTCCCCTATGTGAATCTATTGAGACACAGAAGATAACGAATGACACAATGACATCAGAATTTTTCAAGGATTAGTTAAAATCTCATGGAGATTCCTTGAGTTGAGCACCAAATTCTCACATATTACAGCCTGACTGACCAAACAGATGATAATAACCTTGACTGTTACTCCAGATTGTTCCAATCAGATCTTAAAATCCCTGAACACTCCTTAGAGCTGATACAGATATGATTTACTGAATGCCTGAATAGAGTTACAGATTTACATGATAGGCTGTATTAGAGCTAAAGAAGATATTATAGAAACATTATTTTTTAAGACTGGTAAATAATAATTTCCTCTATAATTTAATGACTGACTATGGTACAGAGAAAGCCATTGTCCCCTGCATATGAAACTTGAAACCTGGGGAAAGGAAAGGAACTTTTCTTGACTTCTGTGGGCCTTCAGGTTCTTCCTTTTTGCTCTGAAACAATATACAGAACATTCTGGGTGTAGTTATTTCACAAAATAGACCATGCACAAGCCATTCCCTGCTCAGCCTTGGGCTCAGTTGGGTTTCTTAAGAAGTGACTGCTGTGATGAGCAGAGTTGTCCCTTTCCCAGAGTTGAGAGAGAAAGCAGCCTGGAAGAGCACGTGCTTTCCTCAAATACACATGTAATGAACCCTGAAGGAGGAAGAAAATATAAGCAGATATTCAATGGTTAGGTATGCCCATAACAGAGGACCAATTTTGTTAAATTTTACGGTAGTTTCATTCCCTGCATTGCTGTGTACTTGACATTGAGAGGAGATAAAACATCGTTTACTTGTTGCCTCAGGCAAATTCATCTAAGTGCTGTATCAAGTAAATATTCACTACAATATTGCTGTTCATGTGTTTAAAATGAAATATATTCACCCCTCAGAGTTCCTGTGTGACAAAAAAATCAACTCAACATTTCCTGTGAAACTGATGATGCACTGCAAGCATCCATTTTAACAAGTGAGAATTATGACATACAACATTTTCCCATACTGTTGAGGCATTCCATTAAATATTTACCTATATTCAGTGTATGGATTTTCCTTTATTGTGCCCAGGAGGGGGAAAATATTTTCACAGTAACTAATGGTCTCTGGTTTTTGTAACTCTAGTCAAATTGATGTTTTCTTCAGACTGAAGTAACAAGGACAGGTATTGACAATAGATACTGGAAAGTAGGACTATGGAAAAGGCAGAAATATGAAGAGAAATAGCAGCACTGATCAAATGAGATCAGCTGTTTTTTTTCAGTTTTAATCATAACTCAGAGCTAGATTCTAGGGAGTAATGAAAGATGTTCCTGTTATGAATAATGGGTTTGCCCAAGAAGACTCAGCAAAATAGGGAGGCAGATGAACTGGTTTGGTTTGGGGAAGTAAGCCCTCTGAAGCTCTGGAATTAGTGGGAATATTGTGAACGTTGGGTAAATCTGAGAATATAAATAATTTTATGGTTAGAAAATAGCTTTCTCATTATAATGTTTGTCAAGTTTAGGACGTGTTTTCCTGGTAATGAAAAATATGGTTGCAACCAAAAGGGTGATTTTCACTTTAACTTCTGTTGAACTGGTCAACCTCAATTTTCTTAATATCTCTACACAGAAAATGACAGAACAATATAAGGTTGTACAGTCACCTGGAAGTTGGCTGCTCCTCATGTTCTTAGCTTCTCAACTTTCCTTTGAGCTTTACCACTCTAGGACAATTCATTTAGATCACTAAACACATTAGCCTGTTCTCTTCCTCCTTCTGCCATAGCTGTTCCCAATCTAATTGAACAGAAGATTAAAGAGGGGATAGCTGTTCTAAGGCCTGAATTGAGCAGCATCCAGTTTGAAGGCAACAGCTGAAAAGCTGAAGGCAGATTTAACAAAGATGCAGAGAGTTAAAAGTGCTGTGCTTTTGCTCCTGACAAAGCTGGATGGCTGACTGCTGATTAAAAGTTGTGGTCCCTACCCCAGGAAGCTCTGAGCCAGGCTAGAATTAAAAAAGCATTCAAAGCAGCCAGAACTTCAGAGCTGTGCTTCACAAATGGGAGGTGCTGGTTTGTAATCCCAGGATGAATCTGTGACAGATTCAAGCACAGCAAGGCAGCTTTGGCAGGTGAGGGATGCTCTGGCTGAGCCCTGGGGGACACGAGGCTGCTGCCAGGCACCCAGGAGCCCTGGGGGTTTTCTGCCTGTGAGAAAGGTCCTTTGGAGGGTGGTGGTCCACTTAGGTGTCATGTAGGCAGGGAACTTTAACAATAAACAGGAGAGTTCTCTCTCCTGCTTGCAGTGTGTTTTTCACTGTGGCTTAGTGAGGTGCAAGAAAACAATATAGAAACCAAGATGCATTTTTCTCTAGGTTACACTGATTAATGTTTTTAAATGGTGAAAAGATGAGTAAGTGAGGGGAATCAACTGATAAAAATTGAGGGACAAAGGTGCTTAGTGGTATTTTTAGAGAAAGGGCAAGGCTGTCAGCAATGTCATGAAGTCATTGAAAAAAATTGCTACCTTTAACATCAGGGTGTGGGGAAACATGTAAATGTAGGACTCCAGAATATGATCAGAACCATTAGATTGATAAGTCATTTTTATTCACCAAAGAAAATTCATTTCTCTTTGGCAAGGGAAAGCAAGACCTATGAGTATTGGAAAAACACTAGGGATTATTGAAGTAATGAGAAAAAATCCTCCTTTTAATCAGAAAATCCTCATTCCTCTAAGAAAAATTCTTAATGCTGCACAGATCCTAATACCTTATCTCTTATCTGCAGGGCTGGCTTAGATGGAGCTTTTTATGGTCATTGCCAGAAAAAGGACTTCCAGCATATCTATATGTTAAAATTAGTATGCATCAGATAAATTTGCATACAACCAGCACTGATTCACCCTATCTTTCCCAGTCCTGCCTAATTTTTGTGGCTAATTAGATCAACTTACTGTTGCTGCTTCTACTGCTCAACTTAAGGGTTGTATCTTTTGGTCTTTTAAATAATTATTTTTCTTCAGAAGGTGAACTGTGATTCCAAGGCACAAAACTCAGGGATTGTTCATACCTTGCAGGAGTAGATTTAAAGAAGTTTTCTTTGTGACCCATGTACCCCCTGACTAGAGCTAGAGTACAATGAGAACTAAATGAAAAAAAAGCAGAAGGGAAATAAACATACCTTTGAAATGGAATATACTCATTTAATAACAGTAAATGTCATTTCTAAAGATGTACTTGCAGCAGCCTGAGGAAGATATCTTTCAAAGGGAACTGCTACTTTGTGTTTGGATTTTTTCAAAATTAGTATTGACTTCAAAAGTAGTTTTGGTATATTGAGGATATTCTGCTATGAAAAAAATATATATATTTAGAGGAAATGTGAGATAATACTGTATCTTGAAAACTTTTATCTCTAACAGCATAAAACTCAGGGAGGTTATACCTAATCAGCTTTTATATTTTATTTGTAGATGTGGTTTGAATAAGCTCTTTTTTTTAATAGAAGCAAACCTTAACAAATACGAAGGGAGAAAAAGTACTTTCTTTTCTTGCATCTTAGTTTTGTGAGCCAGCTGCTGAAATGCATTTGTGATCTACAGCATTTGCTGTGCTGGGAAGTATTTTATGTGAAATGCAAAACACAGAAGTATCGTTATTTTTGAAGCACTCTCAGTGCAGTTCTTAAAGAAGAACTATGGAATCATCAAGATTTTCTTTACATCAAGGTCACTGCAGCCATGCTGTGTGAAGGGAAACACTAGAATCTGTTGACACTGGGAACCTACTAAGGATGTGGTCCAGGAAAGAGGGCAATGAGAAAAATTGATTTGGAGGCTACAAAGCAATGAAAGAGAACTAGGATGTGAGGAGTAAAGGATTAAATAGAGAATGAATGCTTTACAATTGAACTTACAGTAAAAAATAGAACAGGATATGCACAGAAAATTGTGATGGAAGTGGGGTGAGAGAGACTTTGTCAGGATAAAGCAGAAAAACAAGATTATTTTTGGAGTCAGGACAGAAGGAAAATTATTATTTGGGGGCTTTGGATAATCAGCAGGTGATGTGGATTTTAGTTGGTTGGCTTTGAAATTTAAAACTGGAAGAAAATTCCCATGTTGCTCAGTTGTCAATCCTTGTATCTTAGGCAACAATTTCATGTCATCTCTTTTCTAATCTGTCTTCAGACATGTTCAGTCATTCTATTCCAAAAAGAAGCTGCTAAAATTTTATTTTTCTCATAGTTTCAAATTGTGTAATATTCAAAGTAAATATATTCCTGACAGGTACACCCATTTTGTAGCTAAGTTGAAATCAGTTGACGGGCCACAGATGCTTTCAACTGAATGCCTCAGGAGGAAGTGAGCAAGGCAAATAAAAGGATGTTGATGAGAAAAGTGGTAGTTTAACTGCAAGGAAAAAAATGAGAAGGGTGTATTTGCTTTTAATATCTGAAAACCAAGTTTGTAATTTACCTGTTTAATGTTCTTGGGATTCTTTTTGGGCTTATTTAATGTTTCAGGATTTCAGAAAGTCAACTTTCAGAGCATTAGATCCTGAAAGTGGGAAGGTACTTAGGTTTGGTTCGTCAATCTCTGACAGAGAAAATTAGGATCAAAAAAAGGAGTTGGAATTAGGAGTTTGGGGCTTTCTTCTCCTTTGAAAATAATAATAAATAATGCTGAAAAATACTAATTTCTTGAATAGTTTCTATGTAGATCTGGTATGGTAATGGGAAGATTTTTATTGGATTCTCCTGTATTGTAAATTCTTTGGGTTCCTTGTGATTTTAAAATTCCAGGATATTCCTGAGAAGTAAATGGCAACATCTTAATAAATAAAGAGCATCTGTGACCCAGAAATGAGAATAGCAAAGAATCTCTAAGATATTTCTTTAAATTTTTTATTGTACACTGAATATTTTACTAATATTTTCTTAATCTGTGAGTATTCAGTATATTACTCCTGGTTTCTATAAATATATTCATTAATCCATGAGGCAATTTGAACAAAAATCAGTATAAAATACACCTGTTATTTTCCTCAGTCATCCATTTCCTGTGATATAAAACTGGGCAGCTGAATCAGGGGATATAAGCCAAGTAAGGGGCTAATTAGATTTTTTGGGAAGAAAACAAAGCCCAGGCATTCAATTTAGCAAAGAATTTCCAGATTATGTTATCCATTTGGATAACTGAAAATATTTAAGATAGAAAAATATTTTCATCTACTAAAGAAGACAATATTTTTAGAGTAAATGCTCTGCTCCCACAATGTTATGCAGATGTATCTTCTGGAGATATAAGTAAATTTTTGTGCTACTTTACACTAATGAAATCAAAAGTTTAAAAATATCCTGCAACCAATCTCTGCTATCAGCTGAGAAAGGTTAAAAGGCTTTTCACTGCTTGCTGTTGCCAAGTTTTTTTATGCAATTGTCTTTGAGTGCTATTTCACAGTCACTCAGATCCACTCTACAGTGGATAATGGTGGATAGTCCAGTTTTCTTTTAAGTTTTCAAGCCAGAGGCAGGAGCAAGGTTGCACTTGCAGGATGTCTTGGTGAAAATAGAATATTTTGCATTGTAGCAAGTACACTGAAAACAGAGTACCTTGCATGAAGCTGGGAATGGAGGAGAGATTTCCAGTAGGCTTCTCTTAAAGAAAAGGAGATTTTTTTTTTAGTGGTGACATTTGAATAAATTTTTATATATTTGGGATTGAAATCAGTAGTATAAAGACAGGTATCTGACCAGAAAATAATGACAAAATATCTTGGATTCCATCACAGTGCAGGATTCTTTTTCACTCTAACGCAAACCTGTGTTCTTCATCATTCAATTTGCTGCTATTTTATTCATGAAAAATAGATGAGTTTTATGATGCATCTCAAGATTTTGCTGGCTGCACTATCTGTGTGTCAGCATAATCAGGCAGAATAGTTACTGAGTGTGCCTAAACAGGTGGAACATTAAAATAATAGTGAGATTTAGTTGTTCTAGAACAAAGGACTCAAATGGACATAATACCAGATGTAGCTGTAGAGTGTTCTATATGGGACTGAACTTCTTTCTTGGACTGTTATCTCTGGAATCCTTTAGAGGATTTTGAGTGATATATTCAGTACTTTAGCAGCTTAAAGATAGGTTTATTCATTTTTTTTTTTTCTGACTGATTTTGTCAAAGGGTGAATTTATCCCCATTTTGTAGTAGCTTTCTGTTCCATTCCAGTGCTTGCCTTCTGTGAGTTCTCTCAAAATATATTCTATTTAAAACCTTAAAATCCTGCAGTTTTGTCTAGGCTGTGGACACTGGTATTGGTACAATACTTTCTGCAGCCTGTCTGACCACAGGTGGTTCATTTTTGTTCTCCTGTCTTGCTTGCTTGTGATACCTGTGGCTATCACACAGATATTATATGGCTGTGTGCTCTGAAGCACTGAAGAGCTTGCAAGAGCTAGAGTGAGAAATTCAGTGACTTTTCCTTTTCTTACAAATCACCACCAGCACACCAGCTGTATAAAAAGATCATCATTTCTGCAAGTAGGACAACCTGGAAACAAAGATTAAAGTCTGAGTTCAAAGAAGCAGAGGTTCACTAGGAAAAAAAAAGCTCAGAAGAATATATCTCTATCCACTTTTTTTTTTTTTGTGGTTAGTATTGGAATCATCTGAAAAAGACTCAGCCTTGTTGAAAATTCAGGTTGTCAAGAATTTTATGTACTGCTTAACTCACGATTCAAAGCTAAGCAATAGTAAGTGCACCATCTGGATAGCTAATGATTATGACATTTTCTGGGTTCTCTTACATGCTTCCCAGAGTGTATTTTTCTTGTTTTTGCACCTTTGTCAGTCAGTGTTAAAGCTGACCAGTCATCTGGTTTTTTAGGATTTCATTTTGGTGAGGAAGATTGTAGATAATGCTGCTTGCTTGCAGCAAATTTGTGAGGCAGTGTCTCTTCCATGCACTGTTAACATTCCAGTTTGTGACACTCTAGGTTTTTCTAAGGTATTCCAAAAAGCATTGCAAAATTGAGAAAATGACAGGGCAATGCATGAACCTCTTGTGGAAAGTTGTGGAAATGAGCTGTGAGGATTCTGGTGCTGGCTTGTGATGCACTGTGTTGTGTTCACTCAGTTCAGTTGCAGAGATGTCTCTCTAATTCTCCAGGAGGAAGGGGATGAGTAAAGGAGTGAGCCCTGCATGCAGAGCGTGATGAATTCTGACAGATTTTCCGTGGCTGGTGGCAGGTTGCAGCTGGCCTCTCAGCAATGAGAAGCAATGTGAGCAGGGTGAGTGCCACCCTGAGCAGGGGGGAACGCCAGAAGCACCAGTGGAGGAGCAAAAGGTGGCATCTTTACCAGTGGCCATGTCTTTTTGCACTTCATGTGTAACAGCATAAAACAGACCTGGAAGATGAGGTCCATGACTTCTGGATGCTGCATCCAAGGCTTTGACATTCAGAGTTTAAAGTTCCCTAGAAAATCAACCAGAGTGTGCAGAAATTGAGTTGTTCAGAACCACAGGTAGAAATTAGTGTGAGGACTTCAGGGGTTGTCCCAGAGTCAGTTGACATTTCAAGACTTCCTAAAAATGGATTTCTGAAAGCAGGGGATTTATTTTACTTATTTTGCATGGAGAATTTTGTTCTGACCTGAGTAAGCCCCCAACAGAATTATTTGGGGAGTCTCTTTTAACTTTCCCTGATTTTTCTTTGAGGACTATTTGTGGTCTGTTTGTGAGGCATTTTGGCTGTGTGGAGACATGAAGAATTTCTCATATACAGACCATTATTGCACATTACTTGCACACCTGGGCTTCTGCTGGTCTTTGCTGGTTACTTGATTGTGTGTTGCAAATGAAAACTTTCTTCAACCTCTACAATACTTTTTTACAAGTGTAGTGGATCAGTCTCATAATTCAGGGACTTATGCATCTGAGGATTAAAGAGAAATTAACAGAGAGAAAGGTCTGACAGTTTGTGTAATTTTAGCTGGTAAGAAAGCAGCTTGCTCTGTCATTTCAGATCATTAATTAATTCAGATGCTACCTCCTTAGACACTCAGATGGTTGTTTGGATCTGAAAGACTGTGAAAAAAATAAAGGACTCCCTCTGCCTACCAACTGTAATTTGCTTAGTCTCAACTAAGCCAACCTTGTCAAACACTTGAGCTCCCTTTTTATTATGTGGAAAGAATCACACGTGGAATGATGGATTCTCACAGTTTAAAAAAGTAATTCCTTAGCCACCAATCCTTTTACTAGGTGAATACCCTGAATTTGAAACATCAAAGGGTACCTGGTATTTTCAGCTACTGTTATCTACAAGTCAATAGATTTCAAGAAGTCATTAGATTTCAGCAGTAAGTAATGTGTGAAATCAGTAAATATTTATTTCATCTCCTGTATCTGTGAATGTCATTAAAATATATGTAAGACCATGAAACATTGAGGGTGTTGTTGAACGAGAGCCTCTCATTATGTACTAGGCTGTATTTATGTGTACACATATTTTGAAGCATGCCACACCACAGTGAAAATTCAAGTTTACTTTATGAAAGCCTGAAATACTGTAGCATTTTGGAGGTTGAAATAGAATTAAATATTATCAGATGTGATTCCCTTAGTTCTGACAGCAAAAATTGAGGCTGTTGATTAACTGGACAAAACAGTCACTGATTGAGAATGTCAGCCTTATGTGAGATTTAAACTGTTTAGTCATTTTTGTAGCTTGTGTAGTTGGCCTTGCAGGTCTCTGAGGAGATTAGCTAAATCAAAGCCAGACTGAATGAAGTCTCTGGAAATATTCTCATATTTCTGCCATCCCAGACTTATATAACAGATAGTTTTACAGGCAAGCTTTTCTTTCCCCTCTGAAGAGAGAGGCATTGTCCAAACATGTGTGGAGAGCCTTGCTTTTCCAATTAAAACTGGCTGTCTTCATGCTTGCTCCAAACCATTTGACAGCCAGCCTGAGACATCCCCTGCTTTGAATGATTTTTTTATACTATTTCCCCTTTGCCTTTAATGTGAAAAGACCTGTCAAAGCCTTTCAAAATAGTAAGTGCTCTTAGAGTCACTGATAAAGATTTCTCTCCACCTAATGGCATGTGTTGTACAGGCTTGAGCTCGTGAGTGTGGAGGTTGCACAGTGCCATGAATTACTGAAAACAGGACTCAGGAGCAGGGAGGGAGGCTGTCAGCAGACAGGACAATATGTGGCAGACAAGGAGGGATGTGCTTTGATGTGGGTGTGTGCACACACACATACGTTACATATATGAATGACTACAACATCTCCATTTTTTTGTTTCCATGCTCTTGTGTTCCTCCTTTCCCTCTCCTCCTGGCTGGGTGGCCTTACATAAGTTCAGGATTGAAAACTATCCCAGGCAAGGATCATCACATCCACTACACAGCTGCACTCAGGGGTGGCCTCACCCTTTAGCTCTTCATTTATATTCATAGTTACACATAAAAATCCTTTCTCAAATCTGTACTTAACTATCAACAGGTGTAATTCTCAACTCTTTTGGTTAACAAATCAAGTCTGTCAGTGATGTCATTATCTGTACTTCATCTTGCCCTTAATAACTAATAATCCTAACTAGTAGCTAAATATTTTAAATGAATGGACATATAGCCTTTGATTTTGTTTTTTTATTTTTTTTCTCACCATTCGTATATAGCTTTCCTGTGAAGCAGATCATTCTTACCTCTGAACACACCTACAACTCCTTTACTCTTATCAGACTTTAATTCTCTGTGCTCACGTTTCTGCAGACACAGAAATCCAAATAGAGGTGAAAGAAATCAAGCTTGGTATGTTGCAGATGCACTAGATTTGGAAAGTATTCCTAGCAAGAATGCAACTACTGTGCCCCTTTTGCTGATAAGCACATTCTGAACCCCTCAAGGGTTTATTTTGTGTCAGCAATATGACTTTTCTTGAGAGAGCTGCAGCAGCCTAACTGTCAATTGCTCGTGTCACTGCTCAGCTGGGTGTGGAGCGCCGTGTGTGAGCACCGTGTGACCCAGCATCTATAGGTATAAACATGGACTGAGGCCAAGAATATAGGCAAGGTAGACTGCAGAAATAGCAGGATTGTGTTCATGGGGTAAATGTTACCCTAAAATGTGTCCTGATTCTTCACTGGACAGCTCTGACACCAACTGAATTTGGGGCAACAGACACTTGCAATTGATTGAAGCAGGGACATACTGAAAACCTAAATTAATTCTGTAATGTGAAAACATGTAGATCATTTTTTTTCAAATGGTGGCAGTCTGATTATGTGCAAACTGCCAGTACATTTCAGCAGTGACTTCTGTCATATTTCTGAGCTGCCTTCTTCTTGGTGGTGTGTTTATCCCAGAGAAAACTGCTGTAGTATTGAGGAGAAGAGGCTTCTCGGGATGCAAAGGCCTGTTGACAGAGGGTAACATGAGGTAGGACTGAATAAATCTTGGTAAAATTACTCCAAGGCTCTCAGTAGCCTGATTTAAATGAAAGGTGAACCATTTGAAATGGCTCCATGAAGTAATTAATGGATTCACTTGGTTGCACACTCAGTGAATAGTGGAGTAAGTTTGATCTGCTGTTTCCTGTTGGATGTCTTGGAATGATCTGTGGGGTAAAGACAAACTGAAACACTAACAAGTGGTCTAGAGCATGTCTTAAATTAATGAAATAAGCAGAATTTAGTAAATGGAAAAGTTCTGCTATTTGATAAAACTGACAGTTATTGGAATGACATAGTAAAGCCATTCAGTTGGAAAAAAATCAAATAGTCCACAGTTGCCTCCAGCATTTTTTGCACTGAATTGAAATGGTTCCTCAGAAAATTGTAAAATACATTAATGCATAGAAATGACCACACAGAGAACTGTTTTCCTTAGCATGATGTTTATAGCCTGAGGAAAAAAAAAAAAATAATGAGTTTGGTGAGCTAAGTGACATCTATATTTTAAATATTGCTGGATTTGTAATTTTTTTTTCCATTTGCCATGTTCCTTTGTCACGTAAGAGAGAACAGAAATGAATACTAATTAGGGGGCCAGTGAATATTTGATTTATACTATTCTTTTCCTTTTAAATCAGCTTCATAGAGGTTTTTTCTTTCAGATGTGATACTTTCTCAGAGTGGCTCCTAGTGTTCATTATGACTAAATAAATATGGATTTTTTGACAGTACGTGGCTTAAAAATATGTATTATCCTAATGAGCCTCATAAGCCTTCTTCATTTTATTAGAAGATATTTTTTCCTCTGATGGATACTTGAATGATCTTAAAACAAAATGAAAAAGCCCAAACCAAGATCAATAAAAACAAACCAACAAGATCCCAAATCTATGTGGAAAACTTAGAAGGAATTCAGTCGTGACAGGTGAAGGGCAACACATTTGGGTGAGATTAATCAACTTCACAGACATAGGGTGGGGAAGAACAACCTAGATAGTTCTGTGGGGTTTTGGACTCCTCCTTTCAGTAAGAAAAGCCTAAAACACCATAGCATCTATCACAATGAAAAGGAGGATAACAGTTTTCATAACAGTGTGATAGCTAAATTTTGTGTTAATGTTTTCATTACAAAGCCTTTTTTTAAAGAGATTTATTCAGCCATGAAAAGGTTTTCTACATGCCCTCAGCCTAGTGGTATTTAAATTAAAAAATACCAAAAATATCTATTTAGCAGCGTTACATGTTACTTTTTTTTCTATAAAGCAACAATAATAATCAGAAGCTCCATTGTAGGATGGACTCAGTGATGTCCCAACATCACTGTGTTGAGAGGTTTAATAGTCTGTGAAATAATACTCTGCTTGGAAAAATGGGGTTTATAGAATTATCCATTTCTGTGCATTCCCATAGACAAGTGGATTTTTTGTGCACACTGGCTGCTGTATGAGCCTCTTGCAGTTTGGCAGTGGGAAGGAAGCTGCTGACAGACACACTGAGGTGCAAAAATGAACTGCTGGGGGTCCTGCTCTCGTGAACCTGGACATGGGTGGGAAAATGGAAGAATATCAACGCAGGTTGGAAAGCACCTAAAACTGTTTGAGCATTTGGGCCTTCTAATTTGGGTAGTTATTAACTTTGATTTCCTTGCTCTGGTTTGTGATATATGCTTAAGATGCACAGGTCATGTTCTGATGGCTTCACTCTGTGCCTTCTTTAGGAATAAAAGGGAAAGGGCAATTATTGAGGCTGTTCCTCCATTCAGGTGAAGGGTGATCAGTGCCTGTCCCATTCTAATGAACAGAGCTGTGAGAGGCAGGGTTAGGGTTATGCTGACCAAAAATCACTTTCTAATGTGAAGTAAAATATTAGTGTTGACTTATATTCTGATCAGTAATAAAAAATTGAATTTGAAAAAAAAGGGCTGTTCTTACCTGATGTAGCAGTTATTGCTTGTTTTTGAACCATGGGATTGGAAAGTGGCAAGTTTCTCTTTAAGAAACAGAAAAAAAATAGTGGTGTTGATTCAGAAAAATATATTTTGTAGTTGCTGCTTGGCATTTCTCACTGCACCCTTGGTACCGGAAATCTTTAAAGTTAACCCAGCTTTTTCAATTAATTTACTAAGATATATTTCTATGAAGTATTGAGAGCACAATTTAAGAGACTAAAATCCCAGGACATCTTCATGTATTTTTGTCTCACATAGGACACAGTTTAATATTGAAAGTGACAATTAATGTGGGATTTAAATATTCGTTTTCTATCTGCTGCATTAAAATACGAAAATACCTCTTTTGGTTTTGTTCTGTTTAAAAGGGTTATTTTTTTAAAGCACAATCAGGCTTCCTGCCTACCTTCAATTACCTTTTTTAACCTGAAAATGGAGCTTGGGTGTGAACCAAAGGCATTTTTTAGTGGAAGCAAATGGTCTGAGATGATAGATACGGTTACACCTTGCACAGCGGAGTTTCACAACTCCCAAAATCTTATCTTCACGATACAGGGAAATCCAAATGAATTGGCAGAGTTTGAAAAACAAATCCTCAGTATTTTCATCATCTTGCAAAAGCAAATTTGCAAAAATACTAGATATGTCACAAAAGCCTATTTTGAACAGTGCACAGAAATATTAATTCATACATTTAAATTTAGTCCCATAGAATTTTTTTACATCAAAGATCATATCTAATACTTTGCATGACTGCAGACCATGCTGGGCAACTAGAGAATGTTTAAAGCTGTTATGTGCAGTGTATAATATCTTATTGTCACAAATATAATTAAATTCTACTGTAAAAAAAAAAGGACAGAATAGGTGAGTGAGTGGTCCTAGTGATAAGATTAAACTGAGAAAGTAAGAAATTTTATAATTAAAGTAGATGGTTTAAGGACTATTCATAAGCTAAATAATATAGATAATGTAGTGTTATCCTGTAAAGCATAGAATGTATCCTACAAAAACCTAGGAATACTCCCTGGAAGAAAGCAGTGATTCTTGAATGATAATCCAGGAAATCAGTTAAGATTTGGGATGCTTTGGGCTAAGGTTTGAAGGTGTTACAGTTATAGGTATTTCCTATTGCAATTTTTCTGTATTTTTTCCACAGACAGCCAGATTTGAATAAGGCTGTTGGAATACATTTTTAACTCATTAAAGCAGCATTAAAAGTCACCATGAAGAACTAAATAAACACAGCTTGATTTTCTGTTGCATATATGGATAGAAGCTTTGATGTTCATCATGTCTGAACCTCAAGTTCTTGCACTGCAGGGTCTGTAGGTGTTCGTGGTGTCCGAAGGATGAACTCCCAAGAACTTTGGCAGAGGCAAGTGGCCTGTGGGGAATTCTGAGCAGAGAGCAGCCTTGTTGGCCTGCTGTGGGTCCCTGCTTTATTGCAGCCCTAATGATGAAGCCCCACTGGTTGGCAGGATGTGATGGGGTCTCTTTGTTATCACACCCTGGGTTACTGTCACCCCTCAGTGAGACTGAGGGTTTGGGCTAGAACCCTGCAGTTTGAAAGGTCTCATCCATGAATTGTCCATCCTTGCAGGACAACAGCACAGAGCAAAAGCAAAATGTTCTAAAACTGACTTTAAACCAAAGAGGAGCAGCCTCACGTGGAGCTGCTGTTCATGTGCTACATCAGCTGTGGAGACAATGTAGAGTTCAGGGTAGAATCAACTCTTCTTCAGGGCAAGCTCGCAAACTTTTTCTTTCATTGGGTGGTTTGGTTTGGTTTTGGGGTTTTTTTTGGTGGTAGTTATTGCTAATTCTGTTGTAGTGCAATACTTATCTCCTTAACACGTGTTCTTCCTTCTGTCTTGGTAGTTTAGCTCGTTCTGTCTTGGTAGGTTAGTTCGTCTTATTTTTTAATAACAAATTTATGTATGCCCACTAAGATTCAGTCCTCCCCAGTGAATTCTTATAAACTCTTACCCTCACAAATAACAGTATTATTTTTCTCTTTGCTTATGCCAATAAACCTTATCTTATTTTTTCACTGCAGGGAAAAATCTGTATCAATTTTTCCTATCTTTTCCCTCAGAAGCTCTTTTCATGCTGATTAAGACCCTGAGATTTTAAACTGTGATGCATTTTTTCGTGATGAAGTGTGTATTCTATGCTGATCACCTTCTTTCTTCGTTGGCCCTTATCAGTATCTGTGGGCTGTTCCTGTGAGACAGGGAGGATTTAGGCTGATTAGAAAAACTGATGCTGTAATACTTGCTTACCCCTCTTGAAAATAAATTGAGAAAATTTTCCATCACTTCCATGCTGAGGAGATTCTGTATTTATCTCTATTAATAAAATTGAAAATCAAAAAAGTTAAAGCTACAAGCTTTTGTTTTCAGGGTAGAAAAAAAACCACTTTAAACTGTATTAGTAGCTATGCAAATCTGAAAGTTTCTTCAGAATGGTGAAATAATATGAGTATTTCTAGAATGTGCTACAAATTCTGTAGAGAAAAGTAATGCATACATTTTCCTGACCAACCAAAAGACTGTTTGGTCATCACACTTGAGAGGAGCAGTGCCAAGGTTATCCATTCCTTATGCTTGGCACAGTTTTTCTCACTGTGGGCAGTGTCACTTTACCTCACTCCCATCTCTCTGCACCACAGTGACCCCATAACCATGAAGTTCCACGTTGAGGATGGTGCTGTGAGGAATTATTAGCCAGGGTTCATTCATGTAGCCCTTGGAACATATGGAGCTTTAATTGCTTTGTGATGACTCTCCAGGCTGGTCTCAGTGCAGTTCTCAAGGGAGAGGTGTCTGCAGCCTGGAAATAGCAATGATAGAGCTTAATAAGCCATAACAATAAATAAAGTGTTCTTCTTCAGCAAGAAGATTTTATTTAAGACAGATGATGGGTTGATCAGTTCATAGAAACTCAGATGCAATCATATGGTTGTGCTTGATTTGTCCTTTAACTAGATTTTTTAGTTTCCATTTTGGTTTTTCTCATACCACTGCCATGATTTCCAGTTTAACCTTTTAATTGGCAGCTGCTTTGCATTTTCAGGACATAAAAACTTTCAGTTACATAGTGTATGAAACTTCAAGATTCTTGTTTTCATGTCATGTGTGAAAGGTGTCTCTTAGAAGTGTGTCTTTCCTTGAAATGAAACTCATTATAGACTCCTCCCCTATGTACACCAACGCTAAAATGCACCATAAACTATTTGTATGATCATTGTTCAATGCCTTTAATACATTGATGGAGGAAAAAAGCACAGGCACAATAATTTTAAAAGTTTTGTGCATATACTTCTCTCCATTTCAGTGATGTGATTCAGTGTAGTCTCCACAAATAGCTGCTGATGTGTGCAATGCTTTGTGCATCATTTTGTCTGTGTGTGTTCAGAAGTGCATCTCAGTATTAGTCTGTGACAGATGTCCTCTACAAAGAGTCTTCTGACTTTAAAGACCATCTCAAATTCATCTGTGAAATATTTTTGATTACTGCCATTATTGTTTCGCACTCTCAATTTAATTGTTCTGTAATTTTCCTGTTTCAAAACCTGAGATTACTCATACCTTTACATAAATGTTCTTATTAAAATCAGTGTGGCTTTGAAGATCAAGCTTTTAATTTCTAATGCATAATCAGGTGTGCGATTAAATGTTTGGAAGATGAAATATTGCAATGTAAAAAGCTTATCTTGAAAGGGGCTGAAAGTATGAGTTTTCCAAATAATAGGCATAATTTTAAAATCCTTTATTTCATCCCCAAAAGCAGAATTATTCCCTAAAACCATTGTCTAGAATCATGTAGAGTTTTGGTGTTAGGCATTTGCTTTTAAGCAATGCTTTGAAAGTTTGTCCCCTTAGAGTGAAACTGGAATAAAACCCAGTTTTTGTACTGATCAGAAAACCACTGAGGAAGTCTTCATAATTTTGTACTTTCATTCTGAAATGCACTCTAAACCCAGCAGGATGGCATCTGTTTCCAGGCAAGTTTTCAGAGACATGCAGGGTCACCTGAAGCTGACACCTAAAAGCAGGTTTGTTCTTTGAAGGGACTGCAGAAAAGTTACTCTTAAGCAATGCATTTGAAACTTCTCTATGAAGTACTGGAGATCTATTGAACTGCAGTTTTCATCTCATATGTCTGTACACCTTTGAAAAGGGGCAAAAACTCCTTCTTTGAGATGGAAAGGAAGGAAATGTAGAGTCACACGTTTAAATTTAGGGCCTCGTGTTTAAAACTGTCCCCTGAGAAGTTGCAGGGCTCTGTCCCTACCCCACCTTATTGGATGTTTCATTTAGTGATTGTCTGATGTAAAATACATTTGAAAAATTGCTGCCAGAGGAACCAAACCACAATGTCCTCTTCCAAAGGTGGGAGCTCAACCTACTGATGCAAAAGTGTTCTTACTCACCTACTGTAACTCCTGCTGTTGGAGCTGACAGAAAATGGAGAACGTCTAGGATACACTCAGTCTTATCCTTGGAGTTGTGTGTTTTTCTACACTTTTACTTTGGGGTATATGCATGAATTAAAGGTACTCTGAGTCTTATTTTATAGAGCAGATGTGTGAAACAAACAGCTTTTGCCTTGTTTTTTTTTTTTTGCCTGAGAAAGATTTGAGCACAAGAAAACGTTTGAGCAATTAAGTAGTTCTAGAGTAGTTCACTATGGCAGGTTGACAGAATCTTGACTGATCTTAAGCACTGAGTTATTTGCCCATGTCAACATTTAAAGGTTTGCAAAAAATTTTCTTCTGAGAAGAAGAATTTCAGGTGCCGGCAGATATTTAAGGCACATTTCTCAACTAACTAATTTAGGTATCTCTACGGCTTAGGCAGGAACTTGCAATTTTGTATTTAAGAGTTTAGATTCCCTTTCTAAGTGCTAAAATCCCATTATTGCTTTTAGCAGAATATCTAGATAAGAGCTTCTATAATGTCTAGTTCTTACATTGATGCATTAACTGTAAAAGTAGTAAAGCAGTAATGACTGCATCGCATTCTACTGGTTGGATGATTTGTCCTTGAGCTGGGAGCTATTGGTTTCTTGCTCTAGTAGAAAAAATAATTTGCTTCATTTTTATGGCCCTTTTATTTTTTTCACCAAACTGTATTCCATTTGTGGAAGCCGAAATCTTGATAATACAGAAATTTATATTCAGTATGTATGATTTAAAATCCAGGGAGGGGGTTTTTCATTTGACTTCTGCTGATGACTTTTGATCTGGTGCCACTCTTAGAAAACACTAACATTAATCAGGATTACATATTGGCAGCATTGAATTTGATAGGATTAGACTGCTAATCCTAAAACATAAACTGCCTGTTAGGAGATACAGTGTAATGTACAAATTCTCAGCTGAGGGTGCCTATATCAGGCTAACTGCAGCAGCACAGAGCACAGCAATATAAATTAGCTCATAATGAGTTTCATGTTGCCCTGACCAGTTTATTGTCTGTGCCTGAAGTAAATAATTGAAAATCTGTTTTCAGTTAAAGCTTCTCTGTGGTTTGCCTTGGTCTCACTGATAATATCTAGCACAGAACAACTTGAATTTTTTGAAAAATGCATTTTAAAATACTCTGCCCCAAAATGCTTTGAGTGTGCAGTGTTCAATTCTGGGCCATCTCTGGGAGTTTTGAGGCTCAACAGTGTCATTTCAATAGCTGGCACATAAATGGCTATGGCAATTAGTTGTAGTTAGAATACCCTGACTTCCTCTTCTGCTCTCTACACCCAAACTTCTTTAAGTCTTTATGATTATGAAACAGTTCCTTTAATTGTTTTTACTATTTGTTTCACTTGATATGATACTTGATACATGATTTTTTTTTTACTTCTATGATGCCATTTTTGGGAAGACAAAAATATTACAAAAAATGCATTTCTTTAAATGAATTATTTACACCATTTCACCTGCTTCTTACCCCTTCTCTTTTTTTGGCCCCTGCTGGTTACTCTGTCTCAGTGACAAAACAAATGCAGCCTGGATAGCAAGGGGAAAGCATGTTCTCTGTTGCCACCACTGGAAAGTAATTACACAGCTAAATCAGCGGTGATGAAAACTACAGCGTAAAGAATTCTGAAAAATAAGTAGAACATGAACTATTTGGAACATTAATGATGTGGAAAGGCTGGTTTTTGGCTCGCTAAGGTACTCCCAGGCTGTGATTGCAGTTTGATTTACAGCAGTGTACATCAGGCGGGGCTGTGGTGCCGGAGTCAGTGGCATTGCAGGAGTGTAAAACAAATGGAACTCGCATATGCGCCTTGGATTATTCCCAGCTTTCCCATTAGTCAAACAGGACCATGAGTCACACCAATAAAACCAGGATTCTCTGCAGCTGAGCCTTCCAGCACTGTAGGAAGCAGAGCTGGCTGCCACAGCTGCAGATCCTTTTGTGTCATGGTGCTGAGGGTGAGAGCTAAAGTGCACCCAAATTTGAGCTATTAGCAAGGTAAGACCAAGAGTAAAGATGTACAACTGAAGATACCAGAAATGTATAATTTTGAAAGAAAACCCCATTAGATGTGGAGGAATAAACACTAAGGTGTTAAAATATCTGTTTGGAAAGGCAGTTGTTTAGACATTATGGGCTTGTAAGCTTTAAGGGCTTACAGTGCCAGTCAAGCACAGAAAACTGAGGGGACAATGATTTAAATGCTATTCCCATGAGTACTTGTACCAAGCTTAGGAGTGTCACCTACAGGAGAAGAATAAAGGATAAAAGTAACAAATGCACACACATTATCAGTTACATAGAAAAATAGTTATCCAAAACCTAGGGAATTTTCATTGTTTTTCTTTGTAATTACAGGGCTTCAGTCTGTAGCTGCTGGAGCTAAACACCCCTGAAACAGTGCTTTTTCTCACCTTTCTCACCCTGCCCAATGTCAGAGTTTCTTATCTTGGCAGGCATTTCTGTACTGTGCTGGTTATTATGCGTACCATGACTCTGGTGGTGTGCAAGAGATTCCAGCTTGAGTCACCATGGGAAGTGATTATGAGCTCTCACTGAATTTAGATCTCCACACCCCCTCTCCAGCTTTGCAACTAGAAATACTTTGTTGATGGGCTTTTGAAGCTCCTGTTTGGTTAAGTATTTATTCAGTCAGAGAAGCTTCTCCCAGCTCATCTGTGTGGATTCACTGAGTACATAAACTGTACATAACTGCGCATTATCACCACCAAAATAAAAAAGATAAATAGTGGGCAATAAAACACCACAAAACTGTGATATGCTTGCTTTTGAAAGTATGTACCACTGTATTTTTGTGCTTAACTGCAACTTTGCTCTCACTGAAATCAGTAACAATATGGAACTAATAATTAGCTTTCATTGCATGCAGTATGTGCATGCTCAGTTATAAAGACCATAGGCCTCAGTAGCTGTTTTTACCATAATTTATGACCTGAAGCATTTACATCAATTGACTGTTGAGGGCTCCGTTGGATAACATTCCCTGTCCCAGTATAGTTAAAGTTGAATGCTTTACTGGATCAAATGCAGCAAGAGTTGTTTCATCAGCTGTGTAGAAGCAGATGATTAATTTCTGTTCTTGATCTTGCTGGTGTTTTATTTCCTGAGGTTATTGTCAATATCATTTCATGTAAACAACTTATGGCCTTGACCTTTCACACTTTGTTTGCATTTGTTGAAGAGGTGGAAATGTTAGTGCAAACCTCAGGACTGGAATTCAGTTTTAGAAATTGTTCAAACACATTACGCTACAACTGCAATTAAAGTTATAACCTGGGATTCCATTAAATGCAACAAAAGCCATTCATTTAACCACAGCCTACCAGCAAAACTTCTCTTTAGACTGAACTAATTCCCAGCAGGGCTTATGCTGCTAATTTATGAAGTGTCCTTTTGAAATAGGAGTAAAATTTTTGTGCTCATTCAGTCATGTCCAGTTCTGTAGTAGTCAGGACTTGAAAAGCTTAAACTAATGAAATTCATGTTATCAATTTAAAAGCAGAAAAATAGAATAAAAATGGAAAAATGGAAAAACCTGCAGGCATAAGTGGCTCTCCTAGCATTTGTCTTTAGCAATATGAACAGGGAAAAAGAACCTACCTGTATTAAGGTTTCCTTTATCTTCTTTTCCTCCTGTACCTATCAGACTCATTTAAGGAAGAAAATTAACTAATTCATCTCATAAAATGCCATAGAAGCATGAATAGTCATAGCACTTGACCACAGAAATCTGAGGCTTTTCCAATTCATTATCTTCATAAACAATACTGTATGAGATATGCAATATTCAGGATACAGTGGAAGTATATCTAGTATGCCTGTCTTTCAATACTCTCCATTTATCATAGTTTCCAAAAAGTTGGAGCAATATGGGTTTCATCTGAAGTTTGTACTTTCATCTAAAAGCCAGTATTAAAACTCGTATTAATCTGTCATGGAGAGAAGGGAGGCAGAATAAAGATTGTTACAAAAGTGCTGGAATTTTGAAGCTGCTTGGGCATCTGAGGTCATTTTTATAAGTGTAGTCATTCCCCTTACACATCGTCTTTCATACATGTGAAATAATTATAGAGATTTTTTTCTTTCTTTTCGTGTAACTTTGATCTCTATGAATGTTTTGTACATCTTCTCAATGGTGAGAATTACCAATAATTTTAGATGCCACCATTTAATTTGAAATATTATCCTCAATTTCATTTGGCATTGCACTTGTAAAATGCTTTTTTTACTTTAGATAATAGCCTAGAATATTTGATTTTCATTGGAAGGTTACAGTATTTGATGGTTGTTTTAATGGAGGCTTTGAAAGTCATCTTGAACATGCTTGTGGATTTACCCAGTAAGTAACTTGTAAACAGTGAGGATTTTCTTCCTGATGTTTGGAATGGTTCCAGAACAAATCAGTGCAGTTTATGAGTCAGAAATTTTTATTTTGACTGCAGAGCCTGTAAAGATTTCTTGTATGTTAAAATGGAGCCCAATTCTCTACTTGCTATATGAAGAACTTAGAAAACTCTCACCACCTGAAATGACTGTGAATTTGTCCTTAAGATGTGCAGAGGAAGCTCATCTGCCCAGTAGAAAATGATAATATTGGCACAATCCTCAAGATACAGTTTCCCTTGACAGGCCTTGTTGGGAATGCAATGAAGAAAGAAACAAACATAAAAAATTCCGTTTTACATGCGTTTTGAAAAAGAAAACTCTAAGATAGAGACTACAGCTGCAAATCCTTGTTGCCTGCTAGCGTGGTCCTGATTCTCTAAACCCCTAAATTCTCAGTCTGTAACAATACCAGATTACCAAGCAAACTTTCTTCTTGCCTTTCATTCTTTTGGTGCGTCTGAGCCTGTGAAGATTGTGAAATTCTGGGGGAATCCTCCCAGTTTAAGAACTTGTTTATTTTGAGGAGACTTTTGCCAAGTCTCTCTTGCCCTCTCGTTTCACAGTGCGGAGTCGGTTTCTCTCTGACGTGCTGCAATGCTGCCTGCCATTCCTAGTGAAACATTAAGACTTTTCTTTCAGTTTATGTTTTGATCTTTGCCAACAAACTGTATGTGTAGTCTCTGTAAGAAGTAAGTGGGATTTTGGCCTGTTTACAAGAATGCAATAAAGAAAGTCTGACAAGATGCATTTTCCACTATTCCATCTTCTTTATAAGTGGATCAAGAGAAATTTAAATTGCAATGAGAAAAATAAAATTGCCTGGAGCTTTCCACGTGACATGCACAGGAGTCAAACTGTTTTCAGGCTTATAAGAGATGCTGGGAAACCAGAAACTGAACTGTAGACATTGAGCATCATTAGGAACTGATTTCTTCAGATGTAAACACTTAACTAAATTCCTGTGTATTGCAGCAACAGTGTTGGTCAAGCTCTTCACCTGGTGCTTTGATTGCAGGTTGACACAAGCTGGTGTGTGAGAGGTGGAAACTCTGCAATAAACCACTTATCCAGACACACAGCTCCCAGAGAGGTAATTTATTTGAGAAGTCCAATAGGAAAAAACAGAAGGCAATTCTTAGTGTTCATTTGTCCTGTTTGTGCCAGCTCTCCCTGTCTCACAGATAAGGAGTTCCAGCCAGCCACATCCTGGTGTGTCTGGCCAGGAAATGCTTCCACAGGAGGGGATTCACCTGCATCAGTGGAGGAGCAGGACCACTGGGCAGCTGCACAGAGTCTCTGTACAAAGAATTTTGTTGGAGAGTCTCCCTGAAGCTCCCTCCTGTTCTTGTAGGTGCTGGTGTTCTGTTTTTCATGCAGTAACAGACCTTTTTGGAGTGTATCTTGATTGGTTATAGAGTTTCTATTAGCATGCAGGTGCTTGTGATTTAAAATACTGGTGCTAGCTGCTATTGAGAAGATATTGGGGTGATAATTTTGGAATAAGAATGTGATTTGTTTGTGATTTCTACATCTGCAGGGCTTCAGACAGAAAATCAAATAACACCATACGTTATTTTTAATTCCTGGTATTGGTAAAGGTGATAACAGGAGGTAAAAGTGAGCAATGCATCCCTTACTTACAAATGCTGGGCCTTTGAGGTCCAGTTTTGTAGAGGATAGCAGTGCATTTCGACTTTTGCCTGTTCACTTTTAGATCCCATGAATTTACCTAATTTTAGAAGCAAATTTTAACGGTGAAATTTTTTTTTACTTGTTGATGTTTTCAGTTATTCACTTTCTCCTTCTGAGCTTTCCTTCACATGGTGGTTACATGAGAAAGCATTTTCAAGCAGTCATGTTTTTAAACCCTTTCACTTTCTATGGTATGGGATGCTGTGGGTCTTTGTTTCCATAATCCTGAAAATCCTGCGTGCTTTGATCCTTCCACTTCCCTGCAGGAACATGTGAAATGTCTGTTAAGCTCTTTCTGAAGCTACTGACAAGGGAAGAAAGTGCTGGGTCCCCCAGCCTCTTCCCACAGGTTTTTGTTTGTTTGATTTTTTAAATTTGTTAAATGTATAATTTAGTTTTAAAAATGGAAGAGGATGAAATGACGAGCAGCCATCAGAGTAACAAGAGTCCTTTGGCTAAAAGGCAGCTAAGATCTCAATTTTTGTTTCTTTTAAGATAACAGCTGTCTGAGTTTCTAGGAAAACGAGATCTGATCTCAGAGCAGCCAGTTTTATCATTGTTAGAATGATAGATGTGCCAGAATCTATAGTCTGTTAGATCTGACTTTTTGAAGCTGAAAGTCGATTTTTTTTCTGAGACAGTTCAAGTTAGACACAATATGTGCAATTCTTAGAACCTGAGGAAGGTAGATCACACTGAAACAAAAATGTTACCATCATGCACCTCACCTTGCAAAATCCTCAAAGTTCAACCTAAATCTGTTTTTAGCCGAGTGACTATTGCTTCCACATTTCTCATCTCCTAGAACCTCAGTTTTAGTTGTGCCATTGAGGGGGGAATATAGATAATTATGGTCAGATACTGATTTTGCTATTAGTCACCAGCTCTGCCAGTCTTCCTGAATGCATACACACACAAATAATTAAAACAAAGTTTTTCAGTGTTTTAATCCCTTCAGAAGAATGTTGTCCTTTCCTCTTAGTACCTGATGCCAGAAAACTTAGAAAGTAATTTGAAGTATTGAAATTGATGAAAAGTATATAAATTCTAACTAAATAATGAGGAAAAAATTGCCATTAATTGAGTATCAATATCTATACATTGCTTTCTAGGATTAGTAGCATAGTAGTATTATAATTAACATAAAGTAACAATTATTGTGCTGCCATTTTATAGTACTAAATTAATATTTGTGGTTAGCTCATTATTTCACGTCTCTGGTATAGCAGTATGTTTGCTTGTATACCATCAGAAGAAACCTGCAGGGGACAAAATGAAAAAGCTGAATAAACACTGATTGTGCTGACTAGTTTTAAATGCCTTCAACAGTTGTAGGTTCTGTGGTGCAATAATGTTTCATTTTATGGAAAAGTTGTGTGTAAGAAGCAATTCCTGGCTGTGATAGTGCACCAGCTCCTGGTAAGAGCATTGCTCTCCAGCGCTGTACTGCATAGATTTCTGCCAGAAATCCCTCTTTGTTTTACAGCATGGCTATTGCCCAGGCTAGAGTAGCAAATGCTGGTGGGTGTGGGAAGCTGGATACACCAAGGCTGGTTCTCTTTGCTTTCTCTGATGAGTGCCTTGTAGAGAGCTGTGCTCTGCGAGGGGCAGTTGCGTGGGCAGCCTGGTACAATGGCAAATCTTTTTTTCCTGCTGAAACAGCAGGAAAGGGACTTGTGAGAGGATAGCAAGGTCTGACTTTGCATGGGCCTTCAACTTGCTGCTCTTGTGTGCTGCTGATTTAGCCCGTCTCATAGATGTGAGGTGCAGCACAGCTAATCCCATTGCTGCTCCGGCCGCTCCGGAGCGCATCGGCATTGGCAGCGCGACCCAACCTGCCTTGAAACTCCCTGCTTGGCCTGCAAAACGTGCTCTGCGCTCTGGCCGTGGGGCAGTGGCCTGTCCGAGGCCTGCAGTGCCTTCCGAAGGGCCGGGCTGCCGAGCCCCTGCTGGGAAGGGGCCGGAGCTGCGGTGTCCACGCACAGGCGCCCCTGAGCCCCAAGGCAGCCGCGCCGTGCTCCGCTGGGCCCTGACCCTGCGGCTGCGGAGCTCAGCTGGCAGAACCATGGGCCTGCTCACGGTATCCCGCGTGTAAACCACTGAAACCAGCTCTGCCCTGCCCAGCTGAGTACCTGAACAGCCTGGAGAATCCATGGCGGAGCAGAATGCCTTGGCATGACATGAGCTTTGCCATGAAAATAACGTATATCCGCGTACACCTGCTGGATCTGAGCCAATAACCAGTGCCTCTCAACTGCGCAGGGTGGTTTGAAATTCTCTAGGTAATTCTTGTGCTGTACAGTACAGAAACACACTTGCAGAAAATCTGTCTGCTTGGTTGTGCCCTGATACTGTCTGGCAGCTGCAAGGTGCATAAATGTCAGCTCCAGAGGAGTTCCCAGCATTCATTAGTCCCTGATTTCCTACCACAGAATAGCAAAACTCTTGATGGCTTTCCAATACTGTTTTTGGAGGGAGAGGTTCTTTTTGAGTTTTAAGAGACTTTCTCTTTTATCATTTTGTTTGATTTTTAATTTAGTATGATGACATTGTTTAATATTTTAAGACTGTTACATCAAATTTGTGTTCGTTAGCTTCAATGTTTTATGCAATTTTTTTTTATAGAGCAAAATCATAGTTTACTTTCTATTTTGTGATAGGTTTTGTATTCATTTAACCTAAGAACATTTTATTTAAACTAAACCAATCAATTTTGTACATGACATACATGCCCAATCTAAGGTTATCTTGTCCTTGGTAAAGATAGTATAGATCTTAGAGAGGCTCATTTCTGTAGGGCATTCCAATGTCATGTAATTTAAGATTCTTTTGATTAACCTATTGATTTGGGAGGACAAAGGGTAAACTATTTTTCATTTTCTTGTCTTTTTTTTTCTCTCTGAGTTTGCTTTCGTCTTCCAAGTAAAAGTAGAAAAAGGAATTTTCATTGTAATTTTTTTGCTATCAATAGTTGGAGTTTTTTAGTCACCAGCTAAAAATCTTTAGGTAATAACAAATTAGTGAACCCTTAAAAAGCCAGCTAATGAATTCAATAGAAATGTTTTTCATAAATACTGAGAATATGCAGGCATTATGCTATATAATATATTTTTAATGATCTGTTGCCAGAAATTAGATTTTCCTCAGAAAGAGCACAGTGGTACAGACTTAAGTCTTTTTTAACAGGCTGCTGAAAAGCCTCTGATGAAAAGAACTCTTGTAGTCCTTTAATTTCCATGGAGAGTACCTCAGTAGGTGTCATTACTGCAAACCAATGGAGCACTTCAAAGACTGGAGGAAACTCTTCAAAATCCTGGCTCAGGATGGGACAGGATTTGCTGTATTAAAATTCATTTTGTAGGGTCCAGATTGCTAGAAAATCTATCTGACCTGTAATGATAGTTCTGTGTTTTAAACACCATCTTCACAGTTTCTGGATATTGTAACTCTGCTGTAGAGCAGATCAATTGCATTAATTTGACAACTGCGTGGAACTTTGAGCAATACAATACAATAACATTTTCTTGTAGTTGTTTAATCTGAAGATTGTTTCCAGGTGGTTTTCCTCATACAAAAATTATAATTCAGAATACATGCAGATCACATCCCAACCAAAACACAGTTACAGTAGAATATATATCCATAATGATTAGGAAGAAGCAGAATTAATATTTCTCAAAGGTTACACTTACAAAATTTTTCCTGATCCTCAACATACAACAGTGTAGTACAGCTACCTGTAACCATAAAATAACATGGCATAAATGAATATAGAAAACAAAGTAATTAAACAGAAACAAAAGAAAAAGGATTGTTTGGAGGGGGGGGTGTTTTTTGTTCTAGGTAGGACAGAAACATAAAATAATTTGTCTAAGGGAGATGGGAGCAGATGTAGGAATGGGCAGCAGTCATTTGTCAATGTAAGACAACCATAATGCTAGCATCAAGAAGAAAATTATGCTAATAAAAAAGTCATGTCTCATGCTACCATTATTAGTTGCCTGTGATACATGAATGACAATGAGAATTACATCACTTCTTGAATTTCTAAATTGCTCTGCAACCTGGTTGTTTATTTGTTACGTTCTGCTTCACAGTTGGCTGATTTTCAGCATTTTCCCAAGATTTTAGACTGTAACACTGTACATCCTTTGCCCTAATTATTCATGTAGATGTTGTTTCACATTTCCATAAAACTTACAAACCTTTTCCCTGAGATTTATCCCCATTTGTTCAGCCGCAGGGACTAGGAATCCTACTGTTTCTGTGCTTTGGTTTTCCTCCTCTAGGAGCCCAGAACTGGCGTTTTTCTTTCATTTGGGTCACAGCAGAAGTAGTGATAAGAGCTGCTTTGAAAACCAACCTTGTAATTGCAAAGCTGCACACAAATTATTTTATTTAATCGGACTCACAGAAAATTCCCCACAGAAGTTTCTCTGGATTGTATCACAGGAAATGGTTTTGAAGATGAGCTGAACAAAAAATAACATTTTGAAAACTGACAGATCCCAAATACGGATCAGTTTAATACTGGTAATAATAAACCCTCAAATTTGTTCTATGACCAAATACCTCAATTTAGACTAATTGAATAAAACTTTTCTAGATTTATTTTTAAAATATTTGTTTTATTTTAGTTAATCTGTCCCTTAACACTTAGAATATGCACATAACCGGCACAATTCCAGTGAGGAAATTTTAACAATTCACTGTAAATTTAGAGTAGCTGAAGTTCAGTTCTAGCCTATCATATGGCATTCCTGGTAATCCCAGAATGAGAGATTTGAGGTGATTTACTCTTTTTCTCAGAAACTGATATTAGGGGATTTAGGGAGGATTAGGTTATTTGGTTGGGTTTTGTTTGCTTCTTTGTTTAGAGTTTTCTTTGTTTCCTTCCCAGGCTGTTTTTCTTACCTGGTGGGTGTAGTGCCCCTTGTTCTTTTCCCACCCAAGCTGATTCTGACTTGAAGTTATTCCATACCCATAGTTCCACATGGCTTTTTTGCTTTGTTAGTGCTGTCTCTAAAAAATAACATAATTTCAAACTGAATCAATGTCTGTTTTCTGGACTACTGGGGCTCTGTCTTGGAGATCCTTTATTTTCATCTGCTGTAGCTTCAGAATTTGGCCACCTGTCTTTTTCCTTTTTGATCATTTGGAATTATCTGACAGTCAATTTTAGTGAGGCAAAATTACTTCAGCTACTAAAAATTATAAATTATAATGGAGGACCTGTCAAGAACATTCTTGTTTTGCTCAGCTTCTGGAGAAGCTCACAATGAAAAGTGCAGAAGACCCTGAATATTTGGCAAGCAAGAAAGGGGTTCTGGAAAATTAAACTACTTGGATAAGCTATACTTATCCTTCTAAAATTTGTAAAACAAAAATACTGAAAAATTATTGACCAATCATATTTTAGTAATTTTTTGCACCATACAAGAAAGATTAAAGCTAGGTTTTAGCACTTCCTTTCCCTTTGTGTCATTTTAAATTAAATTATCTCTAGTTTGAGGCATGGAAAGCTTTCTCAGTGAGAGCAATCTGTCTTCTCAAATCCTGACAAAATTAAAAATCTTTCACACTGAATCTAATCAAATGGTTAATTTCAGTTGAATAGTTTATTTTAAACGTGTTTAACACGTGGAAACCCTTAAAACAGGTATTTATTAAACCAAAAGCATTAAAATGTTTTTCATATGGCTGAGAAATGATAGTAACAAATAAAGAGGTGACAAGGGAGATCCTTCCCCTGTGAGAATTGGCACGGGTCCATTTAGAGTCAGCACAAATTGACTGTACATGTCTCATCACCCGAATTTGTGGACAGCCCTGGAGTGATTTGGTGATAGGCAGGAAAATGCATCCATGCTAGATGGATATACCTGGTTGCAATGAAAAAAGCATCTTAATTTTGAATATACTTCTCCTTTTGTCGTTCAGATTATGACACATTCTTGCTAGGACATGCTGCAGATCAGGAGGTAACACCTTTGTTTTCTGTTCTGATGCACAAATTCAGAGAGAAACTTTCTGAGTAATCAGAGTAACTTTGGAACTCTAGATCAAGTGAAGACTTGGTTAAGGACTGTACAGCTGGGTGTACAGAGCCAACTGTGAATTTAGTATTCACTGCGTGCTCCTCAGTGGTCCCTAGCAAATACTTTGAGTTTTCACCAGGAGTGCATTCCTGTGCTGCAGCTGTCTGCACAAGTGAAGTTAGTCAGTGTCTTCCTAACCCACTAACCCTTCCTAACCCTCACTAACCCACAGCCTGGCTTGTCATGTGCTCTCTTGCTATGGACAAGTCCCGATTTTTATTTTTTCTTTAAAGAACCTCCATCAGTTTGAAGAGAGAAGTCAAACTACTGGACTCTATTGCTAAACATTTTGAGATAAACAATGTTCTTTACCAACTTGATTTATGAATTTTTGTTGTTCATCTCTGTACAGTTAAGATGGTTCCATAAAACACAAATATAAAAGTTTTCTTCTGAGTCACCCTCATGTTAATTGTAGGCAAAAGCCATATTCAGAAAAATGCTGGTGTTGAAAGAGCTCACCTGTCTTTACAGTGCATGTGAAGAGCACATACAACTGTTCAGTTTAATTTAAATTATGAACACCAAATTTATGTCAATAGAGCTTTATAAATCTGCAATATCCTGTTAATTATGTTTTACAGCTCTCTTAGGTATTTCATAATCCTTGCTGCAGCACAATAGGTTTTTCTTTATTACAATATGTTGCTTAGTAATGCACAAATCTCTCTTAAAGTGCAGCTGGTTGTGATTTTAATGGATGTGTGTCTCTGCTTAGAGGATGGCAGCAGGGATGTGACTGTCCCTCTGTCTCTGTGTGACACACTGAGGGCTGTGGTGTCATATCCTGCCTGTCATTGCCATCATTAAAAGGATGATTGCTCTTGGTATAGGTCTTTTCAGACACTGGAAATTATTAATTTTAAAAAGCCCATATACACAGAGGGAGAGGGGGAGCATTCACATGTTCTAGGGAGCTACAGGAAAATAAAGAGCAGAGGGCAATCTGCATTTGTCTTTAATGATCTGCACCTGGATTCAGGCACCCTCTCAGGCCAAGCTCTGGCATTCCAGGATGCAGTTTCACAGCTGGAGCAAAGCTGTCTCAGCAAGCCAAAGCCATTAGGGGGATGAGAAAGGACTGTTACGGTTTTAGGGTTGAAATGCTCAGGTCATAGTAAGATTTCTATCTTAAAAAGTCCTGTCAAAGAATGTAAATGCAAATGAAAGCATTATGTGAGTTTTGTTTTTTATGGGCACCCACAAAAAAGTGAAAACACAAGCAATGCCATCCACATACAAGCTACTTATGGGAATTGTGGGTGATACTGCTTTTTTTCTGTACAAATTAACCCTTTTTCTTCAAGCTTCTTGAGCTGTTCTCCTCTGACTGGCCCATCTTACTGTAGTTAGCACCTGCCTTGATATCTTGTAGGAGAAATACAGTTCTTTTGGGGTACATTCCAACTAACAGGTGAGAACCAGGAACTCAGCTTTTGATGATGGGTTTGGGTCATCATAACAGTAAGTTATGTTTAAGCATACTGTCACTCTTTGTTCACCTGTTGTTAAATCACACTTGTTACCTCAAAAAGAGGTGCTGGAAAATGACTGAGCCCAGCTCTTTTTTCTAATGTTCATACTTAGCAATTTAGATTCTGGCTGAGAACGAACAGTATTTCCAGACCAATGCTAGAAATCTGTATGGTAATTCATTTCATAAAATCAAGTTTGATTCTGCTAATAGATTTCTGACACAACATTCCTGTCTGGCTGCTGTTACCATGGTTTACTTCAGTGGCAGAACTGATTTGCTGCCACTCTGGCTGTTTTCTGCAGCAGTGCTGGAGCTCAGTGTGCCGCTGGCTCGGAACTGAGCTTGTAAGCAAATTTGTAGGAATGTGGCAAAGAACGTGAAAATGATGGCAAGCTGTGGGAGGAAGATTGCTTAAATTTGGGATTGGGACATAGAACTAAACAGAAAGGTCTTTAGTTGCTTTCTCAGAGTAGGTGTGACAGCATGGCTGGTCTGTGCTGTTGCTGTGAGGAGGTCGCTGTTCCCTGCACCTCCTGACCTGCTCCTGCAGAGCTGTTGTACAGACTGCTCAGGTCTGAGGAGTTTATGAGGAATAAATCATATTTACAAGTTTAGTTGCAGCTCGTGAGAGACTTAGAGAGCAAATATTTGCAGGCAGTGGCCTGAGTGGTTAATAATGGTGGTAAGCCCCTTTTGGCCTTGACAAAAGGGGAAACATTCTCTTTGTGTCTGATCAGCTCAAGAAAAGTGAAGAGGGTGTTTTGGTGCCTCAGTCAGTAGTGCAGTATGAGTAGGAACTTGAAACAAATGAATCAAACCTTCTGTGCAGAAATACTCAAAGTTTGAAGAGCATCTGTGAATCTGTTCAGACTTTGGGTATGTAATGAGATCCATGAAGGTTTGGAGCACTAGCTTTGCGGTCCTGGAATGCTTTGTGCAGCCACAGGCAGCTTTCAGCTGCACTGTAGTCTGTGTTACTGACCCCAGACTTCCATGTGAAGTTTGTTTCCAGGCTATTTGACAGCAGCTTGAGCCCCCCCACATCCTCTGAGCGCGCTGGCTCCTGTGCAGAGCCGTGGGGCAGCACAGAGCTCCATCAGCAAACAGCCCTTTGCCAGCTGCAGAGGCATTCTTACAGCACGGGCCCATGCTGCCCGGGGAGGGCACTAAACCTTCCCACAGCTGGGGCTTTTCTGCTTTCTCCTCTTTGCAACGAGTAAAACCATATCCCTTGTCTAGTCATGAGTGAGAGAAGAAATTGGTGACAAAAGAAATGCTTGATATTAAAAAAGACTCTGCCTTTGAAATGGCTCCCAGTTTGCAGGGGTGAAGATTTTGTCCTGTATATGGTAAACAGGGGGATTACTATTTAAGTATTCCTTGAGTAAAATTCTATGAAAAGTTTACAGAAGCCCATATTTTTTCTTTAAAGTTTTTGTATTCATTCACAAAAATACAAGTAATTAAATGGGAATAATTAAACTGAATCTCAGGAATATTTTTCTCTGTTTTGCTTGCAAAAGTGAAGAAACTGAGTTTATCCCAAAGAAGATAATCACAAGAGGAAATCTTCAATTTGGTGCGCATTTCTGCAATAATTACCTGTGTTTGACAGTGATCTGTGCTTTTCTGTTCATAGCATAACTATTCTCAGAAGGAAATGAAACTATCATCTGGAACTTAGAAAATCTTCTTGCATATCCTATAGGTTTTTATGAAAATGTGTGTTCTCATGTAGTATGACAAACTACCTCAAATTCCTGTTTGGGCTAAAACGTTACTTAAAACCAATTACATGCGCTGATTGGAATGTGTGTCAGCTGCCATATTTAATTTCAACCCCATTAAAATTATAGGTGATTTTTAATAATTAAAATAACCAGTAGAAAAGCATTGGATTTGAAGGCTGAAAAAGCATATTGTCTGTAAATCTTTGTTCTCCACTTTGGTATTATCTCCTGATGTAAGAAAGCACAAAATTAAATCCATCTCTTTTCCCCTTTAAAATTCAGAATAAAAAATATGCAAAATACATTTAAATCATGTTTAGACAATTTCACTTTGTAGTTCGGTGTAGGCTACAGGCTAAATTACTAGAACTACATCAAGTTAATTGCTATTGAATGAAAGCTCATTACCTGATCTCACAGCCTTTGCATTTACACAGTTTCAATTTGTGCAACTCAACTAAAATTTGAAAAGAGACATTAATGTAATTATGAACAATATTTTCATTTTTAAAGATTTTTTTTTAAAAAACAGTTATAACCATGGAGTTCAGTAACTCTCCAAATTTATGTACTGAAAATTGTTTCTCCTCCTTCTCCATTTCATAGTATATGGAAAATGTTAGTAGTTTGAGGAACTGTCCTTTTCTGCCCTACATGAATGTTTTCTCGATCAGTTTGACTTTTGTAAAACAAAATTTATTCTGAATCTATGTATGCAGTTGTTAATGGATGTGGATAAGTGTTAATGCAGTTAATAGGGTGAAAACATAAGAAATATATCCAATGAAATGTACATTTTTTCCTCCTCAACTATAAGGGGTTTTTTTACTGTCTACAAAGATATTTACTAAAATGTGTTGGCTTTTGTTGTTGTGGAGGTGCTTTTGGGGTTTTTTAGCTGCCTGAAAGCTCTCTGAATGACAATTTCTGTCTTGCTCTTCACCACAAACCCTGCAGTATCACCTGAACACAGTGGTGAGCTTAAAGCACAGCTGAGTGAGAGAACCTGCTCAAGATAATTGATCATGCTGAGATAACTGACTTCACTGTTGGAAAGACTCCTTGGATAAATTGCTACCTGAATCCTTCTTACACCCTTCAGTACTTTCTTCTTGTTGCTCTTTGTTTGTGAAGTAATGGCTGAGAAGTATCTGCCATAAAACCACATTGATGGTAGGGAAGGCGGCTTGAACTAAGATAATGAGGAAAAGGTATCACATTTTCACACAATTACAAGTGTTTGTCACCAAAAATTCATATAATGAGAAGTGATCTCTCTGCTCTGAGGAAATCACCCATCTGAATCTTTTCCAGCAGGGCCTTCTATACTTTGCCTTTTAAATTTTTTACATTCGTGTGCAAGTTGGCCAAGGTTTGTTGTCTGTTCCTCTTACTGTGCATATAATGCTCTTTCTTAAATGTATCCTATTTTCTTTTGTTTACTTTTTAAAAATTCTATTCATACCAAAAGATGTCTTTACAACCTTTACATCTTCTAAAGATGTCTTTACAATTCTGGAAATAATTCTTTCTGCTGGTGACATGTAATGAAAGTATTTGCAGTAGTGCAAATGGTGATTTATCAGTGTATGGTGAATAGCAATAAATTATCAAAAGAGATTAATTATGGGAACTAAGATATCTTCTGATGCCCCAAAAACTCTAGCTTGTTCTTGTTTGGTAGTTCATTTTGAGTACAGGGTAAAGGATAGAAACTGACATGAATAAACAGTTATATTTCTTACACAAATGTTGATCTGTAATAAAATGACAATCTTTTTTCTAATTATAGATACTTTGTCTGGGTTTTTGGCATGTCTTTCTGGAGCCAAACTTGTTTAGATTTAAATTCAGCTGTTTAGATTTAGATACAGCTGATGTAAATGAAAATCTTGGCAGTCAGTAGAACTAAAAAAATTTATAGCAGGTGAAACTTCTCATCTGCTGGACACACTACCATATAAAACTTTTTCTGTTAAAAATACCTGTGTGCTGCTGAGCACTACAGCCATTTAGAAGAATGAATTTTTCAGCTGTTGTGAGCTGAACAAAACAATTTTTTACAAGAGTAATTATGAAGGGAAGGTTTCTGATTTTAGATTTCATCACCTTTATTTTCATCGGTCCCAGAAGTTTAAGATACCTGTCACTGCAGCTACCTCCCCACAGTGAAATTTCATCTTGGCAGCTTTCCACCTGTACAGTGTCTTTTATGTTTGGTTCTGGCAGCTGCTTCTTTGTGATGTAAAGGTGTTTCTTTCTGATCCCAGATTGTCAGATCTTCGTGGCAGTCCAGGATCTCCTTTCGAGTGCTGGCAGAAGGAAAGGAGGCAGGGATTGCCCATGGAAAGCATCACCTTAGCTCTGGTATATATAAATACCATCTTTCTTATGACTTTTCTTACAGCAAGTCAGAACAGCAGGAGATTGAACTGTTGAAAATTGCTTCTGATGAGTTCTGGAGAAGGATAAAAAGTAAAAGGAGTAGAGCATTCACTTGGTTGCTTCCCCTTCCATTACATTCTCTCTTATCCAATATTTTTAGATTTTTCAAAAAATGCTCAAAGTAAACCTGAGATCTTTAACATTACCCTTTGGGGAAAAGCTATTTGTTTTTAACAGGATTCAATATTTCTTATAATTTATTACTAATTTCTTTCAGTGAGTGTAACTTTTCAAAGTAGCCTTAGAGAAATCATTTCAGAAGATGTTGAAACTGCTAAGATCACATCAGAGGAAGTGAGCAAATGGCCTTTTGTCCCCTTATCCAGAGAGTAACCATAACTGTACTTCATCAGATAAACAAAGATATAATTTTTGTTAAAAAACATTTTATTTTCTACACTTCATTGTGATCTAGGCTAATTCTTTAATGAAAAGATGATTTTGAATGCTGCTCAGCTCTGTTTTTCAAAACTCCAAACAATAAACCTTGGGCATGTGTTCTCCATTGCCATAGGTCTCAATAAAAAAAAATGCTTTAGGTACATGGGAGAGTTTCTGAGGTGTTTGACTAGAAAGACTCAGGCTTTGTTTCAAAGCTGACTGAAATGTGGTGGGCAGGGGTTTTTAATTTATATTTTTTCTTTTTATTTATCAGTAGAAAGCAGAAAAGTGCAAGGCTTCTCAAAAGCCTAGATTTTCTTTCCATCCTTCCATGAAAATAAACTCTTGCTTTGCCCAAAGTGACTGAACTTAGGTTCAATATTTGGCATATTTTAGCTCCAGGATTGTCTCTCAGTTTGTGATGGGAGTTGAACAACCAATATGTTTTTTATAATGTTTTAGCATGGGAGTATCCAATAATAATGCTAAATTTTCAGCTTTAATAGAAATTTCTAAAATATTTGTAAAATTTAATTATTCTGTTTTAATGCAGTGGTAAAACATCATAAATACTTTGGACACAGGAAAAAATATTAATTTTATCACTGCTCCACTGATTTTGATGTACAGTTTGCATTTACAATGAAGTCCTGCTACCTAAAATACTGACTTTAAAAAGTGTATATAATAGAACGCTAATTTCTTAATTTAACATTTTTATATATTGGAACTGTGCTCTACAAGAGCTCTCATTTTTCTAAATAACAGAAAGCCTCTGCTTGCTACCATGTGAATTATGGTTCACAATAAATAATGTCAGAGCTGGTAAGAATTGTGTGCTCTGTTAAGTCATTCTTAGTCTGTCTCTCAGCAAGTGAGGGATGGGTCTCGGGCTGGTTTCTAGGCCATGTCCCACCACATTGATTGATGAGATACTAAAAATCTTCAGTAACAAGTTTCTCATGTATTTTCTGAAATTCTACATCAATTCAGTAGAGGGACTTTAACAGCTCAATCCAGATCTGAGCTGATAATCAGTATATGCAGCATTTTCAAGGTGTGAGGAGGAATTTCCTTATGAGGAACATGAGGAACACCATATTGAGATGGTGCGGTATTAGTGAAGGCCTGAGATTACAGGATTAAGGGGCAAAGTCAAATCTAATAAACCACTTTTGGTGTTTTAGGATTAAAGACCTCTAAAAAATGGAAGAGTGATTGAGTTGACAGCGTTTCAGAAGCTGCCCCCCAAAGCTTTGAGCAGTGATAAAGCTGAGGAAGTGGTGGGTGGAAGGAGATGCAGATGGGGTCTCTCTCCCAGAACTGGAAGAGACTAAGCTTTGTAAAGGCTAAAATTTAATTTCCACTTGAGGAGTAGTTTTAAAAACTGTATTTGTTGTGTGATGTATAGGAACTCTCACAGAAATGCCATTGCAGTTGGGTTGCTTCCTAAAAGCATGAATTAGGGATATTTCCTGAATTCTTGCAAATTCTCACACCTTGACGTATTTCTATTTGTTTCAGTGAGATTTGGAGCAGGATATGGGGGGAAAGAATAACACTTTGATTATTTTTTCATTCTCTGTGCTAGAGTAATTCTGAAACATTAATGACCACAGGTTTTCTTGTTCCATACACGGTGTTTCCTCGAAAGACAGCAGGAATCTGATCACTTCTAGGAAAAGACATTTTAGCCTACAATTTTTTTTGTAAAACGTTAATTATTACACTGGCTGATTTCTGCAGTGAAAACACAGAGTACAATCTATAGCCCAAATAGATTTTGTGCCCCAAAATATTCTTTTGTCCACATTTTTCATGCTTTTATGGCAAGTCAGCCCTGCAAGTTTCAAAAAGTCTTAGTTCTAACTACATTTTTAATGTATTTCTCATTTGGTGATGAACCACATCCAGCATGCACATTTAATCTGTGACTATTTAGTAGAATTCTTTGTTATTCTACTGTACCCTTCAAGTGTCTTAGCTGGTCATGTGCTATAAATCCAGGTAAAACAAAATAAATTTAAAAAACCCCCAAAGACCAAGTATTTAAATTTATTTTATGTACAGGTACCACACCTCACACTTGTTACAGTGTGAGTCTTACAATATCTGAAGTTTGCAAAGCAAATTATCACATGAAAGATCAAATTATGGAAAACTCAGTAGCCTCTAAAGCAAAATTCCTTCTTAGTTTCATTGGCTAAAATGGGATAATATTATAACATCATTTATGTAGACTGAGGATGTTGGGGGGTTTTTTTGTTGTTTTGAAGAGTTTCAAAGTATCTGTTACAGATGAGATTTCCAGGTTTAAATTTCTGTATTCCACTTTTGGTAATCCTGACACCTAAACATCTACCCTCCCAGGAAATGCATCTGCCACGTACTCAGTAATGTGGCACACCACAAAATCCTTTGAAATTCAAAATAAAAGTCACTGTAGTGTAACCTGCTGTTTGTTGGGAAATGCATATGTAAGCAGTTTTTTGTAATTGTTCATGAAGCTTTCAGACAGATATCCCCTCAGGAGCTGTGAATTTTGGTAGAGTGTGTGATGATACTGTGTATTCAGGTTACATATCAGCATTCTTTACACCACTACTTCTTTAGGCATCCAGGACTTGGTATAATCGGTTCTGTAAAGTTATTTCACTTCTCAGTCAGCTTATTTCACTTGCCATGTGGAAATGGCTCTCTTTAGTGTGTTGCCACATCTCACTCTGGACCAAGCTGGTTGTGCAATGCCAGTTTCCTGTGGTTCATAAAGGTTTACCTGTGCCAGTTGCAGGCATTGCAAGTCAGCTTGAAATTCAGAGTGCCAGGAGGGAAGTCCAGACTTATTTTGCTGAGGTAGCTTCTGCTGTTTCACTGGTCTGAAAAGTCCTGTGCATCCCTCAGTGGTTTCACCTTGCACTAAGGTCTGAACATAGCCAACTTTATCCTTTCACGTGTAATAGGAAAATATTCCACTGGTCAAGAGTGATCCATCATCTTTTATCAAGTTTGATGCTGTCAAGTTACTTGTCACCTGTCTTGTGACCACTTGTAGTTACCAGGTCTGGAATGATTTTTCTTTTGAAGGAATAAGTTTGGGTTTTTTCTTAAAAGAAGTTTAAACTAGTCAGTTTTTGACCTCTGACCAAATTCACAGCTGACAGGCTGTTTACTAAGGACTTTTCATCCCACATAGTAACCCACAAGGAAAAAAAAAGTTTACAAGTTTCTCTAGATTCAGAAAGTGTTGATTTTAACTTTGAGCATTGTATTTTGAACAAAACTAAATATGGCACCAACTGGCATGATTATCATGAGGTAATTGGACACAAGGGATTAGAAGCATTTGGCTAGGTGTACCTGTAACAACCCAGGATGTAAATTACAATAATTACTTCACAATGAAAGTCTGCAGAGCTGCACCTTGTTTCCCAAGTAACTTGAATTTAGCAAAATGCTTTTGAATACTTTCAGCAATTTCATTTCCTACATACCCTAAGGTTGCTTTTATTAACATCAGTCTGATGAAGGTGTGAAATGAACAAATGCAAATATAACTGAGTTTGGTTCTACAGATTCAGTGCTCGTTTGTAAAGAAAATGTTTATGCCCGGTATTGTTTAAATATTTCTAATTTTTTCAAAACCAATTCTCCAGGTGTCTTCTGCAAGTCTTCAGTTGTTATTATCTGTAAAGTCACATTTCACTGAGAATTTTAAGCAAGCCAAAGAATTTTGATAGATTATGGTCAGAAGAGGATAGGAGGAATCTACAAGATAGCTTTAAACACTTCAGCCTTTTTGCTGAGCTTTACATATCTTGGGTATTTTACTGTGGTTAATATTCCTCTGCTTGTCATACCAGTGTAGCCCCAAGTGCTGACAGTGACACTTTCTGTGCTAGAAACTCCTCACATCACTCAGACTGGCAAACGTGTGGTGGCCTGACAAGGGAAAGGGAGAAGCCTCCAGGGTCATAAAAAATGAGAAGGGTGGTTCACAGCTCATGTGGTGAAGCAGGCAGTTCTAGCACTGCTTACAGGATCTAGTAGAAGAAAATAGCACTTTAAAACTTTGCATCTGTTCTCTTCCATGTATCAGAACTTCCATAGTAGGGAGATAAGGAGCAAGTGTCTGTAACCTGTGTTCAGCTCTTAATTGGTAAGGACTCTGTGTATATTCTCTGCTTCTTTGGGGCCTAAAATTTTCATTTATTTTCCATTTACAAGCAAACTTTTAACTCTTTGACCCTGAGTCAAAATGAAGAGGCTGCCATCTCCTGGATTGTATGAATTTGTAAGTTGCACCTCAGAGCTGACTTGCCTTGTACCCCATGTGTCCCAAGCTTAGTTTATGTGCAAGTCCCAAGCTTTTTTTATCTGCAAGTTGTTTGGGGTTTTTTTCTGTGATTATCAATTGAAGTATTTCACTTGTACACTCATTAGAAAAGTTAGATGCCTGGATTCATACTTCCCTTAGGTTTAAGGCTTTATGCTGCTGCTGGTGGGGAGAGGAGAATGGGGGAGGGAAGAAGGGAGGAGAAAAACCTCCAAACCTTTGATCACTATGTTTTCTCTTTCTTTTGGTACTTAAGAACAGCTTCATCCAGTTAATCTCTTTCACAGGATGCTGTTCAGCTCAGTAGGTGATGGCACAGCTCTGCAGTAGTAGCTGTGAGTGAAGGTGCTTCTCTACCTTCTTCTTTTCTCAGAAATTAAATACTTCTCTGGCTGCACTTTTTATGACTAAAGAAGTAACTGAACCTAATTTTTAAACAGGTCTGAAAAGCAAAACTTTTTCTGCCCAGGTGATAAAGCCTATGAATATGCAGGAATTGGAGAAAAGTTTTCTTTGCTGGTTTCTGAAAATGTAGGTTGAATTTGACTTAATGTAAAACTTACCTTTGTGTAATTGTACAACTGAGCAGTGTTTGCCAGTGCAGTGGTGGCCAAAGTTTGCACAGTCATTAATTATTTCCACCACAGAAATATATAATGCTATTAGAACAAAGCAGACTCTCTTTGTAACTCCAGGAAATCAAACATCAGCCACCCAAAAGTAATAGCCTGTCATTACATTTCTGTTTATCAGAGAACAAAATTTTGTTCTTGCTGATTGGAAAAAGATCCCTGGAGTAAATGCTTCCATAACATACATAAATCATGTTCTCCATCAAGTAACCTAATGATGTTTTGGGGGTGGCATCATTAGCTTTCCACACAATATTTTGCCTGACAAGGGATGAAAACTCTCTTCTAATTATCCAGGAACTGAATAACAGGGACAAATAAATAATATTGAATTAAATTTTTTATTATCTTTTTGGGAAAAAAACAAGCAAAACAAAAACAAACAACACCTTTCTGGGGTCTCATTTTTACTAAAACCCCGGTCTCAAGGACTATGCTATTGTTTTCAGTAGAACTAGATCTAGATTTTTTTTATTTTTTGCTTGTCATTCTTATTATTTATTCTTATAGATAGGGTGGATAAAATACTTGGGGTATCATCATTGTGGGTAGATTACTGATTTGTCTTAATGCTTTTTGAAAATCTCTTCAGGATGTTGATCAAAATCTAATTGATTTTGTGTTTACTGCATCTGCAATATTGTTTCCCCAAAAACACTTCTTGTCTCTTGTCTAGGTGGGTATGCAGTGTCTTTCCTTCAAAAAATCCAACATGACACATTCTTTCTACATTTTACTTTATTAAATCAAAGCACAAGATCTTAAACGTTTTAAAACAACTAGAACTGCTAATCTGTATAAAACATATTAATCTCATTTATAGTAACCAACTGGTATGTAAGTACTACTATGAGAGAACATAAATTAAATTTTGTTTGTCACAGGACATGGTACTGCAGTTTGTGCCACAGAATTATGATTGCCAGTCTTTCTATTTCTGCTCTAGCAAGAGGGAGCAGTAAAATGTCCCTTGATCACTTTAAGCTGCCCCACTGCATTGGGGAGGGAATATTTTCTTGTAGGAAGGATGACTGTGACTTCTGTATCCTTTAAGACTGATCTCCATAGAATCTACCTGCAACTGGAATCCAATGTCCTCTGAAAACAATGACCAAAATACCCATCTTAAGAGAGAAAATGATGAACAAGTGCACGTTACCGCTTTTGTGACACAACTTGGTGTAGGCAGACTGACACATGGCAAAAAGTGGGGCTCAGGAAAGATGGAGAGTTTGGACAAGTGGATAGGAATTTTGTGTCTCAACTATTAATCTCTAAAGTTAATGGATTAGTTTGTCATTTATAGTCTTCCAAGTTGACCCTAACTTTTCCATTGCTGAAGCATATTTCTGCTTAACCATAGTACCATTGTGAATTTTTGACTCATCCTTTTAATGCCTTTGAAGTGCACCCCATGCTTTCCTTTTAGGGTTTGCACAAACTGAGAATTCTTCTTTTCTATAGTAGATTTTGGATTAAAGTCCTGCTAAAAGCACATGAGGCACTTGCATCGTCATGATAAATCTTTGTGTCCTGTCCACAA
Organism: Promerops cafer; assembly: GCA_013398275.1. Classification (NCBI taxonomy): domain Eukaryota; kingdom Metazoa; phylum Chordata; class Aves; order Passeriformes; family Nectariniidae; genus Promerops; species Promerops cafer. Next base: position 865,928 of record VZSE01005940.1, read on the forward strand.
ACCACAGAGTTCAGGCAGCAGAGTCAATAATCACAATATCATGAATCATTTTCTACAGTGGGCCTGACTGTGATGATTTGAGGATGTTGGTAACTTGTACACACACATTGCTGTGTTTCTGCATGTGCCTCAAAACCAAGCAGCTCTACAGAATTTTACAGACCCAGAGCCACCCTAACACTCTATTAACCCTAATGAGAGCCATTCATGCTTTGTTACCCTCTGCTCTGCCAGCTCTCATTCTTCACTTATAAAATTAATGAATTTTCTGACATTTAAATGTCTTTTCATCCATACTCCAGATAATTACCTGTATATACTTCAATGATTTCCCCACACACTTCATGCAATTAAAGACATAAGCAATTTGTCTTTCTTCTGAAACATTTTGAGGAAGCATACATCTTAGGGCTATTTGTGTCAAAATATTATTGCCTCCTCTAATTTAGAAAGATTCCTAATACCTTTAAAATATCTGGGACTAATTTAGCTATTTAAAAAAAAAAAAATGGTTTAAGTTTGCCTATGTTTTCTTTTGAATGCTGATTTTCCTTGAAGCTGCTCATCTGTATCAACATAGTGCATATCTTTTCAAGCCTAGAAGGAAAATTTTTGATGCTTGTTGAGAGAAAGTAATTTGATGGATTTTTAGATACCTTCACCTAGATTCTAGTATTAAGTAGAAGATGTTTAGGTATTTTGAGAACTTTAACCTCAGGTATGAGTGGCTGTTCTGCCAGAAGGCAGACATTTTCATACATTTCTTGTGTGTGGCTCTCTGAGCCTTCTGGCCTGACAGACTACCTTGTTATCAATTTATAATTTTTTCCATTGAGCATCCAGGTTTTATTCACTGCATGGCTTATCCTATTTGTGCTTTTTGTCTTGGTTCTTACTTGCCCTCCTCTCCTGCCATGCTAGGGTGGCCATGCTGAAGGAATTCTCATCATAGATGACCATGTGATTAAACTATGCCCAAAGTTAGGATCAAGTTTGGCTCCCTGTGCTGCTCTTTGTCCTTAATGCCTGATAGAGTAGGGGCTGTTCTACAGTGGTGCTTGGTAATATAATTTCTGTAATAACACTATTTGTTTTTCATTTCTTCTAGAGAGATGGAAGATTCAGTATCTGGAGCCATTAAATCAGAGATTCATTTATTTCACAGCATTTCTACTTTTGATGGACCAGGCAGGAAGCCAAGTAGATCACTTTTTTTTTTTTTTTCTTTCATTACAGAATCATTCTTTTTCTACAACTTAAGGCTAATGGTTGATAGTCACAATTGTTAACAGATTTTTTTTTTCTGGTGTATGCTGTGCAGTAGATTTTATTCCAGTACTGCAAGTAGAAGCTAGGAGTTCTTATTTTACAATTTCTGTTGCACTTTCAAGTCTTATAAATGAAACTATTACACATGGTTATACATATATATATTTTTTTTTTTCAAGTTTAAATCTCTTTAAACCTGTGTCAATTCTATTAAAATTCAGAACAGGACAAGTGGTAACCAGGTTGTGATATTTAGTAGGGAGAACTGTCTGTTTCCCATCATAAATCAATAGCTAACACCTATTCATTTCACACAGTCCATCAAAGAGCCCCTGCATGATTGTAATGTTTTTCCCTATGAATTTTAAGCAGTAAACTGTTTAAATTAATTCAAAATACCTTTGCCAGTCTCAGCTTCCTTATACAAAACAAGTTTTAGTGTCATCCTGTGTTTTGTTACCTGTGTTTGAGTGTCAGCTGACAAACTTCTGAAGCTGGTCAGTTTTCTCACTCCTTCAGGTGGAAAAGGAAATGTTGAAGGGATTTACTTATTTCCACATATGGCAGATACCACAGCAAAATCCACCTCCCCCTTCCCATTTGGTTGGCTCACACACAGTGGATTCTGCTAATGCTTCTAGAGTACTTTGGAGTTACAAAATGTTCTCCAAGTGTGCTGGAGCAGGGGTCAAACACCAGCTGTTTTATACCGAGGGGCTGCTTGGCACGAGGACAGGCTGGAAGGATGGGCCAAGGTCAGCTCTCAGTTCAACAAGGCCAGGTGCCATGTCCTGCACCTGGGTCACTACAACCCCGTGGGTTGGTCTCTTCTCCCAGATTTCTCCACCACAAGGGTTGTCCAGCACTGGAGCAGGCTGCCCAGGGAAGTGCTGGAGCCACCATCCTGGAGGAGCTTGAAAGAGGAGCAGCTGTGGCACTGAGGGACGTGGTTTGGTGGTGAACAGGGCAGTGCTGGGACAGTGATTGGCCTCGATGACCTCAAAGTTCTTTTCTGACCCCATTGTCCCTGTGTTTCTGTGGCAGTCTGAGTGAGTATCTCACTTGAGACAGCAACACAGCTCAGTGAACAGCAAAGTCAACATTGCAGGATTCCACATCAAAATCTTTCCATTAATTTGGGAACCAGCAGACCCATATAATGCTGTGCAGCTGGAGCTGCAGCATTTCCTAGCCTGGAGATGTAATGAGCCATTAGCATACTGCAGTGGCTGGAAATTTTCTTTATACTTCAAAAGGAAAATGGAGATGAAAAAGCACAGAGATGAAACACAAATTTTCCCTATTCCTCAGTGGTTGACAATACAAAAGGTCACAATTGAAAGCTAAACTTAGGTTGATTCCTGGTGAAGACAAGCTATTTCATCTCTTCTGTCTTAGAGAAGCTTGGATGTTTAGGAAAACATTCTGGTACCATCTGCAGCACCAAGTGGGTGAGTGGCAAGCTGTTAAGAAGGATGTGGATTTCTGTTTTGATGTATGTATATCACTGTTGAAATTCAGAGCGCCATGCCAAAAGTATTTTGATATAAACATAATGTATTTTTTAAACATTAAATCCTCACTTACTTCTAAAACAAATTTCCTAGCCATTTGTATAATAAGGTTTATTTCTGAGATTTAATCTAAGCCTTTAAACAGAGGGTTACTCTGTTTCCTGTTACTTTACAGGCTTTAGAAATGTTTGCTGTCCTAAATGGGCACCTTGTGTCAGAAATTTCCATAGACATCACTCTGAGGTGACTTTTTATTCTGTGAAAGTAGATGTTAGTTAGGTATAACTGGGAGACTGCATCAAAGTTCAAAGGCAGAAATCCTCACTTTTCCAGATTAAATCAATCTGGCATTTCAGGCTTTGTTCTGGTTCTGTTCTTATCATTGCAGTTTTTGAAGGCCACGTGACAAGAAAATGTGAGTGCATGTTCTGAATACATCTGGTTATTTATTGAGAGTTAAATATTTCATTTTGTCTTGCTTAATTGTTGTATATGGCTCTGCCTTGAGTATTTCATGGATATGCAGATGAGGATTTCTGAAACAACATGTGATAAGAACCTACCCTCAGAAATAGAGGATATCTGCAAGGAAATGGAATTTTTGAATGGTTTCATTATCCTAAGGATTTTTCCTTACACAAACCTGTGGGAATATGCACTCTAGCAAACATAAATGAAGACACTTATTTTTCATAACTCTAGGGCCACATAATAAATGCAAAATGTTGCTGTCCCCTCAGAACAAAAAATCCGCTTTACCTCTCCGTAGCTTGCAGGAAATCACTTCATTTCTCTTTTTGGAAGTGAGGTGTTAAGAGGAGTTTTTCTATAACACCTGAGCCTTTGGCTACTGCTTCTCTGAGGTTTTGACATCCACAGTGTGTAAGTTCTTGGGCCTAACTGCATACCACTGTCCTTAGGTCACTCCTTGGTTGCAGTTAGGGACAAAAGTTGTAATGCTGAATATCAGATCCCCAGAGTTTCTGATTTTAGGGGGGTTCACTGTCCCCTCACAGCAGGTAATGCTCTAGACACACCTTCTGTAGCCCCCAAGTGCACAGTGATGATCACAAATGTGTGTATACTTTAACGTTTTATTCTTTGAGTATATGAAGCATAGCAAAGCCTGACCCTTCACCTCTAGTCATTAAGAAAAAACCAACATTCTTACAAAACAAGCTAAAATACCAGAAGGAGGACATTTGGGAGCAGTGTAATTAACTGGTTCTTGCTCATCCTGGTAAAGCAATGTATGGGTTTGCTTTTAGCATGTTGTTCTCAGAATTACTTCTAGTGTTGGCCTGAGTTATAAAATTATCTCATTCAGGATACAGTTGGGTGAGATGAGCTTAGGTGAAGTCTGCTGCAAAGATCCTAAAGTCTTCAGCAGGCTTATTAGTGTAGAGGCTTGTAGGATTGATTCTTTATAACCTGTAAAGCACCTAAGATTCAACATGAAACATACTCCAGGTGACCCTGCTTGAGCAGGGGGTTCTTCCAACCTCAACCATTCTCCAATTCTTTGTCCTCTCTCTATATTGAGCTTTCTTTTCTTCCCTTTTCCAAAAATGATAATTCTGTGTAGAGAACAGGCAGTACCAGACTTGTTTAGCTACACTTCTTTCATTACATTTCTTCTGAATTCTGCCTGGGTTCTGAGGACAACTTTCCTAAACTGTGTCCAGCCACAGCATTGGCTTAAGTCCTTAGAGGTGCCAAATGCCAGAGGAAAAGTTGCTGCTTTCATTCTGTGTCCTTTGTACTATGCAGAGAAGCCTGATTTCCTACAGGGGTGTTTTAGGTGTGCTGCTGGGAATGTCTGGCTGGAGAGGCTCATATGATGCCTTGGAAAGTGATGGATAACAGTGTGCTGGAGAGAGGTTAAAGAGCTCTGCAGTGGTAAATGCTGTCATGGTACAGACCTGGCCTTTGGCAGCAGTAGGCCGTGCGAGGGAGGGCAAAAACTTCCCTAAAACTGACTAAACTCATTGAGGCCTGAGCAAACTGTGATTCACCTCTTAGCAGTAAAGCAGAAAATCCCAGAGTATCCCAAACAAAGCATTCACAGGCACATTAAGAGCCTGCAGAATTCAAGTATAAGTGCCTGATGCCATAAATACTAAGTGCTATCTCTTAACTCAGCTATTAGGTCTAATTAACTTGACGTAGACTATTTGGTAATAATAAGTTAATGCTATATTCCTTGGAACTGGAACGTGACAACATTACACCCCTGTTGATAAAAATGACAGAATTATGTTCAATTACCTGTGGGGAGATACAGTTGTTATTAAATCCTGCTATCTATGAAACACAAACTCACATGTGTCCTTAGAAATGAATTGCTTCATCAATAGCAGCCTCACCCCCGTTACAGCAAGGCTGCTGGGTGTGCTGATGAGTTGGAACTTTGCCTTACTTTGTTTTTAATGTAACAGATGTACTGCTTCATCTTATTGTACATGGAGCAAATCCAGAACCCACTTGATTTTCCTGCTGATATCTAATTTCCACGCTCCTCCAGTTTCGAGTGGACTGCTGAAAACTCTTCCCCTTTTCTAAACTAGACGAGATCAAGTTCATAGCAAGTATTTGGAAAGAAAGCATTTTTTGAAAATGCTGTCCTCAGACCATGGGTTTGGTTGTGTTGGATGCAGTGACACAGGCAGATTTACACTGCCTGCTACTAATAAAGTTACAAAATAAATTTGGCAAAATGCAAAGATTTAGGGGCAAAGACTTAAGTGTCTTCCAAATGGTGAGCCTGCACGTAGTTTACCCTGCTGGGTGATAACAGCTTTATTGTACACAGCAGAAACTGCAATGGAGATCACATCTCACAAAATTATTGCCAACTGGCAACTGAGACCTAAATTTGGAAATTCAGTCAGTTTTCCTGTTAATCAACTGTGCTTGATAAAATGGACAGTAGTAAATTAAAATTACATATTAGTGACGTTGCAGTTATCTATTGCTGTATAAAGACAGCTCTGGTAAAAATCAGGTTTTTGCCATCTTTAATTAGCCTTGTTCTATATTATAAATGTAATTAAAATGCCATTAGTGGCATATTTCTAAAGAAATCAATTCTATTCATAAAATATTTCTTACAGCAAAAAAAAACAAAACAAAAACCCAAGCTAAAACAACAAACCAAAAATAACTGCATGAGGTGGATTTTAGGAAGCTGTGCTTTAAAATACAATCACATTGCTCCCATCTTTTCTATTTTTCCAGTTAGTTTAGAAATGTCAGAAGGCCATCAGATCTGTTTGAATGCCTAATCAAAGTAGAGCTCAATGTCTACATTAAAAACAAGATGCAAACTGATTTTCATGGTATCCTTTATCTTTCTCTCTAAATTCGTGCTCAATTAGAGTTTTATTGGCTAGCTGGACCTAATCTTTCAGGATTTCAGTGTAGGGCTTTTTTCTTTTTTATTGGGAGGATTTCATACTTAGAAAAACAGACTCTAATTTGCTAATCTGAATTGTAGCCACCTATGCATGTAGAATTCCAATAATGCTGCTGGAACTGCTCAGAGAAAGGCTGCTCATAGGGCAGCTGGGAACACCTGCCTGTGTCTTGTGGGGAGATTAAAAATATCACTTTGTCAGTGTTGCTTAATAGGTAAAACACCTTATGCAAACCCCAGTGCTCAGGGGAAGAGCATACATTTTGCTTTTTTATTCTCATTATGCCAGGAGCTTTGTGAACTCATAAGCAAAAATACTATTTTCTCTGCTCTTTGAATGTAAAACAGGCAGTAGAGTTGAAAAAAAACGATCTCTAGAGTTGTGTTACCTATTAGGTTGAGTGTTTAATTAATGAAAGAATTTGTGAAAGGCAAAAGAATCCTCCATTCCTGTTAAGACTGGGGGTCTTTATTAGGACCTGGCATGTGTGAGATTTCTTTTGCATTCAGAACTGGTGATTCAGTTAGTTTTCCCTACCCACTCCAGATCTATGATGCTGTATTCAGAAATAAAATCTCTTTGGTGAAAAAGAAGATATTTTCACTGTCACATCACTGGGAACTGATTAGCAAGAGAGAGAAAATGAATGGGAAAAAATTCCAGAAATTAGCATTTCCCACCTCTTTCATCTTCTGAATGTATAAAAATACAGATAAAAAAGATGCATATCTCTGGAAATGCATATAAAGGAGTTTATTATCTACAAATATACTCAAGCCTGATTTACAGTATGTTGAAACTGATGAGAATTTTTTTTCAATTATCTGTAGATCATTGCTAGGAAATTTATTGTTCTGAATACAGATCTATGGACTTTGGGTTTTCTATCACCATTTTAAAACATTCTTTAGATAAAGATATGAAAATTAAGGTTCTCATTGTTTAATAAATTTCCTTTTACATGGATCTCAGGTTTTTTCAACCTTAAATTTTGTGGCACAATGTGAAGAATCCCCAGTGGATTGTGAAGGATCCAAAGAAACTGCACTTGTTTTATTTCACGTGAGGTTTGGTAACAGTCTGCAAGTGCACAGCTGGACAGTTTTGTGGCCATGGGTCTAGAACCCCAATACTCAGTGACATGCAATCTCAAGTTTGTTTGCACTCCAGAATGAAAACAGCAGTTCCTACTTTATGGCACTCCCTTATCACAGAATTTTTAGTGTTACCATCAGTCTTTCTTTTCTATCTGACCAGTTTCTTTCTGAAGCTGTTTGGGGTGTTTGTTTATTTGTTTGTTTTGTGAGTTTGGGTTTCTGTTTGGTTTGGTTGGGGTTTTTCTTTTGGTTTTTTCCTTCCCCCTCTGCGTTTTTTTTTTTGTGTTTTGGGTGGGTTTTTTGTTGTTTGTTTGTTTTTAAAGCAATCCAAAGATGCAGTTGTGATTGGGTGAAACCAGTACTTTCATCTCAGGGTTGTCAGATGTGACAATTAACCAGTGTTTGGGTGCTGAGGGACACAGCCCTTGTGGAACTGTCACACTGTGTTTTGGTGTCAGGCTGACTAAATAGGATTTGAAGGCAGTGATCACCTCACTGCAGAAAGGGGCTGTCAGAGCTAGGGCTGGCCCATCAGGAACGCAGAGCAGCTGTTGGTGGTGTCACCACTTTAAACTCTGGTCTCCACTTAGCAGGTTCCTCCCCACACTGGTGTGGTTCTGTTTGTGTCTCTGCAGGTGTTAGGGGGGTTAGGGACCTATCCCATGAAGTCATGGACAGAGGCAGCTGGCCATTACTGAAAAACACCCAGCATTAATACCCATCTTTTAAAAATGGGCCTCGCAGTTCCTTTTGTGGTCAAAGATTCTGGATTTTGCTTAAATGTTTGGGGACAGGCAATTTGTCGCTCCTTGTCCGACAGTGATTGTAATTTCTTGTAGGAGTGCTATGTCTTAATAAAACATGAATATCAGCATTGCCTGTGTAAAACCAGCCGATGGCAGTGCTGGAGCTGGGTCTGAGGCAAGGACAGCTGTTGCTGGGACCCTTTTCCCAGCCTTCAGCAGTTCACTGCTTCCAGCTCTGTCCCGTTTGGAAAGGCCTGCTGGGTTTTTCTCTCCGCTGCCTGTGCTGTGGGCAGAGTGGGGTGCACTGCTCCGCCGCAGCTTTCTGCTCACCGGAGGGGATGGAGTGCCTGTCCTGAGGGGCAGCAGTGCCCTGTGGAGCACCCCTGGCTCAGTGGGGCGGGTGGGAATCCCCACGCCCTGTGCCGAGGCCGCGCCTGTGGCTCTCCCTTCCCGGGCTTTCGGTGCAGCTCCTCGCTCTGCTTTGTCTCAAATGTGCACGGGGGGCTTCTCATGACAGTGACTCTTGTGCAAGCCCTCGGCTCTGAGTATTCCAAGCAGTACTGAATCTTGCTGCTTTGTACTCTGGAGTATTTATAATGCAAAAAAAGTCCCCGTCCGGAAACAAAGGGGCTTTGTGCCTTGGAAGCTCAGATCATGAACTGTTGACAGGATTCTTTTATTGTGTTTTATGTCTGGCCACATTGTCTCTGACAAAGTACATGTATTAGTTGCTGCTATGTTTTCCAGTGCTTCTGGTAGTGAATGACAGTACATGGCAACACATTCACCCCACCCTCAGTTTAGAGGAGGAAAGAAAATCTAAGCCTAACTCAAATACTACTGTGTACCAAATTATATTACTAAATAACCAAGTCATTGTGTTGCTGTAGTTTATCCTCTGTGCTTCCCAAGGCTAGTAGGCACTTCTCTGCATTACACCCTTCGATGTTCATTTTTAAAAGCTATCTCTGTTCTGATTCAGTCTCTTACTTATTGGGATTTGAAGAGGACAGCAGGTTCTCAAGCTCTTGCCTGTTTGGATGCTGAAGTCTTAGTGATGCCTTTGACTTGTAGATGTAAGCTGCTACTTTATGGTGTTTCCTTCTCAGCTTTTTTCCCTATGGGTGGTTTTTTTCAGGGTACTGTTTCCATTCAACTGGCTTGCAGAACAAATTCACACAGTTAATTATCAGAGAAGCCAGTCCACCATGTCAGCTAAAGGACCATGAAACAGTGGCATATTTTCCCTCAACTGTCTCATTGATGGTTTCCAATACTGCATTACATAATGTGATATATTACAGAAATAATAACTAAATACTGCATGATCCAGTGTGGGGAAAAAAATTCTTATGTGTTATAACCCTTTGCATGGAAGGATCCTCAAATATTATTTGCATCTCAGAAGAGTTAAGATGGTTCAGCTGGGACAGAGCTGAACTACCTCAACCAGGAAGAATAATATTCTTTCACTTCTATAGTTTCTAATTATATATGATATTTGAATCAATTACATGGAAACATAACTAGGGATGTGACACTAGTTTGCAGATTTCACATTAACTATGCCCGATGTACATTAGAAAAAAAAAACAAAGTAAAAAAAGGCTTTATTGAGCACAGTTGTACATAATGCAATAGCCATTGTGAATTTTTTTGTGGAAGTAGACATCAGAAAAGAAAACAACAAAATCATCTCCACTGCTATAAACAATTAACACTGTGCCCTCATGATGTGCTTTTAGCTGTGGAGAGTCTTTTTATACTAATGAGTTGGTTTGACAGAAAGTTTTGGGGTTTCATTTCAAAGTGAAGAGTTTAAAAAATTTCTAAAGCTCTGCTCTTGCAAGTATCTGGTATAAGAGGGAACAGGGAGGAGAGACAGCATTTAATGTGTTGTGATGTTAGGCACTGGTTAGTGTTCAAAAAGCACTTCTAAGGAGCTGCTGCAACCTTTGCATTTGTTTTCCAAGCCTAACATTTTTCAAGTTCTTGTTTGATACTAGAACTGAGGAATGGCTTCTTGCTGTCTTGGCTCAGCAAAGACAGTTCGACTGGGGAAAAAAGTGAACTGGAATCTCCTTCAGCCTGTGCATCCAAGGCTTTCCAGTGTGAGGTGTACTTCTAAAGTTCTGGTCAAGGTCATTATCTTTGATGTGATTTAACCTGGATGTCCTTCAGTTTTGTAGGCACTTGTAAAATAATTAGACATGATTAAACTGATGACTCATGAGCACAGCCTGCTTGAGGCCAAATTGGTCTGTAGGGCACAGATAAGGTCTCTGCTTGCTAAATGAGGAGTACTGCATGTAAAAGGGGGACCTACAGTATTCAACTTCGAATTTTAAACTTGCAAAACCCAGCATTTTTATGACAGCAGCTAGTTTTAGCTATTTTTTTTAAAAGTCATTAGGTAAAGTCCCACGACTCTTCAACAAAGTGGTAGAAAATACCTTTATAACTGCATTTTTGTAGGAAGTGGGAGACAAAGAGCTGAAAAGATACAGGAAGTGTCTTTCTGTTGGAATCTGCCTCGAATAGTCAGCAATTAATAATGCTGCATCATTCAGACATAACCTTTCCACATCCTGCCTGGACATGCTCTCTAATTTTAGAACACATTACTCATTATCTGTAGTAGGTCAGAGGATAATGTTACACTCTAAATCAGCTTCTTCTCTAATCTTTCTAAACCTTTAATGCCTTCTTTCACACAGAAATGCAGTTGTCAACCATTCAGTGTCACAACTGGCAGCAACAGGATGAGAAGTATATTTTCATCCTTTTAGCTTGTAATCATGAAAGAAGAAATACCTGTTACCATTCTTTTTCCAATCCAAATGGATTGTTATACCCAGTGAGAAGTGAGGGATGTATGTTGGGACCTCATTAGCACTGCTTCCAGCAACTGCACATTTCTTAGCACCAGCTTCTTAAGGACAGAGTTTCATTAGCAGCTTTCATCTGTGGATCTTTAAGAGGTTTAATTACTTAGTAATAGTTGTGCATTAAATTAATTAGTTAACCCGTATTAGATACCTCTGTGAAAGACTCAAAACATTTTTAATCTTAGATAGGGAGAAATACTGTCACAGGGATTAATATTATCTCACAAAGCATGTATGATAAACTGGGATGGGGCACTGCAGATGACTGACCTGGTTTTCATGGATGTTGCATATGTGAAATCTAAATTGGCTGGCTGATTTAATGACTTGGGGAAGGCTGTTCCAAATGATTTGCCCACAGCTGCTCGATGACCTCGATCACTTAGCTCTCAGTCCCTTGCTTTAATGCTACAGCATGCTTTGCTCTAATGTGAAAAAAATACAGTTTTCATTGCCATTTCTATGTGACATTTCTGTCACATAGAAAAGAAACCAGCAGTTCTCATCATAGATGAGAATCCAGCAATACTTGGATAGAAAATCCAGCTTCATTGATGAAAATTAATAAAAATAGGGAATAAATATAGTGTAAATTTTAAAAGGTATGGCTTTGAAACACCAGAAAACACATTGTTGGAAGAGAACGAGCCTAATGAGAGGAAAAGGAACTGCTCTTTCAGACTTTCTCAATTAAAATAGAGGTGAACCTGGCAGAAGTTCTTCCAGTAAAATCTGCTTTAGAATAAAAGCACTGCCACTGAAGCTAATGAAAAAACTCATGTTTTTATCAGAGCTAATGAAAAACCCTTTTACTTAAGTCAGTGTGGTCTCTTATATTATCTGCAGTTTTTGCACAGTGTTTGCTCTGCTTTATCTGCAGTTTTCCCACTTGATTTTTTCCATAAAAGAAAGGTTGACAAATGGCTGCACCTATAAGATCTTGAGTGTGTAATAGATGACACAGAGAAGCATGGCTGATACTGGTGGTGGTATCAGCCCAGGGCAGCTCACTCTGTTAATTATTTGGCCTGGCTTACAGGAGAAAATCTTTTACCACATCTTGAGGCCTTTTCAGTAATAGATAATGAATTAACTAGAGGGAGGTTAACAAAACAGTACACATCAGCACATAAACCTCTTCCATTAAGCACTAACTGCATGAATTGCCCCCCTCTCTTTTTCTTTTAGAGATAAGAATAGATTCATTAAAGTAGTTCTAAATATTTTATCACCTTTAATGTACTCGTACAGACGAGAATTTGCAATACAGCCTCAGACATAATTCCTAAATGAGCTCTCTCCTTCATAAAACCTTTCATTAATCTGTCTAAAAGGTGATGTGTGTCTGTCTGCTCAATACAACCACTGTCAAACCTGTGATGTGTTGGTTTATGTGTAATAAAATAAAGCAGCCTAAACTCTGTAGATAAAAACATTAATGACAGGATTATAATTCCTGAATCTAGTAGAACACTTGCCTTATTTTCTGTGGAAAAATAAGATTCTTGGGGTTTTGAATCAATGAGTGCCTCTCACAATTAAGATGAATGGTCATAGAGTGCACTCATAGCCCTTCTGAAATAGAGGGAAAGTCTCCTCCCAAGCAGTGGAAAACTGGACCTCTTTAACACCATTCTGAATTTGCTTCTGACTCCAAGGATGTAACTGATAAGCCATTCTCTTTGGAGTGCCTAATCACTATTTAGATTGCAGGTGTTAGTGTGACAGCTGAAAGTGATCTTCATTTTGACAGGACTTGTCACTTGTGACATCTTGTGGAACAAATCATTCCTAGAACAGCTGGTTACATCTTCTACCCAGCCAGTGGCTACTGATTTGTGACAGACACCAGGAGGCCACCCAGAGAGGCGCGTTTCAAAGGGTCCTGATCATTCACCTTGGGACAGAGCTATGGTAGCAGGACTTGTCCTCGTGGCATTGATGCCATGATGATTTTGCTTTTTCATATACTTTTCTCATATCCCTCCTTCATATATACTTTTATGCAGCTTTATGTATCCCAAGTGCTTTTAGCCCACATACCTGTAATTCCCTAAGTTTGATAACTCGCTTAGACCCAAATTTCCGTTAAGCCAAGAGACTAAACATCTTGGAAACATCGTAGTTAGGGTGTCAGAGAGCCCCAGACCCAAGGTCCTCTCCATAACACATTCTGTAAACTGAGATAGAGCCATGCAGGGGGGGCATTCCTTACGAGGGGGCTTCTCCTGAGCCTCCCATTGGGAAATCTATGATAGATATGCTAATATGCAAGATCTATAATTGTGTACAGGAACCATCACAGGGGGGTCTTTTGTAGGTTCCGTGCACCGGTCCGGGCGGGCACTTCTGCAGGGTGCTCCTGCCTGGAACAAAGGATCTTTAATAAACACCGAGGTAAAATCCCTTTTCCCCCTCTAACTGTGTTTGGCTTTTAATTCTAAGCCCAGGTAAAGGCATCAGCATAACAGAACACTTGGCAAAAATCCAGGACATTTCAGGCTAAATGGAGAACATTCCCAAAGTGCCATACAGCAGCCAAATGGAAAAGCAGGTTGTGTTTCCGGAGAAGGGGTGGACAGGCATGGGAAGAAAACTGTATGGACAGAGGGAAGTGCACTAGGTAGAAATAGGGATTTTAATGGGGGAAAAAAAAATTGTCTTGGAAGAACAGTGGAAGTAGACAATGTGACCCTGGGACTAAAATGTTCACCTTTGTCAGAAGCCTGTACATGGAAACATAGCATCCTCTGTCTCCAGGCTGTTGTGGCTAAAGAAGTAAACATTTTTAAAGGCTGCTATGAGGAGCTGTACCTTCATAGACTCTGTTCACACTCTCTTGAGTGGCCCATTATAAATGTTTACTTTATATGAAGTGTAGTGAGGGAAGGAAAGGTTTTCCTGATTTATGGTAGAATCTCCAAGTATTTAATGTTTCAAGGATGCATCTTATCCTCTCTTGGTGTGAAGATTTTGCCCTGAGAGGCAGAAGAACTGATACCAGTAAAGTTGCAATGGCTTAAGAAAAACCAAAGCAATAAAGTAATTAAGCTGGATTTCCTGTTGGCATTCTGTGAGTGGCCAGCTTTAGATAGACCTGCTGCAATATGTCAGATTTGGTGTATGGCACTGAGAGAACTGTGATCTTTGGAATATTCCCATGGGTAGGTTGCATATAGTTAGTGAGCAGTTCCTGGAAGAAGGAGGATGCTTAATCATCATTTGAAAAAAGAAAAAAAAAAGGGGGGGGTTGTGGTTGTTTTACTCCAAATGTGTAACTTATCATAATTCCCTTCTCGTGTATAATTCAAAGGCAAATAGATGAGTGTGTTATTGCACAGAACATGTATTTTTTTTCCCTTTGTTGTTGGATAAGGGATCAAGCTGGTGCTTGTGCACAGAACCAAGCTCTGCTTCATACAGTCCTTAATTCTGGACTTGCTGAGTTTGCACAAGGTTTGCAAATAAATAAAAATTTAGCATACCTGAATGCAGTGGTGATGGAGCACAGTAAATATAAGTGTATGTGCATCAGTGCCTGATGCTCCCTGAATAATAGTCAAAGAATCCAAATGGTTTTTGAAAGGGTAGGTATAGATATTTTTAGAAGATCTAGTTTATACATAAATATTGATAAGTTCCACTAAACAAGCCATTAAAAATGCTTTAAATGCATTAAGATATCTTATTGAAAAGCCATTCTCACCATCCATGTCTTGGTGCTGGTTATGCTTTTGTATGAAGTCAAACAAGGAACTTTGTGAGGGAGAGGGACTTGTCACTCAGAGGTGTGGAGTGTGATGTTTGAAACATGAAGGACTTTAAGTGATTTCCAAAACACATGAAATTGGGGAAAAAAAATCAATGTAATAACAGCGTTGTGTGGAATAGACAAACATTTTTCTTGTTGCACTTTGACATTCACACAGTGACACGTCCAGAATATTTAAGAATCACTGGAAAGAACTAACAGTGACTTTGTCCCCGTGAAGCTTGTCAGGCTGCTTCTGTGACTTGCTCTAAGTGAAATCCTCTGCAGGGATCCCATACCTGGGAATTCTTGCAGGACATCTGAATTCAGCCAGAGACCAGAGAATGGGATATTTTTTAAGGGTACACCCAGGTTTCCTGTAGGAAATCTGGAAATCAGCCCAATCTGGCAGGGGACAGCTGCACCTCTGGTGTGGCCGTGTCTGTACAGGACACCCTAAACTGGGCACTGCACCAACCCCACAGTGGCAAGAGTTCCTCGCTGAGGCAGGCAGGAGATGCATCACAGCTACTTCTGCAAGGCTCAAATCAAAATCCTCAATTAAAAGCAGGGGTTTATTCTTAGAAATGTGTTTCAAGAAAAAATGAACATCTGAAAATAGGAAAAGGGCCTGGAAACCTTTGTTGTTCTATGTTAAAACATGTTACAGACTGTATAACTTTTTTTAGAAAAGGTTTTAATTTTTTTTAACTTAGAATACCAGTATTATATATTTCCTATACACTATATATATAGTATAATATAGAATATATTTGTTGTTATAATACCAAATATAAACTTATATAATCTGCTTGGAGCAAAAAAGAAAATTGTCTTCAGCTAAATGTGTTTTCTTTATGGAGTTTATAATGTTTTCTTTTATAATCAGAGCAAAACCATCTTTTAAATTCTCAGAATCTTAGTCAAGTTGAATTCTTGTTCTGCAAACAGCTCTGAGGAAAAATCTGGAAATATGAATATCATTTGGAGAGGAAGATGGGATACTGCTCTTAAGGTAATCGTGAGAAAGACCAAGGTGCTTCTCCAGAAAAAAAAAAAAAATGTTTGCTGCTGCCAGCAGTTGAAAACTCTTAACCAAAGGCTGAGGCTTTTAAAAAATCTTTATATTGATTTGGGTCTTTTATATTTTTTTTTGGTTTATCTCTGAATGTTATTAAAAAAAAATTGTTGCAAATGTTTAGCAGAAGTGGCAGTTTCAGCAGTGCATTCGAGACTGAGTAATTTCACTGTTTCAGACAAAATGTGTGCTGAAGTGGCTGTTGCATTTGGGAGACAGTGAAAGCTCTTTTCTTCATAAATTATGAGTAAGCTGAGAATGAAGTTATGTGCCAGGAGAATGTCTGCTCCTTGAATACCTTTCTTCCATAGGTTTGTATTGAAGAGTTGAGAGCTGAACACACAAGAATTTTTGTCCTAGTTGGAGGAAAATGGGAAGAAATGCAAAATATCTTTTTTCATCTTTTAAAACTTTACATTTAATTTTTTTAAAAATAAAACTTTTAATGTCAGTTACTTATGATATTTTTATAATAAAGTGTTTTGAAAACCATACAATATACAAAAAGAAACTTTATTTTGAGCAGATAGTTTAAATGGTTGTTTTTTAGTTTCCTTCAATTTTATATCTGAACAAGTATGTGGTACCAAGTGGAAGCCAATCTGAACTGCTTTGGATTGTTTAATGTAGCAAAAATAAAAAATAGATTAGAAAATAAAAAATAACCTAATTAAAAACATTCCCTTGCACCTGGACAGGACAGCAGCACGCATTACTCTTTCCTTCTAAATGTTTACCTATCTTGTGCAGAAATTGGTAACTTCCAAGAGGAGTAGCCTTATTACATCTACACCGCGGGGTTGGAGGAGCTGATTTAAATCTGTGATGTGGTGCAAGGACAGAGCAGATTTGGAGAGGAAGGGCAGCAGCAGCTCTGAGGAGGTGTCAGACTGGAGCCATCAAGAGCGTGGCGTTTATGGGGTGATCCCTTTTCCTCAGGCCTGGTAAATGGGAACCAGGTGCTGCTATCAGCCAAGTAGGCTCAATTTATTTTATAATCCTGTAGCAGGCCACAGAGGACATCCTTTTTTTAAAGGATTTCTTAAGGAAGGGGTCCAAAGCACATTCTTTCTTCCTTGGTTGTTTCTTACAGCCTCAGCTAGAAGTTACTGCAGCCAGAAGTGTCACTGAAGTGACTCCCAGGGGACATTCCCCTGCTGGATCCCACAGCAGCTGCCTTCTGCCTTGTTTGCAATAAAAAACCCCAGACTTCTAATGACTGGGGAATCAAAGCCATTAACTCCTACAAACCACAGTAACTTTTTGAAGTTACCCTCAAAGATGATCAGTGAACTAGTGAAGGGTTTAATGGATCAGTGAGGAGATAAGCAGTGATTTCCACTTCGATCCACAGCCTCCTGAAACAGGAGCCCTAATAGGAACTGTGTTATCAGACCTCCATCTCCCCACCTTAAGACCTCTCAACGGCTCACAGGAAAAATTCAGGTCACCCTGATTGCTGCTTCAGAGCACTGCTTTGCTGTCACAGCAAATCTTTGCAAGATTTCCTCAAGAATGAGAACAAGGTATATTTTCCCCCTCGTTCTTGCCAAAGCTATAATGAAATACCTTGAACAGATTCTCTTACTAGTGAATCTTAAATAGAGAATTTCAGTTTCCTGACCCCTGCCCCTTACAAAGCTAATTACCTTCAGGGATGAATGGGTTTGTGTAGGAATTCATCATTTTCTCCCTTCACAAAAAATAATTCTAACACAGAAGAAAATTCAGTCTCTGAGGATTTTTGAAGAACACAATTCCTTCTGCTTGAAATCTTCATCAGACCATCTCATTAGATGGCTCAGTCCACTGCAGAACGATCTTTAACCAGCTGCTGCACAGGCTGAGGGAACTCATTGCAGGATTTCAAACACTTCGCTTAATCGTGTCTCATAATGAGTGCCTAATGATGGAAGAGGAAAGCAGAGAGGCATTCATACTCTATTGCCTCTTTGAAATGGTTTCACCTGACCTTTCCTAGATGACCCTTAGATTATGTTCCTAATAACTTCTAATTAATACTTTCCACAAGCTGCTCTACATAGGAAATCTGCTGTCTCACTCCTTAACAGTGCCCAGCAATTATTGGATTCAGTCACAGCCCTGACACGATCTTGATGTCAGCGGTGTCTGTGAGGCCACCCCAAATTTATTTTTTTTAAGATGTGCAATACAAGTGCAAAATACGACTCTAGAGAAAACGAATTTATAAATTGGTGTTAGATGCGCGAAGTATATTTAAAATATTCTTTTCTATGACAGAATATTTTTTGGCAGATTTTTGTTGGAGAGTATTAAAGGTTAGTATGAGTGAGTCACGCTGTGAAATCTGTAGAGATAGATCCCATGCTGTCTTTCATAATCATTGCATGTTGAGTTTAAAGCAATGCATTTTTCACATTGGCAAAGGCTTTATTAGTTATCAGTAGTAATGTTGTTTATTGTATAATCATAATCATAATTCTGTGGATTTTACATGTAAAAGTAGGTAACGAATAGCAAATTTCTTTTTCAAGTTTTAAGGAAGAGATAGTTATATCTGGGTATAAAATAGGTTTTTCCTTAAAATTATTCTGTGGGAGTGCAAGAGTTCCCTTATTAACAGGCAAATCTATCATTTCATCTACTCTTTTTCTGATGTATCTTTTATTCTAAAACCCATTGTATTTGTAGGTAGTGGAGGACTGAGATGTAGTCATAGATCATTTTCCTGAGGTCCAAGCAGCAATGACATGCAAAAGCCTTCTAAGCACAAACTGTGGCTTTGGACAAAAAAAATGCAACTAGACTTAATAAATTTGAAAGTGTGAGCTGCAGAAAAATGACACTCATAAAATGTGAATGGAGAAGGACTTAGAGGAGGAATTTTTAGCGTAGTGAGGGATTTTACAAAAATTCCTTCCTACAATTCAGGAGCATTAGGAGATTATAGTGCATGGCACAAGAAGCTGGTAAGTTTGATGGCTTTCTGATATTTTTTAATAAATGTTACAAAATGGTAACAGTACGATTCAGAGACACTTAGAGTGAGGCAATGGCTACCTTTTTTTGCAATATTTACAGGATGCATTAATTTGCCAAAACACTAAATTTCTCTATGGAATTACCAAGTGACCTACTACTGAGATGTTTCTCCATGTGCTAAAAATACTTTTGATTTTCTTTAAATATTTATTTTAGAACTGACTTCACAGTTCTTACCTAAAAGCAGCACGACTTTGAGAGTTCAGAGACCCCCAGTGCTCACACCACCATTAACATTTATAGCTCATTGGAGCTATGAATGGCAAACTGCTCAAATGCTTCCTTTCCTCTTACAAAGTTATCCATATTGTAACAGTGCTCCTAAGGGTGTGTGTGCCAGCAGTGTCACAATTCACACCATCCCAGCAGCAGGCTGGTGTGTTCCTTGCATGACAGTAATGCACAGATGGCAGACTCTGCAACAAAGTGCTGACTTCAGATTTGATCAAACAACTCATTCCACCACTTGTCAGTTGTTGTTGGGATTTTTTGAATTGTGATCAAGATGCTTTAGGAGCCGAGTGAAGTCATTTAAACCTCAGGCTAAGGCAAGTGTGAATTACTTTCTTGGTTTATGTTCTGTATGGCCACTTTTTTTCTGAAAGTGAGGAATTAATCTATTGGAAGTCATGATTGGAGTAGGAAGGAGCTGTGCATCCAGGCAAGAAAATCTCTTTTTATATGTGTATGCAGAAACTCAGTGACTTAAACCACAAGTCTCACAGGAGCTCATGCTGAAGTCATTGTCCAGGACAAGTTCTGAGTATATTTCAGACTTCCTATTTTACCCCAAAGATACAGTTTACGTTTTCTCATCCCAGGAGTATTCAAGCACAAGTTGAGGCTTTAAGACCATTTGAACAAAATTAGAACTGTCCTTTAGCAGTGACCTGATGTTCACTTTTTCCAGTGTCACCAATCTCTATGGAATTTTATGTCGTTGCAATAAACGTGTCTCATTCACATTGGCTATCTTCTCTGCCCTTTCTGGGATTGGTAATGCTTGCTTTTGGAAGAAGTTGTCCTCTGTCTTTTGTGCTACCTGTAACAAAGTTTCCATTCCCACAACTTCCCAGAGGATGGCTGGTTCTTCCTGCTTTTATTTCAAATGCAGCACACAGAAAAGCTGTGACTGTTCTTGCCTTTGTGGCACTATCACTGCAGTTATTTTAAGTCTGCACTGCCTTGACTTACTTTATCAAGTACCTACATCCAATATGCTAATTTTTATTTCTCTTTTTTCTACCCGTAGCGATTTGTTGGCTAAGTATTAATTGTTTAGCTGGTTTTTAGTTCTGCTGATTCTGGTTATTGTAGCTTTATGTTTCATGCAGCTTTAGATGGAACTGTTTTAGTGGTGAGAATTGGTTTAATGTCTGTCCTATTAGAAAATCCAAAGAGCGTGACATTCTGTGTCAAATTCCATTTTCTAGGCTGTATAAACTAAACTGGTGCGTTCTCCTCAATTCTTGAAGTCTGGGGATTAAAAATCTGTTTAATTCAGCTGGGGTACACATGCCTAGGCTCATGGGAAGAAGAACAGATATTCTCTCTAGAGGAGGATTCTTCCTCAAATTTCCTGACAGGTAAGTTATGATAACACCTTCAAATGTCAAAATACCTATTAAAGTTATGATAGAATTCAAATGTCTTCAAAGTGATTCTGGTAATCTTTTTTAAATATCAGCAAAATCCATTTTTCTCTAAGTGTGTTTTGGGAATAGTTCATTAAATGCCAATGCAAACCTGTTAAGAGGATCTACTGGAAATACTGTTGTGGAAATATTCACAAAATCTACTTCCCAGGAAAAAACCCTAATAGTGGGAATGCCTTTAGGTTTGACTAGACTGGTCACTATAAACAAATTCAGTTCCAAATAACAATGAAAATTTCCATATTTTTGGGTAAATCTGTTTATCATTTGTTACTAAAGTAGGTCATTAGCAAAATTAAATCCCAAGCATCAGGTTAGGAAAAAAATGATATTTCTGAGTCTGAGTCATAGACAGAAAATCTGTGACCTTTGAAGTCTTCAATTGCTTCCTAGAACCTGAATTTTCACCTCCAAATTTCTTTACTGAGCTTACTAAAGAACTTAGAGCAATCCCTCAGCTAAAGGTCACGGTGTTGTGTGGTGTTACCTGGGGTTTTATTATTTCCTCATAAACTATGACATTTATAAAATGTCAGCAACTGAAGAAATCAGGGCTATATGGACATGGAAGAAGAGTAAAAAAAAAAAAACTTGTTTACTTCGGCAATTCTATCAGTAGTGGTTCAGAGTTATGAATGTAATCAAAACAAATAATACTGTTTACAGATATTAATTACTGTCCTGGCTGGTGAGATGTTCATGTTGGTACACTCAGGAACAAATATTAAGTCATGTCATACTTTATTTAAGAGTGCTGGTGCTGTTATCAATGGGCACAGAAAGCTCTCTCCTGTCAGAACTAACAGTACACTCCACTTTCTAATCCAGCCAGGGTGAGCCACACTCAGGTAACTCATTAGGAGAAGAGTAGATCTTCCTCATATTCGGAAAATGCAGAGATTGTTTGGGGGTAAAAGTGTCACAGTGACAGGTACAAGTAGCGAAGATGGCAGGAGGCAGTCTGTGAGGTGATACAGCAGAGGGCCAGGAGTGAGCAACAGCCGTGCCCGCAGCGAGCTGCCCGCCCTGCCCGCTGCTGGCACCAGCTCCTGCTGCTCCCACCCTGCTGCCCCTCCAGCCGGGGCGCCCGGGGGCCGCCGCCCCAAACGCCAGCTCGCGTTTCTGCGAGGTGAAACAAAGCCCCGGTGTTTGCCAACCTCCGTGCGCAGGCTGATCACACTGTGATGCCACCGAGGCACTCAGGGCTCGAGACAAATCCTCAGTGGAAGGCAATGGAAATCCGCTGACTTCAGTTGTATGTATTTATTGTTTGTCTGGTTTGTTTTACAGCAAGATTGGGATCAGCTCCGGTGACCAGCCTGTAAATGGTTTTCCTACTTCAACCTGATTAATTTACACTAATGCTTGATTGTGCATCCTCTAACCCCTGATAAATACCTACTGAAATCAGAGGGATAGAGAGAAAAAAACCTCTATATTTTTAAATTTTTTATAATCAGTGTTAGGCACTGCAGCGAGTCAGGGAAAGGAACAGCAGCTTTACATCCGTACTCCTTATTTCTGGATTTTAGATCGATGCACTGTCTGCATGCCTGGAGCAGGGCAGGAGGATAAAAGGCTTTGGTTAGAACCAGGCAGAGAGCTGGGCACAGCTGAGGGGAAGCTCCTGACAGAAGGATTTACATCTACATTGTAACACTTACATCTACATCTACATTTACATTACATTGAAACTATTGGTTTTGGTGTTTTCCTGTTGGAGTTGCAAGTGAAATCTGCAGCCCCCTGGGAGAGCAGGTACACACCTCCCCTCAGGTGTGTTTCAAGTCAGGCAGGAGGAGACACAGTCCTGGGGTATCTGATTGAAATTTTGGAAAGAGATTTGTAATCTGATTGAGAATCAAGAGTTTCTAGTGGCCTTTACCAGAGGCAGAAGCTGATTAGAAATTAGGAGACAGAGTGGATAAAAAGGTGGGAAGGGGGCAAAAAGGTGTAGCTGATAGTAGGGACGAGGAAGTAAATTGAAAAGTAGAGAAGTGAAAATAGGGAGTTACAGGTATCCTGCAGGGCATGTGTGGCAACTGTCTGATAATGATTCAGCTGGCAGAGATGGAAGTCAAACAAACAACCAGGATCAGGCTTGCTGCAGCATCTGGAGTCCCATTGGCACAGGGGCTTTTGCTGGACTGGGGGATATCTAGCTAGCTGAAAATCTAGGTGAATATCTAGCTGAAAATCCCAAGGACTTGTGATGCATTTTCAAACAAAAATTTTGTTTAATACATAGGATTCTTTTGTCACCTACAATTCAAGTAATAACTAGTAATAACTAGAAAAAAAAATCAGACCTTAGGCTTATCCTCCTGTAAGGTTTCTGATGACTGGTTTGTTACTTGAATTCCAAAGAATTTTTCTGACTACATACGTTTATTATGCAAAATATATGTGCAGGTTCCTTCTGGTGTCCCCCTCCCCCCACAAATGATCATATTGATAAAGAAAACAAAACAAAGCTCCTCTATAGCTTCCCTATTTTCAGTTAAAATCAGACCTGTGCCTTACACACAGCAATGTAACTGATACTTCAGTTATATTAATGCAAATTAACATCTCTGTGGACATTCTTGTTTATTTCTGGATATCACTTTGTTATATGGAAGTGTTATTTGACATTAAATAAAAGGTGGAAAATATATTTTAACATTTTAGAGCATTTATGTTTATACCCAACTGCAGACCTTCTGTTACAGTATAAATAATAAATGTTAATTATGTGATCTCAATGGAAAAGAATAACATGACCATAAAAAGAGGAAGGAGCATAAGTAATCAGTGAAGATAGGGCTGGGAAGGGATGGGATCTATTTCAGAAAATATCATAGATACATTTTTTCACATCCAGACTTGTTCTCTTGAAGTCTCCTCTTACTGTCAATGGCGAGAAACGTGGCAGAGATTTACTCTTTTTTCTCAAATTGAGATCTAAACTAGGATGTTCTTTGTCTCTTTAAAATGTGTTCATTATTCCATTTGCCAGCTAAAATTCATAACTTGCATTGAGAAGCTGATCCAGTTGTGTGGTTCCTGAAAAGACAGATGAACCAGAATAAAACAGACTCAGTTGTCTGTTGACAGTGAAAGGCAGCTAAACACCCTCCATGAAACACAGGCTTCATTTTCTGCACTCTTTGCTAATTCAACAGATTTGTGGCTGCAGTTTGGTGCCCCTTAAATTGCATTTTATAGCTTTCATCACTTTGTTGTTTTGGGGGTTTTTTAGGAAGTGAGATTCTGATCTCATTATCAGTGTAAAATCTTCAGAGTCGGAGTTGCACAAGTAAGGAAATGGGGTGTGAGCAGAGAGTATTGGCTTTGAACATTTGGGTTGATCATAGAGTTATGCTCTCTGCTGTGATGTCATTGTAATGAGGTATGGAGACAAGCATGGATTTTGCTAAGATACTGATGAGGATGGAGTATTTTTGCACCTTTTCCCAAATATATCCATTTTTTTCTTGTTTAATGCAGTGGACTGACTGGTATTTTTGACCAGTCTCCCATGGTTTCTGCCAAGTGCACTAGTTCTTTTATTCATTCCAGCATTCTCACTTGTTGTCCTTGAACTGGTGAGGCAGCTTCACCTGCAGAGGAAGCAGGTCCTGTAGAGATAATGTGGCTTTGGAAAGGAGAGTTGATCATCAGCCATTTCTTTACATAAGTATATGGGTATAGGAGAGGAAATAAGTCATCATTTTCAATACAATAGCAAAGCTCAGAAGTGTTTGAAATAGGCAAAGTGTGACCATTAAACGTGATGGAATTATTTCAGTCTTTATTACTAATATCTATGATCACGCTCAGCCTTTTTTATCAGTCTGGTTGCACTATTCTTGAATTTGCAGTTTACAGGTCCTCTTTACTTAGGGTCCAAAGCCACAGGTAACCTATAGGATCAAGTGCTGATTTTGTGGTGTGTAATTGATAGCATTCATCATACACTGCTGGTTTTGCTCTCTGCTTCAGAACTTTTGAAACTGTAAAACAATGTAATATTCAGCAATTCATGATACTTTGAAGAGACAATTTATATCACCAAGTTTAAAGATTCATGACTTGATTCTATAAATCACACTAAAAAGATTGGTTCACCAAGTCAGCCCTTGTCAAATGTTCTTTGAACTGAGAATAAAGGGTTAGAAAAATAAAACCTTCATGGCCTCACAAAGGAAAAAATGAATTAGTATCAGTTCTGTGCCTGCAGCTGTACTGTCCCTTCATACCTAGGAAGTTGTACAGCTGCCTCTGTCAGCACTTTTCCATCTGTGTCCCATCCTTGCTCACGCTGCTTCGCCTGTGAGCTGAATACTCATGAGCACAGTGTCACAGCACTGCTCTGCTGCAAAGGCAGAAACTTTTTGAGATCCGTTTGTCCAGCTTCTTAAAAAGATGCAAATATTTATTAGCTTTTTTCAAACTTTGTCAAATTTCACTGAAGTAATTCACTCTTTCTTTGATTCATCTGCATGCTGCTGGAATTTGCTAAGATAGAGAAAATCATAGATAAATGCAATGTCACAGGACCAGGAAATTACAAAAAAAAAATTAGACTCAAGTCAAAAGTTCTGTAGCATAGACTATGTTGTGGGCACAGGCCTTTTCTCAAGACAAGAAACACACCCTATAAAGTATGAATAGTATGAAAGTCAGTACCATAACATGATCATCTTCCCATGAAAAAAGAATCGAATACCACTTGACTGAATCCAAAAGAGGGTGCAACTGAGAAGATGAAGCAGAGTTTGTGTAAGCTAAATCTCCATAGAGACAGAAGATCTGGCAAAGATGCAGCTTTATAATGAAAGTGGGACTTTGGAGAGGCAAGTAATAGTAGGCAGCCAGCTGAACACTTTCAGACTCACTTTCTCCCACAACATCAATAGCTTGGTATGATTAAAGAAAATGACAGCTGAAGTTTGGCTTTCAACAATGTGCAAAAAGAGGGCATGTATGAAGTTTTCTGAATTAATTCTTACTGTGCTGTTTGAAACCTTTTACACAGCCCTGGACTTCCCTCTGCCCTCAACAAAGGTAAATTGGGAATATTTTTTTATGATTTTCATTAGTGAAAGACACAAACCCTCATAAACCTGTTTGCCTCTCTTTCAGGATGGTACTTGAATCATGCTGTCTGCCTTGCAGCTACAAAATACTGTTACCACAGGCTCAGAAGAGATGCAGAGATCAGCCCAGGTCAAGGTAGTCATGGACTTGAATTCTCTTTCTCTCCCCTCTCCTGCCTCATCACTCCTTGTAGCTTCCCCCAAACCTGTGTGGCTGTTCTTTGTGCATAGCCTATGTGACAGCAGCCTGGGATATAAAATACTGTTTTCAGCCTCCTTTTGGCTGCTTCATCAATTATTAATTACTATATTATTCATATTATGTCGATGCTGTTACACCAGTCATTGATATTACTATACAATCAAACATTGATATTACTACAATCAAACTATTTCAAACACGTTTTTTTTCCTTTTCCAAACTTGAGCAATAGAGACAAATCTAGTGCTTCTTTAAGACAGAGGAGTCCCTCTTGACATCATTCCTTATCTGTAACCCCCTGCTGACCCCCAGCAAGCTGAAGCCTGTAAAGAACAAATAACAGCATAACAGTGACTGCTGTCCCCACAGCAAGGGAAAAATAAACAGCAGTAGCAAAACCTCAGACCCAGCCACCTATTGTGAATTCTAGTGAAATTGGTTTAGAACATGTGATCCCTCTGTCCTTAGGTGTTCAGAGAGGGATGCCTTTGATATATAGCACTGATAAGAGGCTTATTCCATTAAGCTGTAGTGATTCTCACTTTCATGCATCATTTGACAGAGAAAATGAGAATTTGCAGAAATAATAGCTAATGTAAAGTATATCATGTCGCAGTGCAGTTAGACAGGTAGGAAATAAAGTTTATGTATTATTTTATAGAGTGGTTTGCACATTTTATTGTATGTGCACAGAAGAGATCCTTTAGGGTTGCTTTTGCTCCATACCAGATTTAAAACTGCTAAGAACATTGGGTTTGGATCAGGATGTGTCCTCTTAACAGAGGGTAGGGTTTCAGTTTCACATAAATATTCTCACACAAGTCATAAAGGTTAAATTAAAACTGGATGAAGAAAAGGAAAGCTGGAAACAGAAGCATGAGGAAAATAAAATGGTAGTTGACTTAAATAACAGCTTCATAGTTCCACAGCCTACCTTATATCTTCAGACACACACAGGCACCACCTTAAAGCTAAAGTACTGCTTCTGTGAAATTTTTTTCAGAGCTATTTCAAAAGCTTCTCAAGCTAGTTCTCACCCTGCTTGCAGAAGTTCACATGGAAGAGGGATTTCTTCTCCATGCATTTCTACTTATGGGAGGATGGCATTGTAAATATCAAGAAAGTGCATTTTAATTAATGCCTTTGATTCCCAAGAACAAATTGGCAATGGTTAAATGATTTCTTGCACAGTGAGTTGTGATAGCCACTTGAAGTGGCAAAATATATCACAGCCTATTAAAATTTCCAAGATTTTTGGACACATCATAAGCTCTAAGGTGGTAGATATTTTACTCCTGCTGCATTTTAGTGCATCCATAACTTGATGGCCCTTGTGAGCAATAATCTGAATTGTCTAGCAGAACAACCATTTACTATTATTTTCAAAAAAGGGAATAAATAACATGAAGGAAATAAAGTGACTATGGCACCTTCTGTAACGAAGGAAATCATAAGTGCACATTTTAAGTTGTGGTATTTGCATAGTTGTGCATAAGAAATTAGGGGGGTGGTGTTAGGAATTTGGTTATTTCAGGAACAAGACTTCAGGAACAAGATATGAAAGAAAGGAGGGATAAAAGCTGCTTTCTGTCACACCATGCTCTTAGAGGAAGGAAATTTAGCTTAAGGAAATTTAGTTTTTCATGAGCATGCCTCAAGTATTTTTACTAATTCTGACAGTTTCCTGGAAACTTTTCCTATACTCAGAATGTTTCAACTGCACTAATAAACAATCAAAACCTTTTAAATTTATTTGAAAATTGATGGTTTTCCCCTCTGCAGCCCTTAAATAGAAGATATAAAGGAGAAAAAAAAAGTAGGAGTGTGTGTGTATTGGTTCAGTAAGTGAAGCAATATCTTGGGACCTGTGAAACCCAGGTTCATGTCACTGGTCAGTTTGGTTTGAAGGGAAAAGCTTTTTTCTAAGATCATGGAGATAGCACCAAAACAGGCAAATTAAGGGACTCTCCTACATGCACAGGCAAAGTGAACAGCCAGCTTGTAAAAAGGACATAATTTTTCATCAAAATTTAGTTAGAAGCTTCCAATTAATTCTTATTTTTGCCATAGATAAAACAATACAATACTTTCTTACTTCCATAAGAAATTCTTTACCTCAATCCTAATCATAAAGAATAAGCAGGTTTATATTAAAATATTGTCAGATTTTCCAAAGGTCTTGCTCCTTTGTTTATAATGACCTGCTAATCTCTAAATTTAGCACGTGTTAGTGTGCTAACAGCTCTCCATTCTCTGTTCCCCATCCTAGTACCTGTTGTATTTCAGATAATCATGCAAAGGCTGAAAACACCTCATTGCTTTCACACTAAGGAAGAAATTTGCAAGTGGTCACGGAGTTCTAGAGTTGGAGCCTTTGCTTTTGAATGATTTGATCCTCTGAGGGTAGCAGAAAGCAGTTGCTCTCTCTTCCTTTGGAAACTTTTGATTATGAGAGAAATACCCACCAAAGTGCTAATTCTGAGAACTGGGAAAGTCTGTGCAGCATCACTAATTTTGCTTTCCACTGCTTTTGCTACTGAGTGTAGCTTCCCTTTTTCTGCCACTTCCATGTTAGGACAAATAACTCCTACATTTCAAAATTATGGTTCTTGTTATATGTGACAGTGATCTGCAGTACAAAACTGATTTATAGACCACGTAAACAAAATATAGGAGCCCAAGGTGTGGTAGAAAGTGGAAGAACACTAGAACTCAGTGAAAAAAAAAAATATGCATGTCTAAATACTTCTTTCTGTATTTGCCTTAAGGCAGTTTTTAACTACATTTTTTTTCAGCTACTACATTATTTGATGTAGCAGAAACCACAAAGAGAAATAGGGAGAGCATAACTGAAGAATAGTGCAAGTCATCAAAAAAGTCAAATTTTTACCACTTCGTATACTAATTTTAGAACATTGCAGACATGATTGCTTTCCTAGGTCAGCTATATGCATCAAATATGCTGTAATAAATTTTTCGTAACTTCCAATTTTGTTGCTCACATAATTTCCTAGTGGCCATCATAATCTTGTCTTTAAAACATAGCAGTATAATCCAGAACTGTGATGAAAAGGTTCTGAGTCTCTGACAAGGAAGTAACAGTTTAACTTCATGTTTGAAAGCTAAATATTTTTAGGGGCTGATCTGATCTTTTTTTACAGTGTTTGAGAAAACTGTAGATTAAACCCCCTCCATTGTTCACAAATGGTGTGAACTATGCTTGTATAAACAAGTTCACACAACTCCTGTGATGTGGATTCCAATCCAGTCAAGAGATCCCACAAAACTGTGCTAGGAACCTGCTCTATTGTAAATACCATGGCATAAGGAGAAAGGTATCTTATCCTTCATTTCAGAATCCAGTCTGAGAGGTGATCAAAGAACTGAAAAATATCTCATGTTAAGTATAATGGACTGAGTACAGCATCTTGATAAAGGTTCAGTCTATTCCTGTGCTCTCCTTAATGACCAGGAAAGTACACCTTCTTCAAGCTTTGTAGAAGTGGTTTTTGAAAATTGGGTTTTCTAACTCAGGAACTCTGTCCACAGGAAGTGAAACGTCTTTTGAATCAAAAATACATGAAATCATTTCAATGCAATCAGCTCAGTCATCACAACCCACTCTTTAGAAGATGTGCATTTTTTCTTGGCACAGTTTATGCATAAATTCATTCTGAACTGATGAACTTTATTGGTAAATACTCCAAATTTACTTTCTTGTTCTGCTTTTGATGTTTAAAGTAGTACAAAAGTATGTTCTGTAAAGACTGCATGATATATTCCAAGAATTTGTAGCCACAAGGCTACTTTATTAAAAATTTCTGACATAAAAGTAATGTTTGTTTAGGTACCAGACTAAAATGACAATTTAATTTTTTTTTTTCCTACAAGAATTAAAAAAAAATCTTATTTTATTACAGTGGAGTATTTTCAGAGGAATCTGTTGTAGGAAATAATGATTTGGCTGTCGTGGACAATAAGAAGGCAAACTCAGATGCTGTAAACCAGACAGTGTTCCAATAAAACCTGAACTGGTACTTCCAGCTGGTTTTATGGAGACTGATAACATGGATTTTATGACTCCTCTGTAACGTGAGCTGGGTATTGGCCAGTGCCAAAAGTGAATATCCTCACAGTCCCCTGCTTCTATCAGTGATGTTACAGCACCGTCTACAGGCCCAGCTAAGACTAAGCCAAGATAAAGGAATGCCAGTTACACCCACAGAATAATTATTAGTTCCCCTTTGAATTAATACATACAAATAGTTTACACTAGCCATGTATAACCAAAGTACAGCTTGTAGAGCATTTCATCCCAGTGAAAATGTGTAAAATCTCTCTACTGTGTAACCTGAACATTTGCACGTGTGCCAGAAAAGTGAGTCCTGTTTATGCTCATCCTGCAGTCCAGTATGATTAATATGATCATTTCAGTGCATCCTTATTTTTAGCCTAATGGAGGATTTAAGACACAGTACAAAACCTTATTTCCCCTTGTAATGTAAAGCCAAAATATGAGAAAAATCTTCCTTCCCAGAATTTCTTCAAAAAATCAGCTCAGAAGGTATTTTGGGTTTAAGAATACTTGTAAGAAGCTCCTGTTTTGAAGCACCTTTTGCATACCAAAATTTGCCCTTTTACAGCCCATTTTGCTGAAAGCTGTCCAAACGAGAAGTGCAACTGCCTGACAGTGGCAGACGTATGACAACTTGCTAAATATCTCCTAAATGAATCCTTCTTGAGTGTCAGGACTGAGAGTAAATCCCTGGGGGTCTAGCAGAAAGGTGAAGGGTTTGCCAGGAATTGTATCGTTTAGATATCCTCACTCAGGAAAGTAGAGGCACTTTTAAATTTTATTTAACCCTGCTCTTTGCATCTTCCCATTATTTTAGAAATGAAACATCATGATGTGGTTTTGAAACAGTTATGCCAGAGGACTAGATACCTTTGCATCTGGATTTGCAGATGTCTTTGGCCAAGTTAGATGATGAGAGGTAAGTAGATCACTATGCTGGTATTTATTTGGAGTTGTCTAAAAATGAGGATTTCATCTGTGTGGAGTTCATGGCCTAGTTTCCTCAATAAGATATAATTCTTTACATATTTTTCTTTACAAGCCCTGAATGAAGATGATTTCCCCCCTCATTTATGGCAGCTTATCTTTAAAGGTTTAGAAGAGAACCACAAACCTAAAAATATAGATGGTAAAACCTGTGCCTGGATCGTGTAACTCTCAACAGCCCTGGGAGCTCCAGTGGTCAGCATCAGCTTGTGTCTCCTTGAAATACAGAGTAGCTTTAGATAGTGAAATACAACAGCACATGGACTGGAACTCAGGTGTATACAGTTAAAACTGAAAGTCTCAACTAATCTCCAATCTATCCTCACAGCACCCAAAAATCCACTGGTGCCTGTGTTTTCACTGGGGGGATTTCTCAGGGTCTCTGTGTAGGGCCTCGGCACATGCTCACAGCAGCAGCTGGGTGGGAAAGGCTGCCAGCTTCTCCCCATCTGCCCCTAAACTCACCTGTGAGTCAGAACAGTCAAACGAGGTGACATTTTGATTTCATCTTCTGGAGGTCTGAGGAGCGTTCATTGCTCATGCCTGATGCGCAAGAGTGACACTAACATACGTGGCAGCAGCACAGGGAGATGAAGGTAGCACTCCATCCATCCAGGAGAGGAGAGGGCTGGTTCAGGGCCTTTCCCAGCCAGAGGGGTTCTGGTTTTCCCTGTGCTGTGCTCTGACGTCCTGTGCTGAGTCCCTGCACTGAAGAACGTGAGACACACACGGGGTTCCACTGGTGCAGGATCAACGAGCCCCTTGAATTGCTGCCAGTGGCAGATGGACAGAAACGCTCAGGACTTTGCATGTGCATATCCCCCTGTGGAGACAAAACTAGGAGCTCATGTTCTAGCAAGTAATGAAGCTTTCTAAATGTCATTTTTAGCTGAATTAAATCACAGAAGTTCGTGATGAACCAAGAGATGAGGCAAGAAAGACTTCAGCATCCTGCAGCTTTATAGGACTCCACAATAAGGCATTAGGAGACACTAATCCTGCAGACTAGTTGTTTATGAACTACCCACACACAAACACCCATAATTAAATTTATGTTAATTTTTGTCGTAACTGATCTAAGTAACTCCTTGTTGCCAGAACTTTTAATTATAAAATATAAATTAGCCAAACATCTCTAATAAAAATAGCTATTCTAATTTATTCCAGTTCCAATAAAAATCTAGCCAAGTACTAAAGTTAATAAAGAAAAGTGATGCAGTTCTGTTCTTGTGCCCATGATAAATTTAGTTAAGAATCCAGACACAGCTGCAGCAAACAAATATTGAATCTCATGTTTCCAACCTCTGTCTATGCTACCTTTTTTTTGTTTGTGTTAAAATATAAACTCTCTCCTTGCTGATTACAGATCTTAAACTGAATTTTTCCCACTGTCCTATCTACATGTTAATTATAGTTAATTATAGTAAAATGCAGATACTATGTGTAGTGAAGTAGTATCCTTGCAAAGACCCACTTTTTCTGTTAAAATGGTATGTATAAATTCCAAAATAAATCTGGATAGAAGGCTCTGTATGAGGTATAATTTTCAAAGAAAATTCTAGAGCCAGTTCCATATATGCAGCAACCCCTGAGTTTGGGGGGTTTTTAACACTCATAAACTATGGGAAGTTGTGTTTGGCACCTTCTGTTTGGATTATCCGTTGAAGATCCACGTGGGGACAACCTAACCATGGGGAAACAGTTTTGGGTCAAACAAAGAAATGGGACAAAGGCTGGTACCCGATGCCATCAGTTGGTGTGTTCACTCCCTGCCTGAGCCTGAAGTAGCTAAAACAAAACACTGCTCTATTTGTACACAGGGTCCTTTTGGCCACGATCACAAGAGGGCATCACTACAAAACCCTTCCCATCAGAAACCCCACACTTCCATATGTAGGAGAGTTTTATCTATGTTGCCTTTGCTTAGAGGTAGAAGAGAATTTATAGCTTAGAATACAAGCCCCTCTTTCCGCCTCTAAGTTATTACATGCAAATCA
This sequence comes from Promerops cafer, assembly GCA_013398275.1. NCBI lineage: Eukaryota > Metazoa > Chordata > Aves > Passeriformes > Nectariniidae > Promerops > Promerops cafer. The sequence goes on from VZSE01005940.1 coordinate 898,708, forward strand.
TTTAATTAAACTAGTAAATTATTACATTATTATTTAAATGATGCACTTCTGAATATCTTTAAAGAGTCAAATATCTTTAAAGAGTCAGATATCTTCAGTGATGTAGGATACAGATGAGAAATAATTCAGCAGGGTGGTGAGAGCACTGTCTGCAGTGATAACAGCTGTAAAGCCAAACTCAGGAAAGGAGCTGAAGTGATTGTAATGGAAGGTACAACAGTTCCAAAATCTACCTAAAGGCAGTGTAAGCTCACTGAAGATGCTTTTTGCCTTGCCAGAAATAAGGGGATCAACATAACTGTGCTGGCATTTTTGGACAAGTAGCCAAGGATCTGATGGCAGGGTGCTTGTCACAGTGGGCAGACCACTGGCTCAGAGCTACGGTGAGGATGAAGTGCCACGAGGGTGATGTCTGAAAGCCAGAGTCAGAGGCTGCCTGGCACTGGTTTCTTATCAATTTGGAATTCTATGCTGGCCAGGGCTTCCCCAGGTGCTTCGAATCGTGCACTAAAGAAATGAGGTTGTGAATGGGCAGGGAAAATGCAAATTGCCCGAGACAATGAGAAACAAAGGTAGCCTGCTGGCTAAGCTGACCAGCCATGTGGAAGTGTGTCTCAGCATGGAGCAGGTCATGAGCTCTGCCTGTTACTGACACAGCAGATCCTGTGGATCAACATCCAATAGTTACCAAAAAAAAAAAAAAAAAAGCTCTCTCAAAGTGTACAAACAGGGAGAAAGCCTGGAGGAGACATAAAGTAACCCTCCTATTCTCCTTCCATTCTCCTCCCCCAGCAGGGAAAGGCTTCACCTGAAGTAAGGTGTCCCCTTTGTCCTTTCAGGGAGAGAAGAATCCACTGGAGAGAACTGAGGAGGAATGAGAGTGGCTGGAAGTTCAGAGAAAAGCTGGTGCCACTGACTCATAGGACCCCACCTAGGAGCATTAAAGAAGGTGAATGTGACATGAGAGAAGAGAGGGAGATACCAGGAACTGCATGTAGAACTATTTTCCCTTCTTCACTCCCCACTTTGCTGATAACAAATTAAACTAGTAGCTGTTTTCTGATAGGACACTTCTGATAGACTAACAAGAAATGCTTGGCTTCTCACAGACAGCCTGCTCCCCTTCTGTCCCATGACAAACTTCATTGCACTTCACTTCCATAAAAACAGGGAGGGAATTGTGCTGATTATAGGTGATTAATTATTTGGCAGCCATATTTCTATGTGTACCTTAAAAAAAAATTATACAGCACATAACTAGCGACAAGAAAATTCTAGGGCAGCTGTTGCTATTCACTTCTCTTTGGAGACTATTTCTAAATCCAAACTGCACTTAAGTAAAGAAAAAAGGAACCTAAAATTCTTCAATTTTTCACATATTTCTGGGGTTTTTTTAAAATTATTAATATTCTAGTGGAAAAAAAAAAGGTGCTACTCCTGTGTAGAATTACCATTTTGATGAGATTAGCTCAGTCTAGGCAAAATTTAAATCAGAAAAGGACATATACAAAGATTTTGCACTACACTAGCAGATAAATACTTTATACATTTCTTAAATTAATTCCATATGCTCCTTAAATATGTGCAATTGTTATTAATATACTTCTTCAGTGCTTTATGCAAATTGCTTGATTCTCTTCACAGTTAATTAAGCCCTTTGCTGTTCAAATTGCTGTAATCATTGTACCAGACAGTGGTTTTAAGGATCACAGACCATGTCTTTTACTCACAAAAAAGCCTTATTTTAAATATTGAAAAACTGAATGTAGATCTTTCCAACAATACATATCAAGATAATTGCATTTCCTCACTCCCTTCTCTCCAGCACCGATCCGTGTCACACCTCAGCAGTCCGTGTTTAGGTGAGGTTCTATGTGCAAACAACAGAAGCGTTGTCTGGGTTCTCTGGGAAGCCAAATGGTGCAGGTAAGAGGGAGTACAAGCAGCTCTCTGCTCCTTGGGTGGTTTTGGGACAGCTTTTTTCCACCTGTAACCCAGTAACAAGCTAGTACAGACAGAAACTGCAATATCTCTGCCTCTCTCTACACCCACCGAGAGCAAGTGTCACCGAGACGCCCAAGGTCCTCCAAATACTGTGGCACGCGGGGTTGAAATTCAGTAGAGGTTTCAAAAAAAGAGGGTGGAACAGTTATAGGTTCATCTCAGGACTCGTCTCCAGGGCCATCCCTGGGGCCCTACAGAGGCAGCAGGAGGTGGGGCTGGGACTTTGCACAGCCTGCTCTTCCCGAGGGACTGGTGAGTCTGTGCCGCGCCAGAGGGGCGCAGCAGGGCCCTGCCGGAGCTCCTCTCCAGGACGCTGCCTTCAGTCTAGGTGGGTGCACCTCCCGCTCTTCCCCAGCTTCCCAGCTCCTCCTTGAACCGGCATTTAGCCAGCCTGCCCAAAAGCTGGCTTAACTAAGCCAAGGCTGCATGGGGGAGATGCTGTGATCTGTTTGCCCGCTGGCGGTTTGGGGTCAAATCGGCCCTATCTCGTGCTTTCTGGCAGCCTTCAAACACACCGTGCATCTCCTCAAAAGGCTACTTAGAAATTTGCCATTTGTGGGAGCACCTTCAACGGCCTGCACTTCAAAACTCATTACTTCAAGAATTTGGGAAAATATCAAAGCATTGTTACGATGTGAGGGGTTGGTTTTCTTAGTTTTATATCCTTCCAAAATCTGTGATGGGATAGGGTAGAATTAGATTCTGGTGAAGTAGATTTTCACTCACAAGCTCTCAAATATTTTTCTAATAAATAAGGAAAAGATAATATAAACAGGAGTGTAGAGAAACCGTACCATATTAATTTTACCTTTTTTTCTAATTCCTTTCCTGCTTTTCTCTACTCCCTTTCAGTCATCTTATTCCTTTTTATTATTTTAATAAGGCCTAATTATGAGGAGGGGGAAAGTTTAGCACATATGAAGTAATTTTAAAATCTGAATGCAGTTAAATGCATGTGCATCTGAATAATCAGTGTATCCCAAGGCAACCTAATACACACTGCATTTTGCTACACAGTTGGTTTTAGAAAAATTATTTTCATCATTGCAATTCTTTTGACTTAATGGTATGGGTAATTATTATGGGTAAGCATTTATTTCTAAAGTATTTTTCTTTTTTCTGTGAAAAAATTTAAAAGAAAAGGAGTATTGTATTTTGAGAGCTTCTTGGTATTTTAAAAAGTCATAACCAAGATAAACTATAATTATTTTGGAAGACATAGGTACTCTTTGCTCTTTAGCAGCATGAATTTTCTACTAATCTTGTAATAACTCAATCAAATTGAAACAATAAATATTCTATCTGCCTCTTAGAAAAGTCTTCTTAGAAGTTTCTGTTCTTTCCACAGTGGAACCAGGATTTCATCTAATGGAATTGCACTGTCAAAACTAACTGAAGTCAAAGACTTTGACAAAATATTTTTAGCTTCATCAAGAAAACTGCAGTAGAGAAGTACACTTAGAACATTGAAAATTACCTTCTGCTCCTTTACTTTGATGTGCTAAAATTCTTATATTTCAAATAACAGTAAAGCAGTTAATTGGTACAGAAATGCCTCTCAACTTCTGATGTCATAGTGACCATGTTCTTCCTTATGTTACTTTGTTTTTTGGATCCTGGATGTTGAATATGTTACGATGCCAAAATACACAGTTTCTAAAGAGTTAAAAACGTAAGAAGGAAGACTGATAGAGCTAAGCTATTACTTGCTGTGTTCTTAATGTTTTATAGGTGTGTGGTACATGTGAGCTGCATTAAACCAGTTTCTCACAGAATATTCTTATGCCCTTTTTCTCTCAACTTCCAGCAGCTGGACATTCCCTGCAGGTACTGTGGCCCTTGGAGAGCTGTCACAGGAGCAGATTTGTTTGAACAGGAGGAGGAACAGGGAGGGACCTTAATCCCCAACCCCCTTCTGCTGCTGAAGGGGCAGGAAAAGAAGTTGAGTTGAGCCCAGGAAAAGATGGAGAGGAGCAATTGGGTTTTATTTCTGTTTCTGTTTCTCACTATCCGAATGTATTTTAAATAGCAATACATTTAAATTCATCTTGGCCAGCTTTGTTCTGTCCCAGATGGTATCCAGTAAGTGATCTTCCTGTCCTTTACCTTGACCCATGAACTCTTTCATCCTATTTTCTCCCCTTGTCCTCCTGAGGAGAGGGGAAGGGGGGTGAGCATGTGGGTGAGTGCTTGGACGCTGGCCAAAGGTTATCCACCACACATTTGCATTTAGATTATACAATATCTGTTTTATCCAGATTAAATTGTAGTTGAGCATAAATTAATTTCTTACTTTGCATTTCTATTGAATAGTCTAAAATTATTAAATCCAATCTCTTTTTATAGACTGTCTCTTCATTGCTACAAGCAACAGAGTATTTTTACCTTATCAAATAGAAAGGTGAATGTCCTGCTGCATTTTCCTTTGTGTTAATACACAATTCCTCTGGAAAAGACTTAAAACAGAAAGTCAAGGACCTGTGAGCTTGTCCTAAGATTCTCCATGGGAACAGAGGTAGGATTCCTGATTATTTCAGTCCTCGTAAATCTGTCATTTCTTTGTGATCAGCAAGAAATTACTAAAGAATCTACAAATAAACCCAATGGTTGTATGACTGAGATGAATCTACAGTTTCAAAGATGATGGTAAGAAGTGTTTAATTTTGCTGTTTGATTGTGAGCTACACATTGCATCTCTTAAAGAGTGTTTTGGCACAAAAAATCTGAAAAAAAACCTGATTTACTGTATTCTTGCATCTCCCTTTCAAATACATGTAGAGAACCCTTCAGAGAACAGAAAAGCACTTGAACACAATTAACCTGCCCTTCTCTCCAGGTGGCATTCTGGGTGTTATCAGTTCATGGTGTGAGGGATACATGTGATTACCACCTTCTCCCTAAAATACTGTGGAGCATCTCCAAGGCTTAGATAAATTCCTGTACTGTTTCATTGAAGGAAGCCAAAATTTGAAGCTGGCTATTATGGAAGTCACAAAGAACTACCCAAAGCTACAGTATGTGCACAGTTCCAGTATTTATACTTTCCCTATCTGCAGTCAGAGAGGATAGGATCCTTCAGCTGAAGCCATTTGAAATGCATGGATCTAGATTAAGACAGTTGTTTCAAGCATTCTGTACAGAGAGAGTTGCTGGCAGGGGGCACTTGGTCTCAAAGTCTGTCTGTGTTAATGTTTTAGAGAGCCTAGACAATCACGTTCAGCCATGCATCAAATTTTTGATTTATCATAATAGCCTCCGATGCTATGAATCCATAATCAATCATAATATTTCATTAACTTTGGATGATTCAATTATGTGACACCTTTTTGTAAAACCTACAGGAAGTTAAGCTGTCTTTATATTTCACACATATTTCAATATTTAAATATAGATTTGAATAATTTCTGTTCTATCTGATGAAATTATTGCTTTTAATAATGTATTTATTTAGTTTCATTTATTTCTTACTGTTTCTATCATATTACATACATGTTTCTATCATTCTATATATTCTATCATATGTATTTCTCTTAGGAAGAAAAGTCTGAAAATTTAATAAAGAAGTGTTTAAAATTTTTTTGTCTTTGATAAAAATTTTTTGCAGTTTATTCTAAAATGAAATAATAGGATTCTTTTAACAATAAGAAAATGAAAGGAATCCTGAAGAATCGGAAGCCTGAAGGCGGCTTTTATCTTTCTGTGTCACAGAGGAAAACAATTACAAATTAGCTGCTCTTCTGACAAAATATCTGTGCTTCTTGTGCATCCTCTCACAGCTGCCAACATGAGCTACTGTAGTGGATTCTTCTTTCCTATGGAATGTACCAAGAGAAGTATTTTTCTGTTTTTCACCGTCTCTTCTACAGCAATATATTTGATTTCCTATTTTTATAATTCTCATCACATTGCTGCTCTACCTAAAAGTGATGATCTTCACACGGAAAGTGAAAAGAGTTTACTTAGAAAAATATTTACAAATTTCAAACAAATCTCAGGGAAAGAAAATGGAGAACTAGCGCGTGAAAATGAGAAATCTGGGAATTTCTCAGCCACACCCGCTCCGACAGAGTCATTTACATTCATTATTAATGAAGAGGAGAAGTGTAAAGACAAAACACCTTTCTTGGTGTTGCTGATATCAACAGCAGCAGCTGAAGTCCAGCACAGGAACGCCATCCGAGAGAGCTGGGGGAACGAAGCTGCGCTTCCCGGCGCTGCCGTCGTTCGGCTCTTCCTGCTCGGCGTCGACACCGCGGCTGCACACGGCGCTGTTGTGCTGAGAGAAAGCGAGCAGTATCACGACATTATCCAGCAGGACTTCCTGGACACTTACAACAACTTAACTCTTAAAACTCTGATGGGCATGAGGTGGGTGGCCTCTTACTGCAGCGGCACGAGGTTTGCTATGAAGACAGACAGTGACGTTTTTGTCAACACGGTGCACCTGATTGAAAAGCTCCTCAGGCCTCTCCCGCCTCCCACACAGAATTATTTCACAGGCTATGTAATGACAGGGCACAGCCCTATTCGGAATAAAGCCAGTAAATGGTACATATCAGAAGAAGAATTCCCAGGTAACAGATACCACCCTTTCTGTTCAGGAACTGGCTACATCTTTTCTGGAGACCTGGCTGCAAAAATTGTCGACGCTGCTTTAATGATTAAATATATACATTTGGAAGATGTTTACGTAGGGTTTTGTCTTCATGCAAAGGGAGTAGAAATAGTACCACCTCCTCATTCACTGTTTAACATACACAAGGTCCCATTTTCTCCTTGTGAGTACAATAAAATAATTACATCTCATCACATTCAGCCACATGAGCACATACTCTATTGGGAAACACTGCAAGAGAAGAAACACACGTGTTAGAAGAGAGAGGTGCATCCTGGAGCATCCTAGGCACTTTCTTCGACAATGGGCAAAGCAGCAGATGTTTTCCTAGTAGGAACAGAACATCTGTGTAATGATAACTTGCAAGGTCCATGGACATCCTGAATCAGGTGCCTAGTTTTTGTATTAGGTTGACTTCCAAGAATTTTTCCTCCATAAAGGAGAAAGGCTCCTTTAAGGTTGAGTGAATACTGATTGGTACCTTATTTAGTTTTGGATGAAGCATCAATTAAATTTTAAAGCATTTTAAAATACGGCAAGAGATCATATCAACCCTCCTGAAGAAAAAGCAAAGGCGATGCAATGAAACTTGTTCTTTCATTAACAACTAATAAGTTAATGTGTTAATTTTATACTGCTTGGATGTAATTTGCCTATGTACCATTAAATGTACTCGTGTGGCATTCCAGTGTGACTGAAGAAGAAAGCATACATAATATCCTGTGCTGGGGAATTAGTGCCAGAAATGTGGGCAGAAACTGCTTCTTCAGAAAATCTAACATTAGCATTTCCCAGATCTCAGTGCCCACAGTGGCTACTACTCTCTGTGGTCATATATACAAAAACTGCTCACACACAGGATACCACTTATTTGTAATCACGGAAATGTAATAAAAACAGGAAGATTAAATGCTGGTCGGCTGTCCTGTTAGTGATAAATTATATTTTAGGGCATTCAGTTGTGTACAAAATATTCTCATAGTTAGGTAAAAAAATAAGATGATACTTACTAACCTCAGAAGATAAAAGTTTCAGTCCAAATCCCTGTCAGATGCACATGGGAATCAAAATGTCAATCACACGAACACCAACCACTTCAGCTGGAGGTGAAGTGAGAAAGTGAGTATACATTATATTCATCCCCAATGACGTTTTATAAACGTACCTCAAGGTGTTTAACAAAGGAACCCCTGAATCCTGCAGTGCAGTCTTTCTGTGCTCTGTGCAGCTCCATCCCACCCAGGACTGAGAGACACTGGGAACCTGTGGTGCAGCCACTGAAGACAATGCATTTCTCCCTTAGAGGAATTTGGTCTTAAACCTTTTGATTAAGGAATATTATTACTTGTCTAATACCTACACAGGACACTCCTTCTATCTCAAATGGGTACCTATTCATCTGGACTTTCAAGACTTTTTGCATTTACCTCAGGAAAGATACAGCTAGCAAGGACAACACACCCTCAGGGCTTTCCTGGGTCTCCAAATATTTTCTAAAATTTTAGAAGTTTTACAGAATGTTGTGTTTAAAAAATGGGTCTTTTTGGACATAATATGTGGATTACTTGATAGTAGCCATGACATCTTGTGATGCCTAGAGCGACTAAACCTGGAACAGAGACTAGACAGAGCTAAGGGAATAAAGTAGGTATTTATTAAAAGGCCTTAAAGGATACATCTTAGACAGTACAAGGGCCCAGCCAGGGCTACACACAAATGGAGCCAAAAATGGTCACAAAAATGGACGACCAGTCACGAGGTCTCACACTTCTATAAGTTTTGGTCCATTTGCATTTTGGGGTTAATTGTCCAGTTATAGCTTCAGGTTATGAAGTTCCATCCTCCTTGTTGCTCTCTTCAGTTCTCCATTGTTTATACCTTTTGGGCCTGAAACTTGTAATGGCTGTCCTTGGTCTCAAGCTGGGAAGGGGTTGTTTTGTCCACCTACCCTGTGAAGAGAACTTACTGACACTTAATATGAAGCTCAGGGCTAAACCCTTAGGCAGCACAGAGTCTGAAAAATATGAATGGTAAAACATAAGGCATCACATGTATAGCTGACACCTTTACCTTACATTAAACAAAGTAGTGAGCTCAACTCTGAGATCTGTTCCCTTTACCTGGGTGGGGAACACCACGTCATGCATGGTTGTGCAGTAACAACCCATGAAGGTGAGCAAAACCAAACACAGCCCTCATGTCTTCTCCTATTACCTGCATGGCAATAAAGTTCTCCAGTTTATTCAGTAATTCCTGAAGCTGGGGGCCCAGCAGAAAAGGACTTAGGGGTGCTGGCTGACAGCAGCTGACCAGGAGTCAGTGTGTGCCCAGGTGGCCAAGAAGGCCAAGGGCATCCTGGCTTTTATCAGGGATAGTATGGCCAGGGAAGGGATTGTCCCTCTGTACCTAGCACTGGTGAGGCCTTACCTCAAATCCTGTGTCCAGTTCTGAGCCCCCCAGTCCAAGGAAGACTTTGAGATGCTGCAGTGAGTCCAGAGAAGGACAGTCGAGCTGGTGAAGGGCCTGGGGCACAGGTCTGATGAGGAGCCTGGAGGAAAGGAGCTCAGGGGAGACCTTATTATGCTCTGCAACTGCCTGAAAGGAGGTTATAGAAAGGTGGTTGGTTTCTTCTCCCAGGCAAGCAGAGACAGGATGAGAGGAAATGGCCTCAAGCTGCACCAGGGGAGGTTCAGGTTGGTCATCAGGAAGAATTTCTTCATGGAAAGAGCTGTCAAGCATTTGAACAGGCTGCCCAGGGAAGTCGTGGAGTCGCCATTGCTGGAGGTGTCCCAAGAAATGACAGGATGTGGCACATGGCACTCAGTGCTGTGGTTTAGTTGGCACGGAGGTGCTTGGTGAAAGGTTGGAGTAAATGACCTGGGAGGTATTTTCCAGCCCTAATGATTCCATGATTGTATAACATAAGGTAATAGAGGCTTCACCACAGCCTGAAGCTGAGTGCACAGCAGCACAATTGGTTGCATTAACAGAGACTTGCCAGCTGTACAAATAAAAGGCTATAAAGATACTAATTCCCTGCTTTTGTTTGGAGTCTGTGGAGTCTGCCACACCACTGTACAGTTATGGAAGCAGTGACAGTTTATAGCTCCTAGCAGGAATAAATACCAAAGCTACAACTATTAAAAGCTATAGACTTGCCAGCAGAATGAAGCAGTTCATCAGCCAGCCCATACTGGTGAAAGGATAAATGAAACAGGCAGTGATCTAGAGAAGTTTTCCTACTATCAGTATTTGGTATTGTGGGTGTTAGTGATTAGTCAAATCATTAATGTTGTACCTGTGTGCTTTAAAGGTACCAGAGCCCTGTGCAAATCCCCTTCAGGATGCCCCAGTTTGTCTGAGATACCTCATGCACATGAAATAGTACTTACTCTTTCATTTCCATACTTTGCCTCCCAGTCTCTCTCCTGGTTGGCATGGGCTAGTTGCAAATCTTAAGTTTAAAGTCTAGATTTTGTAGAAAATATAGTTCACAGGAATGTCAAATGCTTGCTTTTTACTTAATGAAGTAGAAATATTTGCCTTTTTAACCTTCTTGGGAGTTTATACTTGTGTTGAATTACCATTACTGACATCCTTGCATTGGCAGTGGAGGCAATAATTAAGTGTATAACAACATTAATTCTTTCTATTAACTTCAGAAAATGAAGCAAAGTCTGGGTCATCCCTCATAACTTAATATGAATTATTAACTCTTTTCCTGTATCACTGCAGTGCATATTCTGTACCAAGCAGAAGGAACAGTGGCTGAAATTTTGAAGTGCTGCTCTTTAGACATTTATTCATTGTACATCTGTTTCAGGATGGGTAGGGTTGCTTCTAATAGAATATCAAGAATATGCAACCATATTTTATGCATATTGCTTTGTTTTATGCATTCTACGTTTATAGCACTGCCTTGAAGAAGTATTTTTATAACCTTGATGTACAAATTGATGTACCTGCATAGAGCTGCTTCATGTTATTAATTCATTTCCAGATTTTAGTGTCTGGTTTCCATTGGATATCAAGCAGAATTCAATGCTGCAAAATCTCATGTCAGTGTTCTAAAATTACAGAATGGTTGCTCTCAGCCCTAACTCTCTAGAAATTAGAGAACTGTGTATTACCTCTGCTGCATTTCAGTTTTCCTCCACTGCTGAAGCCTAAAATTTATTTGTTCTTTAGCTTTTTTCGGTGCATCAGTAAATAAAGGAGTGTAATATTCAGTAATATGTATTTGTATACTTGGAAGTTGTTAAAGTGTAGTTGTGGTATAAAGTTGTTTGTGACAGAGAAAATATCTATGCTGGGCAATAACAGCTCTTTCATTTCTGAGACAAAATGTCACAACTTCACTAATTCATTCCACTGCAGGTTTTAAAAACTCAAGAACTTTATGCTTTTTCCTTTGTATGTGAATTCCCGTGTGCTGTGGAATTGGAGTGAAACAGTTAAGGAAACACACTGCATGCCATTGAAAGAGTTCTTGTGACTTTTTTATTGCAGACTAGGTAACACATTTTCATAGGTAGGTCTGGCTTTGCTGGACATTCCCTTGAGAATGAAGCAATTATTATCAGCTAGCACTTCCCTCTCTGGGTCTGTGACTCTGGGTACCAAACTGCTTGGGCTGTGCTAAGGCAGTGTTGGGGAAGAGGGGCATCTTTGGGTTGTTGATAGAAGTGAGCCAGGAGGAAAAATACATACAGTTAAGCACAGATAGAAATAATGTTTTTTTTCACAGCTCCACATTTCTCTCTCTACTGAGTGAACTGTTGCCTGCTCAAACTCCTCTGTTCAACAGTCATTTTACCCTGCTCAGTCTAGAACTTCATCATCCCTTCTCCAGCACTGAGCCTTGAGATTCCTGTTCCTCAGTCTGGTCTCCAGTCCAGTTAGGCTTGTGTTACATTTCTGATAATCATGATGAGAAAAAAGTGTGTGAACATAAGATTGCCTGTGGGATGACCATTAAGGAATCACCTCCCTGGCCACTGAGGGACCGTGCATACTGTCTCATTCAGGGTTAATGTAGTGGTGCTTAGGCTGGTCTTGGAAGATCGAAATCCCACTAGAATGCAGTCTGTCTGTGAAGATATTCCAGAGGAAGCAAACCTGTTCTGCTTTCAACATGAAAGACAGTATTATTCTGAATAGCTGAACTTTGTGGTATATTATTCATGGGTAATTAGAACTTCTGCTTCATCAGAAGCTGTTGTTAGTTTTTACTACCTTGCTTGTCTTCTAGCAGATTTTAAAGAGAACTAAGTGTTTTGTTCACAAAGATTGCCTTGCATTCATTTTAGGGACTCCAAGTGTCTCCAGCTGTCTTTGTGTTTGCTTTAGCAAATCATCTGGGGCTAATGAGCAATTAGAAATTCATTAAGCCTGGAGAAATACCAGGTCACATTAGATGCCACTATTCCAATCTAGCTGAGCAGCAATTCTGCTGAGTTAAGTGGGCAAATGGACACACCTGACTGCTTGTTTCTGCTGCTTTATGGGCTGTTAAATGTGAGGACTCAAGCTCTCATTATGGATCCTTTTGGCAGAGAATCCTTAAATCAGTGGTGTGTGCTATACACACACACACACAGGGAATTCCTGGGAACTGTGACTCACACTGAAAGCAGAGTATCCAGCTTGCCTGCTGAAGGACAGCCAGGGTTCTGGAAGCCTCTCTGTCTCCTTGAGACTCCATCAGAGAAGCCTTCAGTATGATACAACAGATCCTCCTAATATTTTGGAATGAACATTTTTAAGAAACTTGTATTTTTTAAAAAAATATTCAGCTGGAATAGAGTCTTCTCCCTGAAGGTATTAAAAATAGAAAAGTTATTCACACTGCACATGCAAACACTTCTGGGTAACTTCTGGGACAGGTCTTGGACAAGATCCTGTGCCATATACTGTTTCTTGAAAAAATGTAGACTTCAGTCTGTGCAGCTGTTTCAATTGTTTCTTTGTTTCCCACAGTGCCCATTTGAAATACTTTTCCTGTGAATAAACTCCTGAATGACTAAGTGTGGAAAAGCACTGAACAATAATGGACTCTAAGCAGAACCACTGAATTGTTAAACCTTGGAATCATTAAGAGGAAGGCAGGAAGTAAAATCAGATTTGCTGTCATTCCTAATATGAACGTGACTTGATTTCAATATCCTTGCAATGCTGATAAAAACGCTCACATCCAGGAATTGCCTACTGGGCAACTTGGTTTTGGTTTCTGTTTCAGAAATAGAATGCACTTCTACCAATTAATATTGAAGAGAATATAAACAGTTTTGACTGATTTTTTTTTTTACAAGTAGAACATCAAGGGAGTTCAGAGAATAATCGATTTTTCCATATTAGACTACCTGCAAAATTACTTGTACTAGTTCTATGTGGATACTTGTAACAGAAGGGGGTTTAAAACCTTGAGTATGTTCTTCCCCATTTGTGACAGTTCTCTTGGAAGATCATGGACAGACTTGCTTAATTCTGTAGAAAGCTTGACCAATTGTAGTTGCTTCTTACACAAGCAGATGCTTTCTTGTGTACATCATGCCAAAGCAGAGGTTTTAGATCCATAATGCTTTTTCACACTCTGTGGAATTACATTAATTTTGTGGAATGGGTTATAAATTTCTTTAATTTTCAATGAGACACATAATTTCATGTAAAAATGTACCACTTTTGGGTAATCTGGATGACTCGGCAAGAAATACTTTGGACAACTGTAGTTCTGGCACAGTCATGAAAAGGGCCTGTTGTAGGAATCATGCCCTAGAGGGATGCTCTCACTTTTGAGTTATAATCTACTCAGGCTTCTAGAGACAACCTCACCAAGGTTCAAAGGGTTGTGTTTCACCTGAGCTACCACTGTATGCAGCTTCACACAGTAACTTCCCAGTTTTTTGCCAGTGTGGGGGTCTGCCTGTGTGAGATGAGAGGGGCTTTGCTGCAGCTGGGCTCTTCTTTCATTGATGCATCTCAGTCTCAACCTCTGCAGTGTGACCAGGTTGTGTCATTCAACCCGATCTGTGTAAACCCAGGGAACAAAAACCCAGGTCCTGGAGGCTAAAATGGCATTGAAACTAATCTGTACTAATAAAAATGGGCGGCAGGCTGAGATTGAAAATTATTTCAAAGACTGAATTCTTGACACACAAAGCTTTGTTGGCAGCTTTAGGTATTAACATATTTGCTACTACAAATCAGGCATTGTCTCTCTATGGGCGTCAGATAATCTGATGCTGGTCAGAAGCTCGGTCACTGACATGCTGCCACCTGCATAAATACGCTTAGGAGCATCTAAGCAAAACGTGGTGGAGTCTGACATTTGCTCATATGGGTTAAATAGCAACAGGTGTCATCGTTCTGTTAGGCTGACAAAGTTCAACTACCATACTGAACAGGCCACAGACCTGACAATCCCTGAAATCAGAGTTTCTAGGCACCACATTTCTGCATTTGGTCACTTACCCACTGTCATTTTGTTTCCAAAATCTGAATAAAATGTACCACTCAGTTTGCAAAATGGTTAGTGGAAACAGTTTGTGTATAAAATTGTCTCTGAATCTTGTGGTGAGTTACATATCAAAGTTGTGTCTCCTCCCTGGTGTCTTGTCCCACTGTATTGCAGAAGCTGTCCTTTCGGCTGGGTCCAGCATTTGGAACATAAGTCAATGGATCAGGTCGGATCAAGTATCTACAAAAAGAAATTACATCTGTTACTAAAACAATGTGGTGCAAGCCAAGGGAAGTGCTTAGAGCTGTAATGTTGAAAAGACCTGAGCAAGACTTAGAGACTTACTTTGAAGGTACTGGGTTTAGTTCCTGTGGTAGCATTGGTCAGATTTTTTTCAATTTAAAATACAGAGTAAGAGGAGGATGACAGGTTTATAACATTACAAATATATGTATTATATATTTATATGTGTATTTTAAGTATATACATATGTAGCATAATTAGATGTCTCTTTAAATAGAAGTCTTTTTTTTTTTTTGCAGGTCTTGTGACTATTTTTTTGTGTGTGTGCTTTAACTTACACTATATCATTCAGCTCTAATCTTGTATCTGGAGAAGGGTTGATCAGGATGTACGAAAGGGTGTTCTGATGATCATTCATTTCATCTAGAGGACAGGGAAAAAAAAGTTCCAAATAAATTGCATTTACAAATGAATTGTGAGACACATTACTTCTGACATAATAATTTGATGAAAGTTCATAGTGCTGTAAAAAAGTGTCTGGTGTCAGAGTGATTTCAAGTAAGTTTGGTAATTTCTTTTCAACTGTATTCATATTGAACTACCTGACATTACTGTCTTTTGAGTTACTAGCTCTAAAAACATCCTGTTTTCTAGAAACATGTTTTAAAAATCTTCTGGTTTTTTTCAGTCACGGAAATTTGAATGTAACCCAATTTCAGTGTGATTTACTAATCTGTCCTGCAGCTTAGGTAAGTTTCTGGTGAGCAGGGACTCCTGTGCTTGGCTGGCATCAAGTTCAAATGATGACCAAGGTTAAATGCAGGTGTATGGCATTCTCATCCATTTCCAGATTTGGTCAACATAAACCCTTTTTTCCCTTTTTCTATTTATCTGGACTTTCCTTTTATCACCTGTGCCAAGGGCTTGAAATGTGAAGGCTGTATAAATGGAAATTGGTATGTCTCTTGCATTTTTAACTGTTCTCCTAATGATGGGTTGAAATGAAGGCTGATAATTTTTAAGGTTTAAGCTACACTTTTTTAGCTGCCATTGCAGTATCTTTTATATCATTTTCTCTTGGCACACTCCTTGGGCTGCTGCAGTGAGACTGGTTTTAATCTTATCAGACTAAAGAGGAGAGGCAAAAGGAGAGGCAGTGCTTCTCTGTTAAATCCTCTTTAGCTTTTTAGGAAAATGTATAACTCAGAATCAGATAAATGTAATCAGGTAAAGCATTTCACCATCAAGATTTTGCTGCTTTATAGATGGTATCTAATAGTCCAAAATTTGAGTAATGAAATGAATATTTACTTTTGGCTTTTAACTAAGATTTGAAAAGAAAAGCAGGAATACAACAAAGTTTTCTTCTTATTAATATAAATATGAATTAAATTTACAAAACATTTTTGTGTTTGATCAAATGTTATCGTGGCCTGTGAAACTCCTGGAAAATATTTAGCCCTGAATCTTTCTGCAGAGAGTTGCATAGAAACATCTAAGAATGAAGGCATAGAAGTTATCCATATGGGGTGTGGAATAAAGAACCTGTATTTACATATCTAGAAATTCCTGGTGTTTCTAGGAAATTAGAACCCATAGTCCTGGGGTTTCCACCCAACACATGACACGGCCAAGGCCAGAGAAACACAACCTAGCCAGCTGTGGTGCATGTGTTAAAAAGTGTTACAGAGCTCTTGTCCATCGCTTAAAAAACCCAAAACAATGCTACAAACTAAAAAGCAACCTGACATCAGCCTTGCTATAGGTTTGATTTGATGGATAAAAATGGCATCTAAAGACCTAGTGAAACATGCTTTCTAAAAATGACTTTCATATGATAATTTGGCATTATTTTTGAAAATTGTGGGGAAAAGGCAATATCCTTCACATATAAACAACTCCCCGCCTTGACATATGAGTGAACTTCTCAACAGCCCTCTCTTCATCTTTATTTCAAGAGGTTTGTGGAAATATGGTGCAGTTGTTCAATGACTGGGGAATGTTTATAAATTCAGCATACACATATCATCTACTAAATATAAATGTGACTGACATGCTGCCTTATGAGCCTTCCATCTCAGCACAGGAATGGGTGATAACAGAATGCATTAAAAACACTCCAAGTTACTATTTTTCTCTCTTACTAAATGAAAAAAAAACAAACAACCCAAACCTAAACCAACAAAATAAAAAGCATCACCATAAGCTTAGTATTTTGGCTTTGGCTCCATCATTTCTTACAGATAAGTTCACCTTGCACCATGCTAATGTTGCTACTGAAGTACTGTGTAGCGCTACCGTATCCTGCTGGAGAAAGGCCCAGGTGCTTCATTCTGTTCTTCACGAGTTCAGCGAGCTCCTGCCTTTCTGACCTCCTGTAGAGGTTCATTCTCTGCTGGTTGATCTTCTCTGCAGTTTTGGCAGAGTGCCTCGGGGCCCTCCTGCTCAGGCGCCGTGCCCACTGCATGCTCTTCCTGCGCAGCAGCGGGTGCTCGGACTGGTCACTGGACGTCGAGTTCCGGTGATTGCCGCGGCAGCTGAACTGGTCTTTGGTGTCTCTGGTGTCCTCCCATTCCTCCACGCTGATGGAGATTTGAGACTTGAAAGGAGGAAGACAAGAGAGATGAAGGGCTGTATTAAATGGAAGCAGATGAAGATGTTCTCTCTCCGACAGTGCAGTTGGACATAGAGTTTGGCTGCAATGGAGCTGCGTGGATTCAGCTCTTTGTGCTTAGCAAGCGTTCCTGAACGGGGCACCCTTTACTAGACTTTGACTTTTCATGTAAGAGCTCATTTATAGTATAAACGCTCTTATCCAGTGCAAAAGCAGGTAAGTGTTATTTTGTGCCCAATTGCACTGTGATTCTGAGAAGATATTCTGATATTGCCCTTCCTGAATCTAGGAATCAGTTCTGAATGACTTTTCCACTTTCTTCTGCATATTTTCAGAAACCTAAGTTGTGTAACTGCTTCTTACATGTGTGTTGTGGACTCATTAACTAACGGTTCAACTTTGGCTGCACTGTTTTCAGTACTCTCTAAAGACCACAGGCAGAACATGCTGTGTCTCAAACTGCCAGGTCTTCTTGACCTTCCAGCACACATGAAATTAGGATGCAGTAACCTTCAGTGTGATTCAGGGCACCTCTTGTGAAAGCAGTAATTGATTCCTACCTTAAAGAATAGTGATATTACTCATTTAGTGACAAACCCCCTCATAATTAAGAGCCAGAATCTGTTGCTCTGTTGCTGTGTTTTCCTTATGCCACACAAATAAGACCAATGGTAGGTGCATGTACAAGTACTGAAATAACACAGGTGGATGCACTACAGGTGCATTTCTAACATACAAAAGTTCCTAGAGAACGTAAGAGGAAACATTTAAAAAGGTAACTTTTGTTAAGATAAATGGTTTCAATGTGTACTTTAGATTTAATGAGTAGTTTAATTTCTAGTTTCAAAACCACTTCCTTAACAATCCTGAGTTCCTCTTGTGCTATTTGAATGTCTTTTATTGACGTAGAAATAGCAAAGTCCTTGCTGGTGTCACTACAAGCACATGACTAAGTTACTGGTCACAGATTTCAATGTGGTGAGTGTTTAAAATAAATACATGAAGTATAAAACAAAGATGATGTAAATGAACAGGCTGAGTTTGTGTGAATCCCCTCGAACAGGATTTGCTGGTAGTGATCAGCGAATAATGCAAATTTAACAGAGGAGCTACTGAATGTCCTTTTCCCACTAGCGTGAAATCTGAAGGCAAGACTCTGTTGACCTCATCAGTGCTGAATACAACCTTTCTGTAAGAGGCTCATCACAGAATGTGTGAGGTTTCTGGAGTCCATGAAACAGTATTTGATATGAGTAAGCTGAATACAGTGTGAAAGATAACTTACATTTTTTCACTTTTGCACAAACCAGCTTTTATCTGTGTAAAAGATAAAGCAACAAACAAACCCAATCAAACAGCAAAACAATCAAACCTCATTATTAAAAAGAACACTACAGATGTTTATCTTGTAGCACTTCAAGTAAAATCACATTTTTAATATTCTAGACTAGGATCTTGCAATAAGCCTCAAGTAAAGACCAGCTAATTTATTGAGGCTCTTCAGCTTAGTCTGCAATAGAAAAGGGATTTATTTTCTTTTTTTTTTTTTTTTAAACAACCTGATTTTTTGAAGTTTTGTTACTGACTCTGCTGATGTTAGGGCAGAAGAGAGAACCTGGATCTCTTTGAACAGAAATGCAATTTGATTTTGTTGTTTGATAGACTGTCATTTTGGGGTTGTGTGCATTTTACAGCAAGGACTAAGGTAGGCAGAGTACATTCCATAGGAAAAGGTGCTACTTGTGGGTAGGAAGGAGCTATCTGGTCTGAACAAATCTGATACAAACTGAGTGTAGAGGATGGTCCCGTTTTGCCTCTCTTCCTGCCTGCATTGGCAGCTTTCCTTGTCAAGCTCTTGACAAAACAAATAACCAGACTTGCTGACAGCAGTAGTGTAAAGGCAGAGACCAATCATCAGGAGGGTAAGTCACTTTTTGAGCCAGAGATTAAATGGGAGAGGCCAAGTGAAAGAATAAGTTTTTTGTTTCTGTGAATCTGTAAATCCTTAGCATGAAGCTTTGAAACACTGGCATAGATGAGCTGAAGGCAAAAAGGAAGGTGATAAAGCTAAATATTTACTTCAGCAATGATGAAGTTTTTATCATGCCTGTTGAGAAAGCTGTGCAGAATGGCCCTTTGCTGTATGCAAGAGGAAAAAAATCAACTTTAAAGACAAACCAAAATCAAAGCCCAAACTCTCTTTCAAAAGCAGCACAGAAGTGTGTGCTAGTGGCAGCTGTTAAACACACAGAAGATAAAACTGCAGTGCAAAGTACTTCTGTGTGTCCCCCTCTGTTTTAACTAGTTTTGAACTTCATTTAAAAATACTTTCATAACTATCATTACTTTGAGGTTTGATTGTTTTCACTGAATTTCATTTTCTTGTTCCATAGCAGGTAAATCTGTTGCATGAGAAGCATGACTGATGACATGGTGTCACTCCTGTGCCCCACAGTGAAGAAACATTTGCCTTTAAACCCTTGGTTTTGTTTGCTTTTTGTTTTTTAAAGGCAGGTTCCTGTCTCACGTATCCCACTGTGTGCCCTGAAGGGTGTGATTGCTCATTGTGCTGCCAGACAGCTGTGACCCACTCAGGCATGGTGTTCTAATAGAATGTTTCATGCCCTAAAATCTAAACATTAGGCTGGTCAACACAGGGCAGGAATGGCAATGTGGTCACAGACACACCAGTGTGCATATTTGAGATGATGGTGATTGAGGTATCTGTGGTGATAACACTAAACATCGATTAACTTGAGATTTTTGCTCCTTTGCCTTGCTGCTTCCTGGGAGCTGTGTGTAAAACATGAAATAGTTTGAAGTGTAGTTTCATCTGTTCCATTCTGAAGCAGTGCTTTATTTTTACCTTTCTGCAAGTTCTATACTAACTAAATTTTACTGCTCTGCCTACCAAGAATGCTACTTGCATCCAGGGTTCTAGAAATGCTTTTCTGCTCCAAATGCTGTCTAAACCATTGCTAAGTACAGCCACATTTTCCTCTTGTGATAAACTTGGGGATTTTGCTCCACTAGCATTTATTGTGCATAAACTTAAGGCTTTCACTAGATGATCTTTTCACAGTAAAGGTGATTTGTTACCTTCAGAATTCAACAGCAGCAGGCCCAAAAGGAACCAGAATTCCCCTGGGCTTTGAAATTCCATCTGTCAGCTTTCAGATTTTAGCAAGCTGTTTGTGTCCAGAACAGTGCTGCTTTAAGATCCATTTACTCAAGGATGATCCATTGCACAGTTCCATCTTCTGTGAGGATTTTACTCCCACAGTTGAACCTAATGTACAGTTTCTGGCTGGGATTGAGTTACATTCCTTCATAGCAGTCCCCATAGTATGGGACTGTGTTCTGGGTTTGTGATGACAATGTGTTACTAATGGGGATGTTTTTGTTACTGCTGAGCAGTGCTTACACCGAGCCAGGGCATTTTCTGCTTCTCACCCACTCCAGGAGCAAGTGGGCTGGGGCTGTCCCCACAAGAAGCTGGGAGGGGACACAGCCAGGACACCTGATCCAAATGACCAAAGTGATATCCCTTAACCATGGTGCTGTGCTCTGCAGGAACAGCTGCAGGAGAATGGAGGAATGAGAGGACTTAAGGCATTTGCCTTCCCAGCTGTGCTTGATGGAGCCCTGCTTTCCTGGAGATGGCCAAACACCCCCTGCCCATCAGAAGTGTGAGCAAACTCTGCTTTGCTTTCACACACAGCTCTTACTTTACTGCCTTTACCTGAGCCCAAGAGATTTCTCCCTTTCAGCCTCTCAGTTTTCTCCCCATCCCACCTTGGGGGGAGCAAGCAAGCCAGCAGCTGTGTGGGGCTTGCTCCAACCAGGACACCCAGAAACAGGCAGACAATAAGCAAATACTTACTTGTGAAGCCATTTCTCGTGACTGACAAAGGAAGGGGAAAAAGAAAACAAAAGACAATTTAAACAGAAGTGAATCTAAAGAAACAAATATGGACTATTAAACAGGAGCCACAGAAAAGCAGCCATACAGGTAATGAAAAAAGATTTTGTATCTCTTTTCATATATTTTTTTGAATGTAGAGGAAATGGTTTGGGTCATAGGTGTGATAGTCATTGAGAGGCAGGCTAGATTGTTATTTAGTTACTGAAAACTTGCTTTATTTTTAAAGAAGTTATGAGTATCTGTCAGTGAAGTGAGGGCTTCTCACTTGCATAGTGGAAAAGGGAGTGCCAAAGGATAAAGCGTACATATTAAATATTAATATTGGCATATTTTGTCCTCGTGACTCAAGTCACCCATGTTATTACCTGACAGCATCCAGGTATGTGCAGTACAAATTTAGTTTCTTATGTCTGTTTAAACTCAAATTGATAATCACATTGAAGGTTCTCTGAGTTATAAACCTTCAAATTTATGGTTAGAAGTTCATAGTTCCTGAGTAAAAAGAGTGAACTACTTTTCTCTTATTTCCATTTTAAAGATCTTACCCAATGACATTCTTCTGGCTTAATGTATTGAAAAGCTAAAATGATAACCCACGCTAATACTTCATTAGTGAAATAGGTAAAAAATTCCTTTAACCTCAAAATAAACCCTTTGCAGAAAGATTAGGGCTTTCAGCATCTCTGTGTTTGTCGGTCTCTATCCGTAAAGGCCACAGACACAGAGCTAGATGTTGCTTTTTTGTATTCTGGGGAAGAGGTAGGTGAGGGGAGATTTCCCTGCCCCTCTCTAGAGGGGAAAAGTTGTACAAATTCTGACTCACTAAACAAGAAATTGCACAAGTTTTTTGTGTGCAAATACCACTGGAGGTCTGCATTCAGAGCCTTCAGCTTAAAAAGACCAACAACGGCTTTTTCTTCTCTTAAGAAAGGAGTGCCATTCTTCCACATTTGTCCAACACCTGACAATTTGAAAATTTAACTAGGAGTTTTCTCCAACCTCCCTTCCTGAATCCTCTACCTGATTTAAGTCAAATTCTTTGTGAGAGTCCCTGTGAAAGTTGGTAGGAAGTAATAGCAGAACTCCTCTTTATCGTTTTTGGATCTGAAGTTAAATAGCCAGCCCTGAATGTGAGAATAAAGCATTGCCATGAATTTTATCTTATCCTTATTTAATAGATTCTTAAAATCTGGTATGTCCTCTGTTTTGTGGAAAGCTGTGACAGACCTCTTTTTGATATTAGCAGTGAGGCTGACTACATTTTTCTCCAAGGAATGATTTTGATGGATTATGTTAAGGCTGCTCTAGTTCAAAAGACATCACTGCAGTGACAGAGTCCACTGGCTAAGATGTAAAAGCCACCTGCAGAGATAATGGTGGTCCACAAAGAGATATAACCATGAACTGGGTGAAATCTTGCATGGCTTTTTATCACCCTTTTATAAAATTAACTTCAGCTGAAGGTACTTCCTCAAGAGCAAATCTTGCTGTTACACATTGTATGCCTGAATGCTTTCTAATATTTTTCTGAAATATGGAAAAGAAAATATAAATTACCTATCTTGGAAATTAGTTTAAACTATGTTTGAGTATTTCAGAAGAAAGGAGAGAGTTATTGCTCACTGTTGCATTTTAAAGCCATGGTTTAATGAGATGGCAGTACTAATGGTCATGTAAACAAATGGATAATATATGACAGAAATCGAAGCTGCCCAAAAATAAAAAAAGTATGTTAAATAGTCAGGAAAAGGTATTTTCACTATTTTTTATAAACAAAGAGATGGAGAAATATACACATTTATGTGGCAAACACAGAAATACTCATATAAAGTATTAGCGCCGTTCAGCAGCTAAATTTAGAGAGATACCACAATACTTTGAATAACACTAACTAGAAGTGAGCAAAAAGAGAATGAATCAGAAGGTGACGTGAGCAGTGAAGTGCCACCTGTTTAGAGACGTGGTGCTGGCACTGTTGGCACAAGTGGCTGGGTTTGGGGTTTGTCACAAACACTGCCCTTAGTGAGCACGGCGAGGTCAGAGCAGAGCTCTGTCCCAGGCCGGTCCTGGCCGTGCCCAGCTGCCCCTTGGTTGCCATCCAGCCATTCCCAGGAGGCGAGCCCAGGAACCAAAGGCCAGGTGTCCCCTGGCTCTGGGCACTGCTGGGGGCTGGGGCTCAGCCCGGGTTCGTGTGACCCTCCCCATGTCAGCAGAGGCCTCGTGCACTCTGCAGTCAAGCCCACAGGAAGGCACGGGGAGCTGACCCACCTCGGATGTTGTGAGCTGCTGGGATTCTGTCCTGTACACTCCAATTGGAATGTCTCCTGTAGAGGAACAAAGCTTCTGATACAGTCTGGCATATGTCCTAATCCACAGATCCTCTTCTGTGATTTTCATCTGAGCAAATAATAATAGGAGGGAGGACTTTTAGCTCCTGAGGGTTTATCACTTGTTCACTATGCTACTCATGAAATAAATAAAAACTAAACACTAGCGGGTAATTATCCCACTGTAGTGTTGCACCTTTGCTCTACAACAAATCTGCAACTTCTGTTGAGTTTGTCAGACTGTTTCTTTTGATTTCTTCCTGTTTAGAAGACATTGTAGTGGAAGCAGTTTAGCATTATTAACTTCTGGTCTTGGTTAAAGATTACCTAAAATTTACATGGCAGCCTTCACCCAGTGTCTATATTTGACTAAAATATAAATGAATAAACTAAATACTGTCAGCAGTAAGAAACTGGTGTGGACAGACTGGAGTGCATGAGTATTTTGAATTTGAATTTTGTCCACTGGACTGCAGGCTGAATATTAGGGGAGGAAGTAATACACTAACCATAAGTGGCATAAGAAGACTTACATGGAGCTCACTTGTTTCAATACTAGCTTTAATTCGAGATGTATGAGTTCCTTTTTAGAGATTCAATTGTACTTCCAAGTGTTCATACATTCACTGTAATGAAGCTTAATGATTGACCAAAAAATACATAATTTTTATTTAAACAACTTTTTAAACTGTCATTGATACCTTCCTGCCATTCTTTATAGATCCCCACAAAGCAACTTGTAAATAACTCAACTTGTAGTGGTCTGTTTGCTATGCAGGTTATGATGGGTGTGGGAGAAAGCAGAAAGGTGGGGTCTATTTTACTAAAATTACTTCAGTTTTTAAAGTTTTTATGTGTGTATATACACAGTTACACTGCATTGGGGAATATTGACATATATACTAAGATTACTTTTGAACTCCAACTCCTAGTCATTTAATACATTTGATCTTCATGCAAAAACTTCTTATGCCCTTTATTGCCCATAGTCCTGGCTAGGCTGCACAATGCAGGTAGTGCTTCCTGGTTTTTATATACTTAATTTTTAAACTGGTTGCTGAACTGCTATTGCTGTTTCATACAAAATGCACTATTCCTGTGTTTTCTTGACTTTCCAATTTTCTGCTGAATAGAATGCATTGTGTTTTCTTGGGGAGATGTTTTTTGCTATGAACTAAAAATGGGTGTGTTTTCTGTTTAGTTTCCTCATCTTCTCCCTGATGAAAAAGGAAACAGATGGCCTTCCTTGGACTTTCACAAAAAGAAATGCCATACAAAGAAAGTTGAAGTATTTTGCAGACAGTACAGAATCTTCTCTGGTATTCTGCACTGATTTTTTTTAATAACTTACAGAACAAAGAAACCCAGATCCTGGTGTGGTGTCAAGTCCCAGCAGAAGTCTTGTGATAGAAATCATATAATCTTTCACAAATGACTGTAAGATTTTTTAACAGGAGAGACAGAAAAGAAAGAAAAAAAAGCTTTAATGAACAGAGGAGAAGGCAACCATTAGCACCATGTGTGAATTTCAAAGAAATTATACATCTGTGTTTACAGTCCATCTCTTTAAGTATCTTCATCACCATAGGAATTCCTATTCCTTTTTTTTTGCTGAATTTACTTACATAAAGTAAGTTTTTCTGAACTGGCTCTGCATGTGCTTGCAATGTAAGTACAAGATTCAGGAGCCTACGGCATAACAAGGCACGGCAGAAGCAAAGATGGATGTGCCAGGGAAGTGAGGTGTTAGCCCTACGAGGTGTGAAATTATAATGAGCTCTTCTGTGCAAAAGAAATGCTGGCAAATGTTAGATGGGTCTGCAGTCCTCAGTGGGTCCCTCTGAGGTGACACTGCTACTATTTTATTCAAATGAGTAATCTGAAGGGTTTTTAAGGGTTGATATGCCTTGTTGCTCTGCTAAACAGTGTGTTGCTATTGGTTAAAAGGTAGAAATTAGGTTTAGTGTAGAAGCGTAGACTAAGGCCAGGAACAGACATTAGATCAGCTAAAATCACAAATATTCTCCTCCTGGGTTGGGCTGCTGGAATGAGAGGGCCACGGGGCTGCTCTTCTGGCTGTGGCTGAGCTGTTCTTTGCCACCTGTACTCAGGTGTAGCAGGGCAGCATTGCAGTCCTTGGAACGCAGCACACACCATAGCTCTGCTGGCTCCATACAAATGCATTGCTAACAAAGAGATTTTCACCAAGAAATAACTCACAAAGGTATTACAGAAATCCTTTAGAGCTAGATGGATTTCATTTGATACATAGTGATTCAACTATTTTAATTTTTGTACTGGTAGTCTCCCAGTCGTGATGGGCTAAATGCCAAGGAGCACCTCAAATAAAATTTGTTTGCAAATTAAACATATTTGTTATCTTGGCTGCATCATTTCTGCCATAAAATTTTCATTAGATTAACAAGTTTATTCACCAGGATTTTCAAGACCCCAAGTTTCCATTTCTCAGTCACTATCCTAAAGATAATTCAAAGGCTTTTTTTGCAGCTTATAATGGGAAGCACCAGCTGAACCCTGATGTTCCCCATGCCATTTGCTCTGTTTCTTGCAGAAGAAGACAGAAAATGGGACCATGAAAAAGAACAAAGAGCTGCTGTTATAGAATTTCTAACTTGGAATGAGAAATATCATTCTAGAAAAATGACAGTTCACCTAGGAGCAGTAGCAGTTCAAAGGAAGGACAGGTGGAATTAAAGGGAGAATGAGCATGTGAGGCTTTTTGTTTTAAGCAGTTTCTGGTGAACAGTGTTACTCTGTCAAGTCATAGCATGATTATTCATGTCTAGGAGCAAATATAAAATATTGAAGTTACCTATGTGCTGGCAGGAGCTTCTGATGATTGACTGATCTGTTTCTATATACATGTCTTCAGTATTTTTACTTCTTTTTAATATTGTGGTATATGATGCTGATATTCTGGGGCATGATTATAAAGATGTTTTATATGCAAATACATTTATTTCTAGAACCTTAAAATATATATGTCCATATACATGACTGGTTTATATATTAATGACTTCTTGAGAAAAGTTTAGCTCCAGGCATTTTTCTATTTATGTTGGATTTGCCTTCAGGAAATTTATTTGGAAGTAGAACCATGATGAAAGAGCACCTTTCATGCACCAAATTACCAAGTAAATTCATTTCCCTGCAAGGATGTTTTCCACCTGAGCACTAAAGCATCCACAGGCTATCCCTAGGCAGAGGCAAGGCAGGAGGCTGCTCAGGTGAGTGGATGATGTGGGCCATGGTGGTGTTCCTGCTTGTGCTGTGTGCCTTGATCCTTGCAGGGTGGTGCTGGGGGCTGCTCCTTGGGCATCCTGGTGTGTCAGAGTGTGCAGAAACGTGGGCACTGCTGAAGAGTGAGCAATATTGGCCTATTTTCCACCCTGAAACCAGCAACTACTGCCTCCATTTGCTGTGCTCTTCCCTGATTGTCACTGTCATCACTGCCTCCTGGATTCTGAGCCACAAGGTGGAATTGCTGCCTTTTCTCCCCCCACTGTCTCTTTGTAACCACTGAATGCATTCCCTGCAAGGGCAAGCATGGCTTACTTTACAGTGTAATGACAGGGCTTCTGCAGGTCTAGGCAACATGAGTAAGAGCAGAGGACACTATGAAGAAATTGAGGCCTTTATCAGCAAATGCAGGAGGCTAATAAGCTACATATTAAAGTAATTCTGTTCCTTTCTATTAGGGACATGATGCTGTGGGAATGGGCACTGTCTTTTTTGTTGCAAAGTACAAGCATTATTATTCTGTATAATCTGTAATTTATGTAGGCCTTATCAAAGCTATGTGACTGTGGAGAGGTACATAAACAGTATTACATTATCTAACATCAGATTTTGTGATTTTGGGATTGATAACTGAACTAACACATCAAGCAAGCTCCATTATCTTTTGATTGTTCCCAGTATAGATGCAATTTAATGGATCCTATGCCAGAAAATAGGGTCATCTAGCAATTAAGCACAATAAAATGGGTGGCAATATTTGTGTTAAGTCACATTACTGTTCATAGTACCTGATAGAGCAGTGTGTCCAACATGCTGATGCTGAAAACCCTGCCTGCAGCAAAGGGCAGTCGAAACATAAATGCCAGATTAGATCCCTTCTCCCGCTCTTTCTGTTAAGGAATTAAAAAGTAGAAAACATTTTAATGCTGGTTTTGGAAGGCAAGTAACAAAAACATGAAATAGATATTATCTTCAAAGAAGTCAAAAGTGTAAAATCCCTTTACTCTCAACATAGTTTCTTCCTACAAGTATGCAGCATCTTTGTTCAATAGGTACAGTGTATCAACGTATGTGTTGTTTCAGTCATCACATCTCAAACTGCATGGGCATGTTCCAACAGAATATCACTTTTAAAAAGATGGAGGGATATCAGCTGTGCTTAGCTCCTGTTAACCTGCTCCAGTTCCTTGGTGCTGACAGTGGACTGTTGTCCTGGTCCAGGAAGTCTCCTAGGAACAGGAACAGGAAGCACGAACAGAATCTGGTACAAAAGGGAAGAAATGGCACAGGGGTCAATCAGTGCCCTGGTGCTGCTGGCCACACTCTTTCTGGTACTGACCAGGATGCCATTTGCCTTGTGGCCACCTGGACACACACTGGCTCAGGCTGTCAAGCAGCACCCCCATCTTTGAGCAGCTTTCCAGCCACTCTGCCCCATCCTGTAGTGCTGCAGGAGGTGACTGTGACCCAAGGGCAGGACCTGGCCCTTGGCCTTGCTGACCCTCAAACGACTGGACCAGGCCAGTTTAGTTTCCTTCCATCTCTTCTACAGCCTTGCTTTTCCTCTATTCTCGTTTCAAAGAGATTTGTGAGAAATATAACCCTACTCTCTTGGAAAGAACAAATTAATTTTCTGGTGTTGATCTGGAACAGCTTCCTAAAAACCTGTCAGTTCAACAGCCAAAATTGTGTTGTACAATTGGTTGTACAATTCTAGAATTTATGTAAATTGCTAGAGATCTATGTAAAATAAGGCACCAATAATAAGAGGTACCAATCTCTTTTTATAACTCATATGTCATTATTGTTTTCATTACCTAATGTTAATTCAAATCTGCTTAATACCTGAATTATATTAAAGAAAAAATAATGTAGACAGGAAATAGGAGGCCCCATCCCGAAGGTTAAAAAAGAAGCCTGTCTGTGTGTAAATCACTGCAAATATACTGGGCCATCCCAGATAGATTTCTGCTCACCTACCATCTGTGTGCTTATCCCTATGGAAGATACAAAATCACAGGATTGGGTTTAATTAAAAGATACAGGAACTTGTACTTATTTCAAAATGACCACTTACAGCTTTAGAATATTTATCAGTAGCACCTGCAATATTTACTTGGAAAAAAAAAACATAGCAAACTAAAGTCTGGATCCTATCCAAAACATTACAAACCCTGTCTTTCAAGAAAGAGGGAGTGGTTACGTCATTTTTTTTCTTTATGCAAGCCAAATGGAGAACATAGATGTCAAGTTTAGAGTGTGTTTTGTTTTTCCTTTTCTCTGTTGTATTAAGGCCACTGCTTTCTCCCATGTCAGTGCAGAGTTTACTGTCAGATTTATTTACCTCTAAAATGAGAAAAGTTGCAGCTGCAACAGCAGATGGACACCTGATTTGTGTATCTGTCTTCTGCAGCCCATTAGGTTGAAAAGCCAATTTTGCAAGTGAGTTTCACTGCTACCTCAAGGCAACTTGCCTGACATTCTCAGTCTTTCTGAAAATGAGGTGCTTAATGGAGAAATAACAAGCAACTGTATGTTTGACTGCTTTAGGTAATTTTTACTGGAGTTTTTAATTGCCTTTCATTTTGCATGAGGGAGTTCTGAAACATCAAATGAACTATGGCACCACCTGTGAAGTTCTCCTTCTAAATGTTAAGATGAAGTGACTGGGAAATATTAACAGCAGGCAACTGCAAGAGCAATGAAGAAAATGTTCTTTCTTTAAGATAATTTATCTACCTCTGTTTCAGCAGAGCATAGTTTGGATACGAAGTTCATTAAACGTTCAACTTCCAACCTATGTTCACAACTTTTGCACAATAAATTTATAAAGATAGTCAAGAAGTTAAAATATTTTTAAGTATTTCCAGAATATTTGCTTGAAAAATTAAGGAGCCTGTGTAAAGAAAGAAAGAACTGAGAGAAAAATCCTGGTTTCACTGCATTGAAGTAGGTAGCCCACACAGAATTCCAGAATCTAACTGGAATTGGAATAGGGGAATATGTTAAAAAATAATTTCAATAAGTAACAGATAAAAACTCTGTCAGTTATAATACACCAAGACATTAAGTTGGGTTGAAACACAGCGTTGAAGGCCCCAGAGCTGTTGGCCCTTGTTGCCCTGAAAGAACTGGCACTGCAGATTCCAGCCAGCTGTAGCTTATCCTTTGTGGATTTAGCACGGAGGGAGGAAGAGCTGCAATGGAGGAGCCACAGGTGCACCCTTGAAGGGTAGTGGGGGTGGCATTATCCCAGCAAAGCCGAGCCTCCTGCTGCAGACAGCTCTGCTCTTTGTGCAACAACCTCTGTCTGGCTTGCTCACAGCTCTCCAGGTCATGTCTCTGTCAGAGCACCACCCAAACACACGATCAAGCCCTCATGCTGCTACAGGGGAAGGTAAGTCACTAAAGGCCACCCAGACATTTACATCTTGTGGTTGACATCTAAGTGTGACACTCAGCCAAGGAAAAGATTCACTTCTCCTCCTGTCTCATCCACACAGGCTGAATTTTTGCAGCATTCAATTCCTTGGTAAGAAACCAGACCGGGAAGAGAAGTTTCTATGGAGAAGCTCTTTTCCATTAAGTATATATTAAAATTACCTATGTGAATATTACACAGTAAATAGTGAACTCTGAAATCCCCAAAATCTAGGAAATTTAGGGTACAACTAGGAAATGGAAGTTATATGTTAAATCTGTATAATGTTAATGATTTTGGCATAAATTCAAATTCACCAAGATACATAAGATACCTGAGGTGCACTGATGGGAGGGTACACGAGAAAACCCAGCAATCATACTGATTGATAGACTGACAGGGAGAAAGAAAAGAATGTAGTGAAGGATTTCTGCCCTTGAAGACTGTCACAGTGATACTGTCTCTCACAAACTCAGAATATGGCCTGAAAGATCATGAAGGTAATACTAATACTGTAAGATTTGGGGAGTGCAGAGGTGGGTAGGTCAGATCACCAGTGAAGATCTGTGAGAAAGAGGATTGTCCTTGAGTTTAGAGAGTTAAACAGATGCACAGTATTTCTTCCTATGCTCCACCTGTTTTAAGTAACAGTATTTTGAACAAGCAGATTAAATTTATCTCCATACAGACACAGTTCCACAGTTTGAAAATGCCAAACATGCATATAGAATAAGAAGGTTTTATCTAACATTTAAGTAGTGTCCTCATCATTCTGACAGAGAACAACTGCTGTTCTCAAACAGTCCCATTAATGCCAGTATCTCCCCAGATACACAGAAATGTGTACAGAAGACCTGATTATAGTGCCTTTAAAATGAAGTGAAATTAAAAAATACATTATAATAAAAGCTGTATGTTTTAAGCGTTTAGTCAGTTAAAAGATGTTCCATGTTAATTGCCTGTGTCAGCCTCTTGGACAACTACATTAGCTCTAAATTTTAATTATCCAAAAATATTTCATTTTCCTTGAGCAAATTCCACCAGAGAGTTGGTTAATTAATATTATATTATAAAGTGATTAAATCAAATCAAACTTCATTCTTAAATTAGGGTCGAATTTTGAAAAAAATATTCTCTTTTACGGTAGCTCTACAACCATAAATCATTTCACTGTTTCCACTTGTTTTGAAATCTTTGTTACAAAATCAGAAAAAGTAATAAAAATATAACATGTAAACTGAGGGTGGGGGAGGCAAATCTCCTTACCTTTTCCAATTTGGACAGAGCAAGAGAATAGCAGTCTTTGGCTCTGAACTGCATGAATCTCATGTTGGCTGGGTGAGTTAGTTCTGTGATAATGCTTAGGCTGGAGAACAACCTGCATTTTAAAAAAATGTAATGGTTATACTTCTAATTACAACCATTCATAAATGTAAGGCTCTACATAAAGCTACAGTTTGTGCTCGTGTCCATGTTTTTAATGAGGTCCCTGAAACCTGTGGTGAGTCTGGCCCAGTGAAATGCTGGTCCAACAGCAGAGGAAACTACAACACATTCTCTGTAGAATACACCAAGAAGCACACACTGAGCTCACAAAATACTTAAATGCTAGAAAAAAACAGTTTCATTATCAGAGATTTTATTTAGTGATTGGTACAATATCACAAATCGGTAGGAAACAACAAAAAAAAGCAAAATTTTAAAGCTTGTACTTAGTACCTGGTTGCATGTAATGTACAACTGATTTATGTAGCCTTTCCAGTTGGTTTTTCTTTCTTGAGGTCTGTTTGTATGCTGTGACTATAGTCTGAGCAATATAGATGAAAAGTGACACTTGTGGGAGTTGCTGAGAAAATGTATGTTTATGTATACTTATGTTCTCACTTTGAAATATTTACATATACAAAATATTTATAACTTAACACCAATTCAGGCTTCCAGTAACTAAAAGCAGGGAAGGAAGCTCAACTGTGAACTGGCTGAATTACACAGATTTTCAAGCAGCAGACTAACAAGCCCCTCTTCAGCACTCAGGGCTACAAGAAACAGAACGAGTTTACACTATTTAGATACTAAACAAGTTGGAATAGAACACATATTATTATTTAGATCTTTCCTCTACACATTCATGTCAGAAAATGAGATGTACATTTGTAGCCTCTTTTGCTGATCCTGAGGCTGCTTATCCACACTTTGCAACAGGTAATTGTAGTACTAATTACATCATTGATGTGGCTTCTATCTCACTTTTTGTTTTCATGGAAGCAGGATTTGGTAAATTAGTGTCAAATGGAATTCAATGCACCCTTTTGCAAGTCTTGTCCTTTTCCCTCACTTTTGCAGGGAGAAACATCACTGAAATGGCAATTCAAGCAGAGCCTAAATGTGGGGAAATGTGTATCCAGACTATCTGCCCATATGTGTTAATCCCACATTATATTTGAAAACTAATACTACAGAATTCAGAATCAGGAGTAATAGGAAATTAAAAGCTGATCTTATGATAAAATATAAACAGCAGGAAAAAATGCAGGCTGCTATGTTTCTCTTAATATGAAAACTGATTTATATGAGGAAATCAGTTTCAGAATTGGTATTGGTAAAATATTTTACTTACGAGTGCCTTTTAGCTGAATTAGGGGAAATTACTCTCCAGGCAGTCAGGGACAGATTGCATCTTGCCCTGGGTGTAAGGCACACTGCCTGCCAGCTTTGAGCACTGGGGCAAAGATCCCTCTCTTCTACCCCATTCTAGTAAGAAAGGACTGGATGGGGAAGAGAGAGCCCCCACCAGCCTGCTGGGAGGCATGGCTTGCTGTTGAACTCGTATTTGGAAATCAGACAAGCAAGAGAGAAGTGTAGCTCTTTCCCAAACCACAGTGATAAACCCAGAAAATAATGCAATGCCATCATAGCACCTCATTTGGTTTATCTCTAAATTGGTGCTGACAGCTAGATACCAGCCAAAACACTGACCTGCTACATGTCCTGCTGGCAATAGGCTTCCTGCAGGATTTGAAACACAGCCTTTAATAAAACTTTACAGTAGTACAGACCTACTGCCTGAGGAAATGTGCTGTTTTTCTGAGGTGGGCTCACACATGTCTACAGGCACTCATTGGTTGGCTTCCTGTTTAATTTTAAAAGGTGAAAAGCATCTTAAGGTATAGTCCAAGACTATTAATTCCTCCTTTTATTTTTAAGCTGTGATAACTTGTTCTTTCTTAGTGTGCCCAATTGAGTCACACTTCTGTACTCCTTCTATGTCAGGTAAGTCAGTGCTGTGTCACAGTTTTAATTGGGATGGCACAGCTTATAGCCCCAAAGGTGCTAATGACCCTGTCCTTGTAAACAATGCATCTGCCTTCCAGGGTGGGGAGCACAGTCTGGTGGAAAGCAGGATTGCTGATGTATGTAAATCAGGGAATAATGACACAAGTGGTGTATGAGAACTGCCAGCCTAGGCTGAATGCCACTGCAGCACTCTCACTTGGCTTTTTCAGGCCTGAGTAACCCACATCAGGGGTGTTTAGATCAGCCTGCATCCTCTGACTGGTTTCACCTGGTGAGAATAAAGTGGAATCTCTGTCAATGATGAGGTATCATTGAAAACAGCATATTAAATGCAGTGGTTTAAAATCCCTCTAACACTACAGTTGGTGCCGAGTGCTGTTCTCTCTACTCTGTCCAGTCTTTTCTTCACCACTTTCTGATATTATTAGCTATTCATAAGTAATGAAAAAGCTTTCAATATATTTTTAAAGGTCATTTACAAAACTATTTACTTTAGTGCAATGAATGTAGTTTATTCTGTAAAACAGGTAATGCCACTACCTTATGTCTCTTCCCAAAGCTTACTTATTTCTACAACATTTCTATAATATAAAAATGCAGTGAAATTATTATATGTGTTCTAGGGGAAAAAAAAGAAAAGAAATTTATACAATATAATATTTGTGAAAGTTTACAAAATTTTATGAAAAAAGTGTTGTTAAGTCTTAAACCAAGGTATTTATTTTAATTTACTTTGATTGTAAATATGCAGTGTTAAAACAATACTGAACCAGACACAGAGTTTGTACATGAGTTAAAGCTGCCATCTAGTTGCAAACAATGTGCAAGACAACTGAAGTAGTGTACAGTACCATCTAATGGCATACCTATGGTATGTAATCTCTCTTTTACAAAATAGAACACAACTAGGGGAAAAACCCATTGGTTTTACTTTTACAAGTTTTACTTTTCATACAACTCCTTTTTCCACTTGGGGGTAAACTGTATTTCTGAAAAACTGATGTATGTAAAAAACCTCAGCAAGATGCCCTAGCACTGTAGGGGTAGGAGTAGATCTGAGAGATGCACAGATACAGTTCAATTACAGTTTCAACCCGAATTTCATAGGTGTGAGTACGAAACACACACCTGTGCAAGTATCAGGTACCAATTCAGAAGATGAAATGTTAGAAAAAGACAGAATTAACGTTTCTTGTGCAATGCAGATTTTGCTTCCTTTGAGCACATGCAGAAATGCAAAGAGCATTTAACTGCATTCTCAGAGAGCTGCATTTACAAAAAAAAGCTCCGTTGTAGTTTAATGAGCTCAGTTTTCTAAACCACTGGATTCAAAAGACACTCACTGTGCATCTCTCTCCAGTCTTTTGTGGAAGGTTTGACACAGAGAACAGGTAATTGCAATAAAAAGCAACATTGAATCATGCTCAATTTCCTTCCAGGTCTTATTAGAATGAACACCAGGAAGTGCTAGGCTTAAGCCCCAAATCAGGGAGGCATGTCATAGCTGATTGTGTAGGGTGTTTTGTTTTGTATGATTTTTTGGGTGTTTTTATTAAGCAAATAATATTTTTCTCAGCTCAAAGTGACACATTTTTTCATACTTACTGAAGCAAGATGTTGAACACAGAGGCTTTAATGAGGAGAGTTCTCAAAAGGAACAGCAAATCTCAGTGTTTTGCTTTTCATCACAGCCTCCTCAGCCTTGAGACTGATCATATTATACCCTCATGACTCTTGCAATGTTGATGTCATATGTAATGTTGCTTAATGTGTGCCTAAAAACCTAACTTTTGTGCAAAACTAGATATCCAAAATGTGAACACTTACTACTAACTTCATAGTGATGCACTGCTTACCTTTCATCATTAGAAGGATCTGCTTTTCATATGGGCTTTAGCATTATTCTGAATTTTCTTTTCTCAACTATCTTTCATTCTAAGTCTTCAAGAGTAAAACTGTCTTTTCCTTTCTGTAAACCTGACAACTAACTTCTAAAATGGTTATCTGGTTTTGGGATACCAAGCATTTCATCTGAGCTTTCAGGAGAATACCTCAGGATTCTAAGTGACTGGCTAAGCAGGGTGGGAAAAAGTTTGCCCATGTAAGACACAAATTCAGGCAAGGGAAAACTTAACTAGAATAAAAAAAGAATAAGTTCTTGGCACAAGAGGCATCAAGTATTTCCCAGTTAATGAGGATGTGTAGATAGATTGCAAAAATGCTTTACCTGAAGAGGGTCTGAACATTCACAATAGTCTTGGCATCTGCCATGTAGTCTTCCTCAGCACTCATCGTGCTTTCTTTGTCCACCACCACCATATTAGCTGCAAAGGTGACCCCACACCTTAGTAAGTCATCTAGGCTTTTGTGAAGAGAAAGAGGGAGAAAGAAACAAGCAACTTAAATATGGAACACCTGAAAGATTAGCCATGGTTGGCATCTGCAGATCAGCTACGTAACAACTTCTGATATAATCAAGGATAACATCTCAATTAATTGGCAGAATAGAATATAGAATCTATAGAATCAGTAGGTTGTTACAGTCCCTCTTTTTTGTTAATGATAAATTTATTTCAATTTTTTTTTGATTAAGCCTTTAACAGTTACTTGGGAAGACTTTGGCCTTATCCACTGCAACAACTTGCTCCATTACAGTTACTTCTGACAATAGAAAAACCCAAATAACTTTCCCACAGTTTTATTTTGGTTTCAAAATGTTAATAAATTAGCTGGAGTGTTCTCAGGATGCTTTTAGGAGCAGCTGCAGAGCAGCAGAACTTTGTGCACAGCTGGACAATGTTTGTGTGGAGCCCAACCACAGAAAACACTCACAGACAGCTGAGTTACAGTTCTCATCATGCCTTGTAGCTTTGTCTCCAAAATGAAGCATGTTTCAGCTGTTTTAACAACAACATTTTCCACAGATCCTAAGCACTTTTTGACAAGTGTGGTGGGTTTTTTTAACAACTTATTTTGGAAGAATATATACCATTATTTTTGAAACTGTGCAGTATCACTGATGGTTGACTACAACAAAAGAAAAATTGATTTTATGTGATCTATGAACAACTGTAGTGCATAAGCAGAAGTCCAAATTTTTTTCTGAGTAATCTGTATTTCTGCTTTTTCAGACTTTCAGTTGATCCCTGAAAATAGCAGCATATTCTGAAATATCCAGATTTTCTGCATTTCAAAGTTGCATAAGCTCAACAGCTATTCTTATTTTAGCAGTTATATTCGGCTGGCTTGTGGAGAATTTGAAAAATGCTAATGTGGAAGTATTATAATTCCAGTTCTCAGGTACCTCTAGCTAAAGGTTTCTCAAGATTGACTAGATTTCTATACAACTGTGAAATCTGTTCAGTTACAGATCTCAAATCCCACCCAAGGACGGGGGACAGGTACCTATGACTTGACATATTTTGATGAAGTGCATCTCTGCTTTGAATTTTGGTAAAGCTGTTTTTCTGTGAGCCATCTACTTCTAATCAAAAAAAATGGTAAATGAAAGTCATCCCTTTGGTGGTTTTCTCTTTGAGATGATGATACTTCATTGCTGGTGAACAAATTATAAATATTTTAGATACTTATAGTACGTATATTGAGAACATATTTTATACCCCTTAAATAAGAAAGGAAAATTTGCATATTTTACAATGTATTTCCTATCTACAGATGATCAGATCTAATAGTTGTACATGATTTAAAAACGTGAGGAAAACGTTTTTAAACGGGAATATGTATGAACTGTAGTTTTAAAGTACTCATATTGATGATAACAGATGTCAAAAAAACCCTCTACAAACTACAGTTGCTTATTGCACCAGGAATTAAAGTGATTTTAGTGTCAGAAAAGATGCAGAAGTTCATGCTGGTATTACTGTGAACTTCTGAATTCTGCATAATCACTTATTCCAAAGACTACATGCTTCATTTTTTAAAAAATGCATTTGATTCTGAAGGAACAACAAAATTAAGGAGGGATTTGGTGATTTCTGTTTTGAAACAAACTCAGTAAATTTAAACAAAGTTTAATTTTCTACATGAGTAAAACAGGCTAACATTTGAGTTATAAATTACTTTGAATACTCTGAGTATTCCTTCTTTAGTATACATTTTGATGCTGTTTGGGTTTTGCCTTTTTCCTTTTATATGTTCTCTGTACTCCTCACACATATATTTGTAGCTCTGTAGCCTATTTTATTAGTGGCTAGTTTTCCCAGTAATTGTCCTTTCCTGAGGCAGAGCAACAAAACAAATTCCAGAGCTCCAAGCCCCAGGAGGTGCAGGGCTCCAGGGCATCTTGGTTCTTCCTGGGAACCAAGGCCAGGAACAACTCTTGGAGATGCATTTCATGGACAAAGTACAGCCAGCACTGAAGGGGGACTCCAGAGAAGGGGCCTGACCTGGGGGGAAACTGCATCACCACCTGTCTTCCTAACTGGTGCTTTTTATCAATTATGCTCATTTCCTAAAACCTATAAAATTGTATTCACCCCTGGAGGGGTGGGCTTTTGTGGACATCTTTCCATAACTGCCTCTGAAGGCCTTCAAATAAAAATCCCCTTTTATATTGCCTCCTTACTAAAATTATCTCGCGTTTCACTTCCAGGTTGGGAAAAAGGCAACAATTTAATTATTCTGCCATTATGAGTTCTTTTTATAATTACTATGTAATTAAGAGTTAAGAAAGTAGTAGATTATTAATAACCTGCGACACTTTCTTGCTTTATAGGAAAAAATGTAAAGTAAAAACATTTCTGTGGGCTCTTTGTAAACCTCGCAAGGATTTGGTATCACCTAGGTAAATCTGTAACTGTATCACTATTATAAGCAGGAAATAAGTTTTTTGATTTCTATAGGGGGAATTAATATTATGGGCTTTTGCCCCAGTTCAGTATTCACTATGTAGTGAAGCAAACAGTTTTCTTTAAATTTACAATCTACACAGAGGAGTTTACTAAAATATTCATGAGTCCTTGCTCTTCTCCTGTTTCTGCCTGATTTTCACATTAAACTTCTGTTGCTAAACCTGTATCCATAAACATATATTAGCAGAGGTGAAGACAGAAATGTAGGAGTAAGTGATAATTTAAGTAGTGGAAGATGAAGACTTTTGGACACATTCAAGACTGTTTACATGCTGTAGCTGTCTTTTCAAAACCTGAGTCAATGAATTCCAACAAATTATAACTCGCTACAGACTGACACTAAAACCAGGGCTATAATCTGTTCATTTGTAGAAACATATG
Organism: Promerops cafer; assembly: GCA_013398275.1. Taxonomy (NCBI): domain Eukaryota; kingdom Metazoa; phylum Chordata; class Aves; order Passeriformes; family Nectariniidae; genus Promerops; species Promerops cafer. The sequence continues at coordinate 937,120 of VZSE01005940.1, forward strand.
AACTCACCTAAATAAGTGTTAATCTTATGTTTTTGAAGATATTAACTTATACCCCATCATGCTTTTCACTAATGAGCTCCTCTATAAATCAGAAATTTGAAATCCCAAATTACAGCACACAGACACAGACTATGCATGCAAAAAGCTCATCTCCAACTACAACACACACACACTAAAACATGCAGAGACGACACACACATCAAACCACTGAGACTACAAAGGCAAGTTTTCTAACAGTTATTTCACCTACTTGTCGATAGAGCCCACCATGTAGTAAACCATTGGAAACCAACAGATTGCATCCAGAAAATGCATATCTGGCCTAAGCAGCAGATGGAATTACAAAATGAAACACAGTATCACAACAGCAGCATCTCTTCGAAAATATTTTAATCAACTGGTAGTTTGGGGTTTTTTTTAAAAAGTAACTTTCTTAAACTTTGGCATTATAATGTCAGTTTAAGCAGAAAATAGGTTTTCAGAAAGCTGTGAATTAACAGTTTGCTGTGATCATAAAGAACAATCAGAATTAACATGCTTATATTAATAAATGCACCTCTAAAATCAGAAATGTTATGGCACAGGACAGTTCCAAATATAAGAACAAATGACTGATGTCAAAGACACACTACCAAGTTATACTCCAATGGATGTCTCAGGAGGACTTAAAATAAGCATCAACAATTCTTAATTAAAATGCAAAGTGGAAATCAAATCATCATTTGGGTTTTGTGACACCTACTGCTTTCAAGCCTACTCCCTTTCAGAAGAGTCACGGCAAACATTGCATAGAGAGAGACAACAGTAAGGGTGCTGGTTTAATTAGCAAGCAGAGCTTTTACTTCACATTAATCAATCAAAAGTGGGTTTAGCTGCAAAGTGTCACAACAGCACTGAAGTGTGTGAAGTTGAGCACTGTGCTGGCAAAAGGAGCCGGCACTAGAGGGCCCCCTGTGCCCACGGCTTTGCTCTCACACTGCCAGTGAAGTGATTTAGCCTCGTTTAGGCTCCTCAGTTTGTGTAATTCACTGTATGCCATAGTACCTACATAAAAACCTTCTGTTTTGCAAACACAGGTGACTAAGGAGCTGCCTGAGGGAAAGTGGGACACTTCACAGCAGGCCTTTGTAGAAAAAAAATCACTTAAACTGCAACAGATCTATGCAAAGGGAAGTGTCAGCCCTGGAAGCACTACCTACAAGACATTTTTGCTCTCTTAGCTCGCTCTCCTATTCTGTACAGCTAACCTCCATTTCTGTGTGTTTCAAACTACAATTTTAAGTAGCTGAGCTGTACCAAAGTGTTGCAAAAAAAACCCAAAAAGCTAATTCATTATCTGATTATAAATGAACCAGTCTTGACATAGGCAAATTTGTCTGAAATATTGAAAGCAAGAAATACGAAAAATGCCAGCAGTCACCAGCGAGATATAAAAGTAACAACAATACTGCAGGTTTTAATTTTCATCCATGGCTTTAAATAATTTTAGATAAAGTGTGTCTGTAGGTGTCCTTTTGGCTTAAAGAACTGTTTATCTTTGAGTGTAGAGTTATTAAAAATATACCTAACTGGTCCAGGCCAGTAAGTGCATTGTGTTAAGTAGGTTAGCGCTGTCATGTAGCTGTGAAGCTGTTACACAGCTTGCTTTTTACAGTGTTTATTAAGCTATTTAATTTTAGCAGTAACATTCACATTTTTGGGGGTAATTTTAAGGAAAACTTAGCTGAAACATTGGCCATGAAGAATAAGAACATTTAAGTTTACTATGGCCATTAACAGTCAATTTTGTATGTGACAGTGAACATGGAGTATGATTTTTGTCACAAACTTTTCTAAAAGGTAAGTGTGCCATAATGTTTTTGATTTTCAGCTGGCCATGTGAAAAGGGGTCATCTATTGAATAATGGTAAAATGAGTTTAAAACTTATCAGAAGGGGAAAAAAAATGTCTCCTTACGGGTTATCCAGCAGTAATACAATGGGGTTTAGTTCTTTCTTTGGTCGGTAATAAGCTCTGAGTGGGACAATAAAGTTATATAAGCCATTTCCAGCAGTTTCTGCTGCAACTATAATCAATTTATTTTTGAATCCGTAGGCTTTGGCATCTTCATAGTAGTTATGCTGGCAACCCTAAAATCAAAGTAAGAAACAAGTTCAGTGGATGTGAATATTGTATGAGATGACCCAATAGAGACCTGGTTAGACATAAAGACTTGGTGTTGAAAAGGAGGAGAAAATATAGTATTATAGCAAACAAACTTCATCTCTAAGGAGAAATCAGCATTTAGCTCTGCTCAGATGCAGGAGACAAATGAGAACGCAGGGTTATCCAGTAGCAGAAATCCCCTTTACCTTATCTAGTCTTAGACAACAGAAGGGTACTTTTTCATGCAGAAGATGACAGAAGGTGGGAGAACTTCCAATATAAGGAGAGTAAGGAGGATAGCCTTTGGCATACCTAAAATAGGAAAAAAAAAAACATGTTTCAGTCTAGCAAATTTCCAAAACACAGCTGCCTACACAAGAGTTTTATGGGATGTTTTATATGTCCAAGTTTTAGAGTCAAGTACACAAAATGAACTATGTTTAATAGAGGTCAAAAGAATGTATTTTGCAGCCAGTTCAATAGAACTTTGTGAAAGCTGCCATGCTTTTGGGGACTGAAGGAGTTTTGCTTGGGTTTTTGAAAATAGTCTGTTGTATCATAGTGTGCTGTCATAGTGTTTTGAACTGGAAACTTCTAAGTTAAAAAGGAAGGAAAGAAAACAGAAATAACTGTACTTCTGCTCTTCCTTCTCCAATTTTTTTTCAAACATTTACCAAGAATGAGTGAAGTCATTACCTTTTAGCTTTAATAATATACTTTCAAAATGGCTGAAATAAATTCTAAATGGCAAATCCTATTCCCAATGAGGTGAAATTTCTAATTTGCCTTAGTGGTTTTTTACAAGAGACCTTTTAAATCATGGTGTTTCAGTCTGCACATTTAAGATGACTTGTCCTATTAATTTTTTCTCTGGAGCTTGATAATCTTCCCTGAGGCTTCTCATGCTTGCCACTGGTGGAGATGGGAAACTCTGCTGGTTGAGGCACTGGCTTAATTGTGTATTTCATTTTTAACACCCCTGTCAGCAATCCCAATAAACATAATTGCTCATCTGCACAGCAGGATTGAATCTTCTGGGTTTATCTGAGTAATGCATCATTACTTTCAGTAACACACTAACAAGCACTTTGAATTAGATGTGATAATTTTGTCCCGTTACTGCTTTTTTTTGGTCATTCCTGCATTTTGAAGTTACATACCCAGCCCCAGCATTCAAAAAAGCCTGTTGGATGATCTGGTTACCACTGCATTCTCATGACAGGAATACTTACCTGTTTACAAATTAGTAATTATAGAAAGTAAAAAAAAAAAAGAAAAAAAAAAAAAGGTAATCTGTTGGGTGTTTTTGTGTTTCAAATTAGGCTTATGGCACTCTGCTAGCATTTCCTCGATGGGAATAATTCCATAATTGGGCTTCATGGGACTTGCTTCCTAGAAGTCCTCAGATTGATCTGCTTTTCAAAAAAGATTATCGATGCTTTTTATACAGCATTAACTTTTCACTTTATTTTACGGTTAATATACGTACTCTAAGCCTGCAGAGCCTTCATCATCCGACGGGGTGGTTTCATCCTCTGACTGGTCACTGAGCAGGTCACAGGTGTGCAGGGAGGAGGAGTCTGCAACCTCGAGCACCGGGGCGATGCTGGGCCGCCGGCCCTCCGCACCCGCCTCGGCTGGAAGGGCCAGCGTGGCCCCGCTGGCCCCGCGGCACCCGGTGTCCTGTAAGTCGATGGCCACGGTCCCTAGGGGCAGGGAGAGCATCTCCTCAGTGCTGCTCACAAGGCTTGAGCCAGGTCCTGAATTTACTGGGGACTGCCTGGCAGCATGGCAAAGGACTGACGGCAACGCTATGCTGACTGTGTTTATTCCATTACAAGAAAAGAAATATTTAAACTGTACTCAAGGAGAGTAACCCTGTTCCTGATAATTAGTCTATGTCTTCTTGTTAACTACCTCTTTAAAATCATACCTTGTATAATCAGCCCATATTTATATGCATCAACAACCTGCAGATTTTACTTATGGTGTTTTTTAAATTAAAGGAGCTCATGAAAACTTCTTACATACAATCAAGAATGAATCAAAGAAGTACTCATATGATTTACCCACTTGTTTTGCTTTACATACACTTCATTATTACTTTTTTATACCACACTCTTAAGTAGTTTAATTCCACATTGTCAAATAATAGAGAATCAAATTCCATTTGTTTGTTTGGGGGTTTTGGTTTTGGTTTGTCTGCTTGTTTTGGTCTAGGTTTTTCTTTGGTTTGGTTTGGTTTTTGTTGTTTGTTTCTCTGTGGGTTTTTTTTTAAATATGAGGGCAAATGTTTGAAGTTTTTCTATTAATTCTTTCTACTAATAATTATAGTTTTTTAAAAGCTTAGGAAGATGCTTTAAAATGTACTACTCATTAAATAAGAATATGTTGTGATGTAATCTTTTTGGTTTTTTTACTTACCCATGCTGGCTATTATACTGTGTACTGGTAACCTAGAAGCTCCATGATAAGATAATTTTGATTCATGTTTTTTTCTATTCTTTTCTTGGTTCTTAAAAGCAGAATTCTCTTCTTTGGTGATATTTATATAAAAGCATATATCAGTAGAACTCATGATATATCGAGGACCTGGATTCAGCAAAATGTTTTTGTTATCTTCCTTTCTAACACCAATCAGACAGACTCCAAACCTTAATTAGAAAAGGAAAGGCATGGTTCATTTTGCATAGTTCTGCAAACACCAGAATTTCCATTGTAAAAACGAACCTCAGGTATGTTTTTATTCTTTGCACATTATGAACATTTGTAGCTTTCTGGATGACAAAGATGTTAGAAAAATGTGTTCTGCTAAATAGGCCACATCAAATCAAGCAGATTTTATGAGCTCATGAATTCCTAGGCAGTTGAGTGTTTTTCGTAATGCCCATAATATTCTCCTGATTTTTTCTGTCAGATGAATAGTCCTTTTTGGGAAAATATTGGTAGAAAAATGGATACATGATATGAAAAATTATTAATAATGTTAAATTGTTCCATTATTTGTAAGTAATAGAAACCATTTTCATTATTCATTTTTGCAATTCACTCTTAAAAATGTATTTGATTAGTGATAGAAAATAAGAAATTACAGCAAAAAACCCTCTTTCTCTCCTTGATTAAATATGAGAATAAACCCAGCATTTAGGGTTTGATAAATGCTTATTTTATCAAATATATACAAACATACATGATTTGTGTTTATTTTCCATGTTTATCTCACAGAGCAACACAGGATAAGTGATGCATCATGTGGACCTTAAAGTAGGTACGTTATCATCTAACAGAAAAAAGAGTTTTATGCTTGAGCAATCACCAGAATTTACCATGTGACACCTTTAAATTGAACATTTTCCATAATATGAACATGCCACAAAGGAAGCCAGATTTCCAGCTGAGTCCTAAACAAAAAAAACCCCACACCCTCCTACCCATTCATTTCTAGATTGTTTTGGACTTGGAAAAGCATTGGTGTTCTTGAAAAACCTCTGAAAGGTGCCTTTTTTTTCTGGTTGTCCAGCTTATCCTTTATATATTTCATATTGCATTCTCTTAGACTGAGATGGGCTGTACAGAATGAACACAAGCTTTTACCTGACCAGCTCCAACTCACAGAAATATATCCATATTAGTGGCAAGATACCTAAACCCAGGAACAGATTAATGTGCAGTACTGTGCCTTTAATGCAGAGCTATGTTGCAGGCAAAATAAGTAATTATTTCTTTGAACTTTTGATGGTTAATAAGAAAAATAAACATACTTTTTATGTGCATGGAAAGAAGCATATGTGAAGCTCTTCCCCTCATACTCTGCAAAAAATGTACTTTCTTCCAGGTTAATGTGATACACTTCATTACCAGAGCATCTGCCATACATTTTCTGCCATTGTTCTGATGATTGCTGACTCTCCCTGAAACATAAAGAGAATAATTTAACACTTAATGCAAAATTCTTATTAATCAGAATGGTATTTCATGTCAATAGAAACTACAAGTGTCTACTGAAAAGGTCCCATAGGCTAATCTGAAAGAAGTATTTGAGATCAAATATTGGTAATATTGTAAGTACAGAGATTATTTTAATATATTAAAGAGCATTTTTTTGCTAAGTAATAGACATATAAGAGTATGTACTTTAGTATCAGGAGAGATGTGGCTCAATTACTTTAAAATCACACCATAATAAGTAGATCCATGGCAATTTGAAGATGACAAGTAAAACCAGCAGCATTCTCATAATATTCATAAAGACAGTTTCTTCACATGTTTTGTGGCAGACTCTCTGGTTCCTGTCTGAATATCATTAATGACAACTTATGTAGGAAAGAGTCATTTGTCTTTGGTCATTTGATCTGTTTATGAGAGATTTTTCTGCATTTGCTTATCAGTGATCTTTACCCTCTGGGTATTTTTGGTTCCTGTGTCTCATAGACTATTACAAGTACATGGCTTATTTTCTCTTGTGCAAGAAAATAAACAAGAAAGCAGATCATCCTTTATGCAGCTGCTGCCCTTGTTGCAAACAGTTTAGTGGAAATGTTCCAAACCCCAGCAACCCTAACACTTGTAGCCCTGGAGCTCCTGGGACCTTCTTGATTAAGTTTCATGTGGAAACAAGGTCCTGCCTGCATGATTTTTACTGATGCATATATACACAGCTATGTGCAGGTAGGTCATGAAGCTGACACGTGTGTTCTGTGTTTTGCCACTTGGAGTGAAGATCTCAAGATACCGGGACATGCTGCTTTAATGCTCATTTATACATTTTCAATACCTTAACACAATTTCTATTTTTCTTCCATTTACCATGTTTCTTCCTTCTCATCATGAAAACATTTTGTTTCAAGATGAAAATAAGTAAACCATTTTTGTTGCAGCACTATAAATAGTGTACTAGGTATAGAATAGCATAACTAGCAATGTAATTTCAGAACATTTTCCCTTATTTCACTTTTTCCCCTGAAATAAAATAGTCACCTGTTTAATGTCTGCTTGGTTCCAGTGAGTTGTCTGAAAGCTTCCCATGGGGCTGTACTGTAAAGATCATATTAATTTAAGTCAGAAGGGTTATTTTCTTCCAGTATTTTGTATTGTCAAACAAACCCTAATAGAGTTGTATTACTCATTTAGATAATCAGATAACAGTTAAACATAAGTGTTAAGATTATTAATTAAGATTGATAATGAGATAATAAGATTCAAGCTAGAATTTTGGTGTATCACAGACTAAAGTTTTGAATTCCATAAACAGCTGAGAAGACAACAGGATTATTTACACCTCTTTAACAGGTATTTAAAACTTGAGTCCTACCTAAGGTTTAATGCAGGTGTTAATAGCAACCATGATAATAAAAGGATAATTAAACAGGAACTAATATGGAGGAAAGCAGTTCACTATTAACACTGGAACTCTATTTAACAAATTATTTTCATTATATAGATCTAATTTAGTATTTGGTTTGGTTTATAAATACATGCATATAAAATTTTTATTTGTAGTTTAAATAATCTGCTTTCACCTAATCTTTTTACTTAGCCAAACTCAACTGCTCATCTGACTTCATCTTTCATATGCATAAATAAAGGTAATTTCACCTACTTTAACAACTAGCAGTTAATTTACCTCTTGTTCAACAACAGAAAACATCTGAAAAAGCAAAAAACAAAAATTCCTCTGAACTATAAATTAGACAAATCCAAATCAGCTTTATGTCTGCAGTACAATGACAAATGCCCTTATTTTGGAGTCTGTCTGAGAATAAATTATCTGAAGAGTGCTGACTACAGTAGATAAATAGTAAGTAGACATTTTCACTTTTTCAGTCTTTCTGTATAAATGCAGAAGAGTATTCTTACAGTACCATACCTTGTACATTCTTAGAGAAACACACATTACTTTAATCCTTCTGGATTCAAAGTAATGCTACAACTATTTGTGCAAAAACTTTTTTCTTTTTGCTCTTAGTATACAATGACCAGACTAGAAAACAGTTACTTTTATAATGCTGGTTACATCTATTAACTCTGATTGCAAAAGGAATCTTAAGCACTTTTGAATTCTGTGACAGTCACTTTGCATCACAGTTGGGAATCTGTAAATGATCAATGTGACTGTGTTAAACAATGAAATGCTGAAGTTCCTAAGTGCAGCAGAAAACATTTCCCTTTTGTGCGTTTGGTTTTGTGCTGATGGAAAATTCCCTGACAGCTGTTAGGAACACTGCTCTTCTTTCATGTGCACATAATATGAAATAACTGGAAAAGGCTCTGGATTCTGTGCATGTCACAGAATGAAAGGTAGGCAGATAAAAATGTATAAAAATGTACTTCACCACGGTGCTCAGCAGGTATCAAAACAGTGTTTTGTTGTCTTCCTACTAGGAGATTCTAGTGCACAGTGCCATTAAAATCTTGACATTTCTTGTTCTCAGTAGTAACAGTTCTAGGAAGAATTTCTGTTTCCCCAATTCTAGGCAAAGGGGAATACTAGAAATGTCATACAGAAGGTTAAATAACTCTGCTTATAAATATATATATTCATGGTTACTTGAAAAAGAAGATAGCATGTTACAAGACTTATGTAGTGAATATGCAGCTATTCCAAATATATTTAGATTCACTCTTTATATCTGTGTGCCCACAACATTTCAATCAAGAATACCTTATTATTCCAAGAATACAGCATAAAAGAGATACACCAGATGTGATAAAATTACTTTAGTGAATTCAGAGAAGTTCTCCTGTGACTATGCAGTCTGCAGAGACACCATAATTCTGCACCCCTTCCAGCAGTGTGGTCATGTTAAAAATCATGTATGTTTCTTTGTTTCTCAACGTACAGGCTGACAAGAGCAAATAACATATGTCATCAAAAAACCTTTTTTTTAGTTCATTGAAACAGACCTTCAAATTAACCTATTAGAATAAGTGTTCTTAGGACTTGTTAGTGCTCATAAGTAGAACTTTGTGATAGAGACACTTCAATCTACTAAGCTAGAAATACAATTTCTTCGTATTTTATATTGTGGAAGTGGCACAACAGCATGCAATAAACTCTTAAATACTGGGGGGTGGAGGGTGTTCTTTTCTTCTTCTGTTCTCTCTGCCTTGAGCAAGGCATTTTGATGCTTTTATTGTGCAGAAAGTTCCATTTTCTTTTTTAATACTGTAGTTGTGTGGGAATTCAGGGTAAGCTGTTTTCCAAAGAATATCAGCTATGACTTTTCCAAGTTGTTTGGGGGTTTTTTATGGTGGTATATACTTACTGTCCCCTAGATGTATGAACCAGCAGAGTGATTAATGTAGAAGTAGCTGGACATATACAATTTAGAGCTAGCATAGCATATTTGAATTCCTCTTCACATACAACATGATCTGTAGGGAAGAAAAGAAGGATACAAATTGTTTTACAAAAATACTTTCAATTGAACAGAATTATCACTTCCTTGTGTAGGAAAATGGTGAAGGTCGATCAGTCAAAAGCTGGCCCAAGATCCTCATCTTCTACTTAAACCTTGGAAATCAGCTGTGTATGATTCTCCCTGTCTATGTTATCTAACATGGATGGCTACTGTTTAAAATCCAGATCACAGTTAAATGCTCTCCAGTGCTTCCTGATGGCATGAAAAGGAAATAGAAATTATTCTTTAATGTAATTCCCATATACCTGTGACAGTATTGAAATGGCTATAAAAAGGGACAAGCAAAAAACTTGTAACTGCTTGTCAGTGTAGAAACATAAAGTCATGAAGGGATTTAATACTAAGTCAGTTTTTTCCCCTCTGAATTTAGTCTTTGGTTCTTTCAGTGGGATCAGAACTTGCTTCTAATCAGAAAGAGTATTACAAGCAGCTGATGATCAAAACATAGGCACCTGAAAATTGCTGAGTAAAGGCAGGCAAACAACCTCCCCACCTAGACCTGAACTATGCCCATCTGCTTCTGGTTTCACCAACGTGTCACTGAAATCCTTAGAACCCCTTGCCTCTCTAAGCTGCTTTCCTGACAGAATTTATAGTATAGCTATAAGCACGACACTTCCTGGAAATAAAAGTGAAGGCATGGTTTGTGTGCCTTCTCTGTTCCTTTTACTTTGAAATATCTACAGGCTTTTCAGTAACAGAATCATTTACTACTGAATTGAGTAATTAATTCTCCCATTTTCTGAAGATCAGGGCCTATTTAAATGTCATAGGGAAGGGATGAATTTAGTTACATAAAGCCACTGTCAAATGTAGGACACAATGAGATTTTTCTTCCTGTAAATATATTTCAGCTGTAGCAATTAAATATTTCCTGCAGAAAATATTTCAGATAGAAATATGTTCTTTTAGTGGAACATATGCCATTAATAAACCTACTTGAATTTTAAACCAGGGATTTTGAGAGGGTAAGGTATAGTCTGTGGCTTGAATGGAATATCTGCAGTCCATTACCATTAGTCAGATGCCAAAGATTTATGGAAGTGAATACCATCTTCCTGACACTGAAAGAAAGAGAATTCTCCCTATTTTTTAATTTGTATAGGATTTTGCCAAATAACCTCCCCTTATTTTTTGTTTAGAATGTTGTCATATTATAGCTAAACATTTTGAAAATACGAGGAAGAAAAAATACACAGGGTAATGATTTCATCATCTGTTATTTCATATCTTGTATTTGAACCCAATTGTACATGCTGGCCTAAATACATACAAATGGAATAAATAAATCACGGATGGCCCAATGAAGATGAAACTTTAACTTAAATCCTCCAGATGCACTCTACTCTCTAACATATATGGTGAACTTTCTTGGCGGATGTTTATTATGTTACCAAAGAATATAGCACCCAGCATTGCTGTCCTACAACAGCCTCTTAATCATGTCTGTGTAAGAGATTCACAGGGTGTTGTCAAGTGTTTATTCATCAGGAGCCTTGGAGCTGGACTTGTGGACTATTTCTGCACCTGTTGGAGACTTTGACCTTCTGCAGTTAAGTTCTTGTATTAGACACAGACCAGGTCAAAATTCTCCAATTATTTGACCATTTATAGCTTTCCTATAATGTTATTGCGTTTTCTCTGTATGCTCAGGACTTGTTTTGTGGAGGATTACACAGAACTTTATCTGCTGCTCTCTTTCCGAAGGGAGCAGGGTTCAGGAAGCTGGATGACAGCTCTCCCACTCCTCAGGTCTGGGACATCAGTCGTGTCCCCTGACAGCAGGTAGCAGAATCAGCAAATTACTCATCCAGTGTGACAGCGAAGCAGCCCAGGAAATTGCAGTTTGTCTTGAAGTGAATATTAAATATGTCAAATCAGCTTCCCAGAAAAAGAAGTATTTTGATTGAGTTTATACTAAAGAAATATTACATTTAGAATTTCCAGAAGTTGCTGTTTCTGTTGAAAATATATTTTGACAGAAGTTCTGTTGCTAAGTCTGTCTCAAATGGATGTAGTAATGCAGTGGGGTGAGTTATGGTTTCTGTGATGTTACTGAGGATAAAACAGACTCAAAATACTGATTTATGCCTGCAGCAGCAGCCATGTGGTAAGAATGACCTAGACCTGGCACAATTATTCTGAGAAACCTTACTTTTGTCAATTTGATAAGTTAACATGACCACTACCAGATCTGATAGAGAAAAATGCCCATCCATTACCTCTAGACTATTTTTATCTGTAATTGGACAGATTAATCATCTGCTGCATTCAATATCCATTTCGGTGAATCTGGAATATGTTTCTTTGAAATAAACTGCTGAAGCTTTGATGTCAGACTTCAACAATTTGTGCTAATTCATGGGTGCATTTTGAATAAATAGAGAACATCAAAATGTATCCCCATTTCCTGGAATTGTAATTATATGTAATTTCTAAATAGTCAAAGTAAAGGATATAAATACACACACACACACACACACACACACACACACACACAAAAATTATAGAAGTTTTAAGTTCAGCTCAGAAAATATTGAATTTAGTAGTCTCTGAATTGCATAAATATATTGCTCTGCTGTGGAAAATCTTCACTTTATTTCCCATTTGTGCTGAAATGCAAAGCCAGGAGCTTGCACCAAGGGTACATGGCCTTTTGTAGCCTTGTGTGTTTGAAAGAAAAGTGGGAAGATTAAGAATGGAACTGCCAGCATTATTGAAAGAAAAACTGGGCATGTCAAGGCATTTTTATATTGGAAATTACTTGAGAGAAATCAAAGCATTTCAGCTTAAGAGATAAGACAGTTGCCCATCTGATCACTGTCATGTTAAGAGTGGCTGTGTATTTAAAGAGTTCACACCTTAAACTTGCAAAGGGCTTTGCTGGGACAAACATTTATGCCACTGTAGCAATATAAGTAGCTTCATATCTTACACAAAGTAGTTAAAATCCACTGTAAAAGTATCAGAAGGCACAGAATGCAAGGCTGTGTGTGTGGCATCAGGTGGAAAGTCAGGAAACCTGACTTTCTACAGGTCATATGAGCCTGGCCAAGGTGCCTCCATTCTCTTGCCTTGAGGGCAAAAATAAGTTCTCATTCTCTCATAAAAGACAGGAAGGATGTTTAAGTCTTGTTTACTGGATGAGAATACATTATAACATTACTTTTCCTGTATGCTGTTCCCTACTCCTATAGGAACATGCAGTCAGTGTCTGAATTTCAGGATTGCCTCATGCAATCTAGGAGGACTGGTCAACCTACTATAAGCTGCTGAGAAACTCAGCTCCTAGTGCTTTATACATTTTTAATGTAATTAGAAGTTAAACTTTAGTTAGGAGGACTATTTGGTTGTATTTCTTCTAAATTCAAAACCTTCATTTTTGACAGCTGTAGTCTCTAAACCTGTGTGTAAAGAAAAGAAAAATAAAAGGAAGAAGAAGAAATCCTATTACTGTATATTTCAGGTTCATAAAAATGCCCAGTATTGTTTTGGGAAACCTCTAGAAGAAAAGAGTCATTTTTTCAAGGAATATCAGATTTAAAAGAAGCTTTTACATTAAGGCAGTAATAAAGCAGCCCTGAATCATAATAGGAAAAGCACTTAGAAAAATGTTCCAGATGGTTGTGACAAATTTCACTCATAAACATTCTGGACAGGTCTGTAGTCTGCAGCCCCCACTGGGTACATGTTTCAGGATGACGAAGTGTTGGATGACATTAATACCAAAGGGGAGTCCTCTTAGGAAAATGTATGCCAACAAATATTGTTCTCATGGCTCCAGCAGTGCCTAACCATTTGCAGTAGGTGAGCATCCAGTGGTGATGCTGAAGTTCAGTTGAAGGAAATTTGACCAAAAGAGGTTTTCTGGGTTTTTTGGTTGTTGTTTTTTGAGGTTTTTTTTAAAAATATGGCCCAAATTCTCTAACACTTCAAACAGACATGAAAAATTGCCTCTGTTTTAAAAGTCTGGTTATAGACAAGCTCCTACAGAGACAAGCCATTAGGAATAATGAAACTCTCTTAAAAGCACAATTTGGAAGAACAAATTAACACAGTTACTGATAAAGAAAAGCAGCCATGGCTAAGGGAGCAGGGATTATGTTTGTGCTGGGTGGTTTTAAGGGGGAGATGAAAAAGTACCATCGTTCTCATCACAGCATGAGCTTTATTCCCCTCTGTGCCATCTCATAGCTCGAGATTACACTTTTATAACTTCAGAACTGCTACTGATGGGGTTTTTTCTTCTTTCTAACCCAGTGGTAAATTCCATAGCTTTTAAAATTACAGCTTTAACTGTTGCTCTGGAGCCGTTCTGCTGGAATTCACTTTTTCATCACATTCTGGGATGATGGAGGAGACTAATATTTTTCCATAGAGTTTTTATTTTTGCATGAATCAGCAATCTTTTTTTCCTTGGAATATCATTCAAGAAAACTGAATTTTCAAAATTGCAGCTGAAAAGGAAAGCTTCTCTTCTACTTCAGAGCTATTTCTCCAAAAGTATTTGTGTGTTTTTGCACATGAACATCTGTACATCTATGTACTTACATATGTGACTGTTTGGATATAGACAGAAAGAGAGAGAAACATACAACGCAGAGAAATAGTTTGTCAGATGAAGGATGGTAATCTCTTCTTATAGGAGTAGATTTTTTCAGATTTCTTAACATAATTTTTGCATTTTATGCCATGGTTTCTAAGGCACGCATTTTACTTGATATAGAATTAAATTATATGTCTCTTTCCAAAATATTTGCAAGTAATTAAAATAATGTTTTCCATACCACTTGGTAAAAAACAGTCCAGTGAGAAGACTTTTCCCTCGATCATTTGTTGGATTAAATCTGAATAGATCTGCTTATACACCCCTTAGTAACTATGTTTCAGTAGACATAAATTACTTACAGACATGGGTACAGTAAGCTGGAGACTTACCTGGATCTGTAAGAAAGGAGCAGTTATACATCAAATAATTCTACTCTCTATATTATGTAGCATAAGACTATTACTTCTTAAAAGTGCTTGTAAGTAAGTCTTTACCATTGCTAGGATGTGTATTATTTTACAAAACTGCACATTTAATCAGTTCCTAAGTAGTAAATATGCCCAGGGATTCTCACTTTGCTTGTGTTCATTAAACTAACTGTCAAACACTAACGAGTGCTTCAAACGACTGCAGTCTTCCACTTACCTGCAAACTTGATGTGGAATTTATTCTCAGGCTTCAGAATCTGAACATACAAAGGACAATTTGGAGCAAAGTCTTTAACTGCCCACGCTCTTAAAATGGTTTGGTGATCCTAGAAGAAAGAGTACAAGGGAGTGCCAATGAAATACAAATAACCATGTCAGATTAGAAAAATAATCTATTATCAGACTTGCTCCATTGAAGAAAACTCATTTTAAGACCATGTGGCACCAGCTGGTATGAATGCTTATGTGCAAGTTATATAATTACAATTACTTACTAATTTCCAGAAATCTTCCACTAATAAGGTATTTTGAACCTCTCCTATCTTTCTGCAAATGCTAATGATTGTGTTATTTGGAAAGGGGTAGCATTTGGATCTGGAATGATTGTGTGAAAACTTAAGATGGCAGTGATTAGTCATGTCTAATTAATCAAGAATTATGTAGCATAGATGTCCTTCCAAAGAGACTCATAATTAAAATAGCATTGAATGATGACATCAGGAACCGAGAGTTTAAAATTGTGGGTAATTCTAAAAATATCAGTTTAATTAAAAGCAGATCTGAATTTTTGTGGAACTAAAACATTTGCACAACTGATGTCAGGATTTAGCCAGCTATTAACCAAAGACTCCAAGAGATTTTTTGGGCTGTTAGTTTTTGTTCTTGTTACCACATGGCAAGAATGAGTTAACTGCAGGGTGAATTCTGCTACCCATAAAAGTCATCTATGTGATAATGCATTCATAGTTTAAATTTTATGAAGTAAGACTAATTCCAGTGTATCATCCACTGGTTTTTATTTGTTTCAAAACAAAAAGAAACATTTCAGAGCTGTATCTAGGAAGCCATGCCTGGACTGAAATGCCTTACCGAGTCATGAAATTGGTGGTATTTAAAGATAAAATATAAAGAATGATTCACTACGTTTGCAGCATCAGCAGTAAGAAAAGGTTTCAGACTTGTGAACACAAGGGAAAATCTCTGCCTGGAACAGAGTGTAACTGACATTTTCAAACCATAATATTTTATTATCAATTGAGATGTTAGCAAGTAGCTTTTTTTACTAGAAAAACTAGAATGGAGTCATAAGAGGATGGCAAAATATCTTTTTTCCCATTTGTCTTATTAGTAGTTTCATAGATGTAGGATTGCTGTGCCCAGTCAGGAGGTTTAAGAGCTTGGGTGTAATATGCTGCAGGTTTTCCTTCTATGCAGCCACTTTTTTTTGCTTTTCTATAACATATGGCAAATAACCTTCCTCAGGATATTTTTGTGTGTGTGTGCTGTTGGGTTTTTTTTCTGTTTTGTCTTCAGGTAATGACACACCAACACAGCTCAGAAGCAGCAAATGACTGGGTAATGTGCTAGATGGCCATCACACAGATATGTTACATGCCTAGAAATATAGTTATCTCTATGTTAGATATTTTCTTGGATTTTTTTAAATTATCATTTTGTCTAAAAAGCCTGGTTTTACCAGAAAGTGCAGTGATTGTTAAATATAAGAATGAAGATTTCATTATAAAATGATTCAAATTACACTATTTTGTTAAAAACTCAAACAAACCTAGACCCATAGAATTGAGAGTTGTAAAACTAAAAGTATTCATCTCATAATGAAATATTTTTTAATATTATTTTATAGAAAAGGGACTCTTTCAAATTAAAATCTCTTGATGATTATTTGTCACATTGGCAGTTTTCATTTTCTAGTTCTTCCTTGAACCAGCAGTCCACAAATATGTAAGAAAAATATATATATAATGAGTACTTAAATGGCCTAAATAGCTTCATAAGATAAACTTAGTGGGTATGCACACTTAATCTATTAACCTTGCATTATTGTTCCTTTTTTCTGTTTCCACTTGGTATATCCATGTGTTTGTCTACAAAAGCTGGTTATTTGGTTCCACAGTTTTTTGCTCAGTTATTCTCCCGAATTCCACTCTGAAGAAGCACTCCAGGGGAGGGAAAGAAAAATACAGGTAGGCACCTTAAGTGATTTCTTAGATTCAGTCTCTTGAAACAGTATTGTGGCTCTTTGTTTTAAAAATGTAGCAATTTCTTTGCTATATTGCAGGCACTTTAAAAAACGTTCACCTTTCTCCCAATATATGGTATATATGTACACAAATAGAGGTAACTGAAACAAAATTATGCTTCTGTTCCCATTATTAAATATATGTTTCTTTGGAAGGTGAGTGAAAAAATATATTCTCTTCTATGTGATCTCCACACAATGAACTGCAGTCAGTGATCAAAAAATTAACACAGATACAAATGGTGATTAATATAGAGGTGATATTTAGGTTCATGTATGAAAAGCTGGAAGTTTTAACGTGGGTGTATTTAAATCATAAGAATTCAAGGAAATGCATTTAATATGTATTTTAAAGTAGTTCTGTTAACTGAATCTCTTTTTTGCCACACATAACTTGATGAATTAGTTATATCCTGCTATGTTTGCATCCATATTGTGATGCCATTAGGCAGTGTAATTTAGATTACCAGTACAGCAGAGTCCCACAGTTCAATTAATGGAAGGGGGAAAAAAGGTGCAAGCTTGAATTGGACCATCTGAATTTTCAGAAAGCCTCAGAACAAAGCTGTCAGCAACAGCAGAAGTGTTGTCACTAGAAGTTATTAACTAACAAAATAGCAAGCAATGAACAGCCTGGGGTATCCATGGAAAATGAGTAAATCCTCTGCTTGAGGATTGTAGCTGGGGGGATAAAAACCCTCACGGGCTTCAAAAAATCACTTGAGTAACAACAGCTCCTCTGGTCAGGAATCTCCTCCTTTTATTTTGACAGCTGTCATGCATAGGAGAGGATCCAAGGCTCTTTTAGCAGTTTGTCAGCTTCTCAACAACAGCAGGGTGGAAAATCAGTGGGACTTATAAAGATTGATACTGGGATGACAGCTGAACTTCCTTCAGCCCAGTGACAAATGCACCTTCTGTATACGAACATGAGGTTGGAGCAGTGTAGGAAATGTAATACATTTCATTTCACAGCTCCAGGGGGCAGTAAGACAAAATAGTTTTTAAAAAATTTAAGAATTTTCTACTTGCAGTATAAATAATTGCATTCCCCGTGAAAAAGTAATCTGACAGCAAAAGAGAAAACAAGGCAGAGGTGACACCTTGTTTAAAAGCTTCAGATCCCACTGAGCCTGAGATATCCTTGTGGCCCAGGGGAAGGTACCAGGAGAGTGTCTTTGGTGAGATGTTCCTGTTTGTGTGCTCCAGGTACAAAGAGAAATGAGACTTGGTAGAAGTCTGTAGTGGCAGCTGAAGTGTGCCAGGTACCATTTTGGTGTTTCCTGAGGGCAGAAAGGAAGAGCTGCAGTGGGCCTTGGCTCCAGAGCCAAACCTGCAGGAGGCTGGCCACAGTGGATGGGAGCTCTGGGAGCTGCATGCAGAGTCCACTGCCTGCCCTACAGCACAGTCCAGCAGAGCTGAAAATTGTCTTTTCTTTGCATAAATTCTGAAGCAGTTATGAGCAGAGATAAACAGCTCACTGGTGGTGTTGCTGTCCTTAATGCTGCATAAACCTTCTCAGTGCAGTGTAAATCACACACACTGATTTTATGGGATTTCTCATTTGTAACCATTGTGCAGCTCTCAAGTACATTATGTGAAAGGAGATGTAGCTGATTTATTCTGAATTCATGGCTGATTTAGATAAGACACTTCAGCTATTTTGGAATTTTTCAGTCTCCTAGAAGTTACAGGTATTTTTCCAGGTATTTGCAAGAGCTCTTGCTTGTTCTTACCTTTAAATACCCCAGACCCTCTGTCACTTCCAAGCAGTAGGTCTGCCTTGCTTGACTACTCTGGCATCACTTACTGCCAGTTCAGTGGCTTTCACTGCTGTGTTTTCAGGAGTTTATTGCTGATGAGTCAAATTCAAAGTCCTTAGGTCAGTAAGTTTAAATGTTATAGCAGAAGCACAGGTTTATTTCTCAGGGAGCTCAGTGAATTTCTGCAAGGGATGGGTCCAGAACAGGATCTTTAGCTAAGATCTTTTAACTAAGTTCTGATGGCAGATGAAGTAATAAGTGATAGAGAATATATTAAGTAATGCTACAGATATAATGCAAAACTCCCATTTCCCATTTTTTACTACATCTGTTTTCAACATTTAGAAAAATAATTGTTATTTCTTACGACGTAGCACCAAAACAGTATTTTTAGTTGAGATTGCTTAAAACATAATTACTGAATTATAAATACTGGTTCTGTTTTGTTAGGCAATTTGTAAGCATCTTCAGGGATATTCAGACTAATACTGAACCTCTTTGGAGTTCAAGAACTTTGGAGTTCAAGAACTCCTCATTCATGGAACTGAATGAGGCAAGACTGCAATAATTTATCATAGTGCACATGGTGAAAAATTTCAAGTTATGTTCATAAATCCATCCTCAGTGGACTTTTTTCTGGATATCTGTGATCAGTAGATAATTTCACTAGCTGGAAGAGTTCTAGTTCATACAGTTTTATTCTTTTATCACAGATGCACTGCATAGAAGTTTGTATTAGCAGTGTTCCTTTGTGGACAGTAACTTACCTGATTGCAAATAACTACCAGCATGGGCAAACCCATAGAAACTTAGTTAAAGAATCTTGCCATTTTTCAATTTTAAAACTGGCCAATATGAAAAATGGTCAAATAGTATCATATATATTGGTTACTTGTATTAGTCACAAATTTATTTATAAAGATGAATTCAGGCTTTACTTCATTAGTACTGAATATACCAGTCAGTTGATACCTGTCTCTTTTCTGATTTAATAAATATAATTGATTAAATTGAATATCTAGAGCAGTTCAGGTACTCTGAATATTGACAGAGTACCATTCTTGGAAGTGATTAATGACCAACTATCAGTGTATCAATAAGGTACTATGAGAGTGCTTTTATGCTATTCTGCCCTTGTTGCATAAAAAAGAACTGAGAGGGAGCAAGGGCAGTAAAACCTGCACATCCTCTCGTTTCTCCCTCCCCAACTTACAGCTGCTGTCCTGTCCACCTCACAGCGGCTGCTCAGGATGAAACAGGCTTCAGCATTGTCCATCCTGGAAGAGAGGAGAAGACCTGTCACACCCCGAGCAGGTACTCGTGTCTCACAGTCACAGTCTTGCACAGAGAAACGGACA
This sequence comes from Promerops cafer, assembly GCA_013398275.1. Lineage (NCBI taxonomy): Eukaryota > Metazoa > Chordata > Aves > Passeriformes > Nectariniidae > Promerops > Promerops cafer. Next base: position 957,044 of record VZSE01005940.1, read on the forward strand.
CAGACAAAGTTCAGTCTGGTCTCACTTCTTACCCTGGAGACAGCAAAAGCTGTGCTAAAGTAGTAAAAGCAGAGTGGCCTCAAACTTAATTGGCAAAGTGTTTATCTGCCATGAGTATGGAAGGTGAATAAATAGCACCAGTCTGCCTGGTGTGTAAGAGTGCAATGTGCACAACTTATTACTGCTAACAATGAGCAAGACTTGTTTTGCCTAGTGAGAGCAGAAGGTTGGGTAAATGTACAAGAATAATGTTTTTGGCATAAATAACAGACGTGTATATATGCATTAAATATATACACAGGTATATATGCTGTGTATATATGCATTAAATGAACTATTTCCAGTTCATGGTGTCTTTGATTAGGAAGAAATCATGGGAGCTCTATGAGTAATTTCAGCTAAGCATAGAGGCAGTATGGGAAGACAGGGTCTTTACCAAAGTTATAGGAAAGAAAATGCAGCTAAATTAGATGAGATTTTTTTTGCAAAAACGCAGTCTTTTATTAATTGGCTATTCACTACTGATGCAGTCACCCAATTTTTGGTATTCCTTTACTTTTTGGTGTGACCTTTATCATGTTATTTTGACATGTGGTTCACACATAATATATGGATAAATTTTGACAATGAGACCTTTCTTGATTATTTTGTTGTTGTTGGTAACCATTACTTAATTTTTTAGAAGAATTTTATCATGTGTCTTGTTATCTCCTCAGTACATTATGTTCTCATTAAAAAGAAATACACCAAACATCTTGGGTACTGGGTTATATTTCATATCAAATGTTCTATTAAATTCCCACTATGCTTCTTCCCTCAGGAGAGGTTGAAAATTATTCTGTGACAGGTACATTCAATTACATGTTCTGCAGGAAAAAGCACAGTTCCACAGCTGACTACCTCCAGGTTATTATAAGTGAAATTCAAGATTATATTTAGGGAACAGCCTAATTTTAATTCTCGTAATGTGTAGAACAAATGTCAGCTAAATCCACATATGAATTCCTTCTTGAAATCAGCAAGAAAGAAAAAAAAAAGAAAGAAAAAAGGATCTCTCCAAAAGAAAATTTCTAATCCTGAAAAAATCTTTCTTGTCTTGTCAAATTTTAAACAGCTATAGAACTAGTTGTTTTTTTCAGTGGCAGAAGTCTGAGAAGATAACACTGCTCATGAAACTTCTCACAGATGGGATGCTTGGAAATAACTCCCCTCAGGTAAAGAATGACACAAATAGCCAGACAGGTATTGGCTTAATTTTAGTTATCTATGGCACAGAGCAACGCAGATGCATTAAATCAGTTATTTGCTAAGAATCACCTTTCCCTCTCTTTGGAGAGTTTAAAGAGATGATCCTTCTACATTAATTCCAGTGTGAAATCCTTTGCAGCTGAACTGATTGAGCACTGGGGGGAGGTGTGTGTGAGGAACTGTGCTTGACTGATGTGTTTTGATAAATGTCAAACTATTAATTGGCAGAGAGCATCTCTTAGAAGTGGTGGAAGTATGTGGTAAGAGGAGGGCCCTGAAGAGTTCACATATGCACAGCAGAACAGTTGCTTAATGTTACCAAGCTGAACTTAAAAAACCAAAACTGTACAGTGGGTTCAAAATTTCAGATATTAAGAAAAACAAATTATATCAAAGAGCTTTGATTCGCCTCCTAAATAAACATGGCTTTCCTTCTAGCACAGCTTTTGTTTCTTGTTAAACTTATTTATCAAACAGTATGAGTGAAAAAGAAAGTAAAAAAGAATGGTCAATATTTGCCTACTTAGCTCTCAACAGGTCTTGATCTTTTAGGGCTGAGCCTTGCAGGTAGATAACTCTTTGGGACCACATTGGGATTTGTAACACCCTTCGGACCTGAGCATCCATCTCCGTAGGACACAAAATAACCACATAATAGTCCTGTCAAAATAGGAAAAAAAGGGGAAATAGTCATGAGAATGAGTCAACAGTGACTTGGGATGTCAAAAATGTCTCAGATAAGACGCTGACAGACAGAGTTTATTTCCTCAAAATTTCTTCCTTCGCATTAATGGGCCAATCCAAACTGCTTGGAAAAGGGGAAGTAAGGACGGTTTGAAGGATCCATAAGCCCACAAATGAAAAGGAGGGATAAATGGAACATGAGAGAGGAGAGTGGGAGCTTAGTCCAGGCTGGTCATAGAAATCTTCCTTTCTGCAACACAGAGGTTTTTGCAGAAAGCAAAATGGCACTGGATGCAGTGCACCATCTGTATCCTTCAGCTTCTTTGTGCACAGAATCATTAAGGTTGGGAAAGATCCCCAAGACCATTGAGTCCAACTCAATTTCAGCTGTGAAGGGAACGTATATAAGCCCTTTTAAGTTACCTGTGTAGTATTAGGGCTTTTCTTCTTCGTCTCCACTGTATCACAGAGCCTGACTCATTCTTCAGGTTAGTTAACTGAATGTTGTGTTTCAATTTGTGTTTGCATCTATAAAGAACTGGATTTCTTTGTGCAATTGCTTATGCCTCTTAGAAGCTAATTGTTTTGGGGAATATTTTGGATTTGGGATTTGGCAAATTGCTGTTCAGCCGTTTGACGGTTGTATTTGTGTGATTCTTGCAGTAGTTAATGAAGCATGATACCACAGGTAACTTAGTGAAAGAGATAAAGAAGGTTTACTAAAAGGGAGAGTCTGTAGCAAAGGCAATGATAATCAATCCAAATTGATATCTCATGGAAATAAGATGTTCTAGATGTTCCAAATAAGCCATATGACAAGTTTGCATTACCTAGGGAATATGCGTACACTAACAAAATCTGTGTATTCTGTCAAGGTCTTTGTCCTTTAAAGTACATGTATTTATCTCTTAATTTCCCCAGTTCCGAGAGGATCTAATCTTTGCAATCCTGCAATAGGATGACTCTGCCTGTGCAGGGAGGTTGGGCCAGATGACCCCTGGTGGTCCTTTCCAACCTGATCATTCTGTGATTCCTAACACTGCCGAAAAACAAAGCAAAACGTGAAAACCAAAGGATGTTTTTACTTGTGAGGATTTTTGGATCCAGTCCCAAAAGAATGGGAAAAAATAAATTGAGTAGCTTTCATTCATTTTCTGGTTTAGGGTAGAATCTAAGGAATTTGCATGGAAATACCTGTTTCTAAAAAAGACTGGCATAATTCAACAAGAATCTAATTCTAGTTATTTACTCTTCACCTCAATACCTCAGTTTAAAATGCCTCCAAACTCTGGATCTCAACTTCTTACTGCAGGTAGAGATTCCCAATTCACCTATCTATTCCCAAAATCAGTTTTACAAATTAAAAACCATTTCAGAAACTTTTCTTCAAACTAACAAAAAACCAAGCAACCAAAACAACAAACAAACAGTGTTTTGAGGGGGTTTTTTTGGTTTGTTTTTTTTTTCCCCATTCTCAGTACCTGCAGTCTGGGGTGGGCATAGAATTCATTTAAGAAATCCATGAGTAAGTCAATCTTCAGAGAGCTCACACACAGCACAACGTGTTTTTCCGTCTGAGCTCTGTATCTACTGTAGTTTCCTCCAGACTTTTGCCTCTCCATCCACAAATATGCCAGCTGTTCAAACTGCAAGAGATGCTGATTGTCAGTGAAACAGAGACCAGGAGGTGAGCGCTACAACTCTGTAATGACTTGGCAATGTTGCACTGTTCATCTCACACCTTTGTGAAAAGCTGCCCTTAGCCCCAGTATGTCTTTCTTTGTAAAATGTTCTCTAATAAGGTGATCGCAAACCACGGCAGTAGTGCCAGAATCTAACACACACAAACAGCAGTGAAAATTCGTTAAAATACCATGAGAATACAATAAATCACAGGAGTTTAGAAAATAATGAAGGCTGGTACCTTATTCCTTTAAGTATTTTATGCCTCTGAGCTCTCTTTTTCTAGTATTGTGACATAATTGCTTCCCTTGTATGAAAGGTTAAGTTTTCACACACATACTGTGAATATACTTGGAAAGAGGCACCATTTTTTCTTAGTTTGGGCAGTAGCTCTTCCCAGAGATTTTATAATGTTCTGTAGGTGATGCTCTGTAAACTCTCTTTATCTGCCTTATAATTTTAGATACAACTTAAACACACAGCAGCTGCTAATACAGCAAGTTTGCCTTTGTCAGCTGAACAATACATGCAGGTTAACAGCAATCAGTACTCTGAATCCTCCAGACCTACGAGAATACTGTAACAGTCTGTAAAGAAACATAGAAATACCAGTTCAAAGCTTCTTGAACATAACACATCTTTAATACTGAGCTCAAATTTAACTGTATGGCTGTGTGATAGCATCTTTTTCTTATCCACATTCCACTGATGGAGAGGCTGGATCATGAGTAATAACTGATTTTATTTCATTGCAGGGCAAAAGCTCAGGAGAGAATGCCTCCCACTCCATTATGTGTATGGAAAACTATACAAAGCCCCATTATCACTACAAAGGTATAAAATAAAGTAGCTAATAATAGGTAAATTTATGTCAAATTCCAGTAGATTCTAGGTTATTTACTGCTCCCATGGAGCTCTCAGGCCTGAAGTATGTATCAGAACTACCTTAAGGATGAAATTTTTGTCCTAGGAAATTCCAAATTTCTTGAACAGAGCACATTTTAGTTTTCAATAGAATGTATATTTTACTAATTTTTCACTGAGTGAGAATATAATTGTGTTAGTCTATATGGCTATGAATACATACATGCAATATTTAATTAGAGTGTTAAATAACTTCATGAAAATTAATGCTGAAAGCTTGAGCTTCCACCCTCCCAGGGCTTGTGTGCTGTCTGCCCACACTGAGCTTTAGTTCCCTGCCAAAGAAGCAGATTCTGGAAACTGTGGCTTTGTGAGAAACTTTGGAGCTTCATGGTCTAGCAGGTCTGCTGCAAGCTTTGATAAAAGCGCAGAGTGTCTCCCCACATCCTCTTTTGTGGCACGTGGGCTGGGTGATCACCACGTGTGGAACAGTGAACATCTTGGCAGGGTTTCCCACGAAACCTCAGGGTTTCTGACATCCAGCCTCACCTAATGAGCTGGAAAACGCTTGGTACAAATTTAATAAAGCTGGCTGACTGACTCCTTGAAACACTTGGATTTTCATAAATTGCTCTTTCCCTGTTGAAACTGTTAGAAGTCCTAAACTTAGGCAGGCATGAAAAATTCCTAACTGTGCTGCTGGCTCTGTGTGCATGTGTTCCACAGACAGCTGTGAACCCAATTTGCTTGAGTTGCAGATTTAATGAGATTTTTTTCAAGTTAGCACTGAGCTGTAAGAGTAAGAGAGGAAGTGGAGAGAACCAAGATTAGAAACAGGGAGAGCCTGCAGAGGAAAAGCTGTACTCATAAAGAAAGTGCTGGCTACTGTTGTGGGGTTTTTTGGTAATTGCTCCATTAATAACAAACCGTATCTCGGGATAAAGGAAGGCCTCTGTGGTACATGACTGGTGCAGAAAACTTTCATCAGCACTTGAAAACTGTTATAAGTGCCCTGATTTTTAGTATAAATCTATAGTATAGGAGAACATACAGGAAAAAGGAAAAAAAAAAAACACAATAGGAGAGATGGTTTTTTTTTTCTGACATTTTCTGTGCAATAATATTAGTAACAATAAATTATTTCAGTTATTGTCCCTTTGTTTCAAAAACAATTCTAAAGAGAAAAAAAAAATCCACATTTACCTGTATGGGCAACACCACAAGAGCAACACAGATCATAATGACAACAAGCAGCTTTGAAGGCCATATCTTGGGTGTAACATCCCCAAAGCCCACAGTAGAAAATGTCACTATGCAGAAATAAAGGGAGTCAAAGAGAGTCAACCTGTTTCCTGCTCGTTCCAGATGCTGAATTCCACAAATACTACGTAGAAAAGAATGAATAAAGACATGAAAAATAAAAACTGTTCAAGCTTGATGATTATACGTGCAGAGAACTATTTTCAGAATTCATAAATTGCTTAGCAAAGACATTTTTTTCAAAGAAAAGTAAAAAATTAGTATCAAACCAGAAGTGCTATATTGTTACAATTTTCAAGTTTCATTTGTAATAAAAGAAACACATTTTTGATTATTCTAATATGATAGGCACAACTGTTGCTAGGTTTTGCTTAGTGGCTGTTGTGAAGGAGAGGTGGTATATAGAACATCATGGATTGATGCAATTCCTTTCTAAACCAGAACAAAACAGATGGTATAGAGCTGCCACCATTCAACATTTTTTATAGATATGTTTCAACTTTTTCAGGGAGGGTTTGCTGCCATGGCCAAGGAAACTGCACATACAGCTTTCTTTAAACCTACCTCTCTTTATGTTGGTCTCTGGCCCTTTCTGTGGCCAAAGTCACTGATGTGAACCAGCTATGGGAGCACATGTTGCATACTGGGAGGTTTATCCTGGTACAAATGGGCACTGACTGTCTGGAATAAACTGAACGTGCCAACTGCAGACTACTGAATCCTCAGAGGAAAGAGCACCCGGGGTCAGCCTTCAGGTAGGAAGTGGAAGGTGGCAATTGGTAAGATGCTGCTTACTAAAAGTACAGAGCAGAAATATTGGGCTTGGCTGGGTCTGTAATAGCAGAGCAACTGGAGTTCACCCCTTCCAGTCACACATTCCTGAGAAGAAGTAAACAGCAGCCCAAATTAACTGGTAATTATTTTTCTTGGAATCAGCATGGTGTGTTTTTGGTTTTGAGAAGCTGTAACAGAATCTCTCCACAGGTCATCCTGCTATTTCAAACATTGCAGATTTCAAAAATATTTCACTTTGTAAATATATATCATGGCAAAGAGCTTCCCAAGCTTAAAATATGATCTTCTCTGATACAGTGGAATTACTTAGATCAGTTCAGGCTTTTAAATTATATTCACCTATATAAAAAAACCCCAATGTGTGAACCACCCTGATCAGCACTTTTTCCCCTTGGAGATAGCAGGATGATTTCTCCTCAGAGAATTAGATAAATAATTAATAAATCATATCATATTCCTCAGTAATTATTCTAGAACATACTAAATATTATTTCTTCATGTATGGTATCCAGATGGCAAGAGTCCCTCATTAATATCTGCCATGGGAAGACCTTTGCATCACCAGGGAGACTCTGTGTTTATAACAGTGTTAGCAGTTGTTCTTCTTTTCTCTGTTCTGTTCTCCAAATATAATTTAGCTGTGGGCAGTGGCATTTCCAGAACATATGGATCAAATTCCCTGTTTCCTTTTCACAGTTCTAGCATTTGTAGTTTTCACACATCTCAAAATGTTCTAAAAAGGGTGGGTTTTTTTCCCTGTTGTTTGCCTAAGTTTCATACTTCAGCCAGAACTGATATTTATATTCCTATCCAGTTCATCCCACATTTTTCACTGGAGTTGTAATCCAGATCTTCCATTATTTCACTATGTTCACAGTTTTGCTGTTGGCTTTTTTTTTTTTTTTAGTAAAATGATAATTATATTTTTGTCCCTGAAAATACTAACAGAAGGACTGTAAGTAATTATGCTAATGAAGCTTCCTTTTGGTCTCAGACAAGGAAGTTTCTCAGCTAAAGCCTTTTCTAGTTTTAATATGAAATAATTAAGTATATTGTAAAGGCACTGAAGGATGAAAAAAGAAGCTATTTTAATATCAATATTCACATAAGTTACATGCAGTTTAAAAAGCAGAATGGAGATGTATTTTAATTCTTAATTTTTATTATTCCTAATCACCTGTGTGCATTTTCTTCCCTCTAGCTGCCTTTTGGGGATATATCCCAGAAACACATAACCTTGATTTCAGGAATTAAGCTCCTAAGGGCCAGGAAAGCAACAGTTACACTGAGCCAGGGGTTTGGTTCCCCTGCAACAGGACCATTACACCACTGCCCTCAGCGGATTAAAAATCTGCAGATGAGGTTGTATTGAACCATAAGGCATGAGCCTATCATTGGTAGAAATATATTTTTCCTGGTGCTCATGCCTGTGAAATTGCTTGGTGTTTGTAAAGGCAAAAGGGTCAGTTTTACTCCTTGTGTCTGGACAGGATGGATTAAAGTATAAAAAATTGGTACCGTTGGGTTGGTTTTTTTTCAAAATTTCAAGGAATTAGAATTGTTTGTTTCTTGCTGTTTTTGTAAAACCTTAACATTTTTTAATAGTTTGATGATAGGAAAACTCAGGTCTTGAATTATTGTTGTTGTTGTTATGATTGAGATTTCCATAGCCAGCCCACCCAATCATACTTTAGCTGAATTGAAATAAGGTAATACACCATGAACCATTTCAGCCTTTTCTAACAGTAGAATTCCCATTGGATTTAGTGAGATCAAGATTTCATTTAGCAGCTCTACCCCCTTACAGTTCTATGTATTCTGTTCCTTGAAGCCATGAAAATAATGTGCCTGATCCAAAATGTTGTGGGTTCGAGATGTTTCTCATTGAACTTAGTGGGCATGAGCCAGAGCTTCCCACATTTAGTTAACAAGATTAAAGGCAGTACAACAAGGGAGCTGCTTCTGTGCTGAAAAAGAAATTCAGCTCTTCTAACAACTTGTTGATCAAATTCATTTCTGTCCTCGAAATTATTTGCACCTCATTTGCAGCTCTGCCAAACTGTACTTGAAGCCCTCACCCTGCATACAAGGGAATGATAAATCCAAAATCAGGCTACCAAGTCTGGGTATTTTTGTACTCTGCTGTTTGTCTTTACTGGAGCCAGAGAGCACCAAACTGCATAAAAAACTGATTTTCAAAGAGACAGCTTTATGGGAGTCTAATTAAAAATTAAAATATTACTTCTGTGACTATTCCCCCAAGAATATTACACTTTCAGCTCACCAACAATGCCTTTAGAGAAATGTTACTCAGCAATGATAGCATGTTCCCATCTGTCTGGGAATTACCTGATTACACTGCAGAGAGAGTGCAGTGGAACATCAGGGGATGCCCAAGAAGCCAAGTCCACATGGATTAGTTATTCCATTCCCCACAACTCACTGACATCTTTTAATACATCCCAATTCCTTAGACAAATAGTAGTATCAGCTTTTTCCTTTCAGAAATGAAGTGTTCATCATTACTTTTGGCATAAATTCTGCATGTAAAAATACACATGTTCTTGTCTGCTTTCTTATGTTTCCTGACATAATGAAATGTGCAGTAATTCAGGCTTTATATTTTGCCTGTTTTGATATTTTTGGTGGTATTTTTACCTCCTTGTTTGCTTCCTCTTCCTCTTTCATCTCCTGAAGATAAGTAACTTATTTAGTCATCCTTGGATAAACAAAATTATTTGAAGCAGGAAAGGAATGTACAGTAAAGGCAATGCTAACACCTACTTGTTTTTGTGGAGAAAATGAACCACTGTAATAATACACAGAGGGTCCCTAGTTAAACATAAGGCCAATTCAGCACCTTCTATGCCAATTTTGGACTCCTGTGAATTCAGGAAGGTTGTCTTTTCACAGTGGATCTGAGAGGCACTTACAACAAAACAAAATTGTCTCAATGCAGGGGAGATTTAGTATTTCTAAAAAACCCCACAGAAAGCCAAACTAAGTGTCTGCTGAAGCAAAAGTAGTATCAGAAAATATATTACAAACATCCAGAGGACAGAAGTATGATTCCAAACACTCTGCTACCACCGCACTTGAAAAACAAAAAGCAAAGAGAATAATATGTAATCTCTGAAGATTGGTAATGTTTAGTTTGGGTATTATTTGAACTTTTGAGAGTTCAGTCTCTGTTTTACTGGAAGCTTTCTTTCTAGTTCCAGGAATCTTTGTTTGCTTGAGTATCTTATGTGCCAAAACTAACTCCTGTTTGTGAATTAGCTGTCTCTACATGCACTACAGAAATAAATACTGCAGAGTAAAATAATCCCTGAGACTGTCAGGTTTTTTTCATGTCACAGAAATTGATGATAGTATTTGCAAAATACTATCCACAAGAACCATGTGAATAGTATTTTGCAAATACTGTACATTAACTATCCTTATTTATAACCAATTGTTTAGAGTCTATTTTATATCAGTTTATATTTTCATTTGTCAGCGTTGACAAATTAATCTGATTTCTACGTTTTCACTTCTAGAGAAAATTGTTGTTTACACACACAACCTCTTGAGGTCTAAAATAATGCACCAGAGGCTGAGGCAAAAGTTAGAGCTGCTCCTGTGAGCTGAGGATTAGGCAGCAATTACCAGCACTTTTCTTTGGACCTCTAACTTTGAGCTCCACCTTGTGTAATCACTTTGCCATGCTTGCAGCAGCTGGCTGAAGGGACTAGTTAATGAATGTGTTGAAATCAACGTGGATCCATTTTATCAGATTCAGTGTGATGCTGTGGCAAAGGCTCAGGGCTTCTGTACTACAGAAGTTGCACCTGATCTAACAAGCACAGCAATCCTGCTCAAGCAAATGTCCTCAGTAGTTTCTCACATCTAAAACTCTATACAATTTCCTCATATCCTACCAGAGAATGGTGATGCTAGAACAAATTAGAAATTAAACTCTCATTATTTGATTGTCCCATACTGCCAATTGCTGTTCATGTTATTTTAACAATTTCTGAGCCTACTATCACAGATTTTTTCTTTTTTCTTTATGAGAAAAACTGGAATGAACTATCAGTCAACAAAATTGTTGATAGACCACTAACTGTAGCAAATATTCATGGGTGAAGTACAAATACAGTAAAATACTGAAGAAAAGGACCATACTGACTTTCTGGGAAATACAGACAAGCATTTGAAATATATTTTACCACTACAGTGACTGTAACTGCTTAAGGAAACTTCCTCAATGTCTACACCAAAATAGAATGTACCTATAGAACAGTTCATTCTTCAGTCTCACTCTAGAAGATGCATTATCTCATGAGAGTCTGATAAATGTATGGAGGTCTTGCTTAAAATTGGCCAAAGGTGCTCACTACTTGCCAGAGATGTTAATATTAGGCTGGTACCAGTCCTAAGTCCTTGAAATGAAAATGGTGTTGGGACTAATGCTGTATTTGGAGAATGCCCTGCTTTTTACAGAGGAAAACAGTTTTTCATACTAGAAATTGTCTCTGTGGGGTGTTCAGTCTTCTCTAGAACATCATGTAGAGCCAGATGCAGTTCTGTCCCATATTTTCAAATTAGACATTATGGAGCGGCAATTCTCAGTGTGGAGAATTAGTATTCATATAATCAATAAACATGCAATTTTCACAACCTCTGAGTTGAATACTAATATAACTGGAGTGACAGTAAAGTGCATTTCTCTTTCATTCCCTGTATCAGATGCATATGGAAATATTGTCTGTTGACTTCTGACTGACAATACATGCAGAATGTGAAGGTGTTGGTAATCACCCTACCTGTGACCTAAAAACCTGATGCTTTCTGACAGAAACCCTGACTCTTGTGTAAATAATGAAGAGGCAAACAAAAAGAACAAGGGATGAGCAGAAACTGCAGCGAGTAACAGAGTGAAGCAACAATCACAAAATACTCTGACCAATAATAAAATGTTAATCCCATCCAAAAGCCCTGAAGATGAGGTTTTAACTTGCTTAACTTTTTACCAAATGCTTCAATTTTTTCCAAAATAATTGAATTTTTTTCCTTGTGCCTTTTCTCAGGTCTTTTCTAAAATCTGAAAGTGGGTTTTTTCTAATTTATTTTCTAAAAGCAATTTTTCCATAAACAATTTTAAAATAGAAAAAAAAAACCCCAGTTGTTTAAGTAGATGTACAATTTCCATAAAGTTAATATGACTGAATTTGGTACAATATATCACGTAAAATATATTGAATTTAAGCATTACAATGAGAAGATGCTAATTTCACCTTTCATTCCACAAAAAAGGCTAAATTCCTAAAGCTGTAGGAATTACTGATTTTCAGGACATAGAAAATATTAATTGCACATAAGACAGTGAAAGAAATGAGGGAGAACTGCTGAGTGGAAAGATGAAGGTTGTCATGCTGCCTTTAAAGTACTGATTAACTGTACTGATCAGTTAACAACTGATCTAACAAATGCAGTAGATCAGCTGCAAGATAAAACAGATACTGGACATTGTGGTTTCTTAATATTAAAGGACAAAAGTTGTAACAACCTCAGACATTTTTGCAACTCTAATGCCACTTCATCAGACAGTTCAACATAAATCTTTCTATTTTTGCAGATAGGTTTTTTTCAGAGACCAGCATTCATTTTCATACAACACTGTCCCTTTTTTTTTTCAGAATCACAATAGGGAAGGGGAAGACTTGGATTAATTCAACAGGCTTTGAATCAAACTTTTCAGTTCTGTGGGACCTTGAACACAAGCTGAGGTAAGGGCGGTGAATTTACTTTTACTACACAACAATGCCACCATGTCAGAAATTAATTCAGACTTTCTCTTCAGATGGAAAGGTCATTTTTGTTTGTATTCCAATTTTATCTTTATCCCAAATGATGGTGTTTGATGATATGATTATTACTTACCCATGGTGTCCTTTATGAGCATTTTCCTTCCCCAAAGATCAGAACATTATATGCAGCTAATGGTTGCAAAAGCTCAACTTATAAAAATAAACTCTCCCCCTAGGAACTCATGTGACTTCCAGCAACTGCAGAACATCTTGTTAAGCAGAATGGGGTATTATGAAATGACCAAGTGTATATAAATATTTGTTGAATCTGAGTGAGAACCTTTCTACTCCTGCTGCTGCCTTTAGTGGGATAAGAAGTGGAGCTGCAGTTGAAGAGCTCTGGTCCCTGAGACTGCACAAGCAGGGTCCCTCTGTGGGCAGCCTTCAGCTCAGCGTGTTTCCACAGGCAGGTGTGTCTGCACTTCAGCCTCTAAGCCCAAAGGACCACCTGTATTTGTGTGTGCTTTCAGAGCTTTGATGGTTATCAAAGTAAATTCTGGCAGCCCAGCTTCAGTGTGTCAACACTGTGGCACCCAAGAGCCTGCTGGAGCCTGAGCTTCTGGGCTGCTCACACAAGGAGGCAGGAACTACTGAGCAAACAGAATCATGCAGTCACTACTTAACCACCAGACACTCCTCACCTGCAGACTGCTACAGAATTAGGTGACATTCTATACCTATCCTTCCTTGGGAAGAATAATTAAGTAATCTATTTCTAATATTCAAAAATTATATGTGTTGTGCTGGAAAATTCAAATGCAAACCTCTAATTTAATACACCCGATATGTTATACTTTAGAACATCATGTTTAATGTTTCTTGCAATAGTTTTGAAACACTCTTAGGGTGTAACAGTTGTTATGCAAACCACCCACACTCTCTCAATCAAATTGAACTAACAATTGAAAGATTCATTATCTGAGTATTTGTTAAATGTGCATAAGAAAAAGCTACCCCAGCGTGCAGAAAATTCTGTTAGCTACTGACAGAAACCTTTTGTTAATTTTCAGCCTAACTCAAGTCATGGCATATTTTAATGACAAAGGGATCTAATTTTATTGTTAAGTCAAAATTCCCTCCTTATCAGATTTTGCATTTTCATTTGATTTTAAGGATATTCATGGATCTTCCTTACACTTACATCCATTTTTACATCTCCTTGACAGCCTTTCAGCTGTCTGCACTTTGAGTGCAACTTCTTTTGCTGCTCTCATTGCTGCTACTGAAAAAACTGCTTCAGGACAAGCCGAGTTTCCTTACTCCAGGTGCAATATTTTATGGTTGCTAACACCACAAACAAAAAAGAATCTCTTAGAAAATAACAGGTAAGTAATATTCAGGAAGAATGGACTTTCTTGCAGTGCTTATCCTGCTGTGAAACTCAAACCAGTAACAAATACAGGCTGGAGTGGTCTAAAACTTGTGAGTGACTCAAATCAAATGCCTCCTGTCTGATCCCCTTTAATTGCAGCCATGAGGCATGCAATCCTTTGGAAAGCTCACAAGTGGTATTTTCCTTCCCAGCTTAAAATTTCCAGAGACTTTGGGTCATGGGAAACTTTCTATTGTACTCTCTTCTGAAAACTGTAAATATAGAAAGAGTGTTTAAGATAAAAGGCTGTAGTCAGATCACATGAGGACAGTGGTGCACATTTCTTGCATTTCAAGCTGCCCTGTGAAAACACTGACTCATCAATGGTCTTTGTTCTCATGGTGAGTGTTTCCCTTCAATATTTTGGCTGTTATGTGCACAAATTTGGCATAATTTAAGCTTCTTCCACATGCATAAGTGTTATAAGTGTTGGTACCTCTATCAGCGAGGTCAGCTGTACAGGAAAGAACAAAGGCCACCAGTTACTGTCAGATCTGTAACCTCCCTGTCAACATTAGAAATAGAAAATCTGGGCAATAATTACAGAGAGAGCTCTGCAGCTTGCCAGCAAGGTTTGCTGGATCTGGGCTACAAAAGTAAACCCTCTGCATGTGTGTTCAGTTAGTCCTCAGTGTAGCTGCTACACTCCATGGCAGTGTTAAGGCAAAGACAGCTCAAACAGCTAAAGGGAAGCATTTGTGGCACCACTGCTTTACAAGGGGAGTGTCCACACAGCTGCTTAAAGGGTGGCTGTATGGGCAGACCCAAGGGAAGTGCTCTGATCTATCCCACCTGTCCCTTTAGAACACTGTATGTAGATTCATGATGAGCAGAAAGTTCACTGCAGAGTGCAAGATCCAAAGGGGTGTATGGAAACTGCAGTGTGGCCTAAAATATAGCCTGGGGTTTACTTCAATACTCGTATGGTATGCTTTGGCTCTTATATTTCATAACAAATTGTTATCAAAAAAACAGGAGTGCACATGAAAAATGTGTGCCACATAAATAAATCTTCCTTGTTTGTGTTCCTTCTGGAAAGGTATTTTTACTTCAGAGTCACCTCCTGTTGACCTACAGTCTTAGCTAGAGACAACCTTTTGGACAGTGACCAAGGAAACAACTGGCCTGTGAAAAAGATATAATTAAGCACCAGACTTAATGCTTAGGTTTGCTAAAACACCAGAAAGGGGGGAAGTGTTCAACAGAGGTTGTGTAATGGGGTGAAAATTGCAGGAGGTAATCTGTGAGGAGATAAAAGCAATATATTCTATCATGCATTACAGGGTAAACTCCTTCATGGTTTGAGTTCCTGCTTGGAAACCCAGCAATTCTTTTAGCTACGAGCCAGAGGGCTTGTATACCTTGGACTCTCTGTGTATTGTTCAGTTTGGTCAGCAAGCTCTGGGATTTCACCATCATTTCCTCCTGCTCCTCACTACTGTTAACACTGCTTTCCATTGGAATCTGGGGATGTCAATGAAATGTTTTAGTTGAGTGAAAGATCCTGAACTTATAATAAAGAGTTTTCTGAAAGTCAGAGAAATTTTCTTTGGGACACCTGTTTTGCTTGAAGAAAAACTTCTAAGTCTAATTATTTCTTTGGCTGGAATTCAGATGGATCTATACATATTACTCTTTTTAAAAATCATTGAAATCCAAAACCTCACAAGACTCTTGAAATGTGAGGTTTGACTGTTTAACAAACACAAGCATGTTTAAGAAAAAAAAATAGTGTACATGATTAATACTCATCATCTAAAACAAGGGCACAGGTGGTGTCATAATGACTAAAACACAGGAGATACGTGAGTGAAGAGGGGAACGTCCTCATGCAGCCAGGAAAATGGGATTAATGATCACAACACCAGAGAGATGAAGGCAGGGAGGAAGAAGAAGGAAGATCACTGTGCCTACCAGGACTGACAGCATATTCTATAATCTCTGCTATGTTTTGTCTGGCATGTTTTCCCCTTGATTGCTTAGCCCATGGAGAATATTCAGTAAGATTTTATTCTTACTACATACACACTACAACTTGTAAAATTAGACTTTCACTCTGAATATTCAAGAGGAAGCATTTCATATTTGCTTTAAAGTTGGCTGAATATTATGTGCATTTTTTTTCTTTTATTTTTTTAGAATATTAGTGAAGTGAAAAAAACAGATCAAGTGAAGGAGTACAGCTAAAAGATGACCCACAGTCATTCTTTTTGCCAGAGGGAAAGTTAAAACAGAAGGAAATTTCTTTACTGAGAGGGTATCTGGGCAGTGCCAGAGGGCACTAGTAAGTGGTCCTGGCACCAAGGCTGTCAGAGTTCAAGAACCATCTGGACAAAGCTTTTAGTCATATGATTTAGTTTTAGGTAAACCCGTTAGGAGCAGAGAGTTAGACTTGATGATGGGTTCTTTCCAACTTGAAATATTCAGTGATTTATCCAATTTTAGTAAATGCAAGTACATGCCCATATGTAGCTGTGCCCTCTCATCAGTAACTTTATTTTTAACTTCTTTGCATAAGATATTTGCATTTACTTGTTTTTCTTCTGCTCGTCTCTAATGAAAAGAAACTTGCAAAATATAGGACTGTATTTAAACCAAAAAGCAGATTAAGTGCTCATTCTCAGCAGTTGACTAAGCCTTCTCACGTATGAAAGCCAATGGTAATAATGACCTAAAATATATTTAAAAAGTAACAAATGGAACGCCACAAAGAGTTTTGTTCTGAACAAAGCATGCAGTCACAGCAGACTGCAATGTACCTTTGAACAGCCTTGTCTCTTGTATGATGCCCCACTCCTTCAGCAGCAGGGAAGGCCCTGCTTGCTCTGCAGTGTCACTGCAGACTGTGCTCTGCGCCCAGAGGAACTGACAATCGCATTGCGTGCCTGTTGTTACATCTGCAGTCTGCAGAGCCAGCCCGTGCCTTGTTCTGCAGGTTTTACTAATGAACACTGATTGGTTTGAGTTCCTTATCGCTGTGACTCAGGCACTTCTGCTCTAGAATACACTTATATATGGCAGAAATGCACAACTTCCAGAAACGTGAAAAAATACAGCTGTGTTTGAGCAAAGAATGGGAGCACATGTTCAGCTTTTAGGGATATATCTGAGTTCCTTTATAAGTACAGTTAGCTATTTTACTGAGGTTGAGATAACACAACTCAACTAATTTACTACTTTTAACTTTTTTTACAAGCTTTTAATTGCTAGTGGAAGTACAGAACTCACTAATCAGAGTGCTGTTTATTTGGATTATACCATAAAGGGTCTCTACCGAGAAAGTACTGTTTTATGTGTATTTATCACCCAAGTGTGACACTTTATGGCTGACTGTGCCTCTACTCTTCACTTTTTTGAAAAACATCTGTCTAAACATTATAGTAATTTCTAATGGAATACCAGCAATGCAGAATAGGTTTTTTTTTTAAATGCATTTTAGATGTGATTTTTTCCTTTTAAATACCATTGTAAGTGCATTAAAATCCTTCTTTTTAGATGATCTCGTATCACAACCTGATCTCTGCCAAAGCCTCTGAGATTTGCTTTCAACATGCCAAAAAGTTATGCTTAATACAGACACAGAGTGAGTGAATAGTTCCTGGAGGCTGGTGTCGAGTTCTGTTTGTACGGCCAAAGTTACATCAAACAACTTTTTTAACTCTTCACTTTCTGATTTGAGAAATATGAACTTTGCTAAACTTCACACCCTTAAAATATAGTTGGAATGTGAAACAGACAACAAAAGTGAACAAAGCACTGAAGAGTTAGGCTGATCCCAAATCACCATAATGAGTTAGTGCTCACTGGAGAACCAGAATAACTGATGGCATCTGATAATACAGTTAAATGTGTTAGCCTAAACCACCACAATCACCAAATCTTTGTGAAGTAAAATAAATGGTTTATCAGCCTAATAAATCAGTCAATGAAAGATATATTTATTTTTTTAAGTCTGCATGCTAATGACAACTTTCTTTTTGAGCCAGGAATTGTGAGTGATGATGGTTTGATGCCAGCTACTGAATGGTGAAGTAACATTCTCAACATGGTTATTCACCATTGCTACACTTGGCATTCTATTTGCTACTGTCTAAAATGATAGAATATTTTCAAAGACAGCATGTGAGTATCAGGTTTTTCTTTTTACTGCAAAGAAAAAAAATGAAGCCTGTGAAATGTAATGCCTTCCTGTAAGGAAAGTGATGGAAGGCTGAGGGTTCTAGCACTTATTTTGTATACCAAATTCACCCTTTAAGGGGGACTTTACCTGCTTTTATTTAAGTCTTCCCAAAACCAAACCAAAACCTAAGATTTATTTTGCCAGTATGATCGTACAGTATTTCACATCCTGCAGACTCTGGTTACACTCCAGATCAACTTTCATCCCAGCATTTTATTTTCCTGAAGTTATTCTTGTCACCCTTGTTCTGAAGGTAACAAACATCATTTGCATATGTAACATTTACATTTTCACACAAGGGATCTACTTACAAGCTTGTGTGTTTATAAACCAATGGAAAGCTTACCAGAAAACCTACATCCTAATCATCTCCATGCCTGCTCAGTTCACCTCCCTGGCTCCCTATGTCAAATCCTTTTCTCTGACTGTATTTTTCCTGTGAATCTTTTGTTAATAATTTTGAAGACATGCACATCTCAAATGCATATATTGCACATATTAAAACACAGTAATTGTTTGGGGGTTTTTAATGGAATATGGCATTCTATTTTTCTTTGTTATTCCTTATTTATCCTCGCTCTTTGGACAATCATTTCTAGATTTTTCTCCAAACCCCATTTTATGACCCTGAAAGCACATTTTGCTAATTTAGTTTTTTAATTTTACTGAGACATTACATATTCCTCGCAGTCACTCTATTTTGTCCTTTGTTCCTGCAAAGGAACAAGGACAGGAATGCATTTAGACCAACTTTGAGGAATTTTACATGTTACTTTACGTGTGTTGGCAAGCCATAATTAGTTAATATTAGCAATAAGCTTGATTTTATTATCTCTCACAAAATTCAAAATACGATTGCTGGAGAAAGTACACCATGGAGATGCAGTCTTAGAACTGTATTTTTAACAGTCCAAATGTTATATGACTCAAAATAATTTGTTTTTTTTCTTCCATTTGTAATGGTAATTGGTCTCTGCTGCCAGAACAAGCTCTGCTTGTCATGGTATCTGGTAATATTATTACTCTATTGCAAGATGTCATGACAATAAAAGCTGAAATTCTCCCAATTGCATATTCAGAGTGCATAATGTTTTCCAAAATATTGTGTTGCCCTAATATTCTCAATGCATCTTTAATGAAAAGTTGTCAAGATTATTGATGTAAATATTAGCAGCACTTGATATTTGAGAGAGATTTTTACACCCCATGGAAGCTATTGGGGAAAATATTGGGAAAGAATCTGAGTGACAATTTATCTCCTTCCTGGGCAGGGGCTTGGTTTTGAATATATGATTTTCACTCCCCTAAATATACATATTCTGATTACTGAAGTTTCTGTACCTTCTCATGGCATTAAAGAATTATTAGAAGACAAAGATAAAAATGTGTCAGAGGATAGAAGCTGGAACTTTCAGAATGGTAAATAAGTACTTTGATGTCTAACTCCCACCAAGAGTAAAGGCCTTGCAAGACAGGCTGAAAATTCTTCCCAGTGTCAATTTAAAATATTGATTTATAGAATATATGACTAGACTGTGAGATTGCAATTACATTAATTGTCAAAGGTTGATTCACCTGACCTATAATGTAGAGGTACACACCATATTGTACTGAAATATTGAGATATTGTGTGCTACAACAGAGAAGAAAAAATGTGGTTAAGTTAATTTTGCCTTTCAAATTCATACAAATTTAACTTTGCCCACCTTTATCCTCATTCAGTTTGGAACTACTGATTTTCAGATTATTAAATGACCTGCAACCTGTGCTAAAAAATTAGCAGAGTTTGTAACTTGAAAAGATCACAAGTATATGAAGCTGACTCATTTTCCAGGGTGATATATAAGAACAGAAATCTCTCAATCACACTGTTTAATTGCTTAATTTAATATTTCCATATATATTCCAAATAGGAGAAGTTGGTTATAAAAAATGTTGTTGACACTCCATTTTAGAGAGGCTTTGTGAAGGCAGCTTTCTGAGCTATCATTTAGTCTGATTATTTTTCATTTTAAGCAAACAAGATGACTACAAATGTATCTCTCGCACTAAGAAGATAATTGAGATTGAACCTTCTAACCTTTATGACTTTTTTCCACAGACCACAGTAAATAGACTATTTAAATTGTTATTAATTTCACTAGTGTCTGTGTCTAGTTTTAAATATTCCATTACATCAGTGGCACAGAGAATTCCCTGCATGAGCCATGGGAAAGATGCTGACCTAATTATTTTAGAAATAACTATGTAGAAACATCTAAAAAGATTAACAAAGGAAATATTATGTCACTACCAAATTAATAACTAAAATAGCATGAAAATCACTGTATAATTATCTAGGTTTCCATAGAAACTGTCTTTGATGGGTAGCCAAAAAGACTTTTGATTGAGCTTCAATACTCCTGCTTTCCCTACAATACATGATTTCTGATCTGCCTTTCACAAACAACTAACCAGCATACATCCTTATCCTACAGTCTTTAAGCAACACTCCTCAACAGTACTAATCACCCACATGCTTTTTTCAGATCTGAACTCTTGAACTTAAATATGCAAAAATATTTTTAAAGCGTATTATTACAAATACAGAGCTATCAAAAAAGAAAATTGTACATGGTAATATTTCTGGGTTGTCACAATACAATAGTTGCATGAAAATATGAAAAGGCATTAATCAAAGAAACAATTGTGGGTTTTTATTTCATTCTTTCGTGGTAATTTTCCATTACATTAGCTCACCTTTTGCAAAGCCTTGGCCATTTAAGTACTAATCATAGGCATGTAAGCAAATGGATCCCAGTGTTAGCAAAGGTGAAAGAAGTGTGGCTATCCCATAAATTTGTATTCCAAAAGAAACTCTAAGAGTTTTATCTGAATTTCTTTCATTTAAATAATCTAAATTGGCAACTAATTTTGGCAACACTGTTTTTGCATGTGTTTTATACAGCAGATTTCAGCAAAGCCACCTTAGAAATTTCTGTACCTAAAAAAGATAAACTCTATTCAATATGTGTTTCTCCTACCAAAACTCACAAGAATGTTGGCCTTGAGTTCATGCACACAGTTTTTCCCAGAAGGCAGTATTTCACATGAACTCTAGTTGAATTTATAGATTATTTGCTCACAAATAACAAGTGGATATTTTAGGAAATGTTTTGCTGCTGACCTCTCAGGAGCTGCAGAGCCTTTTCACCATCCCCTCACTTCGGGAAGTGTTAAAGCAGTGTCTGAACTCGACCTCAATTTTCATTGCACACATGCACAGAGAAAGCACCCATCCACGCTGCCCTGGTTCCAGGAACTGAGGAGCAGGACAAGGGGAGGGTGGGAGTTGCTACACTGGACCTGGAAGGTGCTGCACGTGCTGCTGGCCTACTTCTAGATCTGCTTGCTGATGTTAGGAGAGCGCTGCACAGGAGTACTTCAGAACAGAAAACAGAGATCCCGTGTTTGAAACAAGCAGGTTCCTGACAGATCTGCTTTGTTTCAGAGAAAGAAAAGTATTACTGATATTACTTCAGTGCTTTGTGGGATTCTTGTAATAGCTGAATAATTTATTTTGTATTATTTACAGTTACTTAGAACTTTCGATTAATATTGTATAATATTCTGGGATTAAAATTCTGCAACTCTTCTTTATTCTGTTAGCTCCTGAAACTTCACATGTTTTACTACTTTAGAATAATTGGATTCTAAAAGACAGAAGCACAGACTTAATCTTGTGCTGCCCTGGTGTGCAGAAAATCTCTCTAAATCAAACTGAGACTGGTCCTGAACACTGAGACTGCTGTACAACAAAACATAGCATCACAGAAAGAACTGGAGACCTAAAAATCCACATTTTATTTTACATTACATAATCCACCAGCACTTTTCATCCTACTTAAGCCTAGGCATCTTTCTTGGATAACTGCCATTGTAGGCTCCTGTCAAAATCAACAGAGAAAGGTGAAGTTGAGACCTTCATGGGGTGATTTAGTTCCCTTCAGATCACCTTCTGAGGTGTTTATATCTACTTATTGATAATAAAGGTAACTGGAGAACTGAGATACATTTTTCTCTCTAAAATTTTCTGTGATTAATCCTTTCTTGGTTGGGTGGTTTTTCTTCTCTGACACATTGTTCCAAATCATAAGGTCTTGACTTGTCTTGTTTGGACTAGATCACTGATGGGATTTGTCTCAATCCTTTCAAGCAATTTACTCCTACTGCTTCCTCTGGATGAGAACTGTGAGTGGGTAATTGCCATTGAGGCTACAGTACTGGCATTCTACAGGTATTCTGTAGGTTACTGTGTGGAAACATCCTTATTTTCTGATGCTGAAAGCACTGAAGTGTAAAAAATGTTAAGATTGACCTCAGTGAGCTTTCCATCAAAGTGTAAGCAAAGTTTGTGCACATTTGAGTATGAAAAAAATAACTGTCCATCTCAAAGAATTTGTAGCCACCTCCTTCACAAGCTAATCACTCTACACTGGTGATATATGACTAACACTGCTTTAAAATTCAAAATAACTTTTAATAGATGATTCACTGTGTCACAGAAAGATGCCTGAAATACTCATTCACTGTTATTTGTCTTCTTGTACAGTTTACAGAAATAATTACTATTCCATTTGACAAACAAGTGCAAACATCCATTAGCTTAATGACACAACACATATTATGACTAGGTCTATAACTCTCACTAGAACTCTCTCAATAGTAACTGCTGAACAGTCTGTCTTATTGGAACACATGTTTTAGTAGATGTAAAATTGCTCTGGTTACAAGGCCACTGAGATGTTTAAAGAAAGAAAAATCACTGGACAGCCTAATCTGTCTTTGAAGTCAGAAAAAAAAGAGAAAAAAAATCCTTGTATGTAATCTATAAATTACAGATATGTGAAAATGGTCTTATAGATTTACTGGCCTGCAAATGAGTTCCACCCCCAGATCCATAAACAATTATCACCAAAGATCAGAGAGTGGAGTAGAACATAAATTTTGTTGTGATTACCGTTTGTTCTGTAATAACATTGAAAATTGTCAGCTGTATACAAAAAGACAGAAGGACCCTCTTTCTACTATACTCTGAGTGCAAGGGACAGCCTGAAAAATGGTATCTAAAAGCTGTGAGATTAGCCAATCAGTTGTAACCTCAGAAAATTTATTTTTTTACTTTTCATTGGAAAGCTTCCACCTGAGTTGTACGACATAGGCTGGCATGTGCCTATCTGTGTAAGCACCACTTATAAGATTCTGATGTGGAGATGTAAATGATGGCTTTACAGATGATGCACGAGGTGAAATTCATTTTCTGTGGGTTTCCTGCTAGTTATGGTAAAGTTATTTTGAAAATTCTTATTATATGCAGACAGGAACAAAGCCAATGAGGAATCTTTCTGGGCTTCATACCATCTTGGACTTCTTGTAAAATCGTGTAATTCCCATAAAAAGCTCCATTCCATCTCTGTCTATGTGTCTGCCAAAAAAGGGTGTCTTTGAACAGAAAACCATGTGTTTTAAAGCTATATTGGCTTCACAAGTGCTGATGTTGCTCTTGCAGCAGATGGCACAAGCCTGGCAACCAGGACCTAGGGGGGCTGTGGGGTTTCAACTGAATCCACACAGGGCCTGAGTGTCAGCAGGAAGGCTCGACGAAGGCAGGTATCAGGGGTGCCCAAAGCACACCACGAGCATGTCCCTCATCCTCTAAGGGGAAAGTGCTCTGTAACTGAAGGCACTGTACTCTAGCTACTAATCCAGGCTTAGTAATTTTGCTTTACTGAAGCCATGGTACTACATGGAGCAGGGCAGTGTTTCTGAATGGAGCCAAAACATGAAAACAGACTCGTGATGACTGAAAAGTTTTGTGTTGTGCAAGTGCTGGCTCCCAAACGTGTTTGGGGGTATTGACCTGGGTACTGCTTGCCTTTGCAGAAAACATGAAAGATCAGTCTGGTGAGAGGCACCCTTAAGTGGACACATTCCAGCAATGGACTTGGATCCTCCTTCAGCAGGAAGGAACTCATATAAGCTCTAAATGATCTCCATAAAATTAAACGCTCTCTTGAATTCACCCTAGATGCAACATCATCAAAGTCACTAAGTTAATTGACTGTCTATAGAGTTTTCCTGGGGGTATCTTAAATATATAATCAGTAGTATAAAGAAAGATTGTGTAAAAATGCCATTATGTGTGTTCACATAGACAAGAGTAACAATCACTTGAACATAACTCCAGTCTTAGAGAAGCTGCAGATGTTTGAACTACTATTCTCAGTCAAAAAGTGCTTTGTTTCCTTAGTTACTGCATATCTTATTTAGCTTATTTTCAAGTCTAGCAGGGTCAGTCCTAGGTCAGTAAATAATGAACTCTAATGAAGTAGTATCTGCAGCTGTTGAGCCCAGCCATAATTACAGGTGAGCTTGCCACTTCCTGCATGTTTTACTGTCAGTTATCACAATGCCTGCTGGTGAGCAGGATACATAATTTGTGCAGTATTTCAGTAAAACATTGAAATAGGTAGATAAAAAAAGGTAAAGGAATATTTACTCAATAGCACCCTGTATTGTAAAAAACTTAAAAGCAAAATTAAAAATGTCCAAGTCCTTATGCATATAAAATTACATAATGTTCAATAGGAGATTAAATATCACAAAAATTCATTACTGTCTGGAAAAGGCAGCATTTGTCATTAAGCAGGTGTGTGGCCCTAAGACAAAGGGTAAAATTGGACCATTCATTTAGCCACTGGCTAGAGCAAACTCCTCTTCTAAAAAGCCATATGCTATGTTACACTTATTACCAAAAGGGTTAGGCAGCACGTAACAGTGACTATCAGAAAAGCAAGCTAGAGAAATAAAGTAAGAGAAAATCTAAGCACTGTCTCCAAAATGACACACCAAACCTTATCAATGTGCTGACCTAAAGGCATCTTGTCTAGCAAAACAAATACAGGTGATTTAGCCTTTCCACACAGAACCATCTTCTCTCTTCACTGTCCTCTTGTACAACAGCACTGTACACGGTCCTGTATTCCCCTGAGCATGATTCTCAATTCTCAGGCACTACTGATGAGAAAATTCTGTATGTTAAGTAAGCTAGAGAGCTACTGTATAGCCAGTCTAATCATGTAGTCTCCTTTATCTGCCTCCAGCCCTGGCTAACCCCTTACTGCTCTGGCACAATGTAAACATGGGGCAATCGAGGGGTGTTTCCTGTGGATGTAAATTTAAGTTTTTCAGGTCTTGCAGCAAAACATTGTTCAAAGTAATACACTTTGGTTGTTTGAACCTACCATCCAGTACCGTCAGTACTCTAGATTAATACATTCTAGACTGTCTGTAATCTGGATTATTAACAGCTATCCCCTGTAATCCTTAGGAGAACCTGACTCAGTCAAAGTCTTGAAGGCTGAGATAGTGCACATTCTTCTCTGTCCCATCAGTCAGAGGAAGGTAACCTTGGTGTGGGTCAATATACTTCTGTTGCTACTCTTCACGTGTGAGTGACTTCTCTGATGAGGTTGCACTCTTGGTACAAATGTAAAGTTCCGCCCTGCTTTATCCTGTGTTTTTGCATCATCTGTATTTCCTTCCTTAGAGTGGGAAGGATTCCTTTTCCCATGCATGCACATTCTGTTTCCAAACCCAGTGCATCCAGACCCCAGTAGTACAGGTGCTAATTAACACTTTCACTGAAGTGTTTCACCCTTCTTATTTCACTGCATGGTTTCCACCAGGCATGCCAACACATATAATAAAACCAGAGGGGATTTGGCCACTTACCATGTGAAGATGAGACATAGTAAGGTGGATATTAAAATGAGGACTTGGTTAAACATTGCGGATTGTGTGCGTTGGATGGCTCGGTGAAGATCATTCTGTATTAATGGAAAAGGGGTGTTATTTTGGGGTTTGAACCAAAAAGTCAGGATCTGATTCTGTAGAGGAATTATGCAGTACCCTGATAGCAATGCAGTCACTCAAATGCACTTACGAGTTTGCTGGTAATATAGAAGGTGCAGAAGCGCCAGCTGTGATTCTGTGATTATTTAAGTAGTTCTTTGTTCATCCCAGCACAATTCTGATCCTATTGCAAGCTGCCTTGAGGTCTGCTCATGTCTAGCTTACAAATTGCAGGCTGCAAGGCCCAATTATGGCCTAACAGTTGTGTTCCCTGCAATTGTGTATGAATGGCAGAGTAGCAAAAGAACCATCCACTGCCATTTCCTTTATTGGCACAGTAACAATTTATACTAATTGAGATTTCATTTCACGTCTTACTTTTTTCTAATTTTGATGCAGAAAGCAGTTTAGTAATGCTTGACCATTTGTATAATCTAAATACAGATCTGGTTAGCTTCCTATTAGGGTTGGACTGTACTGCCAAAATCCCACTAAAGACAATATACTAAAAAACCACAACTCCAGAATACTTATTTCCTTTGCATACTTACAATCATATTTTCTAAAGCATGCTTTGCCAGCCAGCAATTTAAAAATACAGGAATAAACAGGTTTCTTAGTACTGGCCAGAAAATCTGAAAGAAAAATTAACAAATTCATTAGAAGATTTTCTGATGAGGAATAAAGCTTTACTATTCAAGCAGCAATGAAACACTTGGGAAAAATACTTACAAATAATGTGTTTCTAGCGTGAGATTTGGCTTTAAATAACATTTTTGTCTTCCTTTGTGATTTACCACATGCAAGATAATTAGATAAAATAGGAACACAGTCAGTTTTCACTGCAGACATGAGTGATTCTTTCATTTCTATAACCAGCTGGTTTATTTTATTGATTGTGCTGTAGTTGGAGTTAGAGGGTTTTGGTTTTGTTTGCGCCCATGGAAGAGGAAGTAGAAAGTTATCTGTATGACTTCACTCCAGCAGCAAACTATCTTCTTATTGTTAGCAAATTTCTGTTTCCACAGGCAAAAACTCATCATCCACATAAGAACAAAGTTTGCTTTAAAAAATGAAGAGTATTTGTGCGGCTATAAAAGTGCAGTGTGCAAATGTATTAATTCAAATATGTTTACCGTGATGATGAAAGGGACAGCATTAATTATTTCCAGGAGAAAGGGTATTCTCAGAATTTGTTCCCAGATATTTCCCTTCAAAGAAAAGGAAAGAAAACCCTCAATGTCACAGTCAGCTTACAAACAGTTCTGATGAGAAATGCATGTAATAGCCCAATGAAACACAGGCAGTCTCTCCCTCACCCGAAATTCAGAATATCATTCATCTCAGATTTAAACACGTGAATATAGAACATAGATCACTCTGATGCCTTTTTCCTACATTTTATCATAATGTACTTCCCAAGTAACAGATATATACTTTTAAATCTCCTTCCTTTCATCCTTTGCATTTATCATTTATCTTTACTTTGTATCTTTTCTTTCCCAACTATTTTGGAAAGGGAAGTAAAGAAGAAATTGAGTGTTTAATATTTGAATTAGGACTACAATATCAAGTTCTCTATTTCTGCCACCAACACTTCAAAACACTTCAGGGCTTTTTGGAACTTGATCTTGCTTCTATGAAATGAGAGGTCTTCCCACATATTTCAGTGAAGTGTTCTTGATCTTTTAACTTGCTTACTGTTAGCAACAGGATGGGGATAATTCTACTTTTTTTCCAAAACTGCGCAGTGGCTGTGAATGATTAAATGTTGAGATGAAAATCCACATATTAAAAAAGGAAGGTAGTTGAACTTCAGTGACTTACAGCTTTACTAATGCTGTGTATCAGCACTCCATCATAGGTAATGTAATAATAGAGTAGCACACACCATGGTAGTATTACAAGAATTTGCAGTAGAGCATTGTATTTTCAGTTGCAATGACGTGTTCATCTTCCAGCCACTGAAAATTAAATACAACCTCCATATCATATATAATTCTTTCTCCATTATTAACTCTTCATGTCTGGAAACCACTATACCTCAGGGACAGGGATTATTGTCTTCCATGTAATTGCAATTGGTGGGAGTCAGACATACAAGTGAAATTGTGAGGCTGTAAATTGAGGGTGTTTTGTATGAAGAATAAAGTCAAAATCAAGTCTGATTTTTCAAACTGAACGATTTTGTGATTTCACAAATTTCCTCATTTTTAACGTTAGGAGTTTCCTCCTCTGCATTACAGAGAAGAAATGCCACATAATTTACTTGTGCAGGCAAAATGCCAGTATGGATGGGCTCCAGGTAATTAGGGATGTGTGCAGCTGTAGGATTCTGGCTTCCACATGGAAATGCATCATGAGTTCTGCAAAACTGCCTTTTGCAGTGAGAATGTATGGTGCTGCTCAAAGCCCTGAGAGTACCTGAGCACCAGGCATATGCAGGATTGCCAGATGTCTGTGGTGACTTTTGACAACGGCGATTTTTGATGAAGACATCTTTCAGAATTCTGGCCAAGGACAAACCCTCATGTAATACTTCAGGCTGTGAGAATGCAGACTGTAAACCTTCCATTCCTGGATCCAAGTGATCAGCATCACAACACAGTGCTACATCCTTTGCATTCCTCTCCATTTAAAAGCTATAAAGAATGCAAATTCTCTGTATCATAGTAGCATGATATGCTACTCTGCCCTCACTATTCTGCATGTTGAATCATTACTCATATGTCATGGACCAGGTTGCAGAAAGGTTAATCTCTTGGAGTATTCTCTCAAATGATTGCTTTATTCATTTTGCAGGTTATTTGTGAAATCCTAGTAATGTGCACTCCAATGCAAACACAATTATTTTTTTCTTGTTTTCTCGCTTCCTACTTCTCTGACTTGTAAAAGTTAGTTACCTAAATCGTGAAAGTTTTGAAAATGTTTCCATAAAATAAGTAACTTGTCACAGATTCACATGGACCAAGGCACCTTTGGTCACCTTGGCTGTGCAGAAAAGCCTTACAGTGGGTGAAATAACACCATTCTTAGCTTCAAGAGAATGGTGTAAAACTAGGAAAACAGGACCAGAGGGAAGGAGGTGTTTGCATCAAGTGGATTGATGTGATTGACAGATTTTGTTGTTCCTCAGATTAGTCCTTTAGCTCTTTCTCTTATGGGGAGTGGAATGATTAAATTGCCTCAACTTCTGTGACAGGTGTATGCAGCAAATCAGGGTAGTGGAGCTTTCCATCCATCACACACTAAAGAGTAACTTCTCATGGAAACTGATTTGCTGAGGATGCATCTTCTGTACCCACTGAAACTGATGCAAATCACAAGCAGAACGGATGAGGATAAAATGCTGCCCACTAAACTTAGGGACAGCACAAACTGTGATTGCCCTTTACTGTTTTGCCACCAGGATATAAATTTTGGACTATTTCTGCCCATAATTTATTTGCACTTGTAACCCCCAACCCTTAAATAATAAATGCCCCAAGGATTAAGAAGAATAATTTTTAGACAGCAGACAACTGCAAGCCTCTTAGCATTATTGGGCACTAAGGAAAACATTTATGCCATAATCACTCGATAAGCACACTGAAATACAAGTCTCTAAATCCAGTGGTGGCTCTGATAGCTACTGAGTGTCAGCAATACAAAATATAATACAAAAAAAAAAGATTATCCCCCAAGATATTTTCAGCTTTAAAAACCATATATTTTCCTATTTTCTTTAGTAAATGATTTCAAATGCTTTTAGTATTTTTCTGCTAAAGATACTAAAAAATGCAGAGATAGAGCAGAACAAAATGGAATGAAGAAAACTGCATAATTATATTAGAAAAAATTAACTTTTAAAGGAGAATGCAAATACAATACATTGTATTCATGTCAAATTATTTCAAGACATTTTGAAAAGATATTCCAATAGCATCACACAGATGGATAACACAAGTATGTAGATAACCTTTTTTTTTTTTTTAAGTACTGTCTTGGCCTAGTTTTTCTGTGCACAGTTTTAGAGGACTAGCCCTTGAATTATATGTATTGAGTAGCTACAGCTTTGAAATAAATGACAATTGTGTCCAATACATTATGGACAGACAAATAAAACTTCACAAATGAAAAATCAGTGTCAAAAAATCAAGGTCACTTTAGAGAATATGTTTTCAAACGACAGCGTGCCAGTGGACACACTGTCATTTGAATCCACACAGTGGATTTAACTGCTGACTCCCACTCTTTAGATATTAGACTCTGCTCATAAATTTGGGAAACAGGGCTGCCTGTGTGACAATATGCCATCCTCGAAAAGTGTTTTTTTCTCAACTCCCTGCTTGTACACCAACACAGGCACAGGTTCATAAACTTTATATTGAAACATTGAAACCATTATTTTTTAATGACTTCTTCCTAAAAGTAACAAAGAGTACTTACCTTGTAGCTTAGATAACTTAGCAACAGAGTTTCAAAGAGACTTATTACGGCCACAGACACCTTAAGTGAAGTGAAAAAAATACGTGTATTAATACCAGCTTCTAGAGAATAGATATTAGCATTACAATGAAAGTAAGAGATTATATAAAACAGCTCCTCCATGAATCCTCTGAAACCCTTTAAGGTAAGAGCATTTTGCTTGAAGCTTAGATATTGTTATTTTTCTGAGTTTCATTTATTCCTAAACAGTACCAAAATCTTCCCACATGAGAGAGAGAGAGAAGAAAGCTGTAAATAAGGAAAGTCAGTCAGCTCTTTACTTTCTTGTGAAGATGTTATGAATGTGTGGAAAAGCAAATGTTGTTCTTACTGTGTGTAATGCAGAAAGTTGAAAGCAGAAAAAAAATTATACAGATGAATAATTGATTTTAAGATTTAAATGCAGCTGAGCTTGGTTTGCCAGCCTCCAATTAGATTATGTAGTTAGTGCATGTATTAAATAGTTTAAAATATCTAAACAGTCAAATATCAAAATAATAAAACAAAATACTTAAATTTTTATAGATATTAAGAATTTACTTAAGTTCTTTGCATAGGAAGTATTTGTATTTTAATGTGTATCATGGGAATATTCCAGCAAGATGGATTCTATCAGGCTGGAGCCTGAGGTCAAGCCTCAGGATTTTAAATTTTAAAGTAATGCTCCCTACAGCTGAAAACTCTGAAGGGTGCACAGTGTCTTTATCTAGAAGTAAAAAAGATGTGATGAATTGGGAAATAATTAAAATAGGCAATTAAAATATATCAGCTTCTCCACATAATTATTAGTTTTAGATAAACTCAGGCTTTATTTTCAAATAAATTCCTACCTTTACCAAATAGAGATATTAGAAAGGGACGGTATCCAAAGACAAATAAATATATCAGTATTTTTGAATTAAATTTAATATAGTAATCTGAACACTAGGTCAAAAATATTCAAACTGTGCATCTTCTAAAGGTATTTTCAAGGGCTTCTTCCCTTAGAAAATTGTGTATTACATGGAAGTACAATCATTACACTGGTATTGCAAAAATCAAGGTGAGACAATATAATGGTATAACCAATCTGGAAGCTTAAGTATTAAGTTTTTTCTTAGTGAAAAACCACATTTCACAGAGAGAATTAGTACAGATCAGCTGATCTTTATGCTTTTGCTGTAGTTGGTGTTCAAGATTTCCTTGCTGACATCAACATTCCCAAGTATCCTTTAACACTGCTACAGTTCTGTAAATCAGTATCATCTGCAGTTGTTACGTGGAAATAATTGAATTTGTCATTTACATATTACCTGTAATCCCCATAAAGGTAAGCTTCGATTCACCCAAATAATGGGAGACCTGTTCATTACAGTAAGGAAATAAACATGAAATTAATCATAATCTGGTGTTTCAAACAAACAAAAAGAAATTGTACATGTGAATGGAAATTAGAGCAGACTTGTTGAAAAAAAAAAATTCAGTAATAAAAACTTCAAATCAGTAGTTATCTACTGAGTATTGACATGTCTTGTATTTCTGATCCACAGCAAATCATTAGGTTTCTGTGGGAAACTGACAGTCCTTTTGTGTGAACATTTTGCAGTCTGTATAATGATACAAATGGTATCTAACTCTTCAGGGCTTCATATCTTGGAAGAATCCTATCAATGCTAATGGGCACTTGATACAGCACCACTGGAATGGGACACTCTCAATGGCACAATCATTTCCTGTTAATCATTTACTGCTAAGATGGTAAAAACCAGAAATTTTTATTTTAAAATAAGGGCATCCTTTTTTATTTCTGCAAGGTATCAGCATTGATGGAACCCAGATCTCACACCAGCATCCAATTCAGCAGTTCACTTTGCAATCAAGAGAAAGAATTAAAATACTAAATGCAGTTTGAACATTCAGTAATGTAAGTAATGGCTAGAGATTTATAGATACACCCCTACTATATGTTAAAATGCCACCATTCCAGATGGAAATGGATTTGTCTTCCTGTGTTCCCTTCCCACCATTCTGTGGAGTTTTGGTTTGCTGTTTTAACTTAGGAACTCACCAATCAATTGTTCCAGGTGTGTAGTTTTGATTGGAACAACTCCGGTTTAATTCCTTACTGACAGTTGCCATACCATCCAAGCAAAGTCCATTTCCATTAGCAAATGTGTATAGGAACACAGTCATAAAAGCATATGGGAGGAAAGGGATATTAATTACATCATTAAGTGGTCCATGAAATGCATGCAATAGTTTGAAACCCAAGGCAAGCAATACAGACATTTTTAAAAGTAACTTTTAGAAAGTACTGCTGTATGTGTTCCATATCTGTAGATAAAGGACTATGAAGCATTCCAGGTTACATTTTTTAAATATTTCTTTTCAAATCTAAAAACAAGACAACTGAAATGGTACTTCGTAAAGTTGAACTAAATACACAATGTATACTGAAGATCAAGAGACCCTAGAAATCCTGTCCCATGGACAGGCTGTGACACAAAGAGCACATTCTCAACAGGAAAGACTGCAGCAAACTACACTTGATAACCTCTTTTGAGGATGTGAGGAGGGATGGAGATGCATGCAGGAGTATTTCAAGGACAAAACTGGTGATAACCCAGTAAAAATATTAGCCATTATATATGTGATGTTATCTTGCCTTTAATTGCTGGAAATCTTCCTTTTACATGGTCGTATAAGGATGTGGGAATATATAATCTGTAAATGATGACAAATATCCTTGCTCATCCTTGGCAAGCAAGGTCAGCAGAAAACAAAGGGATCTGCAGCCCAGATTAGCACAACTGTACTTGTATCAACTACGAGTGGGACAGTGCTAAATTGTACCCATTAATAAGGATGCTTTATGTCTTAAGCTCTTTGTACACCCGCTGTGCCTGAAGGAGTAAATGAAAGACACCAACTTGTGCAGGCATTTCTGAAAAACAGGAAATAAATCTGATGAAAAGAATTCTTCCCAGATTTGTCACTTTAAAACCAACCAGGTGAAAACATTTTCTGTGGCCATGCTCTCAGCATGCTGAGTAGTTTCTTTCATCGGGCTGTGACAGAGTACCTAGAAATTATTTTTTCTTTCAGATCACCACATCTTTAAGAATGCATTCAAGCAGCAGCTTTGGTATCAAGCCCTCAGGATCTCTAGGGCATTAACAGGGTGCCATTTGTTTGTCTGGCACAGCTTCTAAGATTAGGGCCTTAGTGAGCAGGCAGAAGGACTTACCTGAATCTTCTCAGGCAGACAAATGTTATTCAGAGACAGAACACACCAACTACTCTCTCAGATGTACCACAACACCGTGTAAGGGAATAACATGTATAGAAAATATAAGTACACTCTGGTGAACTGTAAAACACTTGGATTGAAGGACATGCCAGGAGAGGTGTGAGGCATTCAGCAGTCTGCAGATGTATATGAATATGCATCTTTGCATATAAGTACAAAAGTATATCTGGCACAAGGTCTGATATTCTAACCTGTCCTGCACACCCAGACAGAACCATGCAGTACAATAGACTCATTTGGGCTCACCAGAGGTCTCATAATGAAAGAATTGCAGCATGCCAGAAACCATGATTAAATGGAAAATATTAAGTCCCTGAGTTGCTAATGTGCCTAAATTTCTAAGGATGGATTTCCTCTTCACAACTTTTTGTGAAAACTTCACTATTTCTTTCCTCTTATTGAAGAGACATTCTAAGGTGTATGTAGATTCAAAAGTCATTTTTTACAGGTCTTGTTTTTCAGGGAAATTTCTTCACAGCCCTTTTTCAGATCCTACAATTTCTCATAAATTTTGACCCAAAAAAATCTCAAATGCATCTTCTGTACTTCCTATTCACATATCCTTCTATCATGCACTGCTGAATAAAGCAAATATTCTTTACCTCTCTTTGCTTTGGATTTCATTCTTGTAAAGTAGAGTATTTCTCCTGTGCACTAGATTTTTTTGGTGTTACCCTTACTAGATTTAACTGACATCCAAATATCAAAATTAGAACTCAAACTCTGTCCCTTGCCTAACATTGTGTGAAGACTGCTGGTGCTATCATCCTAAGATTAGTATTTTCTCATGTGCTTTGTTTCTTTCAGCATTTAAGGACAAAAGAATCAATTCAAGTGAAAGGAAGTACATTTATGTGATGCTTATTAGCATTAAAAATTGAGGAGATTCAATATTCCCAGGATACAAATACAACAGAAGTACCGGATTAAATAAATTATAATTTCTTCTACATTTGGTGATTAATTGTGTAACACATTAAAAAAGAAGGGTCATGTAAAATACCATAATGGCAATTCGGGGTGTGCTACATCATGCATTATATCCACAAATCATTGTGAGTATAGAATGTACTTTTGATCTCACTCTTCTGAAGTGTTTAGAGAAAGCAGAAGGCTAGGAAATGATCATCAATATCATCTGCATGAAAGCTCAGCTTCATGTATTTCTCTGTCTGTTTCTGGGATCTGGGATTTTAAGTAATTTAAGCAAAATCTGAAAAGAATTGTTGCATAAACCAGGAATCAGACATTTGCAATTTTACATAGAAATGTTATGTAATAATACATCTAAAATATATGTTTGCACAATTACATCTGATGCACAGTATCTAAGGAGAGAGCCAGGATTATTTTAGTGGTAAAGGGAAAAAATAATAGTGTTATTTTAGTTCTTATTTCCATTCACAATGTAAGACCAGCTTTGTAATTCTTTCAAAATATCTGGAAGACATAAAACAAATCCTTTATTTTGTTTTATTAATATATTATTTGATTTATTATAAATATAAATATTAATATTAATACTAATTTATTTCTTATAACTTAAATAATGCTTTGAGAGCAGAAATGGGAAAAAAACCCCAAACATTACCATCCAAGTCCTTGTGTAGGATCATCCAGGAGCACACGAACTATGTATAGGAAACAGCTTAGTAGCTTGAGAGAGAAATTGAATAATCGTATTCTCAGACCTAGAGAGAAGAGAAGAGA